>OZ004708.1:28460710-29093661 GCA_963924515.1 Vespertilio murinus | reverse complement strand
TCTGAAATCAATTTAAAAAAATATTTTTAAAAAAGAGAGAAGGAGCTGAAACTGGTTTGGCTCAGTGGATAGAGCGTCAGCCTATGGACTGAAAGGTTCCAGGTTCATTTATGATCAAGGGCATGTACCCAGTAGGGGGTGTGCAGGAGGCAGCTGGTCGATGTTGCTCTCTCATCGATGTTTCTAACTCTCTATCCTCTCCCTTCCTCTCTGTGAAAAATCAATAAAATATATTTTAAAAAGCAAATAAATAAAAATAGAGAAAGAAATAGCTCATAGGTCCCTTGTACAAGATTCCTTAATAATTTTTGTCACCTGTTGAGCACCTTCTGTGTGCCAGGTAATTTCCAATAGCAAAGGTTCCCAAACTTTTTTTGTTCACAAAGCCCACAATGTCTCAGTAAATTTTCCGCCCTTCCCTTAAGCCAAAAGAAATACCTAACAGCTTCATTTATTAAATAATTAGATCCAAACAACTTAAAAATTATTTACTGTATATACTAATACCTAAGTAGCTGTTCAGGAAAAAACATGATACAAGTACATTAAAAGAAAATATTAATTTTATCCTGAATTAACCAGCATTATTTAATAATGGGATGTGTGTACCTAATGCACACTGCTCAACTTTTTAATCAGATCAGACACCACCATCTTCATTTTGTGTTCAGGTGGATTTTCACATGGTACTTGCTTTTTATCACATGAAAACCCAGCTTCATGAAGATAGGACATATGACATCAAGGAATGCAGCACCACACATGTTGAAACTGTGACCTCCCCACCTAACAGATGTCACTGTGTTTCCCTAAAAAATCTGAAATATTTCAACACAGTTTGGAAACCATTTCCTCTTTACAGCAAATATGCTTTGTAGGTACTACTCCAATTTTATAGATCTGGGAATCAAGGCTGAGGACAGTTAAATAATTTACAAAGCTCACATAGCTAGTAAGTCGTGCTGCTGGGATCTAAGCCTAGTTCTGCCCAACTCAGCACCCACACGCTCTCCCTGTCAGCCACACTATCTTTCTCACCACCTTTGTAGGATATTAGCATCACACACCATCAGAGCCGGAAGGGATCTCAGGGATGAGTTAGTCCCAGCACTCTGGTTTTACAGATGAAAAACTGATGCCCAAGAAGAGGCATTATTTGCCCAAGCAGTACACTGGTTGAAGGCAGGGCTGAGTCCAAGCCAGGTCCTGTGTTCAGGGTCTTATGTTAATGAATTATTTTATTTTAGTACAATATATATATTTTTAATATATTTTATTGATTTTTTACAGAGAGGAAGAGAGAAGCATAGAGAGTTAGAAACATCGATGAGAGAGAAGCATCGACCAGCTGCCTCTTGCACACCCCCTACAGGGGATGTGCCCGCAACCAATGTACATGCCCTTGACCGGAATCGAACCTGGGACCTTTCAGTCCGCAGGCCAAAGCTCTATCCACTGAGCCAAACTGGTTTTAGCATTTTAGTACAATATTTTTAACTAATTCTAAAATATATACATAGAAAATGGCATAAAGCATATATGTATATGTGTGTATCTTTACAATAGTTATACAGCAAATGCCCATGTACCATCACTCAGATCCAGAAACAAAACATTGCCAGTACAATAGAAGCTGCTCTCCCCCATCCCAGTCCCCCCACCTTCTTTTTTAGAGGTGACTTCAATCCTGACTTTTTTTTTTTTTTTTAAGAGGGAGAGGGAGAGCGACAGAGAGAAATATCCATGCAAGAGAGAAGCATCAATCTGCTGCCTTCTGCACACCTCCTACCTGGGATGGAGCCCACAACCCGGGCATGTGCCCTGACTAGGAATCTAACCAGCAATCTTTCAGTGCACAGGATGACATTCTAACCAACTAAGCCACACCATCCAGGGCTATCCTGACTTTTTTAAAAATATATTTTTATTCATTTCAGAGAGGAAGGAAGAGGGAGAGATAGAAACATCCATGATGAAAGAGAATCATGGATCGGCTGCCTCCTGCAAGACCCCCACTGGGGATTGAGCCCACAGCCTGTGCATGCGCCCTTGACCAGAATCGAACCTGGGACCTTTCAGTTTGCAGACCTAGGCTCTATCTACTGAGGCAAACAGGCTAGGGCTCTCCTGACTTTTATAATAATCATTTCTTTATTTATATTTTTATCAACTGTTGCCAGAGCCATAAACAATATATGGCTTAGATAATAAACACTTCCCTCCAGAACCCAGCTTCCTGCTCTAGGCACACCCATTGCTCAGGAGGTGTACTCAGACTAACCTTCACGTCTTCCTGGCAGGCCTTCTACTTCCTGGATCCCTCACCCAGTTGCTTCTTGAGAAAACAGTACATGGAAAGTAAAAAGAAAAAAGTAAAAACTGCATATCTTTATTGTATCTTCATATTTGATCATAATTTGGCTCAGACCAATTTCCATGGAATGTTGTCTCCATTACCTTCTCTCTTCTAATGGCACTGTTTGAGAAATTCGATGTTATTCTGATTCCTTCTCCTTTCTGAATGCCCTGTTTTCCTCTCTGGAAGCTTTCAGGATCTTTCCTTCACGCCCGGTTCTGGAGTCAGGGAGTGGTGGTTGCTGTGCAGTTCCTAGATCCCCCTACAGAAATACAGGCCTTACTCCGCCAGCTCCTGGGAGCGCTGCTATAACCTTCAGCTGTCCGCCATCTTTGGGGAACACCTTAGTTGAAGAAGGACCAGCCTGCATACAACTAACAATGCGGGAGTCTGAAGACACAGCTCCCTCCCTCAATTGGCAACAATTCTGAAGGCTCACCCAGCTCTATACCTCCCGAAGACCTTAGGTGGGTGGTCACCTAAGGTCTTCGCTGGGCCTGCATCAGAGTCCAACTTCTTCCCCTCACCAGTCCAGTTTTCCTTCCCCTTCCTTCCACATGTGTTGATCCCAAGAGCATGCTATTGGGTGTCCTACCTGCAACTCTCCATCTCAGAGTTTGTGTCCTTGAGAACCCGACTTGCAGCTACAAGGTGCCTTGCTCTGAGTCTTGTTTGTATTCATCACGTTGAATAGAATCAGTTGTCCCATATTATTGCTACCGTTTACCTCCACTGTGAGTATGGTGGCATTATGCCCATTTTAGAGGTGCACAAACTCACACTATGAAAGAGAAATGACCTGTACAGAAAAGTCAAACAGGTAGTAAGTGGTTGAAATGGGATTTGAAAAGAGGTCTGTCTTAGTGCAAAACCAGTGCAGTGTTCATTTCTGGAGTGACTGTGGGAGTCTAGCTACACACACTGAGCCTCTGGCTTTCTGAGGAAGGAGAGAGCAGACATCTGACTGAGTAGAAAAACAGGAGCCAAGGACACAGAATGAACACGGTTATCTATATTCTCTCAGGACAAGCCATTTTGTTCCCGTGGGAGAATGCTGCAATCAGTGGACATTGTGGCTTGTGGCTTCAGATACCATGGCACCCACTCAAATGAAAGCTGAACGTTGCTGCACAAGAGGTTCTGATAAATATTGGGACAGAAACTACTGAAAAGAAAGAAAGAAAGAAAGAAAGAAAGAAAGAAAGAAAGAAAGAAAGAAAGAAAGAAAGGAAGGAAGGAAGGAAGGAAGGAAGGAAGGAAGGAAGGAAGGAAGAGGAAGGGAAGGGAAGGGAAGGAAAGATAGGAAGGGAGGGAGGGATGCTGTCTAATAGTTTTCATTTCTGACAAAAACTTTGTATTTAATTCTATTGCCAGCAACACTCATGTCACATTGGGAAGATTTCTTCTTTCTGGGCCTCAATTTCTTCCTTTGTACAAATTAAAGGGTTAAAATAAATAAATCCCAAGAGTTTTTAAAATGTCATGAATAACCACATATCTCTTTGAATACCTATTCCCAAGACATAGACTTCCATTTCATAAATATTTTTTTAAGATTTTATTGATTTTTTACAGAGAGGAAGAAAGAGGGCTAGAGAGTTAGAAATACCAATGAGAGAGAAACATCGACCAGCTGCCTTTTGCACACCTACTCCCGGGGATGTGCCCGCAACCAATGTACATGCCCCTAACCGGAATCGAACCTGGGACCTTTCAGTCCGCAAACCGGTGCTCTATCCACTGAGCCAAACCGGTTTCGGCCCATTTCATAAATATTTAGTAAATGCCTGCCATGAGCTATGCGATGCACAGTGCTAGCCACTAGGAATATATAAATGAACAAAACAAATTAAAATCCGGGGCTGAAGGACCTGACATTGAACTAGAACACTTACACAGTGCTTACCTTGAGCCAAGCAGGGGTCCTGAGCACTTTACACATACCAGCTCACTTAGTCTTCGTAACATCTCTGTGAGGCAGCTACCATTAACATCATCCCCATTTTACAAACGAAGACAGAGGTACAGAAACATGAAGTTACACTAATTAGTTACAGGGCCGAGATGTGAACCCAGGCAGGCGCCTGACTTCAGGGTCTAGGCTCTTACGTTATGCCACGGCTAACTCTGGAGAAGTCCAAAGGAACTATTTTCAAAATTAATTGGTTTTTAATTTCTTGCCAAAAGATGATGACCTTATAAAGTTGGTGTAATGGGCCAATTTCAAAACAGTATGTACTTAGAAAATTTACGAGAGAGAGAAACATTTCCTATTCCATATTAATACAAAGTGAGAGACAGAAACTATACTAATAATAGCCTAGGATTGTCACGACCAGGACGGACGACCGAACAGTGGGCCCCTGGCCACCCGGCACGCAGGCAGGAAGGGTCTGTGGGGTCTGTGGGCTCTGGGGCTCTGGGGCATGGCAGTGGGAGAGATGTGTGGGCCCCAGCCACCAAAGCACACGGTGGGAAGGGTCTGTGAGCCCCTGGACATCTGAGGTGCCATGGTGGCAAGAAGGGTCTTTAACCCAGGGACGCCGAGGCACGGAAGTGAGAAGGGTCTGTGGGCCCCAGGCCGCCAGGGTGCTGCAGAACTCTGGCTCTCGTGCTTTTAGGGGTGTGGCCGGCCTTCAAACTGGAACGTGACAAGAGGGAGGAGAGAGCCCCATTCCTGATAGAATCCACTGTTGGGAGGAAGGAGCCTGCCTTCCTGATTGCTCTAACCACTCTGCCTGCCTGCCTGCCTGCCTGCCTGAGGGTTCCCAGATTGCAAGAGGGTGTAGGCCAGGCTGAGGGAACCCCTTGTGCACAATTTTGTGCCCTGGGCCTCTAGTCTATATTTATAAAGCCCTAATATGCAGATAGACAGATCAGCTAACCAACCAAACAACTGGTTGTTAGGACATGTGCTGGCCACCAGGGACATGCACAAAACATGGCAGGCATTAGCAGCAGGAGGAAGAGCGTGAAACATGGTGGGTATCGGCCACAGCAGGATGGTAGACCAGTGAGCAGGGGCACCACCCTTGCCAGTCACTGTCATCGGGGCGAGCCTCTGGTGGTTACTGAAAATTCTTTGCTTCCATATACTGCAGTCCCTCCCACCACTTGCACCTGCTGCTGGTGCTGTAGCCACTGCTCCCACCCACTGCCAGCGCCCAGCACCAATCCTGATTGCTCAGAGACATCAGTGGGTGCGAGTGGCAGCTGCTGGTCCCAATCACCCCTGAGGACTTCTCCAACCCCCTCTGCTCCTGAGGGGCAATCGGGGCTGGCAGCCACCTCTCGCACCTGCTGCCGGCAACAGCCCCGCTCACCCACTGCTGGCATCGGCCCCAATCGCTCAGCGCCATCAGCGGGTGCAAGCGAGGCCAGGGCTGTCAGCGCATGGGAGCAGCAGTGGGAGCAGCAGCAGCAGCAGCAGCAGCAGCAGCGGGAGTGGGTCTTCCAGCAGACAGGGGATGGGGGGCTGCGGTGGGAGGGGCCAGGTGGGGGCATGGAGGATGGGCCAAGACCTGCCCCTGTGCCCACTGCAGCCTCCCGGCCCACAGTTCCTTTCAAGGTGATTAATTCATGCACTGGGGCCCTAGTTCTCTTATAAATTTTAAAATATATATATTTTAACATATAAAAATATATTTTTTTAATATATAAAAATATATTTTTAAAAAATATATATATTAAAATATTTTTTATTGTTTTTTTTACAGAGAGGAAGAGAGAGGGATATAGAGTTAGAAACATCGATGAGAGAGAGTCATCGACCAGCTGCCTCTTGCACACCCCCTACTGGGGATGTGCCCGCAACCAAGTTATATGCCCTTGACCAGAATCGAACTCGGGACCTTTCAGTCCGCAGGCCGACACTCTATCCACTGAGCCAAACCGGTTTGGCATATATATTTAATCCTCACCCAAGGACATGTTTTTATTGATTTTAGAGAGAGAGGAAGGGAAAGAAAAACATCAATGTGAGAGAAACATCAACCAGTTTCCTCCCTTATGTGCCCCAACTGGGGATCAAACTCACCACCTAGGTATGTGCCCTGACTGGGAATTGAACCCACAGCCTTTTGGTGTATGGGGCAACACTCCAACCAGTTTAGCCACCCACCCAGAGCTATATATGCTATAATTTAAATAAATGTAGTACCAGGCCCTGGATGGGTAGCTCAGTTGGTTAGAGCATTGTCCAGATATGCCAAAGTTGTGGGTTTGATCCCCAGTCAGGGCATATATAAGAATCAACTAACGAATGCATAAATACGTGGAACAACAGTGATGTTTCTTTCTCTCTGCCTCTGTCTATCTGTCTCGCCCTTCCTCTCTAAAACCAATCAATCAATAAATAATTTTAAAAATAAATGAATATAGTGCCAGCTGAGAGCTTTGAGACATTTATTTTTAAATAAGTTTCTTATTTTTGGTTTACATATTCCTTGAAATAATATGACAATTAGGAACAATAATCCTCACATTATTTTGTAGATGACAACCAATAATTATAATACACTATTTGCTGATATTAACTAATGTCACCCACAGAAAAATCTGTAAGAAAGGATGACCTAAGAACTTTCGGTCCCTGAACCTCTGCTGCCCCCCCCTGGTAGTCCTGCCCAAGCTCAAGCCAAGCTCCAAGAGGCAGCCGGGCACATTTGTTCTGTCAGGGCTGGAAGAGCTCCTCAATACCAGCCTGTCTAGGTGCTTACTTCATAACTGAGGGGGAACTCAGGCTCAGAGGGAAGGGAGATGATGACAGATGCAGAGCTAGAGCCCAGGCCTCCTGTTGGGATACAGCCTTATTGATTTAAGACAGAGAGAGGAAGGGAGAGTGGGAGAGAGAGAGAGGGAGAGAGAGAGAGGGAGAAAGAGAGAGAGAGACAGAGAGACAGAGAGACATCCAACAGTTGCCTTCTGTACCAGCACCCTGACAGGGAATCAAACCCACCACCTTTCGTTGCATGGAACGATGCTCCGACCAACTGAGCCACACTGGCAGGGCACACACAGAATTTTAAAAACTATAGTCTCCTTCCTATTGCCCATTTCTCTTCATTATCTCTCCCATATTTTCTGAGTTTGTGGGACAAGCAGAGGTATTGTCATTTAGGAATTAAGAGGGAGTGATTTCATCTCAAGAAAACCAAGAATTCCAACTTGTGCTTCTATATATTTTTAATTGATTTTTTACAGAAAGAAAGGGAGAGGGATAGAAAGCTAGAAACATCAATGAGAGAGAAACATCGACCAGCTGCCTCCTACACACCCATGTTGGGGATTTGCCTACAACCAAGGTACATGCCCTTGACCGGAATCAAACCTGGGACCTTTCAGTCCAAAGGCCAATGCTCTATCCACTGAGCCAAATCGGTTTCGGCAAACTTGTGCTTCTGAATGGTCAAAATGATATCCAGAGAGTGAAGCCGTATCCCTAAGATCACATGGAAGGTAAGAGCTGGACTCTGAGCAGGCAGATAACTCCCGGAAAGGTGTCATTTTAGAGGCAGGGATGGTTCTGACTATCTACACTAAATGCTACTTCCTACTGATTCAAGCCAATAATTTCACCATCAGAGTTTCTTATTAAATGCAAATTTCCCTTGCAAAGGCTAATAAATCAATGGACAGTCTCTCCAAATGAATGACTTCCATAGAAACTCCGCCCACTTGCCTGACTTTCCAATACACTCTTCCTGACCTGTGTGTACTCGGCTCAGGTTCATATGTTGATGCAATGTTGCAGACCAGCTCTTCAACAGTCTGCATTTCATCTACACACATCCCCTTCTATGTCCTCCACAGGCCGGGGACAGCTCTCCATGCAGTTCTGTTAGAGAGCCACATGAGAGCAGTATCGCATAGGACTATGGTCGACAAACTGAGGCTCTTTGGCCCCTTGAGTGTGGCTCTTGCACAAAATACCACAGCCAGGGCGAGTCTATTTTGAAGAAATGGCGTTAGAAGAAGTTTAAGTTGGAAAAAAAAAATTGGCTCTCAAAAGAAATTGCAGTCGTGGTACTGTTGCTATTTGGCTCGGTTGCCTAATGAGTTTGCCGACCACTGGCCTAAACCAACAGGAAGGAGCGCTCTGGCCATTGGGTGCCAGATTCTGAAATGAGGGCGTCTAGGGCCGTGCTCCCTGGGAGGGCTGGGCTCCGGGGCAGGTTACTGCCTGCCTCATGGGCCTCTAGGCCAGCCGTGGGCAAACCACGGCCCGCAGGCCGGATCCGGCCCGTTCGGCTGTTCTATCCAGCCCGTGGAGCCGAAAGAGTGGAGGGTTCTCTTGCTCTCCCCTCCGCTCCTTCACCAGCAGCCCAAGATGAGAGTGCCAGCATGGTCAGGTTGCTTTTGTTTGGGCCCTCCGGTCCAGTTTAAGAACCCATTGTGGCCGAAATCGGTTTGGCTCAGTGGATAGAGCGTCGGCCTGCGGACTGAAAGGTCCCAGGTTCGATTCCGGTCAAGGGCATGTACCTCGGTTGCGGGCACATCCCCAGTAGGGGGTGTGCAAGAGGCAGCTGATCCATGATTCTCTCTCATCGATGTTTCTAACTCTCTATCCCTCTCTCTTCCTCGCTGTATAAAATCAATAAAATATATATATTTTTAAAAAGAACCCATTGTGGCCCTCGAGTCTAAAAGCTTGCCCACCCCTGCTCTAGGGGCTCCTGAGGCTCCTTTGGTCCTGGCCCCATCCCTCCATGGTCCCCTCCTCTTGGCCTGGCCTCTCCCGCCATCCTCACCTGACTTCGTCTCCGAGCTCACAGAAGCCCAAAGCGTGTTCACAGGTGTGAGCCTCTGGCCCATCGCCCTGCCCCCTGAACTTGCGCACCTCGGGCCAATCACGTGGCCCCGCCCCTGATCAGGAGCACACCTCCAGCTGTCCACGTGGACCCGCCCTCTGATCACGTGCACACCCCGCCTGTCCACGTGGCCCTGCCCCTTGATCACATGGGCACCTCTGGCCAATCGCGTGGCCCCGCCCGCGACCAAGTTTGCACCTCAGCTCTTGGGGTGGCCCCGCCTCCTCTGTGCACCTGCCCACGGGTAAAGCTACTGGCAGCACAGAGAGGGCGAGGGGATTCTTCCTCTGAGGATACACAGCTGGAAAAAGACAGGAAAATGGAAGCCCGGGCTGCCCAAAGCCTCTGTCCCCTTGACCTGTGACCTCTGCCACCCGCCCCCGTGGCAGCATATCAGTCCCCTGAGCCCCCAGTCAGGCACCCTCAGCGCTCCCCTGTAGCTCCAGGGACCTGCCGGTCACCTGTTCCCCAGGTCCTGCCTTCAGCCCCAGGGTCCTCAGACCGGGTCTGGGGGGGGGCTGGCAGTGCGGGTGGGATAGGGGGGGGGTTGCCCCAGCTCCTGGAGGGCTCAGCCTGAGCCCTCTGTGGCCCCAGAGGGGATCGGTCTGCGGGGTGTTTAGGCAGAACAGGCCTCCCAGGGCAACTACTGGATGCCCAGCTGGCTCCAGAGCCATCCTGCAGCCTCCTCTTCAGCCCTCCTCAAGGGGAAGCAGCTGTGCTTTCTGCCCAGCCCAGCCCAGCTGCCTGCCTTGGGAGGAGGCAGAGGCTGTCGCCCTCTGCTGGCCAGGTCCTGTTACTGGGAGAGCAGGAGGCACCCCGCCACCCAGCCCCTGCCACTGGGAGCCAGCCCCACATAGCATCCCCATGTCCCAGGTCAGAACTGGGCCTCTGCAGGCTCCCCTCAGCCGGGACGGAGAAGAGCTGGTCTGGGAATCAAGATGGTCTCTGCCACGGATGTGTGTGGTCCCCATGGTCACAGGAGGCTCCCGGGCTCTCAGTGCATCTGTGTCTGCCGCTCTATCACCACAGATCCCTTCGGGGCACAGGCTGGGGCCTGGTGGCCCGGACCTGTAAGCAGCCTCTAGGGCCCGAGTCCTCTGCTCTGTCCTCCACACCCTGCGGGGACACCCTGCCAGGCACGCCGCTCAGATACAAGAGGGTACCTTGCCCACAAATGGACAGCGACTCTGGCCCGCGGGTATGGACACAGCCTCTGGGCCGGTTTGCGATGGCAACAGGCAGCTGGAGCTGGAGCCCAGGCTCAAGTGGAAGCAGGCAAGCGGCAGAAGGGAGTGGGCTTGGCTGTGCCATCTCCCCGCTACCCGACCCGGAGCTACCGGGGAAAGGGCACTCCGGTGCCCCCTCCCAGGCGCCCTCCACATGCACCGCACCCCCACCCACACCACTTTGCCCCAAGCAGCTTGGTTTCCACCCGCTTTACTTCATGGCCATCAGGCAAGGAAGGCATTGTTTTCGGAAAGGTCTGGGTGTGGAAACCTCCCAGCTCAAGGTCAGCCCTCAGGCCCTCGAAAACTTGCATGGTCCTGGATTTCAGAGGAGGGAAGCCTTTCTCCCAGGAAGGGAGTGGGCTTTGCTCCACTCACGGTCCAGGGCTCAGCTGTTCCTGGGACACAGACAGTCAAAGCCCCAAAAGCAGGGGACTATTTCCTGAGTCTGCTGCTCGGATGACTACAGGTTGGCCAAAACCCATGGTAGGCAAACTGCGGCCCAAGAGCCGCATTTGGCTCTATGGCCCCTTGAGTAGGAGGCATCTACTCTTCCACAAAATACCACGGCCTAGGCAAGTCTATTTTGAAGAAATGGCGTTAGAGGAAGTTTAAGCTTAGAGCACTAGTTAAGTATACAATTTTACCTATATGTTCCCAAAAATTCTAGTTTAGCACTTCTTAGTTGGGATTCAGGAATCTGTATTTTAACAGCTCCACCAGGTGATTCTCCTCATGAGAGAAGTTTGGGAAACACTGATCTAACTGATTCATCTCTTCCTACACACATTTATCACTTAAGACTTTCCAACTAGAATCCTCTACTCACACACTTTAACAACTTTCTGACTTTGTATATATACTCAGTTGTCTGTTGCACCTTGGTTCTTGAGCTTTTTCCTCTGAAAGCTTCCTTCATCTCCACTCCCCTCCTCTGCCCATCCATCAAGTCATTCTGCCATGAGCCTTCCTGAGTACACCAGGCAATGTGACTTCTTTTTGCCATAAGCTACTACATCCATCACTCAGCTGGCACTCCTCCTCCCCTCAGTGTACATTGTCCTGGGTTCTGCATTGCCCCGGTGCTGCAATCTTACTCTTCATTGTCCCCCTGCCTCTTCTGCTGGTGTCGCTTCACTGAGAACAAGTCTTTGGCCCTCTGCTCTTTTCTCTCAATTCCCTCTCTCCAGTGCCTCATACAATCTCACAGCTTCCACTATTTCCTCTCCACAGTAGATTCCAAAATCTGTATCTTCAGAATTTGTCCTCTCTTTCCAGCTTCTGAGCCAAATTTCCAACTACCAATAGACATTCCAATTGGCTCTGTTGACATCACCTTTATCACCAGAGGAAGCTCTGACTTTCCAGGTGATACATCCTCTTTCTCCCCAATCACACAGAGTAGAAAATGCTGAGACTGAGGTGCAGATTTGGAATAAGGGAGAAAGGTAAATTAAGTATCCAGGCTGTGCTGAAACCGGTTTGGCTCAGTGGATGGAGCGTCGGCTTGCGGATCCAAGGGTCCTGGGTTCGATTCCGGTCACGGGCATGTGCCTTGGTTGCGGGCACATCCCCAGTGGGGGGTGTGCAGGGGGCAGCTGGTTGATGTTTCTCTCTCATCGATGTTTTTAACTCTGTCGCTCTCTCTTCCTCTCTATAAAAAAAACAATAAAATATATTTTTTTTAAAAATAAGTATCCAGGCTGTCAGTTCTGAGATCAATCTCTCCCCCCACTCCACATTCTCCTCTCTCTCTCTCTCTTTCTCTCTCTTCCTCCCTCCTTCCCTCCCTTCCTCCCTCGCTTCCTCTCTTTCTCTGTCCCTTCCACTGTCTCTGAAAATCAATGAAAAATATCCTCAGGTGAGGATTAACAAAAAGATTCCCCTGGCTCCCCACACTAACACTAAAGCCCTCCAATCACCCAGAACACAGCGCCCATATTGTTGCAGAAGACCAAGAAAATCAAGGACGCTTCTGAGGAAGTAGAGGAACACTGTTTAATAACGCCGGGGGACTCAGGAAACAGCCTTCCAAATCTGAGTGCCGGAACACGCATGGGGCCCTTCCTTATATCCCCCTCCCTGTGATCTCTGTCCCACAAGCATGGATTATGCTTCCGGTCCTTTTCGCAGGCCTTGCAAGAAGGCCCTCGGGCGTTGGGGGTCTCCAGGCCATATCTGATGGTCTGGCCTGGCGTAAGAGTTAATAGCCCTCCCTCTGGGCAGTGCACTGTCCACAGTCCAATGGCCTCTGTAACCAGTTCTGCAAGGCCAGTATCTGGGAAGGAGAGAGGGCCTTAATTATAGATTATCAGGAATGTACACTGAGCTTGCTGACTTGGACTCAGGTCACTAGCATCCAAATATGAGGGTTACATTGGAATTACCCCTTGTAGCCTCCTCAATATGATCTGGCTGCTGTTGCTCCCCTCAGCTTTCTCACCTCTCTGCCTCCTGGGCCCTGGACTTCATCAAGATTTCAGAGCATTTGCCCTTGGGGTTCCTCTGCTAGGGAGCCTTCTCCCCCTACTCTCTGCATGGTTGACTTTTGTCTTTGAAAACCTGCTTCAGTTTGAACCTAACTCCTAAGTATTTTGAGAAATATCAAAAGGGCTACTTTTTTTTAATCTCCCATATACAATGTTATACTTGAGTTTATACCTAAAGTGACCTGTGTCCTCCTCTCTACTCTGTTCCTCTTTGTCCTTTAAACCTAGCCAAATATCTCCTCTGCCCTGAGGCCGGAGGCCACTAAAATCACTCCCTGCCATGAATCCCACAGAACTTAGGGTCAGATTCATATTCAATACTTAGACCCTCTACCTATTTCAGTATTGCCAATTTTAAAAATGTTCCATGTACCGAAACTGGTTTGGCTCAGTGAATAGAGTGTCGGCCTGTGGACCGAAAGGTCCCAGGTTCAATTCTGGTCAAGGGCATGTACATTGGTTGCGGGCACATCCCCGGTGGGGGGTGTGCAGGGTGCAGCTGGTCGATGTATCTCTCTCATCAATGTTTCTAGCTCTCTCTCTCCCTTCCTCTCTGTGAAAAATCAATAATATATATATATATATTTAAAATGTTCCATGTATTGTTATATTTTCCAGATATAAAATTTATTCTAAGAGCAAGAACCATTCTTTTTTTATTTTATTTTTTAAATTGATTTCAGAAAGGGAGAGGGAGAGATAGAAACCTCAGTGATGGGAGAGAATCATTGATCAGCTGCCTCCTGCATGCCCTATAATGGAGATCTAGCCATCAACCCTGGCATGTGCCCATGACCGGAATGGAACCCTGACTTCCTGGTTCCTAGCTTGATGCTCAACCACTAAGCCACACCAGCCATGCAACACAAAAAGGTCCTTTATAAGATTAAATATATGCTTCACAAACCTGTTGGGAGGAAAGTATATTCTGCATGTTGGAGGGATGTGAATCATTAGGGAGCCAGAGAGCAGACTGTAGTAGGCAGCCTCTAAAATGGTCACCAATGATCTCTGCCTCCTGCTATTTATTCATACTCTTGTGTAATCCTTCCTGTTGAGTGTGAGTTGAACTTACGCACACACTTTTAAAAAATACAGGGCGGGGGAGGGAAGATGGATGTCATTTCTGGGATTAGGTTACAAAAAGACAGTGGCTTCTGTCTTCAGTGCACTCACTCTCCTGACTCACCCAGGGGGAGCCTGCTGCCATTCTATGGGAAGACCTTGCACCAGAAGCATCAGGCTAAGCTGCATCCAGATTCTATGAGACAATAAATGTTATTGTCTTAAGCCACTCGTCTTAATGGTAATTTGTTACACTGAATAGATAGCTAACACAGACTGCCAGTGAGCCAGGACCTAAAATCTTCAACAGGTTAGAGGTGGAGGAGTACAGAGAATAACTACAACAAAGAGGAGCAATGAGTAGTAAAGTTGAACACAGGATACAAAGTTTGCATTTATGGAGGAGAGAGGAAGAAAAGTCTGGAAGTGTCATGGAGTAGCAGGGAGGTTGTGTGGGCACGAAAGTGTGAGAAGTGTAGAACAGTCACTCCTTGAGAAGGTTGCAAGGAACAATGCCCTCATCCTGAGCTAGGGCCCAGTTAAAGCAAGCAAGAGAAGAGAACAACAGGAGAAGAAAGCTGTGCAATATGTAGAGCAGTAACTGGGCCAGATTGAAGCAGGTCTGAGAGCTAAACATCTTGAGAGGTATTTTAGATTAAGTAGCAGAGTTTGGGGTGGAAAGGAGAGAAACTGATTTGCTGTTCCACCCATCCATTCATTCATTGGCTGGTTCTTTTATGTACCCTGATAAGGGTACATAAAAGGGGATCAAACCCACAATCTTGGTGTATTGGAACGGCACTCTAACCAACTGAGCTGCCCAGCCAGGGCCTGAAACTTATCAAACCTTCTAGAATTACTAACTCTTATGAGAATGCCTAATTTTGGTTTAATATAAAAATTAAGAGAAAACGAGACATATTGATATATAGTGTCACCGAAATATGTTCATGATATAAAAGTTTTAAAACCAAAATGAGGAATAACAGCATAATTTTATTTTTTAAATTACATATGCAACCCCAGCATGTTTGACTCAGTGGATTGAGCATTAGCTTGCAGACCAAAAGGTCTTGTTCAATTCCATTCAAGGGCACGCACCTTGGTGTCAGGTTCCTCCCTGGCCCAGGGCCCTGGTTGGGGCACATACAAGAGGCAACCAATCAATGTATTTATCTCACATTGATATTTCTCTGTGTCTTTCCATTTTCCAAAAATCAATGGCAAAATATCCTCGGATCAGGATAAACAACAAAAATGATGATAATATTAATAAATACAATAAAATTACATATGCCAAGAAAAAAATTCACGCAAAACTGTTCATAATGGTTACTTACAAGGGAAAGACTCACTTTTTACATTACATGTTTCCATGTATTTAATCTTTTTGGTAACAAGCATGAATCACATACTTTTTTAAAAGCCTATTTATTCATGTGTGCATATCAAGTATTTGTTGCTTGGTTGATAAGTTTCTCCATTATATCTTATATTCACAAGTTTTTCAAGGACAATATCATCTTAGGAGCATTATTGTATATCCACCACAATGCCAACTCTGAGCTGGCTACCCACTAGGCAGGGGTTCAACAAAGGCTGAAACTACCGTACTGAATCCCACTTCTCGTCAACAAAGAGCCTCTGGTACCACTCTCTGCCACCAGATGGCAGGTCTCTATTAGAAGTCTTCTTCCAAGGAATTGTCTCATTACTTTCAAACGCGCTCCTCCTCCCCGCCCCCCATCCCTAACCTTTCCAGAGTACTGTATCTCACTGGAATATTATTATAAATTATTTATAATTTTCTCTCTCATACCAGACTGAGAACTCCTTCAGGATAAAAACATAAATTAAGGATAATTCATCTTAGATCCATTAGTGTTGGGTACTGGCCTGAACTCAATAGGTAAACATTTTTAGAATGAATAAATAGATGCATATATATCTGAAAACTAATAAAATCCTACAATTATTACTATACTTTCTTTCCCAATGATCAATCAAGGATCAGTAAATTGGGGATTTCTGTGCACTATTCAGTGTCCAGAGATGGGAGTTCAGAATGGAGAAAGAATAAAAGATACAATTTAGGGGTTTTCGCCAACTTATATCTCTCTTTGGAGCAGCCCCTCCAACTCCAAACCTTCCTAGGCTGATGGTGAAGTTGTAGCTTCTGCCATCTGGCACCTCAGTCTGGTGGGGAAAATGCTACTATCCTTGGATAGAGTCTCCAGTAATTGGGATAGACAAGGCCTAGCCCCAGGGAGCTCCAGATTGATAAAGGAACCACACCTTTGAACATGAAACAAATTTAGTCATGGCTTGCAGACATCCCCTCTAATGTACCCCAGCCCTCCAGGCCCATGTGTTCAACAGACACCAACTGTTCCCATTTTCCACACAGGAGTGCCTTCTCCCCACAACAGGAACCCTAGATCTGAAAGGGACACAATGTTTCTCCTCTTCCTTTTCTGGGCATACCACTGAGGAACTTTGCAAGTCATTAAGGCTCAACTGAGGTCAGGAGCCCAGGATGCTAAGGCATTTGGACTGGGAATCAAGTATCCCCAGGGGGTAGGAAGAGACAAGGTTCCAGGGAGGAGGGGTGGAGACCAGAGACTGAAAATTCCTGAGCTCTGTTCAGTGTCACAACTCTGTAGAATATGCAAGGAGGCTCATTCTCCGATTCCCACCCTTCTTATCTAATTAGCAGAGTCGTGTAAAAAGTCAGAAATCCTATCTCTCTCCTGGCATTCTGCAGCCACCCTCCACCCTCTCACTCCATACTCTTCCCCCTCACAGACTCCAGAATTGTTCTGCCGACTCAAAGCCCTAGAAGGATATTGAAAAAGAAAAGTGGGGGAACAGGGCTTTGGAGAGTTCAATGAAAGTGCACATTTGGAAAGAAGTATTGGCCTGGGACGCACACCATCATCATCATAGGTGACCAACCATCTTAGTTTGCCCAACACTGTCCTTATTTAACCACCTTAGGGTCCTCACTGCAGCAAACTTTTCAGTCCTGGGAAAAGCAGAATAGTAGGATCCAGGCTCTCTTGGGCCAAACTCACTGTGTAACCCTGAGTAACTCCTGCACTTCAGTTACCTCCTTGTAAAATGGAACCCTTTAGCTGAGACACTCTGTGTTTCTATGAATGGTCTCCAATGGTGTTCTGGGAGGTGGCTCCTGGTTTAGGGAACTGATTGCTAAATGTTTAGGAATTTTGCAAACTGGTTCTTAAACACAGCCATTATTAAAAACTAAATTGGCCCTAGCCAGTTTTGCTCAGTGGTTAGAGCAGGGGGTGCGCAAACTTTTTGACTCGAGGGCCACAATGGGTTCTTAAACTGGACCGGAGGGCCGGAACAAAAGCAACCTGACCATGCTGGCACTCTCACCTTGGGCTGCTGGTGAAGGAGCGGAGAGGAGAGCAAGAGAACCCTCTGCTCTTTTGGCTCCGCGGGTTGGATAGAACAGCCACGGCTGGGTTAGAGTGTCAGCTTACGGATTGAAAGGCCTCGGGTTTGGTTCGGTTCGGTTGGAGCGCGTGCAGGAGGCAGCCAATTGATGCATCTCTCTCATATCAATGTTTTTCTCTCTGTGTCTCTTCTCTTCCCTTCCACTCTCTAAAAATCAATGGGAAAATATCCTTGGTTGAGGATTAACAAAAACAAAATTAAATTGGAGGGGTGTGGGCTGAGTGGAGGGGGGGCAAAGGGTGGGAAATGGGGGACATCTATAACACTGAATAATTTTAAAAAGAAGAGAAAAAATTTGCCCTGACCAGTTTGGCTCAGTGGATGGAGCATCGGCCAGCAGATTCAAGGATCCCAGGTTCTATTCTGGTCAAAGGCATGTGCCTTGGTTGCAGGCACATCACCAGTAGAGGATGTGCAGGAGGCAGTTGATTGATGTTTCTCATCGATGTTTCTAACTCTCCCTCTTTCTTACTCTCTGTAAAAAAATCAATAAAATATATTTTTTTAAAGAGAAGAGAAAAAATTTTAATTAGATAAACTTACAATTAAGTAAGTTATATTAAAAACAAAGATAACAAGTAATGAAATCTCATCACTTCGGGGGAGGGTGAGAGATCAATAAAAGGACTTGTATGCATGCATATAAGCATAACCCATGGACACAGTCAGTGAGGGGTAAGGGCATGTCCTGGGGGGTGAGAACAATGTGGGGAAATTTACCGTATTTGCCGGCATATAAGACGATTTTTTGCCCTGAAAAATACGTATTTGCTGGCGTATAAGACGACCCCCTAACATTTCCACAAAAAATACAGAGTTTGTTATATACTCGCTGTATAAGACTACCCCCCACCTGGAGGCATATTTTTCAGGGCCAAAAAGTCGTCTTATACACCGGCAAATACGGTATATGTACTAGTAATACTTTAAACAATAAAGAATTAAAAAAAGAAAGTTCATCATTTTCTAATTATTTTACATTTTACTTTATCTATACTCAAGGTTACTTACATTTATTATTTCTATGATATGATAAAAATATTATATAAAGATGTGCTACTGTTCATCTCTTCCTAAGTCCACATTGGTAGTTTGACTCAGCCATCGTGAGAATACATCATGAAAATCAGTAAATACTACCAATTATGGTTTCTACCATACTAAGCTAATTGTTAAACATTTACCAGAACACCACTATTCTGTCTGTCTTGTCACAGGCGCACCCTATCTCTACTG
This sequence comes from Vespertilio murinus, assembly GCA_963924515.1. Classification (NCBI taxonomy): domain Eukaryota; kingdom Metazoa; phylum Chordata; class Mammalia; order Chiroptera; family Vespertilionidae; genus Vespertilio; species Vespertilio murinus. The sequence continues at coordinate 29,074,997 of OZ004708.1, read as the reverse complement.
TCGTCATCTACTCTAATCTTTATTCCAGATTTCCATACCAAAAAGAGATAAACCAAGAGTTGGGTCATCATTTAAAAACCAATGAGCCCTAGCTGGTTTGGCTCAGTGGATAGAGTGTTGACCTTCAAACTGAAGGGTCCTGGATTCAATTCTAGTCAAGGCCACATGCCCAGTTGTGGACTCGATCCCGAGTAAGGGGTATGCAGGAGTCAGCCAATCAATGATTCTCTCTCATCATTGATGTTTCTATCTTTCTCTCCCCTCTCCTTTTCTCTCTGAAGTTAATAAAAATATATTTTTTAAAAACAAACTAATGAGAGCCTTGGTGGTGTGGCTCAGTGGTTGAGTATCCACCCATGAACAAAAAGATCATCAGTTAAATTCCTGGTAGGGTACATGCCTGTGTTTTGGGCTCAACCTCCAGTAGGAGTTGTGCAAGAGCAGCCAATTTATGATTCTCTCTTATTATTGATGTTTCTCTCTCCCTTTCTCTTCTTCTCTCTCTATAAATCAATAAAAAAAATTTTTAATAAACTAAAATCCTATTATAATAAAAGGGTAATATTCAAATTGTCCCCTGGACCGAAAGTTTGGCCCAAGTCGAACCAGGAGCAGCCTGGCTGGCCAATCTCCTGCATCTGCTCCCCTGACCCGGGCTGGTCCTATCAGCCCTGATTGGGGCAGGCCAGACAGACCCTCCCCCCCCCCCACGCATGAATTCATGCACCCAGCCTCTAGTAAATTAACAAAACAACTAATGAGATAGTAGAACTGGGGTTAAGGAAATAAATGCACAGTTTGGTTACAAATGATCTGTAGACTCTATAGTAGAGCCTGTCTCTGGCTCTTCTCTCCTTCCAGGAAACCACTCTGTCCACAATGAAGGATTTGGACAGTTCAGCAGAGGTCTTATGTAGACAGAATCCTATAGGACTATGAAGAAGGCATTGGTTGTCCTCCAGGTATCTATCTTACAGGTCTATCTTGATGACCAACTGAAGGATTCAAAGTTAACTAAGATGATTCTCATTCTGACACTTAGGGAAGACAATATTTCCCCATGTCTGGCCTACAGTCACCTCTGGAATTAATAAATTCGGCAAATTGTAAAATTAGGATTAAAGCATGCAAGAGAGCTGGGAAAATCTTTAAAGTTCATTCAACATTCAACATTTTCCCTACTCCCGAATTTTACAGATGAAGAAACTGAATCCACACAATGGTTAATAGCTTGCCCAAGGTCACACAATAGAATAGTGGCCAAAGTTTAAGGCTCCCAATACCTGGAGCAGAGGCATTCCCTTAATATCTTAAATTCCTTTTAAAAACATGATATGATCTCTAGAGAATCTGCACAGGAGCAAGCACAAAGTTTGCACACAAAAAGCATACTAATTTCCCCTCTGCTTTCTAGAAAATAAAGAAATATTTTTATAGAATACCAACTAAATGCCAGGTGCTATGGGGAACAAAGAAGCATAAGACCCAGTAAATCAAACACAAAAAGTGAATTTGGAGTTACTCCTAAAACTCTTTCAAGGGATGTGAGGGGACTTCTTGGGGCTAATTCTAACCCTAATCTGACCCCACAGTGAGTAGCTTGGAGAAAAACCCTGCACATACCCAGGTTTACAGTTTATTCCCTGGTTGTGATGTGTACAAGAGACAACTGATAAGATGTTTCTCACATCAATGTTTTCCTCTCTTTCCCTTCCTTTCTCCCTCTCTCCCTCTTCCTCTCTCTCTCTCTCTCTCTCTCTCTCTCTCTCTCTCTCTCTCATCATTTAAAAAAAAACATGTCTTGTTTTTGAACGCTACTGGCATGGCTTACTGGTTGAACGTTGACCTATGAACCAGGAGGTCATGGTTCGATTCCTGGTCAAGGGCACATGACTGGGTTGTGGGCTTGATCCCTGTGGGAGACGTGTAGGAAGCAGCTGATCAATTATTCTATCATCATTGATGTTTCTACCTCTCTCTTTTTCTTAATCACTCTCTGAAATCAATATAAATATATTAAAAATGAATAAATTTTGGTAGCACTATACAATAAAATATTTAAATATATATATTCCTTCCTTTCTCTCTCAAATTACTGGAGATGTTTCTCTCTCTAAAACTGATCAATTAATAAATACAAATTTTAAATAAAATTAAATTAAAAGCCAACTAATGCAATGTTCTGGAAAATAAAGTAAAATGTCTCACCCTGAAATCCCTTTGGTGAAGGGATTTCTGAGCTGTTTTTCTCATCCAATCAGGGCTGGGATGCTGGAAAGCAACCCATGGGCACAGGGTAATGAGTCAGGACTGTGACTTCCTGTTTGTATTTTCCTCTGAATCTCTCTCTTCTGCCTTCCCCAGCCTTAGGAAAGTGCTTTACCAACCAAGGAAAATATCTACCCCTTCACTGTAATCTTCAGTCCTACCTAACATAACGGTGCCTCAGGTCCTTCTTTCTTTCCTTCCTTCCTTCCTTCCTTCCTTCCTTCCTTCCTTCCTTCCTTTCTTCCTTCCTCCAGTTCCTTCTATCATTTTTCATTTATCCAGGCATCTTCTTAAGCACTAAGAATACTAAGCAAATTTAAAAGACAGATTCCTGCTTAAGGGGCTGATGTCCTTGAAACAAAGTGGTATCAGAAAGAAAGTTTTTTCAAATACAGCTCTGGGTGGTCCAAAGGTTGATTCCCATGGATACAAACAGCTAACAAACTGGAGATCTAAACTCTCAAATACAAAATGATAGACCTATTAGTAATGAAAGAAATTCCCTAGAGCTTACTTTAGTAGAATGTGCTAGAAGGAACTGCTGTAGAGGTGACCTCTGCAGTATTTCTGCTTCCTGGTCCCACAGTTCCATGACTTCTCAGTCACCAAGGGAGGAGGGGGGAATAGTGTACCCTTTACTTGGGTAAGTACACAATTATTAACACCTTAGGGAGCAAGGCAGGGTGAGGGGTGTGGTCTCATTGACAGATAAGGGCACTGAAGCTCCAAGGGATAGGTGACCTACCTTCAGGGTTAGGAACCCTGCCTTCTCCACACTACAAGATTCTGAGAAATGAGCCCTCAATCAGGAAGAGACATAAATCCGATTTGTAAAGGAAAGCTATTTCCACAGTATGGAAAGACTTCAGACCCTCTGTCAGCCAGGGAGGGAAGCAGGGCTGGAGGGGCGGGGTGGCGTGAGGCAGGGCGGGGCTGTTTTTGAGGCTTTGGTCTGAGTCCCTCCTCCCTGGTCCCCCATTGGGCCAGTGGCTCCTGCAGCCCTGCCAGGGAGGGACAAATGAGAAGGGCTGTTGATTTTCCCCTCTTGGCCATTCAGAATTTCCCCACCTATATACTGAGGAAGACCCTGCCCTCTCCTCACTTTTCCTCTGGACTTGTCCCTGGGCTGAATCCAGTCCCCTGGGGCTGGGCAGGGCCATGGGGGTCCTGTTTGTGCTCAGGGTGGCTGTGGGCATATGCTCTGCCACTTTCAGTGCCTCTGCCTGGTAAGTCCTTCCCCCCACCCCTCACTCCCTGCCAAGGAAGCCCCCGTATCTCAGCCCTGTTCACCAATGCCTCACTTTTTCCCTTTGGCAGGTCAGTGAACAATTTCCTGATAACAGGTCCCAAGGTAGGATGCTCTCTGGCTTCTATTTTTACCCATTCAGCTTCCTAAGGGATCTCTTTTGGGGAAGGAAAAGAGGGGAGGGGAGAGAGTGCCAGAATCCCTCACTCAGAAGAACCCATGATTGCTCCTCATGGAGAGCTAACCCATTTGAGTTCTGCCTGCTCCCCAGATGACCTGATCTGAGCCAGGGCCGAAGCTCATAGCCCTTTTCCCTTTGCAAGGCCTATCTGACCTACACTACCAGTGTGGCCCTGGGTGCCCAGAGTGGCATTGAAGAGTGTAAGTTCCAGTTTGCTTGGGAACGCTGGAACTGCCCTGAAAATGCTCTCCAGCTCTCTACTCACAACAGGCTGAGAGGTGGTAAGTTTGTGCACCTGTACAAGGGGGTATATGTGTATGGAGGTGGGCTTGCAGTATGTGTGCATGTGTAGCATATATGTGCACAGTGAAATGAAAAAGTTATCAATGATCTGCTGACCTGCCTGCCACTTCCTGGCTGTGTGACCTAAGTTACTTCCCCTCTCCCAGCCCCAGTTATGTTATTTTGTCATAAGACCAGCTTACCAGGAACATTGTAAGGATTGAATGAGGTATTTCTATACAAATATAATAATTACTCTACTTTTTTAAATGCATGCCTATATTTCTATGTTTGAACACACTTACCTTACACTGATTTGAATGAAATAAAAATGGGAAAAGACTGCGTTTGTGAGGGAATATTCCATTTGCTTACCTACCATAAAATCCCATCATCACAGAAGCTGATTATATTGAGCTGTGCCTCAGGTGGGGTATGTGTGTGCACCTGTATGTGTATCTGTGCAGCTATCTGTAATTGTGTAGTAGTTTGCATAAAAGTCATTTATATAGAAGTAACAAAGAGTTGCCTGAGAAGAGTTGGGGGAAGGAGCAAAGAAGATGAAGACAAAAAGAAATATCTCCCTCTGAGGTATACAGAAAGAATGGGGAGTACATGGAAATGAAATAGGACAACGTTTATAAAGAGTTAAGATACAAGCTCATCCCCTAGCCAGTTTGGCTCAGTGGATAGAGCAATGGCCTGTGGACCGAAGGGTCCCGGTTCAATTCCAGTCAAGGCCACATACCTCGGTTGCAGGCTCCTCCTTGGCTGGGCCCTGGCCGGGGCGCGTGCAGGAGGCAACCAATCAATGTGTTTCTCTCATATCAATATTTCTCTCTGTCGTTCCCTCTCTCTTCCGCTCTCTTTAAAAATCAGTGGAGAAATATCCTTTGGTGAGAATTAAAAAAAAACCACGATACAAGCTCAGTAAGTGGCAGCTATGATCATTATGATTATTACAGGACTCTAGTTGTATGTCAGAAGGAAGGAAGGTCCTCTGTTTACTAAGACAGCCTCAGGGCACGAGTCCTCAATGTCAGAGGCCCAAAAGCAGAGGGTAATGACCAGGGGCCTAGGCTAGACTTCTGGAAGGAAGAGTCCTGCTCTCAACACCACAGCTGGTGAGGAAAGTGGCCGTGGTCCCATCACTCTTTTATCTCTGGGTTTTACTTCCCTCCTCTAAAGTGTGGGGATACTCATTCCTACCTGAATGAAGTAACAGATACGTACTGTTCTCTCAAGTAGAAGAACATCCTCTTAAACTCGAAAGGGGCAGGAGACAAGGGAGAGAAACAGCATTGCTTTTTTTCAAAAGCCTCTTTTTGGGGTCATCAAGAGTCCAAGTTTCCAGTACCCTTTCTCTCTCCAAAGCCACCAGGGAGACTTCATTCATTCACGCTATCAGCTCTGCGGGAGTTATGCACACCATCACCAAGAACTGTAGCATGGGCGACTTTGAAAGCTGTGGCTGTGATGAGTCAAAAAATGGAAAAACAGGTAAGTTGGGCTCTCTATTGAGAGGAAGGGGAGAGGAGTGCAGAGCTGCGTGCCTGCCAAGATGACCATGACTCTTCTCCTGGGACTTTGTAGGGAACTGTACACAGAACTTATTCTTTTCATATGTATAGGAGGCCATGGCTGGATCTGGGGAGGCTGCAGCGACAATGTGGAATTTGGGGAAAGGATCTCCAAACTCTTTGTGGACAGCCTGGAGAAGGGAAAGGATGCCAGAGCCCTGATGAATCTTCACAACAACAGGGCAGGCAGGCTGGTGGGTATGGGAGTTGGCCAGTCAGCCATCAGACTCAGTATTGGCAACAGTTTCATACCTATACAGCCTTTCACAACTTACCAAGAGCTATCTCATATCCATGTTTCAGCCTCACATTACCCAGCCAGGACTGAGATGGTTACCCCCATTCTCTGGATGACAAACCTAGTTAAGGTCAAGCCAAGTGGCTTAATTAAGGCAATACAACTAATAAGCTTCATAGCCAGACAATGAACTCAGATCTTCTGGGGTCTAGTCCTTTTATCACTAAACCTGGTGCTCTGGCTCCTCCACAGGCAGGTTTCTGAGAGCCCAGAATCAAGCCTTGCTTCAGTGACTTAAAAATTTTAACCCTTTGCCCAGCTGGTATGGCTCAATGGTTGAGCACCGACATATGAACCAGGAGATCACAGTTTAATTCCCAGTTAGGGCACATGCCCAGGTTGCGGGCTCTATCCCCCGTGTGAGGCATGCAGGAGGCAGCCAATCAATGATTCTCTCATAATTGATGTTTCTATCTCTCCCTCTCTGAAATCAATAAAATATTATTTTTAAAAAATTATTTTTAAAAAATTAGCCTGCTATATTTGGTCAAACATTTAATTAACTCAACTGTAATGCCTTGGCAGGGCCAGACCAAATGATTTCTCAGACCTTATGCAGCCCATGAGCCAGATCTTCCCACCCCTGCTAGGTATTCTGAACTAAGATCTGGAAGCAAGTTGGATTTAGTGCTAAAAGCATAGAAATTTCCCTTTGAACCTGTATCTAGACGTCTTGGTTGCCCAGGGTAAGGGGAAGAGCTCTTCAAAAACAATTACAGATGTGGGTAATTGCTTTGGGTAGAGAGGTTCAAACTCCAGGAGCTTCCTTTCCCTCTGGGAGAGGGCCCAGAACACCAATCCAGACCCCTTAAATACGCTAGCCCCCAGATTGAAAACAGTATCAGTGCCAACGACCATATTTTCCTTAATAATTTACAAAGTACTTTCAGGATCATTCTTATTCCAATTGGGCAGATAAAGCAACAAGCTCAACAAGGGATGAATTTGGGGCCCGGAGCCTTGGTTTCCTGACTCCAATAATCAATTCAACACTTGCCTATCTTTCTTTAAGAATTACCCAGGCTTGCTTGGGAAATTGTACTTCTCTAATATTTACTTTACCTTAAATATATATGTATGTAATAAAAGAAAAGAAAAAAGAATCACCCAGGGAGCTTTAAATTCACCAATACCAAGGCCCTTAAATCTTTAAACATTCTAATTGATAAGATCTGAAGTAGGACACAGGTAAAAATATTTTTCATGGGCTCCCCCAAGTAATTCCAAGGATCCTCTAAAATTTGGTCTTTCCTATCCAGAGCAATTCTCTCATTTGTACTTTCTTTCTCTGTCTCTCTGTGAAGGCCGTAAGAGCCACTATGAAAAGGACCTGCAAATGCCACGGCATCTCGGGGAGCTGCAGCATCCAGACATGCTGGATGCAGCTGGCTGACTTCCGGGAGATAGGAGACTTCCTAAAGGCCAAGTATGACCAAGCACTGAAAATTGAGATGGATAAGCGCCAGCTAAGAGCGGGGAACAGTGCCGAGGGCCACTGGACACCCAGAGAAGCCTTCCTTCCTAGTGCAGAGTCTGAGCTGATCTTTTTAGAGGAATCGCCAAATTATTGTATCCGCAATTCCAGTCTGGGCATCTATGGCACAGAGGGTCGGGAATGTTTGCAAAACAGTCACAACACATCCAGGTGGGACCGACACAGCTGCAGGCGCCTGTGCACTGAGTGTGGCCTGCAGGTGGAAGGGAGGAGAACTGAGGCCATCAGCAGCTGTAACTGCAAATTCCAATGGTGCTGTATAGTCAAGTGTGACCAGTGTAAGCAGGTGGTGAACAAATACTATTGCACACGCTCCCTAGGCAGTGCTTGGTCCCGAGGCAAGGGCAGCACATGATACACAAACTTACTTGTTCAATTGAATGACAATGGAGGGGGACACAGCTTCCCTCTTGGACAGAGTAGATTGGAAAATCACAGGGTTGATCTTGATATCTGCAATACATGGGAAAATGGAGGCTCAAGATTATATAGCATACTCTTAACAGAGAATGAAATTGAAGCCTGGGCCTCCTAATTTTATCTTCCCACAAGTTACTTCTTGGTTTTTGTACCTTACTTTTGGAGGTTATTTGGTTTGGGATCCATATCCAGAGGGGCCTTCAAAGTAATGTTTTCCTGTAAGTTTCAGAACATGTTCAACCTAACTGTGCTGCTGAGAACCAGAGGGAATGGAAGCAAAAAGTGACAGCGTTCTTCCCCTGCTCTGGCTAGCTCCCAAAAGACCAGCTACAGGTTCATGCAGATGAATACAGCAGAAACCACATACCTGCCTGGTGGGAGGCTTGTAGCTGGGTTTTTCACCTGAGTATGCACTTTTGGAAATTTCTTCCCACCTAGTCCTGGGGGAGCCAGGATCCAGCATGACCTGAGGACGTCTCCAGCTCAGAAACCACCTTAGGACCATGGAGAAGTAATAATGGCCCCAGTAAGTGGACAAGTGACTACAACTTATCTACACACCCCCACAAGAGAGACAACTCCCCCACAAAGAACTGTAAAATGACTCTATTTTGTTTTACTCCCAGATTGAGAACTCAACTTTATTTTCCAATAAATGCTTCTAGAATGTATATCCAGCTGAGACCTTTTATTTCTCTCTTTGGAAAACTTAGGATCATAAAGGGAATGATGTATTCCAATTATGCACAAAGCTAAGGGAGAAACCAGAACTATCCAATCACCTTGACACCAATGTTTGACAAATAATAAAATTGAGACTGAGAAACTGGCCAATCCAGATTCCCAGATTAAAATGTGTTATTTTAATGCAACCGAAGCAACTTGAGGAACAAGGAAGCTCTTTGAACTTGAACCATATTCAAAGTGTGTTTACTCTCTTAACTTTGGCTTCCTGGGGTGTCTGTACACCAAGGAACTGAGCCCCAGGGCAAGAGACCAGGAAAGTTGTGGATTCTACCTTCCTCATTTGCATTTCTACGTCTTCCACTGGCAATCTTTGGGGGAGGAGTAGTTTCCCAAAAAGAGCTTTCAGAGCTTAACCACTGATCTCCTAAATCTGAGCATCTCCACCTTGGGGGTCTCCCCTTTCAGCAAAAAGCCAACAGGATATATATATATATATATATATATATATATATATATATATATATATATATATATATTTTAATGAAAAGGAAGGTGAAATGTTCATTTAGAAAGTTGGCATCTTAATAGACACCATGAGCTGGTGCCTTGAGAGGTTACTCCAGTGCTTTTAAAACTGTCACAGAGACCAAAGACAAAACATTTCCTCTATCTCCCTCCTTCTAAGGAAGATAAAAACACTACAATTAGTGACAGAAAGGAAGTGTGTGTGTGTGTGTGTGTGTGTGTGTGTGTGTGTGTGTGTGATTGTGTGTGTGTGTGTGTGTGATTGTGTGTGTGCGTGTGTGTGTGCGTGTGTGTTTGTAGAGGTAGTAGAAGGGGGAATAGAAGAGATACTAAGCATAAAATTGTGGTGAATAAATAGGCAACCAAAAGGTTATTTCCCTGTGACTCGGAGAGAAAAAACCCAAAAACATAAAATTACCTGGTCTTGAGGTTAAACCTCAATAAACATAGATGCTAAAGAACCCATCATGAAACCTGAGTTGTGATGCTGGGTTAGGGAAATGAACAACATGGACTTTCTCCTTTTATTCCTAACTCAATCTTCATCCAAAGGACCCAAGTACCAGAGGCTTTGACATTTTCCCTGGGGCCTTGTTGACATTCCCAAATAACCCTAGAGGGGATTTTAAAAAAGAAAACCATCCCTGCTGCCCTGTCCAAATTGTCCCTCAAGAAAAACATGCTTGTATTTTCTGTGGGTTTATATCTGAGGTTTTCGCTAATGAAACCCAGAGTAATTGGGAATTCTATGAAAAATTAGTCAACTTCCCCAAAAAGCTCATCCTCTCTTCTCCAAGACTCTTCCATCCTCATTCATCTTACCCTCCTGACAATCAGTCACATCAACCAATCTTCCCACATGGACCCTGGGCCAGAAACTAAAGAAATTTGAATTTCTCTACATCTGTCACCTTCTTGTCACCGATTCATTCCAAGGCATTACAGTATCATTCAGATTCATTACTATCCTACACCTCTTCCCTTTTGGCTCGTCCTTAACAAGCTGGCTATCATTAAAGTGCCAGAACATTAAAACCCCATGTTCAATAGGTTCAGGACCCAGGACAGGAAGATGGTCCACAATCTGGTGGTGGATTTGAAAACCTGCTAAAAAAGGAATCAACTCATTGAGGAAAACCTGTTCCTGAGCCTATTCCCATATTTCAGTAAATCCAAGTGCTGTGTTTCACGTCAACTGGAGAATAGAAGCCTGTATTTTCTCAGTCTAGATTAAAAAGGGAAATATGCTTATGTTGTCAGCCGCCTACAAAGGTTTCCCTCCTCCTTCTCCTCCTCCTCCTCCTTCTTTTTCTCCTCCTTCTCTTCTTTTTCCTCTTCCTTCATCTGACTTTTGCTGTGTGTAGAATTAGAGACTCTTAAGAAAATCCTGAGGCCTTTACCTAGAGTTTCCTCTGGTCTCTTGCCAATCTTCTTAGAGCTTGCTGGTGAGTTAATCATACAGGTAAGGGTGGAAATGAAGTGACTGAACACTTACTAAGTGTCACGTGCTTAAAATATATTATCTCCTTTAGTCCTCAATACTATTCAATTAAAGGGTTACAATTATTTCCCCACTTACTACTGAGGAAACAGGCTCAGAGAAACACCCAACCTAAAATTAAACACAAGAAGATGGATTTGCGTTCAGGCCTGCTATCAATGCTGGTTTATACACCACTTACACTCTGGGAGCCCAGATAATCTTAACTGTCTTGACAGCTTTGTAGAGTGACTACCATTCATATGCAGTGAAAGGTGTCTTCTTTCTCCCTCTTCTGCAAATAGGAGAGTCACATTTCTCAGCCCTTTTCCAGAATGAAGAAACCTAACTTTTGACATGCAAAGGCCTTCCTTAGAATGATAAAGCCAATAGCCTAACTCCTGCTGACTTGGGGAGGGCAGGATCCTGGTTCTCAGGGGGTACTCAATGAAAAAGGCTAACTATTATGGTCCATATTAGAGGTCAAAGTTTCAAAAGGAATATCAAAGGAGGGGTGTTTGTTTTAGAGGATAAAGGAAGAAAAAACAGGATCCAGAGAAAGACAAATTTCTAGCCCCAGATCACAAACTACTAATAATTCTTGATCACAAAAGATAGTGTCTTAGAACCAAAATAAACATGTTTGTGTTGGGAGAAAATAAAATGAAAGCAAGGACTGGAGCAAATAATTCCAGAGGAAGTTAAAAAGATATTTGGATAGGACTCTATACCACCTTATTCTGAAGCATTCTCTACCATAGGAGGAAAGCTGGGTTTAGCCCTGAACACTTTCCATGGCTGATGCTCTGCCCACCCTGTCAGGCTGCTGTTTTCAGCAGGAAAGGGATGTCTTATGACCAATGGGAAGCATTAAAGAAATTAGGCCAGTGCTGTAGAAACTTCAGACTTTACTTTGGGTAATGTAAGGATGAGACTAAGAGATGAGTGGGATGTAGGTAAGGGAAAGTCCTGGTGGTTCATGAGGTACAGGTAGGTCTGCACCTTCTCATTTCTTCACCAAGAACTTCTTACAGTCTATACCAGATCACCTGATTCAACCACCTGCTTCTTCTTCTTTTTTAAAAAAATATATTTTATTGATATTTTACAGAGAGGAAGGGAGAAAGATAGAGAGCTAGAAACATCGATGAGAGAGAAACATCGACCAGCTGCCTCTTGCACACCCACTACCGGGGATGTGTCCGCAACCAAGGTACATGCCCTTGACCGGAATTGAACCCGGGACCTTTCAGTCTGCAGATCGATGCTCTACAACTGAGCCAAACCGGTTTCGGCAACCATCTGCTTCTTAAGAGAAGAGTTCTTAATTCAAAGCTGAAGGAAGAGAAGCACATTGTACACTGCTCTGAAAGATAGTTAGGGAGAGGGAAGCCATTTCTTCCCAACTTGGAAGTGCTTATTAGGACATTTGCTGAATGTCTAACCTGCAATATTGTAAGCCTACCAAATCTTCTAGGAACTCTCATAGGGTAAGGTCTTCAAACATTTCTTTTCTCCAAGCCAAATAACCCTAATAACTCCAGTTTTCCACTAGTTCTCTCTCATACTCTTTCTTTGACTATCTTCAAATGCACTTACTTTGGGTTTCTATGAGGAGTCAAGTGAGGTGTGTGCCCTTCTCAAACATCAATTGCCATCATGTCTTTGCCCTCAAGTATCTGAGAAAAATCTACCTATTCTTGGCTGTCATAGAGCTTTAATTGCCCTATCAGGCCCCACTTGCATTTCTACCTTGTCCAAGTTCATTTCTAACCTGTAAGAATTTTTATGATTTTATTTGAGCCAAATTGATGAAAACTGCCTGGAAGCAAAATCTCAATGGATTGAGAAAATGCTTAAGAGAATGGCAATTTTGTGCTTTGTTTTATACATTACAATATAAGGAGGAGGCATAAGAAGGGTTACATGAAAGTGAAATTCATTATTGATAGATGTAGAAATTGTGCCCTGAGGGATCTAGAGGACAATACTCTAACATTTCAAAGGTATGTTATAAGATATGTTACCTTAGATGCAAAAAGACAACAGACAGGCTCAATTAAGATAAAAATTGACCTTTATTAAGGAAGATACCAACCTAGGATATGAATACCAACGATGACTTAAGAAGTTTTAATTTCAGACCATTCTATTTGGATACTTTTGGTCTGAGCTTGTAAGGTGGTCATGCAGGCCTCCCACTGAAGCAAGTCCTACTCCATAAGGGTGTCTCCTGCACAGCAGCTCTTCCACTCTAGTCCTAGCTGGTCTTTACAGCCAATTGGCCTAGAGGTCAACTCCTCCCAGTGACACCAACAGCAATCAAGACTCAACTACAACAAGACTGTATACACGTAGCCATAGCTGATTTGGCTCAGTGGATAAAGCATTGGTCTGTAGACTAAAGGGTTCTACGTTTGATTCCATTCAAGGGCACATGCAGGCTCAACCTCAGGGCTTGCAGAAGGCAGCCAATCAATGATTCTCTCTCATCATTGATGTTTCTATCTCTTTCTCCCTCTATTTTCCTCTCTGATATATATATATATATATATATATATATATATATATATATATATATATATGATTGATTTTTTTACAGAGTGGGAGAGAGATAGAGAGCTAGAAACGTCGATGAGAGAGAAACATCGACCAGCTGCCTCTTGCACACCCTCTAACGGGATGTGCCCGCAACCAATGTACATGCCCTTGACCGGAATCGAACCTGGGACCTTTCAGTCCGCAGACCGATGCTCTACCACTGAGCCAAACCAGTTTCGGCAAAATATATATATTCTTAAAAAGACTATACACACAGCCCACACAGGGGTGCAAATGGAGTGCCCAGCTCAGGTGATGACTGAAGAAGCTGAGCTACTGGGCCCTACAGGAAACCTACTACACAAGGCCACTATACCAATTCCAGGAGACATAGCAGCTCTACATAAAACATAGAAACAATCACATGGAAGAACCAAAATGTGGAAACAAAGAAACATGTCACAAATGAGAGAACAGAAGAAATCTCCAGAAAAAGAAATAAATAAAATGGAAGCAAACAAACTACTGGATATAGAGTTCAAAACAATGGTTATAAGGTTGTTCAAGGATCTTAATGAGAGCTTCAAGGGATGCAGTGAGAGCTTCAAGGGACTTAGTGAGACTTTCAAGGATCTTAGTGAGAATTTCAAAGACATGAAAAAGGACCAGTTAGAAATTAAGCATACACTAACTGAAATAAAGAATAATTTACAGCCCTAGTTGATTTGATTCAGTGGATAGAGTGTTGGCCTGTGAACTGAATGGTCCCAGGTTCAATTCCAGTCAAGGGCACATGCCTGCGTTTTAGGCTTGACCCCCCAGTGGGGAGCATGCAGGAGGCAGCCAATCGATGATTCTCTCTCATCATTGATGTTTCTGTCTCTCTCTCCCTCTCCCTTTCTTTCTGAAATCAATAAAATAACAATAATTTACAGTGATTCAACAGTAGAGTAGAAGATTCTGAGAATCAAACCAATGACTTGGAAGTGTCATAGTAATAGTGATAATGATAGGAAATAAGTAGAGAGTGTTACAATGTTATAACAATCCTATCTAATAAAGATAGAATCTGCTAATTGATCATCACACCCTCAAAAGATGGTGGTGCATTGTCTCCTCAGCCTGCCTCATCCAGCCTCAGTTCCCCAAGCCCCTCAGCCCTGCCTCAACCAGCTGGAGTCCCCCAGTCCCCTCAGCCTCACAGAGGAAGGCAGTTGGGGCAATCGGGCTGGCAGGGGAGCAGTTAGACATAAATAAGGCCAGCAGGGGAGCAGTTAGGGGGCTAGAGGCTGCCAGACAGAGTGGTTAGGGGCAATCAGGTGGACAGGCAGGCAAGTGGTTAGGAGTTAGCCTTCCCAGATTGTGAGAGGGATGTCTGACTGCTGGGATCAGGCCTAAACTGGCAATTGGAAATCCCCTGAGGGGTCCCAGATTGGAGAGGGTGCAGGCTGGGCTGAGGGACACCCCATCCCTGTGCACAAATTTCATGCACTGAGCCTCTAGTAGAAAATGATTAAAGAGTGTTATAGAAAAATTATTTTTTGTGAAATACTTGTGTGAAATAATAAAGATCACAGGGAATGAACACTCTGGCCAAGCCCTAACTGCACCATATAGATAAGACCATAGGTGAATGCTATCCTTAGGAATGATGTATTTAAAATTGATAGACACCTTCTGAGTGACACTGTGATTGATAATCAGCTTGTACTATGATTAACACTTGTGTAGTCACCTGGACTGCTGTGGATCAGAACAGGCTTAAAAATGGGTCCCCAACTTCAGACATTGATCATCCTCTTGGTCCAAGCTCCATGATGCCTTGCTCCACACCAGGTGACAGAAGAACAGTCGAACTTCTGACCATGAAACTTCGGTCACTCTCTTCCTGCTGACTCGACCCAACCAGACAGTCACCCAAAGATGGATCCACCGCTACCTGCAGAGGACGTCACTCTGCCCCAGGGACCCCATTAAGTCTGAGTCCACTGCACCAGAAACCTTGTGAGTAATAAAGTGTGCTGTGTGATTTGCAACTACATATTCTTGTGTGGCATAATTCATCCAGAAGTCTTAACCATATTAATATAAGGTCAGATGATAATGCCTACCCTCGGTCCTGCTTGCTTAGAGTAGCAACTCCTTAATGTTCGAACACCTGCACGGTTAAGTTTATCTCAAGGGACACCTTGGATAACACCCCATATACTCTACTCAGACAGAAAGCTAGAGATAACCAATCAGAAGAGCAAATAGGAAAAAAAAAAGTGAAGATAGTGTAAGGAGCCTCAAGGTCAGTTTCAAGTGTACCAACATTTGCATTATCAGGGTGCCAGGAAAAGAAGAAAGAGCAAGCAAGATATTGAAAGCCTATTTGAAGAAATAATGACAGAAACATCCCTTACCTGGTGAAAGAAATAGATGTACAAGTCCAGGAAGCACAGAGTGCCCTCAAACAAGAGAAATTCAAAGAGGACCACACCAAGACACATCATAATTAAAATGCCAAAGTTTAAAGACAAGAGAGAATCCTAAAATCAGCAAAAGAAAAGCAGTTAGTTACCTACAAGGGAGTTCCCATAAGGCACTCAGCTGTTTTCTCTTTTTTTTTTCTTTTTTTTTTTTTACCATTGCCCCCCCCCCAAAAAAAAAAACCTTTCCTCCCTCCCCAGAGTTTTGTGTCCATTGGTTATACTTATATGCATGTGTACAAGTCCTTCGGTTGATCTCTTATTTCCCTCATATTTCCCTCCCCTCCCCGCTGTAATTAGACAGTCTGCTTGTTGCTTTACTGTCACTATATTTAACTTATGGTTCATCAGTTTATAATGTTCTTTATTATTCATAAATGAGTGAAGTCATGTGGTGTTTCTCTTTCATTGACTGGCTTATTTCACTCAGCATGATATTCTCCAATTCCATTCAGGTTGCTGCAAATGATGAGAATTCCTTCTTTTTTATGGCAGCATAGTATTCCATTGTGTTGATGTACCATAGTTTTCTGCTCCAATCATCTGCTGATGGACACCTAGGCTGTTTCCAAATCCTAGCTATTGTAAATTGTGCTGCTATGAACATAGGGGTGCATATATCCTGTCAGCTGTTTTCTCAACAGAAACTTTGCAAGCTAGAAAGGAGTGGCAAGAAATATTCAAAGTGATAAATAGCAAGGATCTACAACCAAGATTAATCTACCCAGCAAAGCTATAATTTAAAATTGAAGGTCAGATGAAGAGCATCACAGACAAAAAAAAAAAAAAAAAAAACTAAACAAAAAACTAAAGGAGTTCATTACCAAATCAGTATTACATGAAATGTTGAAGGGTATTCTTTTCTTTATTTTTTAAAAAATATTATTTTATTGATTTTTTTTTTTTACAGAGAGGAAGGGAGAGGGATAGAGAGCCACAAACATTGATGAGACAGAAACATCAACCAGCTGCGTCCTGTACACCTCACACTGGGGATGTGCCTGCAACCAAGGTACATGACCTTGACCGGAATTGAACCTGGGAACTTTCAGTCCGCAAGCTGATGCTCTATCCACTGAGCCAAATAGGTTTTGGCTTGAAGGGTATTCTTTAAGAAGAGGAAGAAGAGCCTGGCCAGTGTGGCTCAGTTATTTAGCATCAACCTATGAACCAAGAGGTTGAAGTTTGATTCCAGGTCAGGACATATGCCAAGTTGCAGGCTCAATACCCAGTAGGGGGCGTGCAGAAGCAGAAGGCAGCCAATCAATGATTCTCTCTTATCATTGATGTTTCTCTCTCTCTCTCTTTTTTCCTTCCTCTCTGAAATCAATAAAAATATATTTAAAAAGTAGTAGTAATAGAAGATAAAACATAAGAACAATAAAATGTCAATAAGTACATATCTATCAACAATTGAATCTAAAAATTGAAATGAACAAGGAATCTAATAAACAAAATAAACTGGTGATTAAAATATAACCAGAGGCATGGAAACATAATAGACTGATGAATCTCAGAGATAAGGGAGGTCATGGGGTGGGAAAAGATTAACTAAAAATCTTATATGCATAGATGCATTACCTATGGACACAGACAACAGAGTGAAAAAACCTGGGATGGGGTGGGACCTGGGTAGAGGAATAGATGAGTGAAATGGAGGGGGTATATATAATATTCTCAACAGTAAAGATTTATACGTGTGTGTGTGTGTGTGTGTGTGTGTGTGTGTGTGTGTATTTGATTTTTTACAGAGATAAAGGGAGAGGGATATAGAGTTAGAAACATCAATCAGCTGCCTCCTGCATACCTCCCACAGGGGATGTGCCCGCAACCAAGGTACATGCCCTTGACTGGAATCAAAACCAGAACCTTTCAGTCTGCAGGCCGATGTTCTATCCACTGAGCCAAACCAGTTAGGGTTCAACAGTAAAGATTTTAAAAACTAAATAAAGCAAGGAAGCAAGAGAGCAAGAAGAAGGAAGGAAAAAATGGAGAGGGGAAAAAGAGGGAGGGAGGAAGCGGGGAAGGAGCCATTAATAAAAATTTGGAATCCAGTTGTGATAACATCCAGTCAAACCCAGGAACCCTCTAAGTTGTTTTTTTTCTTTTTTTTCTTTTCAGGCTCTCAGAAAATAATTCCAAATGAAAAGCCAGAATGAAAAACCAGTTACCCATTTTTCCTCCTGCCCTACCTTAGCCTAGATTTTCTCAATCCTTAATGCACCTTTAGTTCCACCTCAAGGATTTTTTCTTCCCACCATTTTTATTATTAAGGTATTATATGTGTACATAGCTTACCATTGACCCACACACACACCTCCCATACATGCCCTCCCTCCCCAGAGTTTTGTGTCCATTGGTTGTACTTATATGCATGCATACCAGTCCTTTGGTTGATCTCTTATCTCCCCCAGATCACCCTACCCTGCCTCATTTGACAGTCTGCTTGTTGCTTTACTGTCACTATATCTATCTTTCTGTTCATTATCTGATGGGGATTCCTTTATATGTAACTTTCTGCCTCTCTCTGGCTGCTTTTAAGATTCTTACTTTGACATTGGTGTTTGCCAATTTAATTATAATATGCCTTGGCGTCGGTCTTTTGGGATTCATTTTATTTGGGACTCTGCAAGCATCTTAGATTTGTGTGGGTTTTTTCTTCTCTATCTCAGGGAAGTTTTCTGCCATTATTTCTTGAAATACATTGTCCATGTCTTCCTCAGTTTCCTTTCCTTTCGGAACCCCTATTATTCTAATATTGTTTTGTTTTGTATTGTCCCAAAGCTTCCATAGGCTTTCCTCCTGCTTTTTAATTTTTCTTTCTAGAAGCTGCTCTACTTGGGTATTTTTTTCCATCTTGTCTTCTAGCTCACTGATATGGTCCTCTGCTTCTTCTAGTCTACTCTTGATGCTCTCTATTGAGTTCTTCATAGTAGCGATGCCATTTTTCATTTCTTCTTGGGTCATCTTCATTTCTTCTTGGTTCTTCTTCATTTCCTCTTGGGTCTTACTCATATTGTCAAATTTGTCTTCCACTCTTTTTAGCCATCTTATGATCATTACTCTGAATTCTTGCTCTGGTAGGTTGCTTGCCTCTAACTTGTTTACTTCCTTTTCTGGTGCTGCCTGCTTTTCTTTCATTTGTGGGCTATTTTTTTTGTCTCCCCATGGTTTCTCTTTTTAGGATGTCTGGTTATGTGTCCTCTTTCTCCTGTGTTGATTTAAAGGCACACAATACAACACTACCAGGTACAACACAAAAGGCACTAAACAGGAATGTATTTGAGATATTAAGCACCTCTAATAAAGGTGACCACGAGAGAAAGGCAAATTAGGGGAGAGGAGAGAAAGAGAAAAGGTTAAAGAAAAAGAGAAAGAGAGAAAAAAAATTTAAAAAGAGGAATAGATTCAGACAACAAGATGGCGGCAGAGGTAAAAGCCTAACTGCAGCCGCACTCAACAATTTCAAAAAATACAACTAAAATATAGAGTGGACACTATCCAGAACTACAGGAAAGTTGACTGACTGGAAATTCTACAACTAGAAGGAAAGAGAAAACCAGAAGGCAAACCAGAGGAGCTGTAAAAGCCTGAGGTACAGAGGCACGGTGCGCGCGCGGAGAGGACGGAGCCGGAGAGGAGGGGCGGCTGAGTGCCTGGCTGGCGTTCCCTAGCGGGAAGGAGATAAAAGCTCCGGACTGTGCTGAACCCCAACTCCGACTGCACTGAACCCCAGTTCTGGGCGAGACCCCGGGGTCCAGGCTCATACAGAGGGAATCTGGCTGTAAGGTGGAAGCTCAGCTGAGCAGCAAAAAGGCAGAGCCCCTGAGTCGCACACATTGCGCGCAGAGGAGGGACTGTTCGCTGAGCTGCTGAATTGCCCCAGCGGGAAGGACTCAAAAGCTCAGGACTGTGCTGAGCCCCAGTTCTGACTGCACTGAACCCCAGTCCTGGGCAAAACCCTCGGGCTCCAGCCTCATACAGAGGGAATCTGGGCTGTAAGACAGAAGCTTAGGGGAGCAGCGAAAAGCAGAGCCCCTGAGTCTCGCACATTGTGCACACAGAGGACAGACTGTTGTTTGGGCCGCGAGATCGCCCTAGCGGGAAGGAGACATAAGCTCCGGACTGTTCTTAACCCCACTTCCAACTGCTCTGAACCCCAGTTGTGGGCTTGTTGGGGGAGACACTACACTGTCTGGTAGCAGGAGAAACTCTAGAGTGCCTTTCTCTCAGAGGTGCTTGCAGCGAATACCAAAGGACCCTGAGGCACACTGAGACTCAGGAACCTCAGAGGGCGGGGCTAACCGGAAGCCAGGGCTGTAGGCTCCACCCTGAAACTGCCCCATCCAAGCTGAACTCAGAGAGGCTTTTGCAGGTTTCCAAGTCTAGTGGAATAAGGTTGTCTCCTGGCATAGACACAGCTGATCCTCCCAACCTACCAACTCAGGGAAGCAGCGAAAATGCTGAAACGAGGAAACAGATCACAAACGAAAGAAATGGAGGACAAAAAGCGACTGGATATAGAATTCAAAGCCACACTTATAAGGTTGTTCAACAATCTCTTAGAAAAGGCCGATAAAATAAATGAGACCTATGAGGATATGATAAGGGATCAACAAGAAATAATGAAGGGTCAACTAGAAATAAAGAATACAATCTCTGAAATAAATAATATTATACAGAGTCCTAAAAACAGATTGGAAGATTGCAAGGATCAACTCCAAGATTTGGAACACAAAGAGCCAGAGGACACTCCTCCACAGAAGCAAGAAGACAAGAGAATCCAGAAAGTTGAAGATAATGTAAGAAACCTCTGGGACAACTTCAAGCGAACCAACATCAGAATTATGGGCATCCCAGAAGATGACAGAGAGCAAGATACCGAAAACATATTGAAAGAAATAGTGACAGAAAACTTCCCCCACCTGGTGAAAGAAATAGACTTACAAGTCCAGGAAGCACACAGAACCCCAAACAAAAGGAATCCAAAAAGAACCACACCAAGACACATCATAATTAAAATTCCAAGAGCTAAAGACAAAGAGAGAATATTAAAAGCAGCAAGACAAAAGCAGGTAGTTACCTATAAAGGGGCACCAATACGACTGTCAGCTGATTTCTCAACAGAAACCATGCAGGCCAGACGGGAATGGCAAGAAATATTCAAGGTGATGAACAACAAGAACCTACAGCCAAAAATACTCTACCCAGCAAAGTTATCACTCAGAATCGAAGGCCAGATAAAGAGCTTCACAAATAAATTTAAGCTAAAGGAATTCATCACTGCCAAGCCAGAATTATATGAATTGCTAAAAGGGGTTCTTTAGGAAGAGGAAGAAATTAAAGATAAAAATTATAAACAAACACGTAACTATCAACAAGTGAGTCTAAAAACCAAGGGAAGTAAAAATCATGATGAACAATATTAACTGGTGAATATAATAAAATCAGAGGTATGGAAGGGGAGTGGACTGATGATTCTTGGGGAAATGGGGAGTGGAGCGGGGCGGGAAGAGACTGAACATAAACTGCACCTATGGATGAGGACAATGGGGGATGGGGAAAGGGCAGAGAATTGAATGGAAACTTGGTGTAGGGGAGCAATGGGGGGGGGGGGATGAGGAACATTTGTAATAATATGAACAATAAAGATTTATTAAAAAAATAAATAAATAAATAAATAAATAAAAAAGAGGAATAAATAAAGATAATAAAGAAAAAAAGTAGTGTCAAAAAGAAATTGGGTAACAGGAAAGAAAAAAATGAGAGAGAGAGACAGAGAGAGAGAGAGAGACAGAGAGAGAGAGAGAGAGACAGACAAAAAGCAGACTAAGAGAGAAAAGGAGAACAAACTATATATATGTGGAGAAAATTCCAATAGGACAACCACTAATCCCAGCAAATTCCAGCAACAATACAATATCCACTAATATCAAGCAAGTCTAGGATAAAAAGAAGTAAGAAACATACAAAAACAAAGCAATTACAAAATACTAAGCAACATTAACAACAAAAGAATAAGCATATCAATCTCACTAAAAAGCATAAAAATTCAACATAATCAATATTCATGAAAAACAGAAACATAAGGACAGAGAGGAAAACAGTTATTGTTTTTTGTTTTTGTTTTTACTAGTTAATATAGCGAAGAGAGTGGTATTTATGCACTTGGAACAGGGGGTTGGAAACTAGGTATATAGCCGAAACCGGTTTGGCTCAGTGGTAGAGCGTCAGTCTGTGGACTGAAAGGTCCCAGGTTCAATTCCGGTCAAGGGCATGTACATTGGTTGCGGGCACATCCCCGGTGGGGGGTGTGCAGGAGGCAGCTGGTCGATGTTTCTCTCTCATTGACATTTCTATCTCTCTGTCTCTCTCCCTTCCTTTCTGTAAAATATCAATAAAATTTTTTTTAAAGAAACTAGGTATATAAGTAGTGTGAGAATTTTAGCGAGGGTGTACAGAAAGAAAAGGGAAAAAGTACAGCAGGAAAGGGTTAAGATAAACAGGAGATGAAAAAGGGATAGGTTAGTAATAGAGTGATGGCGTAAAGGTTGAGTTAAGGTCGAATGATGTTATAGTAGGGATGTAACTAGAATGAAGACTAATCTCAGTGTAAAATAAAGAGAAAATAAAATGGTACTTTAAAAAAAGAAAAAGAAAAAGGAAACAAAAAGTGCAAAATAGCAGTATTAATAATGATTGAAACTAAAAAGTGTAATTATTGAAGAGGTAACATCAAGTGAGGAAAAAAAGAAAAAAATCATTTCTTAAGTAAAGGATGTAAAAAAATGAAAATAAAATAAAAGATGTAAAAAATGAAAACAATACAAAATATAGAAGAATTAGCATAAAAATGTGTAGTAATAGTCATTCACTTCCTCTGTTTTTCTATTTGGCCTGTTTCTCGGTCCAAACAGTATTGCAGGTCTCTGGTTCCACTGCACGTCAGTTTTGTAAGCTAGACCTTGATTTAAGAAGGCTATTTCTTCTGTTTATTTTTGGTTAATTAAAAGTAGTAAAAAAAAAAAAAAAAAAAGTCAGTTTGTATATCAGCCCCTAAGTGGCAGTGTTTCTGGATTGACTTCTCCCTGGGACACACGGCTCACCCGGGGCACACGGCCCCCTGGGACACATGGCTCACCTGGGAAGCTGGGGTCGAGAATTGGAGGCACCGCGCTGGCACCGCGCTAGCTCCTCACTAGCATGGTGGGCAGGCTGGGACGGCTGCAGGCGGGCTGAGATGGCTGCAGGCGGGGAGACCGCCCTCAAAGGTGTCTCGTTTGGTGCGGAAGCGGAGCAGCTGCAGATGCGGAGGCTAAGTTCTGAGGCTGCCCACTCCCTGAGCCCGGGGCATAGTGAGCTCTGTTCTCGGTGGATTTCTTTTATTCGAGGTGGCAGTGGCGGGTGCGGCAGCAACGGTCGCTCCTGTGTTTCAATTTCCACTGTAGTTTTAAAGTTCACCTGTTGGCAGTAACGGAAGCTTCAGCCCGGCCATGCAGCGGCGGAGGAAGGACTCGCCGGGACCTGAACGGAAGGCGCCGTACCATCTCCACACTAGCACGCGCCATCTCCACATCAGCACGGAGGGTGTGCTGGGAAGGTTGTGGGTAGGCTGAGATGGCTGCAGGCGGAGAGACCGCCCTCAATGGTGTCTCCTTTGGTGCAGAAGTGGAGTTGCTGTGGACGCCGAGGCTAAGTTCTGAAGCCATACTCTCCCTGAGCCCGGGGCGGAGTGAGCTCTGTTTTCGGTGGATTCCTATTATTCACGGCGACAGGTGCGGCAGCGACGGTAGCTCCTGTGGCTCAATTTCCCCTGTAGTTTTAAAATCCACATGGCAGTAGTGACAGAAGCTTCGGCACAGCCATGCGGCAGTGGAGGAAGGACTCGCCAGGGCCATGAACGGAAGGTGCCGGGCCAGCTCCTCACCAGCACGGCGTGAGCGGAGGCTGGGCCAACCTGGCTGAGGGCTGGGAGACACCGCGCCAGATCCTCACCAGCACGGCGGGCCAGCTGGGGCAGCTGTGGGCCGGGATGGTTGCGGGCAGAGAGGCCTCGCTCACAGGCTTCTCATCTGGGCAAGAGCCGAAGGCGCGGTGGAGACCCCGTATCAGCTCCCTGGCTCCCACGGCGGCTGGCAGGGTTAGCCCACACCCTGGGCCCCAGGGCGGAGCAAGGTCTGGCTTCCCTCATTCCCAGCAGCAGCGGCTCCAGCAGGTCCGGTTTCGCTGTAGTTTTAAACTCCACATGGCAGCAGCGGCGTCCTGCTTTGTGTCTAGTTGTAGTCTTCCCATTTTGCCAGCTTTCCTGTAGGTCTGGTGTGATCCCCTTCGATCTCAGCTGTTGTTTTTTTCCAAATTGTTGAGGAGGCGGCAGCCTAGGAGACTACCTAGGCCGCCATCTTGTCTCGGTCTCTCCCAAACTAAGATTTTAATTTGAACAAGAAACCACATTCTTTAAGCATATCCGAATCCCAAAACCTTCAGAGCTCACAAGTCAAACATCCAGCAACTCCCCATTAATAAACTTTTATATTTTCAAGAACAAATTCCATATCCAACAATTAAACCATGTTTGTTTTCTGTCCGGGAAACTGGGAGCTATTCACATGTAAACTTGTCCCTTGGCTAGCGAGGTGTAGCCATTCAAATGCAAATGAACACATTCTTTAGCTAAAGACTCCCAGCCATTCATATGTAAACTTGCTGCCTACTACCTCTGGTTATTTGCCTCAGGGTGGGAAATTTAAAAACAAATTTGGGAACTAGCTTTAATTTATCTCCTAGTTCATCTCCACCATCCTTAAAGCTCATTCTGTACACAGAAAAGAGTTAAGCCCAGCCCAAAACTATGCGCACTCATTTTGAACCGGCCTTTCTGCCTTACATGAGTACAGAAATTCCCGATGCCTAAAAGATGGCGAGTATGAGACCTCTTCTCCTCTCCCCCACCTCCTGCCTGCTCTAGGCAGAAAGAGTCAGCCCTTAAACCCTTACTTATACAAACAGGGAACAAAGCACTAGAACAACAAATCTGCCATAGGCCCTTCCAGACCTCCACACTAACACAACAACCAACAAGAGAAGGGCACCCAATATCAACGCCCCAACTCAAAACTAGACCTGGGAGAGGCCTCCACCACCCTCCCGCCTGTGAGACATCGGGCCTCACGCTGCTTGCCTCGTCCTGGGTGGTTGGAATGTCTTCCGAACCCTCCAGCTCGTGGTCTTCCGATTCCTCCTGCTCATGGTCTTCCAGCAATGTGTCCATCTAGACCTCTTTGGGCACTACTGACACAAGGGGTTTCCATGCCCTTCCAGAGCGCTCACACAAGCACACACACACACACACACACACACACACACTTACCACAGCCAGTCAGGCTTTCCAGATCGGGGTCCCTCAGGGTCTTGGGATCCCGGACGAGCCCCCAAATGTTAAGCCCAGACTTCGTGATCCCCAAGGACCACCAGGGAGCCGAGTCTGATGCAATAAACAAAAGAGCCTCTTCCATGTTAGCATGGGCTCTGTCCCACTTACGCCAACAGCGTGGGAGATGAGTTCGAGCTTCAAGGGGTTTTATAGGGGTGGTGATGTCACTGTTTTAGCTGACCCTGATTGTTTGGGTAAGGGTCCAGTTACACAAAATGGAGGATAGCTCCGCCCTGCTCCGCCTTGCTCCACAGTACAAAATGAAGTCAGGAGTTAGACTCGCCCCGCCCTGCCCTCTCATCTCTTTCTCTCTCTCTTTGCTCTCTTTGTTATTCTGCATTAGAGGATTTTTTTTCCATTGATTTTTTTTTTAAAGTAGAGAGTGGAAGGGAGGGAGGAACAGGGGGAGTGGGAGGGAGAAGAGGAAAGAAGGGAGAGATAAAGAGAGAAAGATCAATGTGAGAGAGACACATAAATTGGTTGCCTCCTGCATGCACTCTGACCAGGCCAGGGATAAAATTGGAAACCCAGGTATGTGTTCCCTTGACTGAGAATTAAACCTGTGACTCTTCGGTGTGTGGGCCAAAACTCTAGCCACTGAACCATACCAGTCAGGGATTCATGCTACTTTTAGGACCAACCACTTGGGTAGTAACTCAAGCAGATGCCTGATGAGAGAAGGCTTGGATGAGCTATATTAAAAAGAAAAAGTTTGGCTCAGTGGATAGAGTGTCAGCTTGCAGACTGAAAGATCCCAGGTTTGATTCCATTCAAGGGCATGTACCTTGGTTGCGGGCACATCACCAGTAGCAAGTATGCAGGAGGCAGCTGGTCAATGTTTCTCTCTCATTGATGTTTCTAGCTCTCTATCCCTCTCCCTTTCTCTCTCTTAAAAAAATCAATAAAATATATTAAAAAGAAAAAGAAAAAGGGAAAGAGAAAGAATATATGAGCCTCCCAAACATACCATTATCATTTAAGCTGAAGGCAACAGAAAAAGTTAGCCCATTCCACAACACTACTCTTCACTGCATGTATTCTTTCCTCCCTTAATTGGTATTCACCTTAACTTGGCTTCACCTGATTAAAAATGTTGTGTTTGGAGCGGGGGGGGGGGGGGGAGGGGGGGGAGATATTCTGGGCACAAAGTCAGAGTCACCTTGACTTCTGATATCTCTGGAAACCCAGTGCTCTATTACTTCATAGTTTATGCCTATTGTCCCAAGTGTAATTGCAATTGTGCCCCCTTCCACTCCAAAAAGTTGATAATAATCATGTGGTCCCCCTATTTATAACCCACTTCATCCATCCATTCATTTAATAAATCTTTATTGAGACCCTATTCAATAAATAGGCACAGGCATATATATACATAGATAGCTCTAATGCAAAGGGTGAGGAAGTTCATGACATAGAAAAGGTCTCTGCCCTCATGAGGTTATTATACAATGAACAAATTTTAAAAAACCTACAAATTATTACAGTCTGAGATAAGTGTCCTGATGAAATAAGTGGGATTCTTATAATGGGCAGCAACATCTTTAGAAAAGTGGTCAGAGAAGGCTCTCTCTGAAGCTGACATTTAAGCTGATACACAAAGGATGAACAAACCAGTTATAAGAGCTGCAGGAAAGCATATCCCAGGGAAGAGCTTGGAAAATTCTAGGAAATGATCAAAGTCTGATGCCACTGGAGCATGGTTTGCTTGCGATGGCATGAGATGAACTTAGAAAAGGAAGAAGGGGCCAGATTATGCAAGATCCAGTAGGTCAAAGTAAAAAGTCAGAATTTTGTTGTAGATAAATGGGAAGAAATTAAAAGATTTTTAGCAGAGTGGTGATAGGATTCCATTTATTTGTAAGAAAAGTCATATTGGCTGTTTATGGAAAGTGGACTGGAGAGAGGCAAGAGTGGAGACCTAAAGTCAAGGATGCAATTGTATTAGGCCAGGCAAAAGCCGATGGTGGCTTGGACTAAGCTTAGAGACAGTAAATAGAGAGAAGAGGACAGGTGAATAGCATGTATAAAAGAAATGGAATCAATAAACTATGTAGATAGTTGTATGTGGTGGGTAAGAGGAGAAGGATCTAGGATGACTTCCAGTTTTCTAGCTTTAGTAACTGAGTGTCAGGTGGTACCATTTATGGACATAGGCAAATGAGAGAGGACCAGGGTAGGAATAATGTAAAGATGGGAACCAAGAGTTCTATCTTAAATATGTTAATTTTGAAATTTTTCTGAGACATGCAAGTGGAGATATCAAGTAGACATTTGGTTATTAAGTTTTGGAAAGCTGGATAACAAATTAGAGAAGAAATTTGAGATGGAGATGCAAATTGAGGAATCACCAATATAGAGATTGTTTCTGAAGCCCTGGGAGTAAATGAGATTTTCTAAGAATAGGAAGTAGAGGGAAGAGGGCACAGATCCAACTCTTAAGAAATACTACACCTCTCTCATTAATACCCACAAGTGCCCAATGATGAAACTGAGCAACTGAACCTCATTTTGATTCTAGGAACAGATAGGTACAGACCTCTGGCAGGTAAGAAAATAGATAAGCTAACCTTTGTGGGGACCTTCATCACTCTATTCATTCAATGAATACTTTCTATGGGTCAGGGACTATGTTAGGTGCCTGCTGGGGACATAAAGATGAAGGACATAGTCCCTCTCAATCAAGGGGGAAAGCACACCTTTGCTCAAGTGGTCTGATGAACATTCTAATGGACGTATACAGGGGTGGGGGTGACACAGGGATCAAAGTAACCATTGTGTCTGGCCCAGAAATGAAGCAAAGCTCATCCAGGTAGTGAGAGGAGCTGAACATTACAAGTGTGCTCTGAAGCCAGAGTGGCTCCTCTCCATACACACTCCTGTTTATTTGTTTCTGTTTTGTTTAAAAACAAATCTTGTGCTTCCTAGAATAAATGTAAAATCATGACAGGTTGGTGGGGTTAAAAAATGAAGGCTTTGGTTCACAGACCATTGACAATAGAGAACTGCCCTTTCTAATGAGCCTGAATCAGAGGTTGGATGAGAATGGGGGTTAGAGGAAAACATGGGAGAGTGGTTTATTGCTGTTCACACACAAAAAAGCAATAAAATACTTTGCTCTGAGCTTCATAAGGGTCATAATGGTATGATAAGCTATCATTTAACATGAGGAGGAAATTGAAGTTTCATTTCCTTGCTTTTGTGGCACCCCTTGAATTGGGTTGATGACACTATTCAGTCAGTCAGCATGAGGCCTGCCTTACCAATTTTGTTTTGCAAAACAAAGCCAGTCACGGTCAAACTCAGTTGGTCAATTCCATAGATTAACAGGAAAGCAAGACAGCTGGGATAGCTCTGGCTGGGGAACGATGGGGTTAATCCTAGGCCAGCTTGGCAGGGAGCTTCATAAGATTTTTTGGGCCCCTGGCACTTCCCCACTCCTTGTCAGCCTGATTTCTTTAGACCCAGAGTATGGTGTGATAGAAAAATCTGGCCAGAATCTATAGAAACACAAACTTGAAAGAACAGATTTTCTTTAGAAAATAACAATAATACAAAATTTCCCTTAAATCCCGGTCTCCAATAGGTATACTTGCACAATTCACAAACTAAAGAAACAGTGAGGATGAAAATAATGTTAAAGTTGTACTGAATAACCCAGCCAGTATGGCTCAGTGGTTGAGCATTGACCCATGCCCATGCACCAAGAGGTCACTGGTTGGATTCCTGGCCAAGGCATATGGATTGATCCCCAGTATGGGGTATGCAGAAGGAAACTGATCAATGTTGATGTTTCTCTCTCCCTATCCCTTTCTAAAATCAATAAAAACATTAAAACACACACACATACACAACACAAAATTCTACTGAATAGCCAGGCATTTTTGGTTGCCTTTGTGGCTAAGACATTAGAAAATAATTATTGATTCTCTTAGAGGATGATCCAAGGCCATTCTGTTTCCTCTCCATGTCCAGA
The DNA here is from genome assembly GCA_963924515.1 of Vespertilio murinus. Taxonomy (NCBI): domain Eukaryota; kingdom Metazoa; phylum Chordata; class Mammalia; order Chiroptera; family Vespertilionidae; genus Vespertilio; species Vespertilio murinus. The sequence goes on along the minus strand of OZ004708.1, from coordinate 29,046,120 downwards.
AGTTTCTGGAAAACGGAGGCCACTTTAGAATAGATCACAGTTTGGAGCTTTTCACAGTTCCCATTAGCTAAGAAAATTTCATTTTTCTCTCTTTCTGAATTTTTATGTTTCTTTAAAAAAATACTTTTATTGATTTCAGAGAGAGGGAGAAAGAGAAACATTAATGATGAGAGAATCATTGATTGGCATTTCTGCATGCACCATACTGGGGATAAATCCCACAACTGGGGCATATGCCCTGCTTGGGAACCTAATTGTAACCTCCTGGTTTGGAGATCGCCACTCAATCACTGAGCCACACAGGCTGGACTGAATTCTTATGTTTCTGATGAAAAACCAATTCTGCAATTAACACATAAGGACTATCAGAGAGCCAAGAAAATTTGCACATGCAATGAAGTTGCCTGAACAATAATGAAGTTCATGTTCCAAAAGGAGATTAAGTTGATTTACTTTTAGTTTCCTAAAGGTTGTCTTATATTTTCTCTAAAGATTCCTGCATCTCCTGAGACTATTGATCCAATTTAAGTTTCAGGTAATCAAAGCAATTCAGTTTTGTGGGGAAAGTGATGGTGATTTTATCACAGATTTTGTTATAATGCCATCCAATTGACTTTCTGAGCTTCAATCTCTCTATTATTAAAAAAAACAGATTGGATTAGATTGTTTTGATACCGTTATAATAATTTGGTTAGTATTTAACAAGAAAGGAGTAAAGGGAAAACTAGATAATATAGATAATGCCATTTATACAACTTTGCAAATTTAACACTCTCCAAGTCTGTTTCCCACTGATCAATGGGGAAAGGGACTGGTAAAATTCAGTTTAGACACAGACCCAGTAAGGTCTGAGTAACATGGGAAGGTGCTTACTTGTCAATCACACCTGGGAACAGGTAATTGGCCAGAATAGGCATGGCCAATGCAAGGGCAAGAAACCTGAATATTTAAACTTTTGAACAAAGGGAGCTCACCCCTTTCCTGCCTTCCTGCTACCCTGCACTCCTGTGATTCCTGTTGCAGGGGCACACTCCCCTGTACCCACGTGGCTCACTGCTATGTGGGACCCACACAAAGGAATGATGGTATTTAATTAACCCGATGCTGAACTGGATCCAAATGCAACATGGAACAGAAGCTCTGGACACTGGCCCTCCTTTTGGCTCTACTGGAAACCCAGTTGCACCTTTTTCAGGACTGGGTTAAGGAACATGTGACTTTACAACCCAAGGAATACAACTCCACATCAATAAAAACCATTTGGGGGAAACCAAGATGGCAGCATAGATAAACACTTGAACTTACTGCCTCACACAACCACTTCAAAACTACAACTAAAAAACAAAATGAACAATATCCAGAACCACAGGAACGCTGGCTGAGTGGAAATTCTACAACTAGAAGGAAAGAGAAAAGCACACTGAGACTCACAGGAGCTGCGGAAGTAAAGTGTGAGGTACTGAGGCGCACACATGGAAAGGGCTGACAAATGAGTATGCGGCCAGCTTTTTCAAGTGGGAGGGAGACACAAGTTCCTGACTGCTCTGAACTCCAGTTCCAGGTGAGACTCTGGAGACCCAGACTCATACAGGGAGAAACTGGACTGTCAAGAGAAAAACAATTACCTACAAGGGAGCACCCATACAATTGTCAGCTTATTTCTCAACAGATATTATGCAGGCCAGAAGGGAGTGCAAGAAATATTCAAAGTGATGAATAGCAAGAACCTACAACCAAGATTACTCTGCCCAGAAAAGCTATCATTCAGAATTAAAGGTCTATAAAGAGCTTCACAGATAAGAAAAAGCTAAAGGAGCCAATACTGGTTTGGCTCAGTGGATAGAGCGTCGGCCTGTGGACTGAAAGGTTCCAGGTTTGATTCCAGTCAAGGGCATGTACCTTGGTTGTGGGAACACCCCCAGTAGGGGGTGTGCAAGAGGCAGCTGATCGATGTTCCTCTCTCATGATGTTTCTAACTTTCTATCCCTCTCTCTTCCTCTCTGTAAAAAATCAATAAAATATATTTTAAGAAAAGAAAGAAAGAAAAAGCTAAACGACTTCATCACTGCCAAACCAGTATTATATGAAATGTTGAAAGGTATTCTTGAAGAAGAAGAAGAAGAAGAAGAAGAAGAAGAAGAAGAAGAAGAAGAAGAAGGTAAAGATAAAAATTATGAATAAATACATATCTATCAACAAGTGAATTTTAAAATCAAGTGAATAAAAAACCTATTGAACAGAATAAACTGGTGAATATAATAGAATCAGGGGCATAGAAAGGGAGAGGACTGAGAATTCTCAGGGGGGAAAGGAGTGTGGAGGGTGAGTGAAGAGACTGGACAAAAATTGTACACTGATGGTTGAGGACAGTGGGAGGGGGGTAAGTTCAGAGGATGGGGGGGTACCAGGTGGAGGGGAGTTATGAGGGGTAAAAAGAGGAACAACTGTAATAATCTGAAAAATAAGATTTAAAAAACAAAAACAAAACAAAAAACCATTCATTCTCCTGTGGGAAACTTAGAAACTTCATTTTATAAAGGTATTTTAAGGACCCCATTCCTATGAACAATGGAGAAGTTTAATGCTCTGATAGTAGTACTATATATTTACAATTTCTTTTTCCCCAAAAAATTTAAAATTCTATTCTGAGCCTCTAAGTTTCTCTATCCTGACAGTTCTGGTCTTCAAAGATGCCCATGATAATTGCCATATAGAATAAATTAGAAGTATTTTTGGTTTCTAGAAATGTATAGCCTGTAAAATAGCAATATTCCGATGTTCCTCGTGTACATATAGTCTTACCATTAGGTTTCACTAATTTGAACTTTATGCTGAAAGAAGCTTATTTGTATATTATGTTTTTAAAGGGTTTACTATTGTATTAACAAACTAGAGGCCTGGTTCGATTCTGGTCAAGGGCGTGTACATTGGTTGCTGGCACATCCCTGGTGGGAGCTATGCAGGGGGCAGCTGGTCGATGTTTCTCTCTCATCGACGTTTCTGGCTCTCTATCCCTCTTCCTTCCTCTCTGTGGAAAATCAATAAAATATATTTTAAAAATGTTTATAGCAGATTATGTAGAGGTCAGGAATACCAAATTCACCTGAAACTAATATAATATTGTGTGTCAACTATACTTAATTAAAAATTGAGTTAGGGACCCGGTGGAGCCGTGTGCCCCAGGAGAGCCTTGTGACCCGGGAGAGCCTTGTGCCCTGGGGGAACGGTGGGACCAGGGGGAGCCATGTGACCTGGGGGAGCCTTGTGCCCCGAGAGAGCTGTGAGCCCCCTTGGGAGTGGTGGGACCCAGGGGAGCTGTGTTCCCTGGGAGAGCTGTGGGCCCCGTGGGAGCGATGGGACCCGGGGGAGCCGTCACAACCTGAGGGGGCAGTGGGACCCGGGGGAGCCCCTATGTTCATAGCAGCACAATTTACAATAGCTAGGATTAGGAAACAGGCTAGGTGCCTGTCAGCAGATGATTGGAGCAGAAAACTATGGTACATCGACACAATGGAATACTATGCTGCCATAAAAAATAAGGAATTCTCATCATTAGCAGCAATCTGGATGGAATTGGAGAACATCATGCTGAATGAAATAAGCTAGTCAATGAAAGAGAAACACCATATGTCCTCACTCATTTATGGATAATAAAGAATATTATAAACTAATGAACAGAAAGATAGATATAGTGACAGTAAAGCAACAAGCAGACTGTCAAATGACAGTGGAGAGGGTAGGGTGATCTAGGGGAGATAAGAGATCAACCGAAGGACTGATATGCATGCATATAAGTACAACCAATGGACACAAAACTCTGGGGAGGGAGGGCATGTATGGGAGGTGGGGGGAGCAATGGTAAGCAATGTACACATATAATACCTTAATTTAAAAAAATGGTGGGGGAAAAATTGAGTTAGTACTGTTTATCCTATGTAATAAAAGGCTAATATGCAAATCGACCAAATAGCAGAATGACCAGTCGTTATGATGTGCATTGACCATCAGGGGGCAGATGCTCAATGCAGGAGCTGCCCCCTGGTGGTCAATGTGCTCCCACAGGAGGAGTGCTGCTCAGCCAGAAATTGGGCTCACTGCCACCAAGCACAGCAGCAGCAGTGGCAGGAGCCTCTCCCACCTCTGCATCAGTTGGACATCCTCCAAGGGCTCCTGGACTGTAAGAGGGCGCAGGCTGGGCTGAGGAACAGCCGTCCCCCCGCCCCCTCCCGCCTCACTGAGTTCACGAATTTCATGCTTTGGGCCCCTATTGATTAATAAATGCAAACGAAAATATAATGGTCTTAGAAAAAAAGACAAATGGAAATGACCAAGAAGAGGGCAGGAAAAAAGATGAAGAGACTTTCAAAATAATAGTGCTGTAAAGAGGAAGAAAAGCATTATGGAAAGATGCGATGTCATGGAATCCAGTTAAAAGGCCAGCTCAGATGGCTTAGGAGAGACTAGGGTCAAGCCTCAGAGACAGGTAACTATCTCTGGAGCCAAGAGAGGTCAGATGGGGGCACCCTGACCCTTAGGAAGATTAAAAAAAAAAGGGTTTGGCATCCTACATACAATGATGTGGCCAGGTTGGAGCTTACTATACTAGCAACAGAAAGAGGGAAATAACATTGTGATTTCACCAATAGGATGATTCCTAACAATATTACATTTTTACTTAATGTAGTATATTGTTTTTCACTACAAAGATCAAAGTGATTTCAAATCTTACATTTTCTCAAACATCCCTGAGAGGCAGGAAGGAACTCATAATGGTTAGCCATTTAAAAATATATATATATTTTTTTATTAATTTCAGAAAGGAAGGGACAGGGAGAGAGAGATAGAAACGTCAATAACGAGAGAGAATCATTGATTGGCTGCTTCCTGCAAGCCCCCCACTGGGGATTGAGCCCACAACCCAGACATGTGCCCTTGACTGAAATCAAACCTGGGACCCTTCAGTCCACAGTCCAACACTCTATCCACTGAGCCAAACCAGCGAGGTCTGGTTGGCCATTTATGTGTTGAACCTGGATCTCTGAAAGGTGCAAACAAGTTAAATTAGACTAGAACTTGAGAGTCCTATTAAATATAATATTTTACTTTAATGGAACTTTGAAAGAATGAAGCTTTAAAGTAAAAATTTTCATGTGGGATGTTTAGTCAATAGCCAGTCATCAGATGGCTAGAAGTTTGGCATGACCAATTCTTCACAGTCCATTTGCTAAGAGACACATTCTAAAAACAAGCACTGCTGAAAAGGATGTCCTTGTTTCCAAAGCCTCAACCTGATTGTAGGCTGATTGTTTTATATAGGTCCTTGTCTAACCATTTTATGGGGCAAGAGGCTCTAAACCACATATATATGTTAAAGACTCCTTGAAATGTTCTCACATTGGCCAGGACCAGAAACACTAGGTAAAGTCTAGAGAGGCTGTCATTCTAGCCCCAACATAAAGACCACCCAGAAGGATCAGGATCTTACAATCCTGATTAAGATGTATTAGCCCTTGAGATGCTTATTCTTATACAACAGCTTAACTCTCTCCAACCCACAATTTAAATAAAAATTGTGCCAGATCCTCGTCGAAGAGTTGAGAGTGCTAATTAAGTAAGCTCAGTAGATCTGCTCCAAAATAAAAGAGTTGAACATTGAAAGAGATCCACATTAACGATAAACAGTTTAAAGAAGGATTTAGAAATTATAGTTTAGGTCGACACATTATTAGTAGTGTGTGTCTTTCAAGTGCTTTGTCTAGTCAAATTTGTCAAAGATATCCACCTAAAGTTGTTCATAATATTCCCTTACTGTGCTTTTAATATCTGTAAAGTTTGTTATGATTTGACAATATTGGGTTAAATGAGCAGAATTGATTAGAGGGGATAAGAAGGGAGTGGGGAATTGGAGGCTGCTTTGATAGATCATATGCAACGGTAATTTTCCAAGGAGCACTCTCCCCCTCCCCCCCATCTCAGCCAAGAAATGCAGATGAGGCAAGTAAAAACAAAGGTGTGGGGGGAGTTTATGATTCTAGTGATGAGGTTGTTGGTCTGATTAGCTGCCCATTTGTCTGCAAGCTGCTTTCTCCTCCCATTCCGTGCTCCCTGTCATCACAATGCAGCCTGCTGTCCAGGAAGCCTGAGGAAGGGGCTCCCTCTGGAGCTGATGGCAGTAGCACTTCGGAAAGTGCTGGCAGGGGGTGGGCTATAAAAAAACAATTTGGCTTAGGAACAAAAGACATCAATCACAGCAGTGTCATCAACTCTATTTGAATGAGGGAGAGTACTTTCTGGCCAGAGAAGCAGGAAAGGAACAGACAACATGATTTTACTTAGTCATCTCCTCTTTCCAAAGGACTAAAAAGTCTACTTAATTTAATAGGAAAGCTATACACGACTACTCCACAAAGATCTTTTTCTTTAATCGTGTGCTTTGGTGAGGTGGGAGAAAGCTATCTCATTTGCAGCCTTTTATGTGAAATTGCCAGAAATCACTGGACCCTAACTTTAGTATAAACTTCTCTGTAAGCCTGAGAGTTTCTGAGATTTAATTAACTTTTGGAAAGTAATTATGGATCTCAAATGAAAGGTGCAAAATTAGTATAAGGAATGTTACCAATGAAAGGACTAACAAAAATAACCAGAGAAGCACCTGAGGTCACAGAAATAGCAAAGAATATTAGAGCCATCTCTGAATCAAAAATCAAAGCTTAATCGAAATAGTTCTTATAGTTAACTGCATAAGAGAAATTACAATATTTCTTAGCTGGGAAAGTACTTCTCAAAAGTATCTGTGACTTTCAAATCAAGCTAACGCTTAAACAAGGGCAGATAGGCTGTTGCCTTGGGTTCTTTTTTCTTTTTTCTTTATTTCTTTCTTTATTTATTTTTTATTAAGGTATTATCTGTATACATAGCTTATCATTGCCCCCCCCCCCATAGATGCCCTCCCTCCCCAGAGTTTTGTGTCCATTGGTTATTCTTATATGCAAGCATACCAGTCCTTTGGTTGATCTCTTATCTCCCCCAGATCTCCCTACCCTTCCCCCCCGCTGTCATTTGACAGACTGCCTGTTGTTTTACTGTCACTATATCAATCTTTCTGTTCATTCATTTATAATGATCTCTAATATCCATAAATGAGTGAGGTCATGTAGTGTTTCTCTTTCATTGACTGGCTTATTTCACTCAGCATGATGCTCTCCAATTCCATCCAAGTTACTGCAAATGATGAGAATTCCTTCCTTTTTATGGCAGCATAGTATTCCATGGTGTAGATGTACCATAGTTTTCTGATCCATTCATCTGCTGACGGGCACCTAGGCTGTTTCCAAATCCTAGCTATTGTAAATTGTGCTCTATGAACATAGGGGTGCATATATCCTTTCTGATTGGTCTTTCTAGTTTCTTGGGGTATATTCCTAGTAGTGGGATTGCTGGGTCAAATGGGAGTTCCATTTTCAGTTTTTTGAGGAAGCTCCATACTGTTTTCCACAGTGGTTACACCAACCTACACTCCCACCAGCAGTGCACGAGGGTTCCTTTTTCTCCGCAACCTCGCCAACATTTGTTGTTTGTTGTTTTGTTGATGTTGGCCATTCTGAGAGGTGTGAGATGGTACCGCATTGTTGTTTTGATTTGCATCTCTCGGATAATTAGTGACTTGGAGCATGTTTTCATGTGCCTCTTGGCCTTCCTTCTGTCTTCTTTTGAGAGGATTCTATTTAGGTCCATTGCCCATTTTTTAATTGGCTCATTCATTTTCCTTTTATTGAGTTGTATAAGCTGTCTGTAGATGTTGGAGATTAAACCTTTATCAGTGATATCGTTTGCAAATATGTTCTCCCATACAGTGGGTTTTCTTGTTGTTTTGTTGATGGTTTCTTTTGACGTAAAAAAGCTTTTTATTTTGATGTAGTCCCATTTGTTTATTTTCTCTTTAGCTTCCATTGCCCTAGGGTTAGTATCAGTGAAGAAGTTCTTTAGGCATATGTCTGAGATTTTGCTGCCTGTGGATGCCTCTAGTATTTTTATGGTTTCCCGTCTTATGTTTAAGTCCTGTATCCATTTGAGTTTATTTTTGTGTATGGTGTAAGTTGGTGATCTAGTTTCATTCTTTTGCATGTATCAGTCCAATTTTCCCAACACCATTTATTAAAAAGACTGTCTTGACTCCATTGTATGTTCGTGCCTCCTTTGTCAAATATTAATTGAGCATATTGATTTGGGTTGATGTCTGGATTCTCTAATCTATTCCATTGATCAATATGTCTGTTCTTGTGCCAGTACCAGGCTGTTTTGAGAACAGTTGCTTTGTAATACAGCTTGAAATCTGGTATTGAGATTCCTCCTACTTTACTCTTATTTCTTAAGATTGCTGAGGCTATTCGGGGTCTTTTATTGTTCCAAATGAATTTTTGGAGAGTTCTTTCTAGGTCTGTGAAGTATGTCCATGGTATTTTCATGGGGAGTGCATTGAACTTGTATATTGCTTTGGGAAGTATGGACATTTTGATGATGTTGATTCTACCAATCCATGAACATGGTATGTTCTTCCATCTGTTTACATCTTTCTCTATTTCTTTTTTCAGTGTCCTGTAGTTTTCTGCATATAGGTCTTTTACCTCCTTGGTTAAGTTTATTCCTAGGTATCTTAATTTTTTTGGTGCGATGGTAAACGGGATTGCTTTTTTAGTCTCTGTTTCTGTAAGTTCACTATTGGTGTAGAGAAATGCCATTGATTTCTTGGCATTTATTTTGTATCCTGCTACATTGCCAAATTCGTTTATTAAGTCTATTAGCTTTTTGATGGAGTCTCTTGGGTTTTTTATGTACAATATCATGTCATCTGCAAATAGTGACAGCTTTACTTCTTCTTTTCCGATTTTGATGCCTTTTATTTCCTCTTCTTGTCTAATTGCAATGGCGAGTACTTCCAGTACTATGTCAAAGAGGAGTGGTGAGAGTGGGCATCCCTGTCTTGTTCCTGTTCTTAGAGGGAATGGTTTTAGTTTTTGCCCATTGAGCATGATGTTGGCTGTGGGTTTATCATATATAGCTTTTATTATGTTGAGGTATGATCCTTGTACTCCCACCTTGTTGAGAGTTTTTATCAGGAAAGGGTGTTGGATTTTATCAAATGCCTTTTCTGCATCGATAGATATGACCATATGATTTTTATCTCTCAATTTGTTTATGTGATGTATCACGTTTATTGATTTGCGAATATTGTACCATCCTTGCATTCCTGGTATAAAACCTACTTGGTCATGGTGTATGATCTTCCTGATGTACTGCTGGAGCCGATTTGCTAGAATTTTGTTGAGGATTTTGGCATCTATGTTCATGAGGGATATTGGCCTGTAATTCTCTTTCATTGAGTTGTCTTTATCTGGTTTTGGTATTAGGGTGATGCTGGCTTCATAAAAGGAGTTTGGCAGTGTTCCTTCCTCTTGAATTTTTTGGAAAAGTCTGAGGAGGATAGGTTTTAGTTCTTCCTTGAATGTTTGGTAAAACTCTCCTATGAAGCCATCTGGCCCTGGGCTTTTGTTTGCTGGAAGCTTTTTGATGACTGCTTCAATTTCTTCCCAAGTTACTGGTCTATTGAGATTTTTAGATTCTTCCTGATTGAGTTTTGGAAGGTTGTATTTTTCTAGGAATATGTCCATTTCCTCCAGGTTGTCCAGTTTGTTGGAATAGAGTTGTTCATAGTATTTTGTGACAATCCTTTGTATTTCGGCGGGGTCTGTTGTTATTTCACCTCTTTCATTTCTAATTTTGTTTATTTGGGTCCTCTCTCTTTGTTTCTTGGTTAGCCTGGCTAGAGGCTCATCAATCTTGTTAATCCTTTCAAAGAACCATCTCTTGGTTTTGTTGATCTTATGTATTGTGTGTTTGGTCTCTATGTCGTTAATCTCTGCTCTGATTTTTATTATTTCCTTCCTTCTGCTAACAGTGGGCCTTTCTTGCTGTTCTTTTTTTAACTGTTTGAGTTGTAGGGTAAGATAATTTGTTACCATTCTTTCTTGTTTTTTGCAATAGGCTTGTAGGGATATGAACTTCCCTCTCAAAACAGCTTTTGTTGTATCCCATAGATTTTGGATTGTTGTGTTTTCATTGTCATTAGTTGCCATGATGTTTTTGATTTCTTCCTTGATTTCTCTGGTAACCCAGTCTTTGTTCAATAGCATGCTATTTAGTCTCCATGTGTTTAATTTCTTTGGCTTATTATTATTGTAGTTGATTTCCAATTTTATGGCACTGTGATCTGAGAAAATGCTTGATAAGATTTCTATCTTCTTGAATTTGAAGAGACTTTGCCTATGTCCCAATATGTGGTCTATCTTTGAGAATGACCCGTGTGCACTTGAGAAGAATGTATATTCTGTGGCTTTGGGATGAAATGTTCTGAAGATGTCAATTAATTCCATCTGGTCTAATACGTCATTTAGAATTGACGTTTCTTTACTGATTTTTTGTTTAGATGATTTGTCCAGAGGTGACAATGGAGTATTAAAATCTCCTACTATGATTGCATTGCTATTAATCTGTCCCTTAATGTCCTCCAGCAGTTTCTTTATGTATTTGGGTGCTCCCAAATTGGGTGCATATATGTTTACCAGGGTTATTTCTTCTTGTTGGATTACACCCTTTAGTATTATGAAGTGGCCTTCCTTATCTCTTGTTATGTCCTTCACTTTGAGATCTAGTTTGTCAGATATAAGTATTGCTACCCCAGCTTTTTTTTCGTTTCCGTTTGCCTGGAAAATCTTTTTCCATCCTTTCACCTTCAGTCTGTGGGCGTCTGTTTTTCTGAGGTGGGTTTCTTGTAGACAGCAGATGAATGGGTTTTGCTTTCTTATCCATTCTGTTACCCTATGTCTTTTAATTGGAGCATTTAAACCATTTACATTTAAAGTAATTATTGAAAGGTAGGTATTTGATGCCATTTTTATTCTATCCCCCTGTGTTCCTTCTTCACTTCCTATTTCTTTATTATTACAGTAGACCCTTTAGCATTTCTTGCATTGTTGGTTTGTTGGAGATAAATTCCTTAAGTCTGTTTTTGTCGGTGAAGCTCTTGATTACACCTTCAATTTTGATTGACAGCCTTGCGGGGTACAGTATTCTTGGGTTCAGACCCTTCCTTTGCATGACTTTGTATATGTCATCCCATTCCCTTCTGGCCTGATGAGTTTCTGTTGAGAAATCAGTTGCTAGTCTGATGGGGTTTCCTTTATATGTAACTTTCTGTCTCTCTCTGGCTGCTTTTAAGATTCTGGTTTTGTCGATGTTTTTTGCCAGTTTAATTATAATGTGTCTGGGTGTTGATCTTTGGGGGTTCATTTTGTTGGGGACCCTTCGAGCATCTTGGATTTGTGTTGGTTTTTTCTTCTCTATCTCAGGAAAGTTTTCTGTCATTATTTCTTGAAATACTTTTTCCATATCTTGCTCAGTTTCCTTTCCTTCTGGAACCCCTATTATTCTAATATTGTTTTGTTTTGTATTGTCCCAAAGCTCCCTTAGGCTCTCCTCCTGTTTTTTAATTTTTTTTTCTAGCAACTGCTGTAATTGGGTATTTTTTTCCATTTTGTCTTCTAGCTCACTGATGCGGTCTTCTGCTTCATCTAGTCTACTCTTGATGCTTTCTATTGAGTTCTTCATAGTAGCGATGTCATTTTTCATTTCTTCTTGGGTCACCTTCATTTCCTCTTGGGTCTTCTTCATTTCCTCTTGGGTCTTATTCATATTGTCAAATTTGTCTTCCATTCTTTTTAGCCAACTTATGATCATTACTCTGAATTCTTGCTCTGGTAGGTTGCTTGCCTCTAACTCGTTTACTTCATTTTCTGGTGATGGTTGATTTTCTTTCACAGGCGGGTTGTTTCTTAGTCTCCCCATGATCTCTCTTTATAGGGTGCCTGGTTACGTAGTTCTCTCCCTCCTGCTTTGATTTAAAGGCACAAAATACAACACAACCAGGTACAACACACAAGGCACTGGACAGAAATGTGTTTGCAATATTAATATCCTCCAATAAAGGTGTCTAGAACCCAGATAACAAGAACATACAATCCAATAAAAAGAATAAGCAAACCAATCTTACACACACACAAAAAAGCATAAACCTTTGATATAGTTAGCATTCAACATACAACAACAAAGGGGTAGAGAGAAGGCTTTTTTTTTTTTGGTGGGGGGGCAGTGACAAGGTAGGTGTGAATGGGATTGGAGCAGGGGGTTGGGAATTATATATACACAGGTCAGGTGAAAATTTTGGAGAGGGTAAACAGAAAGAGTAAGGAAAATCTATAGCAGTAAAGGGTTAAGATAAGCAGGACACCAAAGGTAAAGGGTTAGGAATAGAGAGATGTCATAAAGGTAGGTTTGAGATAGAATAGAGTGTTGGAGAAGGCAAGGTGTGAATAGTTTTTAGAATAGTAATCTCGAAGGGGGAAATAGAGAAAAAAAGAAATAGAGGAAAAAGGAAAAAAAAAGAAAGCAAAAAAAAAGGATTATAATATGACACTTAAAAAGTAGTAATAAAAATAAACAAAAGAAAATAAGATAAAAAAGATAAAAAGGTAAAATAGTAGTAGTAATAATGTTGATTACCTATAAAAATGAATTAATTAAAAGGGTAAAATCTAGTGATGGCAGATGAAAAAAATTTCTTGAGTAAACTTTGCAATTAAAGTAGGTAAAAAAACAAAAATTCAACAGTTAAAAAATAAAAATTGAAAATTAAAAATTAAACAAAATTTGCAGTAATGAAGGTCATTCACTTTCTGTGTTGCTATGTCTCGCACGCCTGTTCCCAGTCTGGGCAGTAGTTGCAGTTCACTGTGTTTCACCATTCCTCCGTGTTGATTACAAGACCTGATTTTTAAGCCAATCTAGAGACCCTATGTGCTTTAGCCTCTGGGTGGCAGTGTTTCTGGATGACTTCCAGGACTCTAAAGCCTTTCTATCTTTTTCCCCTTCTCTGTGTCTTTGATGGCTGGGGGTGGGGCGGTCCGGAGCTGGCTGCACTCCCCTGTAATTCTGTGGCTACTTCTTGGACTCAGATCCAGCTGTGCTGCTCCTTAGATATCCCTAGTCTTAGGAGCCCTGTCCACAGACAGGCGCGCCTCCAGCTGAGAAGCCTGGGGCTTCCTGTAAATCCACAACCAGTCCCTCAGCCTCTGTGCGCCGCGCGAGCTGGTGCGCAGGGGGGGGGGGGTGTTGCTGCGCCGAGTGGAACTCAGTCAGAACTACCGGTCCGAGGGGAACTCACCCACCGGATCGCTGCGAAATCTGAGCTCCTCTGAGATCAAGGGTTCATGCCGACTATGTTCATTTGGTGTTCCTTGGGGCTGGGGATAATCAGGCCTCCGACTCGAACCTCCTCCCTTCCAAGATGGCGAGATTTCCTGTCCGCGCCAGCAAGTATCTCCGGTAAGGGACCCAGCTGTGGGTGGTCAACTGTTGGTGGCTCCCTGATCAGCAGACCCCAAATTTCCTCTGGTGTTTGCCAGTCTCCTGGCTTGTTGACGAGCACTCCTAGCGCGATCCTCAGCTGCTCTCTCTCTCTTCCTCGGGACAAGACTCAGAAACCGCCCATCTGCTCTTCCGCCATTTTCTCCTCCGCCTTGGGTTCTTTTTTTCAAGCATGATTCTACTCTTCAAATCCCCCAAACAGAAGCTGAGGCAGGTATGCCCAGGTTAGAAATATTCCTTATTTCTTGGCTAAGTATAAGACTGGCAAGAAACCTGGGAGAAGGGGGGCTTCACCTCAGATCTAAACTTCTAAAGAAGTAAAGAAAAATCTAAACTTCTGCTGTAGAGAGCTTCATATATATCTAATCAGATTAGTCTTCTTTCTCTATTTTTCCTCCCTTAAAAAAATACTCACAAATGGCAGAGATAATTTTCAGTATGAAATTTTTCTGCTATATACAATGCTACCTTTTTTTCCCCCCACAAGAGGAGGCTATTGTGGCAAAAATGATTTCTTGAACCTGTCCCATAGAAATCCCATTGAAAAAAACTATTTGCTTTATCCTATATGTTCTTGGCCATTGCTCAAAATATGGCAATCTTTTATTTATCTTTAAGATTTTAGTGTTGTATTAAAGGAGAAAAAGTACTCTCTAACAAGCATGGCCCTCGGGCCTGACAACATACATACTGTTAAGGAATTGAACTCTTGATAGCTGACTATGGTCTTTTGGAAATTAAGATTTCATAGATTGGCCGAAACCGGTTTGGCTCAGTGGAAGAGCATTGGTTTGCAGACTGAAGGGTCCCAGGTTCGATTCTGGTCAAGGGCATGTACATTGGTTGTGGGCTCATCCCCAGTGGGGGTGTGCAGGAGGCAGCTGGTCGATGTTTCTCTCTCATCGATGTTTCTAGCTCTCTATCCCTCTCCCTTCCTCTCTGTAAAAAAAAAAAATCAATTATATATATATATATATATATATATATATATATATATATATATATATATCTTTTTTTTTTTTAAAGAATCAATGACTGGTCACCCTTGGAGAGCTCTGATTAACGTCCAGGAAATAGTTATATAAATGACTAGAGGCCAGTACATGAAATTCATGCATGGAGGGGGGATTCCCTCAACTCAGCTTGCACCCTCTCTAATTGGGGACTCCTTGAAGGATGTCTGACTGCCATTTTAGGCCTGGTCCCAGGAATTGGTCCTCAACTGGTAGTCAGACATCCCTCCCAAAATCTGGGATCACTGGCTTCTAACTGCTCACCCGCCTGCCTATTGCCCCTAACTGCTTCTGCCTGCCAACCTGATCACCCCTAACTGCTCTCTCCTGCAGGCCTGATATTGCCCCCAACTGTCCTCCTCTGCTGGCCAATTTGGTCAGTTCCTATGCCAGCATCAAAAGCTTTACCTCCTAGATAGCCATTGGCTCCCCACAGCACCCAGATTTTGTTCTCGTTGGTCGGTTTCAATGTCAGTCAGTGTCAAAAGCTCCACCTCCAGTGGATAGAGTGTTGGCCTGCGGACTGAAAGGTCCCGGGTTCGATTCTGGTCAAGGGCATGTACCTTGGTTGCGGGCACATCCCCAGTAGGGGGTGTGCAAGAGGCAGCTGATTGATGATTCTCACTCATCAATGTTTCTAACTTTCTATCCCTCTCTCTTCCTCTCTGTAAAAGACCAATAAAATATATATATATTTTTAAAAAGCTCCGCCTCCTAGACAGCCTTTGGCTTCCCATAGCACCCAGATTTGATTCTCATTGTTTGGTTCTTATGCCAGTCAGGATCAAAATATCTGCCTCCTAGACAGCCATTGGCTACTCACAGCACCTAGATTTGGTTCTCATTGGTCAGTTCCTATGCCAATCAGTGTCAGAAGCTCTGCCTCCTAGGCAGCCATTGGCTCTCCACAGCACCCACCTTTGGTTCTCATTGGTCAGTTCCTATGGTAGTCAGCATCAGAAGCTCCGCCTCCTAGGTAGCCATTGGTTCCCCACAGCACTCACATTTGGTTTTGTATTGGTTGTTCCTATGCCAGTCAGCATCTCCAGGCCTATCTCTGGACCTGATCAAAGAGGCGGACCTTAATAGCAGCCCCCTTGGAGGCTGGAAGAGAAAGAAAAGTCTGGCTGCTGATGAAGATCAGAAAGAAAAAGGGATAGAAAGAGGGAGGTAAGTACACTAATCAACAGCTTCCACTGAGGCTGCAGATTAGACCTTGACTCACTTTCTGGGTTTCAGCCACCTGAGCAGTCAGTGCTGGGTCACCAGGCTGTAGCTGGGCAACCCAGCGCTGACTTCCGGATGGTCTGCATTTGGTCGCAGGCTCAGTCCCCTCCCAAGCCCCAGGCTTTAAGCTTGGAAAGCACACCCCCTTCCTGCCCTGCCCCTTCAATCGTAGGCCCGGCCCCTCTGATGGCCGGCTGGGAGTGACTTGGGTGCCAAGGAGGTACGAGAAGTGTATGCAATTAACTCCATCTTTGTTGGGTTAATTTGCACACTCACTCTAATTGGCTGTGGGCGTATCGGAGGTATGGTCAATTTACATGTTTCTCTATTATTAGGTAAGATTGGTTAAAATCATAAACTGGTTCTGTCAATTTTCATTATATAAAATAATTGTATATATATATATATATATATATATATATATATATATATATATATAAAACTTAAACCATCTGAACTGTGCATTAATTATGCATCTAAATATAAGATGCATTCCTGGGAAAAGATAATAAAATGACATGTCTTACTCCTCAAACTTAAAAAGTAATAATATAGCAATACCTTACATTAGCCTTCTAATACTTACTGTTACATCATTGTTAAAAATCATTCTCTGGCCTGGCCAGTGTGGCTCAGTTGTTGAGCGTTGATCAATGAACCAGGAGATCACAGTTCGATTCTGGGTTAGGGCAACATTCCTGGGTTGTGGGCTCAATTCCAGTAGGGGGCATGCAGGAATCAGCCAATCAATGATTCTCTCTCATCATTGATGTTTCTATCTCTCGTCCTCTCTCTGAAATCAATAAAAACATATATTTTTAAAATCATATCCTGGGATGGGGGAGATGGGAGCAGGCTGGAAGAGATTAATGGGGGATTGCTATGTCATACTTTCAACAATAAAGATTTAAACAACAAAAACAATTATACCCCAAACTGACAACCACTGCAGTACATGAACTCTATAGAGATAACACCAGGCAAGTGAGGGCCTAAGAGGTGTGAACTAATACTGCTGTAGATAACTGGGTGACTTTGTGCCTCATTAAGAAAAAGAAAGAAAGAAATTTAGAGAGACAGACAGAGAGACAGAGAGACAGAGAGAGAGACAGAGAGACAGAGAGACAGAGAGAGAAACAGACTAAACATGGGCAAAAGAGATCCTAAGAAACTGAGAAGCAAAATGTCATCATATACATTCTTTGTGCAAACTTACTGAGAATAACACAAGAAAACGTAGTTTGATGCTTTAAGTCACCTTCTCAGAGCTTTCTGAAAAGTGCTGAGATATGAAAGACTATCTGCTAGAGAAAAGAAACTTTGAAGATATCTCAAAAGGCAGAAAATATACTTTATAAAGGAAAAATGAAAACCTATATTCCTCCTAAAGGGTAAACAAAAAAAGTTCAAAGATCCCAATGTACCTAAGAGGCCTCCTGAAGCCTTTTTATTGTTCTATTGCCCCCAATTCAAAGAACATCCTAGCTTATACAGGGTGTCCCAAAAAATATATACACACTATAATAGCTGATAGTTCAATTTTGAAAATAAAATATATTTTAATAAACACTACCTTTCTAATTATTGAAAGTATGTGCATACATTTTTGGGGACAATCTATATATTAGTGACACTACAAAGAAACTGGGAGAAATGTAGAATAATACTGCTGCAGATGACAAGCCATGTTCATAAGGCTCCTAATCTTAAGGAAAAAGATGAAAAATATATACTTGCATAAGGTTATGAGACTAAAAAGGGAGTCATCATACCTGAAAAAAAGTAAGAAAAGGAGGGAAAAGAAAGATGAAAAGGATGAAGAGGAGACAGACAGAAGATGATGATGATAAATAAGCTGGTTCTAATTTTTAGTATATAAAGCATTTAACACAACTCGTTCCCTTTTAAAAAAAATGTAAGACTATGCAAGACTTGTTTCTAAACTGTACAATATCTATTTTGGTATAGTTAACATACTACCAAATGTCTTAAATGCCAGCTAGCTCTGACCTGGTGGTATTTTCAATAGCCAGTCTCCTTGCCTAGTACGGGGCCGGAGGGGGGTATTGCAAATTAGCATAGAAGTTTAAAGTAGGTTATTGTTTGTACATAGGACAAATCAGTTATTTATAAGGATGGTAGTTTTTCACTCATTTGTCTCTGATGCATCTTATATGAATTAATTGCTGTTCTGTTAACTATCCACATGGCGGCAGCGGCGCCCCTCCTCGGGGGGCTTGGCAGAAGCTCTGGCCCAGCCATGCTGCATCAGGACTGAAGGACGAAGGGCTCGCCTGGGCCGCGAATGGAAGGCGCCGTGCCAGCTCCTCACCAGCACGGTGGGCGAGCTGAGATGGCTGCGGGCCCAGAGGCCAGGCTGAGATTGCTGCGGGTGGGGAGACCACACTCCAAGGCGTCTTGTCCCTGGCAGGAGCAGAAGGTGCGGCCGAGGCCCGGCACCAGTTCCCTTGCTCCCATGGCAGGCAGGCCAGGAAGGCTGCGTAGGCGGAGGCCAGGCTCCGAAGCAGCCCACTCCCTGGGCCCTGGGTGGAGCGAGCTCTATTCTCAGTGGGCTTCCTTCACTCGCGGTGGAGGCGGCGGTGGCGGCTCTGGTGGCCCGGCAGCTCCACCGTAGTTTTAAACTCCACATGGCGGCAGCAACGCTTTTCTTTGTCTCTAGTTGTAGCCATCCCATTCCGCCAGCTTTCCTGTGGGTCTGATGTGATCCCTTTCAATTTTAGCTGTTTTTTTCCCCAAATTGTTGATGAGGTGGCAGCTTAGGAGACTACCTAGGCCACCATCTTGTTTCGGTCTCCCTGTTCTGTTAACTAAATACCACTTTGTAACCTCCCCAAAAAAGTTGCATTTGTTTTGTTAACATTCTAAATGCCTCTAAATAAATACAAATTTCTTTTTTTAAATATATTTTTAATTGATATTTTACAGAGAGGAAGGGAGAGAGAGAGCTAGAAACGTCAATGAGAGAGGAACATCGACCAGCTGCCTCTTGCACACCTCCTACCGGGGATGTGCCCACAACCAAAGTACATGCCCTTGACTGGAATCAAACCCGGGACCTTTCAGACCACAGACCGATGCTCTACCGCTGAGCCAAACCGGTTTCGGCAAATACAAATTTCTTATTAAAAAAATAAAATCAGCCCGCTTGGTGTGGCTCAGTGATTAAGTATTGACCAATGAACCAGGCAATCATGGCTTCACTTCTTTTTTTAAAAAAATAGATATTTATTGTTCAGATTACAATTGTTCCTCCTTTTTCCTTCCATAACTCCCCTCCACCCAGTTCCCACCCCACCCTATGCCCTTACCCCCCACCCACTGTCCTCATCCATCAGTGTACAATTTTTGTCCAGTCTCTTCCCTCACCCCTCACACTCCTTTCCCCCTGAGAATTGTCACTCCTCTCCCTTTCTATGTCCCTGATTATATTATATTCACCAGTTTATTCTGTTCATCAGATTTTTTATTCACTTGATTTTTAAATTCACTTGTTGATAGATATGTATTTGTTGTTCATAATTTTTATCTTTACCACCTTCTTCTTCTTCTTCTTCTTCTTCTTCTTCTTCTTCTTCTTCTTCTTCTTCAAGAATACCTTTCAGCATTTCATATAATACTGGTTTGGCGATGATGAACTCCTTTAGTTTTTCTTATCTGTGAAGCTCTTTATAGACCTTTAATTCTGAATGATAGATTTGCTGGGCAGAGTAATCTTGGTTGTAGGTTCTTGCTATTCATCACTTTGAATATTTCTTGCACTCCCTTCTGGCCTGCATAGCATCTGTTGAGAAATAAGCTGACAATTGTATGAGTGCTCCTTTGTAGGTAATTGTTTTTCTCTTGCTGCTTTTAATATTCTCTGTCTTTTGCTCTTGGCATTTTGATTATGATGTGTCTTGGTGTGGTCCTCATTGGGTTCCTTTTGTTTGGGGTTTTCTGTGCTTCCTGGACTTGTAAGTCTGTTTCTTTCACCAGGTGGGGTAAGTTTTCTGTCATTATTTCTTCAAATAGGTTTTCAGTATCTTACTCTCTCTCTTCTTTTGGCACCCCCATAATTCGGATGTTGGTACGCTTGCAGTTGTCCCAGAGGCTCATTACATTATCTTATATTTTTGGATTCTTTTTGCTTTTCCAGTTGGGTGTTTTTTGCTGCTTTGTATTTCAAATATTTGACTTGATTCTTGCAACCCTCTAGTCTGTTGTTGGATCTCTGTATATTATTTTTTATTTCAGTCAGTGTATGATTTCTAGTTGGTCCTTTTTCATATTCTTGAGGTTCTCACTAAATGTATTGGTGTTTTCTAGAAAATTCTTGAAAAACCTTATAACCATGGTTTTGAACTCTATATCCAGTTGTTTGCTTTCCTCCATTTCTTTCCTTTGTGACCTGTTTCTTTGTCTCTGCATTTTGGCTGCTTCTCTGTGTTGATAGTGGCTTTGTGTGCTGGTGTCCTATAGGGCCCAGTGGCTCAGCCTCCCCAATTATTTGAGGTGGACACTCTTGGTGAACCCCTTTGTGGGCTGTGTGCACAGTCTTGTTGTAGTTAAGCCTTGATTGTTATTGTACCACTGGGAGGATAAGCTGTGTTTATGATGGGAGAACTTCTGTGCTGGAGACACCCTTTGAGACAAGACTTGCAAAAGTCTCTGTGCTCAGCTTGGATGGGGCGGAGTCTCAGGGCAGAGCAGATAGCAGTGGATTTACGTCAGTCCTACCATATGAGGCCCCTGGGTCTCAGTGTCCCACGGTAATTGCTGCAAGCATCTCTGAGAGAAAGCCACTCTCGAGTTCAGCCCACTGCCAGACAGTCCAGTTTCTTCCTAAATGAGTCTGGGTTCCTAGAATCTTGCCAGAACTGGAGTTCAGAGCAGTCGGGAGCTTTTGTCTCCCTCCCGATTGAGAAAGCCAGCCACATAATCAGTTGCCAGCTCTCTCTGCACACATGCCTCTTACCTCTGCCTTCCACAGTTCCTCTGAGTCTTAGTGTGCTTTTCTCTTACCTGACAGTATGAATTTGGGTCCCCAGAGTTTCACCGAGAACTGGAGTTCAGAGCTATTGGGAGCTTTGGTCTCTCTCCCAATTGAGAAAGCCAGCCGGGTACTCACTTGCCAGCCCTCTCCATATGTGCGTCTCTGTACCTCTGCCTTCTGTAGCTCCTGTGAGTCTCAGTGTGCTTTTCTCTTTCCTTCTAGTTGTAGAATTTCCACTCAGTCAGCCTTCCTGTGGTTCTGGATGATGTCCATTTTATCTTTTAGTTGTAGTTTTGAAATTGTTGTGTGAGGCAGCAGTTTAGGTGTTTACCTATGCTGCCATCTTGGTTTCTCTGGTTTCAATTCTTGGTCTTGTACATGCTAGAGTTGCAGGCTCGATCCCCAGTAGAGAGCATACAGGAGGCAGCCAATCAATGATTTTCTCTCATCATAGATGTTTCTCTCTTTCCCTCTCCTTTCCTCTATGAAATCAATACAAAATATATTTTAAAAAATCATACCCTAACCCTATATTTTACCTTAGATAATATCTGCTGCACAAAATACAACTATTCTTTTAAAAGGTATTTTTTTAATAGTTTAAAAAACACACAACTAATTTATTTCACATGTACTACTTAAACCCTTAAGAACTATGGTTGGATTTTATTTTTTTAAAATATATTTTATTGATTTTTTTACAGAGAGGAAGAGAGAGGGATAGAGAGTTAGAAACATCGATGAGAGAAAATCATCGATCAGCTGCCTCTTGCACATCTCCCCCACTGGGGATGTGCCCGCAACCAAGGTACGTGCCCTTGACTGGAATCAAACCTAGGACCTTTCAGTCCGCAGGCCGACGCTCTATCCACTGAGCCAAATCGGTTTTTGCAGCAATTGAATTGATACCCGTCCCCCCAGGAACTCTATGGTTGGATTTTTAAAAATTTATTTATTTATCATCTAAAGTTTTACATATGTCTCCTTTTTCCACAATTGACCCCCTAACCCTGCAGCCATTCCCACCCAGGGCAAGCTTCCACCATCCCAGTGTCTTCGTCCATTGGTTATGCTAATATGCATGCATACAAGTCCTTTGGTTGCTTTCTAACACCTCCTTCCTTGCCATTTCTCTCTGGATCTATTCTTGTTCATCAAATTATGTTGATCATTATATCCCACAAATGAGTGATATCATATTTTGTTTTGTTTTTAATATTTTATTGATTTTTTACAGAGAGGAAGAGAGAGGGATAGAGAGTTAGAAACATCGATGAGAGAGAATCATCGATCAGCCGCCACCTGCACACCCCCTACTGGGGATGTGCCCACAACCATTGTACATGCCTTTGACCGGAATCGAACCCGGGACCCTTCAGCCCGCAAGCCAACGCTCTATCCACTGAGCCAAACCGGTTTCGGCTCATGTTTGTTTTTTAAGTAGAAGCTTAGAATCATGCCTTTAAAATGAAATCATTCATGATTTGTTCTTTGAAGGACTTTATTTTAATAAGTTTCTTTTACAACTGGATGGTGACAAAGTTTAGGTTTGTTGGGATTATTTTCCAACAGCCAATCAGCTAGCCAAATCTATGAAAAAAAAGAAAAAATACCTTAACTTAGTAAACATTGAAATATGTTCTTCAATATATAGTATATCAATTTAAACCTTAAACAGTTTTCAAAATCACTCTAAGAATGAGAAAATGACCATTAAAAACTGAAACACTAAATTTAGATTGTCAAGTACAGATCCAAATTGGAAAGAAAGAAGTAAAACTATCTCCATTCACAAATGATATGATCCTATATATAGAAAATCCCAAAGCAGCCACAAGAAAGCTACCAGAGTTGATAATGAATTTGGCAAATTTATAGGTTATAAGATCAACAAATAAAAGCCAGATATTTCTATAAATTGCTAACGAACAATCCAAAAAGGAAATTAAGCAGAAACCGGTTTGGCTCAGTGGATAGAGCGTTGGTCTGCGGACTGAAGGGTCCCAGGTTCGATTCTGGTCAAGGGCATGTACATTGGTTTCGGGCACATCCCCCATGGTGGGTGTGCAGGAGGCAGCTAGTCGATGTTTTTCTCTCATCGATGTTTCTAGCTTTCTATTTCTCTCCCTTCCTCTCTGTAAAAAATCAATAAAATATGTTTTTAAAAAAAAACACAAAAAAAGGAAATTAAGAAATAACTTTCATTTATAATAGCACTGAAAAACAAGTATCTAGGAATAAATTTAACCAACTTGTATAACTGAAAACTATTAAGCATAGCTGGTATCCTATTTTAGAAGTTAACTTTTTTGCAGATGTTGGTGTTAAAGGATAAAACAAAAACAAGAAAACCACCACATAGTTGAAAGAAATTTAAAGACCTAAATAAATAAATACATCCTGTGTTAATGGATAGAGAGACTTAATACTGTTAAGAAGTTAAATATCAATACTATACGAATTGATATGCATATTAAACACAATACATATCAAATTTTCAACAATAATTTTTACAGAAATGGAAAAGTCAATTCTCAGATTTATATAGAATGTCAAGAGGGCTCTGAATAATCAAAGCAATAATAAAAAAGAACAAAACTGGAGGATTTTCTGACTTCATTCTTTCTCATTTCAAAATCTTCTTCAAAGCTATAACAATCCAAGCAGTATGGTTCTGGCATATAAATAGACATATACAGACCAATGAAATAACACTTTAGAGTCCAGAAATAAATCCTAACATATATAAAAATTAATTCAAAATAGATCAACAGCTGAAATATAAGAGCTAAAACCATTAAAATCTTTTTTTAAATATACTTTTAAATTAATTCCAGAGAATAAGGGAGAGGGAGAGAGAGAAAGAAACATCAGTGATGAGAGAGAATCACTAAAAGGCTGCCTCGCCTCCTTCAGGCCTCACACTGGGGATTGAGCTCAGAACCTGGGCATGTGCCCAGACAGGGAATCAAACCATGAGCTCCAGATTCATAGGTCAATGTTCAGCTACTCAACCATGCCAGTCAGGAAACCATTAAGATCATAAAAGAAAACAGAAATAAATCTTCATCACCTTGGCTTTAGCAATAGGATTCTTAGATATGATACCAAAAGCATGAGCAACAAAATAAAAAAGACAAATTGATTTTCATCTAAATTTTAAAACTTTTTGGCATCAAAAAACATTATCAATAAAGTGAAAAGACAACCAACCTACATAAAGGAAGAAAAATTTAACAAATAATATATCTGACAAAGATTTGATATCTATAACATATAAAAAACTACAACACAACAACAACAAAAAATTAAGACTGAGCAAAAAGCTTTAACTGAAATAGACATTTCTACAAAGAAAAGATACAAATGGCCAATAAGCACATGAAAACATGCTCAACATAATTTACATTAGAGAAATCCAAATCACTGATAAACTATTTCACATCTACTAGGATAATTATAATGAAACAAAAACAGAAAGGAACAAGTTTGTGCCAGGATCTGGAGAAACTGGAACTCTCATACATTGCTAGTGGGAATGTAAAAAGTGAAAAATAAGTTGGTGGTACCTCAGAAAGCCAAACACCGTATATGACCCAGCAATTCCACTTATAGGTTTATGCCCCAAAGAATTAAAAACAAGTACTTAAATAGAAAATTGTGTATCAATGTTCACACAACACTAAGGAAAATAACTAAAAGGTAGAAACCACCCAAGTACCCATCAACAGATGAATAAACAAAATGTGATATATACATACATACACGGAATATTATTCAGCCATAAAGGAATGAAATTCTGATACATAATACAACATGAATGACCTTATAAAACATTATGCTAAGTGAAATAAGCCAGAAACAAAAGAACAAATATTCTGTAACTCCACTTACATGAAATATAGAGAGGTTACTTTACTAGGGCCTAGGGGAAATAGGAAATGGAAAGTTATTGCTTAATGGTTACAGAGTTTCTATTTGGAGTGACAAAAAGTTTTGAAATAGGTAGTGATGATGGTTGCACAACATACCATATATGTATATGCTTATGCACTGTGGCAAAGTAAGTTTATAGTTGTAAGCAAAAAAAAAGTTTATTCTTGTATTATTTACTAGTGGCCCAGTGCACGAATTCATGCACATTGAAAGAAAATTAATTAGAAAGTGGCTGACAGGGTGGGACTGGGTGAGATGGGCCAGACACACACTGGAGCCAACCTCCCACAGTCTCTCCTTGGCTGGCTGCACCTGGGGCAGAGCTGTGACTCAAAGGGCATCTGTGGAGTGAGTAGAGTCCCTCAGGCAGGTTGGGTCCATTGGCCTGGCCTGTGGGGCCTTCAGGGATTGGGTCAAAACCAGCTCTCCAACATCCCCCCAAGGGGTCCCGAAGGTCAAGAGTTGCTATCCCTGGGCAGCTCCTGCATTGAGCATCTGCCCCCTGGTAGTCAGTGCACATCATACCTACCAGCCAGTCAGCCAGTTGCTTAGCCTTTTATACATAGATTCTTATATGATATATTTTCCCATATGATCAATTGTAAACCTACTTTTACCTATACTACTAGGTGTACCAGTTAATAATGCGGATTTTTTTCAATAGATGGAGTTACACATATGTTGATAAATATGTAATTTGATATGCATGCTATTTTGTTGTATTGACAGCGAGCTTCAAAACTTCATATGTCAAATTTGCTGAAGGTGTTAACATTATTGATGTTTTGACGCTTAAAAATGTTGAATTTCATGCAAAAAAAAAAGAGCATTGGTGGAATGTTTTAATTAATTACTTTATTTTGAAGAAAAGTGCTGCTAAATACTTCAGGAAGCTTACGGTGAACATGCTCCATCTCAAGATACTTGTGAATGCTGGTTTATATCTTTAAAAAGGATGATTTCGATGTGAAAGACAAAGAAAGTCCAGGTCAACTGGAAAAGTTTGAAGACCAACAATTACAAGTATTATTGGATGAAGATGCATGTCAAATTCAAAAACAACTTGCAGACAGGTTAAATGTTGCTCAGTAAACAATTTCCAATCGTTTACAAGCAATGGGAAAGATTTTAAAGGAAGGAAAATGGTGCCACATCAACTGAACGAAAGACAAATGGAAAACCGAAAAGTCATCAGTAAAATTTGCTTCAACGGCATGAAAGAAAGTCTTTTTTGCATCGAATTGTGACTGGCGATGAAAAGTGAATTTATTTTGAGAATCCCAAATGCACAAAATCATGGGTTGATCCAGATCAACTATCAACATCAATTGCAAGGCCAAATCACTTTGGAAAGAAGACAATGCTCTGCATTTGGTGGGATCAAGAAGGTGTGTTGTATTATGAGCTTCTAAAACCAGATGATACTGTTAATACTGATTGCTAACAACAACAAATAATCAATTTGAACCACGCTTTGATCATAAAATGACCAGAATGTGCCAGAAGACTTGGCAAAGTAATTTTCCTTCATGATGATGTACCATCACACACTTCAAAACCCATTAAAGACACGTTAAAAGATCTTGCCTGGGAAGTATTAACCCACCCGCTGTATTCACCAGACCTCACTCCTTCATATTACCACTTGTTCCGATCACTGGTACACACACTTTCTGAGCAGCACTTCAAAATGTACGAAGAAGTGGAAAACTGGGTCTCTGAATGGTTTGCCTCAAAACAAGAAATTTTCTGTTGGAAAGGTACCCACAGATTACCTGAAAGATGGTAGAAATGAGTAGCTAGTGATGGACCTTACTTTGAATAAAGCACTTTTGATGTTTCTCTTGAAATTATCGTGTTTTCTTTGATTATAAAATTTATATTATTAACCAATAAACCTAGTATATGCATATATTTTCTCATAGAGATTATACTAGAGGCTCACAATAATAATTTACTTCAAGGACCACAATTGAGTGGGTGAGGAACAAGAATGGCAAGGAGAATTACTTTTCATTATATATCCTTTTGTGACCTTTGAATTATACTATATTCAAATATTATTTATTCAAAAATTAATCATTAAAATGTAAAGCAAGTTCTTTAAGGGTCAATTTAAAATTATTTGTTATGTTTTGAATTATAAGTCTACTTTCTGATTTCTTTCCGAATGAAATAATCTCAATATGTGAAAAGTTTTATGCTCAGCTATTTATTGTTATAGTATTTATAATAGCAAATAATTCAAACAGTAGAAGAAGAAGAATAAAGGTAATAAAATAAAAATTATGTAACTATTAAAATAACCTCTATAAAATATTATTTAAATATAGTAACATTTATGTCATGACACATGCCCCGGTTGTGGGCTCAATCTCTAGTGTGGGACACACAGGCAACAGCCAATCAATGATTCCATCTCATCATTAATGTTTCTATCTCTCCCTCTCCCTTCCTCTCTCTGAAATTAAAAACAAAAACAAAAACTTAAACATACAGAAGTATCTAAACTATATATAAACCTTTTTTAAAATGACTCTCATGCCCTACCTGGTTTTGCTCAGTGGCTAGAGAGTCAGCCCATGAACTGAAGGATCACAGGTTCAATTCTAGTCAAGGGCAAAAGAGCATGTACCTTGGTTGCAGGCTCCATCTCCAGCCTGAGGCAGGAGTGTGTGTGGGAGGCAACCAATCAATGTGCCTCTCCCACATCGATGTTTTTCTCTCTGTGTGTCTCTCCCCCTCCTTTCCACACTCTCTAAAAATCAATGGAAAAAAGGTGAGGATTAACAACAACAAAAACAATTATTCTCAGTACTTACACTGTTTCAAAGAATACAATGTTTGAGATATGTAAATATATTTAATATTCTTTAATGTGAATAAAAATATTTCTTACACAAGGATCTGCTGGCTTTTTCTTACAAAGCTCTGTGAGTCCTTTCAGCAGAGTTGGTATCACATATAAGTTTAAATAGTCCTTTGCAGCTTGTCCCACTGGAATAGGCTCAACAATCACTGCAAATACAAAGGTATCCCCATTAAAGCTAACATAAATGATGAAATATTACACAGTCGTTAAAAAGGATACCTTCAAAGAAAGTTTAATGTAATGAGAAATACCTATAAAGGTTTTTAAGGGAATAGAACTGATACATAACAGTTGATTCAAAAACACCCAAGCACACACATAAAAAAAATAAGACTACCTAAGACTGGCAAGAAACATCAAAATGCTAATAGTAATCATGTGTATGATTCTGATTATTTTTTCAACTATATCCTTTTCTGAATTTTCATTTTCATGTTTTTTACAGTAAATGTTATAACACACAATGTTATGAAAAATAAAAATATGAAGGACATGTAAAATCAGGGAGATTCATTCCAAAAATTCCTGCCAACAAAATGAAGGTGCTTCACAAAGTGGTAGCTACAACAGTGAATAGTATGTAGTTCTTGCTCTCTTATAGACTACTGAATATACATGAAGAACTTATATCTGTCTATATAATATGTATTAATATTCCTGCTCTTATTTTTCAGGTTTTAAAATGAATTATTTAAAAACTTGGGGAAACTGTAGTTTTTTCAGCCTTATTTGAACACTATGGAGGTGAACCAGATTTGCAACACAAGAAAGAATCCTATGATAAAAGGCTAAATTGTCCCCTTGACCAGAGTTCAACAGGGAGTTTGATCAGGGGACAGGGCCGCGGGCCAACCACCCCATGGTCCCTCCCCCTGGGCAGCCCCGCCCCTGATCAGCCCCCTCCACCTCAATCAGGACAGACTGGTTGGACCCCACCTGTGCACGAGTTCATGTACTGGCCCCTACTATATTTATACAAGAAAGAATTATTTTATAAGGTTTAGTAGATCTTTTGAGATTGACCTCCATCAATATGCTACTTTTTAAAAAATTTATTGATTTTAGAGAGGAAGGGGGAGAGAGAGAGAAACATCAATTTGTTGCTCCACTCATCCATGCACTCATTGGTTGATTCTTTTTTTTTTTAAATATATTTTTATAGATATTTTACAGAGAGAAAGGGAGAGAGAGAGAGCCAGAAACGTCGATGAGAGAGAAACACCGACCAGCTGCCTCTTGCACACCCCCTACCAGGGATGTGCCCGCAACCAATGTACATGCCCTTGGCCGGAATCGAACCCGGGACCTTTCAGTCTGCAGACCAACGCTCTACCACTGAGCCAAACCAACCTCAGCTAATTCTTTTTTTTTAATGGAGGTTTTTTTGTGTGTGTTTTACAAATATATATTTTATTGATTTTTTACAGAGAGGAAGGGAGAGAAATAGAGAGCTAGAAACATCGATGAGAGAGACACTGTGATCAGCTACCTCCTGCACACCTCTTACTGGGGATGTACCCACAACCAGGGTGCATGCCCTTGACCAGAATCGAACCTGGGACCCTTGAGTCCAAAGGCCAACACTCTATCCACTGAGCCAAACTGGTTAGGGTTCATTAGTTGATTCTTAAGTGCACCCTGACCAGGGAGCAAACCCACAACTTTGGCATATTGGGAAGATGCTCTAATCAACTGAGATACCCAACAAGTGCTCTCAGCCCTATTTTTAAAATAAAAATCAGATTATACCACTCCTATCCTTAAAATGCTTCATTGGCTCTTGCTTGCATATATAGTCAAGACAGGACTCCATATTATGGCCCATAAGACTCTGTAGCATGCCACCTATACTACTTCTCCAAACTCATTTTATTTCTCTTACCAATATCTTTTTTGTTTATAGGATGTGTCATGTTATTTCCTGCTCATAATTTAAGCACATGATATTCCTTCTGCTAGAACATTCTTCCATTTACTCTGGTTAATCACTCTTACTCTTTGGATCTCAGCTAAAAAGTCACTTCCTCAGTCAGACCTTCCTTACAGTCCACAATTGCTTTGTATAGCACTTATCACACAATAACTATGCAATTCCTTGGGTAATTCTTGTTTAATGGCTATCTTTCAAACACTAAACTCCATGGGAGAAAAGACCTCATCCATTTTTTATACGTTTTTAAAGTTTTATTGAGATAATTTACATATCATAAAATTCATCCATTAAGTATACAAGTGATATTTAATAAACATTTAGTTGTGTTATCATCACCATGATCCAGTTTTAGAACATTTTGATCACTCCAAAAATGTTTCCTTGTGTCCATTTGCAATTTCCGGCTCCCACTCCTATCCCCAGCAACCACTGTGCTTCTTTCTGTTTCTAAAAATCTGCTTTTTCTGGATATTTCATAAGTGGATTATGTAATATGTGGTCTTTTGTGCCTGGATTCTTTCACCTGGCATGCTTTAAGCTTCATCCATATTGTGCATGTATCATGTTCCTTTTAATTGAGTTGAATTCTGTTTTATGGCTAATAGTTGGATTGTTTCCAATTTGGGGGTACATTAAATAATGCTGCTATAAAGATTCACATGTGTCATTATGTAGATGGATGTTCTAAAAAATCTTGGGTGGTAGATTCCACCAGGAGTTGAATTGCTAACAGACTTACTTGGTTTCTTAATATTTTAAGAAAAAGCCAAAATGTTTTTTCAAAAGTGCTATAAGCCCTGGCCGGGTAGTCAGTTGGTTAAAGCATCATTCTGATATACCAAGATTTCAGGTTCAATCCCAGTCAGAACACATATAAGAATCAACCAATGAATGCATAAATAAGAGAAACAACAAATCAATGTTGTCCTCTCCTCTCTCCTCCCTCCCCTCCCCTCGCCTCTTCTCTGTCTCTCTGTCTCTCTCTCTCTCTGTCTCTCTCTTTCTCTCTCTCTCTCCCCCTCGCCCCCAAATAAATAAAAATACAAAAGTGGCTGTAACATTTTACAATAATGTATGAGGATCCCAGGATTGCTATATCCTTACCATTGATTATAGCCGTTCTAGTGGAAATGCCATGGTATCTCATTGTGGTTTTATTTTGCACTTCTCCAATTATTAAGTTGAGCACTTTTTCATGTGCATATTAGCCATTCATATATTGTCTTTTGTGAAATTCTTATTCAAATGTCTTGCCTGTGTTTTATTTTCATTTTTTTAAAAATGTATTAAGGTATTATATGTGTACATAGCTTACCATTGCCCCCCCCCACCTCCCATTCATGCCCTCCCTCCCCAGAGTTCTGTGTTCATTGGTTGTACTTATATGCATGCATACCAGTCCTTCGGTTGATCTCTTATCTCCCCCCAGGTCTCCTTTCCCTCCCCGCTGTCATTTGACAGTCTGCTTGTTTTATGGTGACTAACTCAGGACCACATGAATAGAATCCGCTCTTCCTCTGGTTCACACTACCCCCCCTCCCCGGGTCCCACTGCTTCCCCGGGGCACATGGCTCTCCCGGGGAACACGGCCCCCTGGGGCACACGGCTCACCTGGGGCACACGGCCCCCTGGGACACACGTCTCTCCTGGGACACCCGGCCCCCATGGGACACACAGCTCACCCGGGGGCACAGGGCCCCCTGGGACACACGTCTTGCCCGTGTTTTAATTGGGTTATTATTGAGTTGTAAGAATTCTTTATACAGAGTGAAGCAAAAGTAGGTTTATGGCACTAGCTGGTTTGACTCAGTGGATAGAGCACTGTCCTTCAAACTGAAGGGTCCTGGGTTCAATTCTGGACAAGGGCACATGCCAGGGTTGCAGGCTTGATCCCCAGTGGGGGGGTGTGCAGGAGGCTGCCCATCAGTTATTCTCTTTCATCATAGATCTCTCTCTCTCTTCCTCTCCCTTCCTCTCTAAAATAAATAAAAATATATTAATAAAAATAAAACAAAAAATACACAAACTGATGTTTGATATATGCTTCAAAATAATATGGAAGCAGGAGATATAGGAGCTGGGGTTACAGATGAAATATGATTGACCATAACTATTAAAATGGGTGATGAGCCAAAACCGGTTTGGCTCAGTGGTAGAGCATCGGTCTATGGACTGAAAGGTCCCGGGTTCGATTCCAGTCAAGGGCATGTACACTGGTTGTGAGCATATCCCCGGTGCGGGGGTGTGCAGGAGGCGGCTGGTCGATGTTTCTCTCTCATCAACGTTTCTAGCTCTCTATCTCTCTCCCTTCCTCTCTGTAAAATATCAATATATATTAAAATAAATAAATAAGTAAATAAAATGGGTGATGAGCTCATTAGGGGTTTATCATATTACTTGAGGCCCAGTGCAGGAAATTCATACATGGGGGTGGGAGGCGTCCCTCAGCCAACCTGCATCCTCTCCAATCCGGGACCCCTTGAGGGATATCCAACTGCCCATTTAGGCCCAATTCCAGTGGGGCAGTCGAACATCCTTCTCAATCCAGTACTGCTGGCTCCCAACCACTCGCCTGCCTGCCTGCCTGCCTGCCTGATTGCCCCTAACCACTTCTTCCTGTCAGCCTGGTCACCCTCTAACCATTCCCATGCCAGCCTGATTGATGCCTAACTGCTCCCCTGCCAGCCTGTTTGCCCCTAACTGCTCTCCCCTGCAGGCTTGATTGCCCCCAACTGCCCTCCCTTGCAGGCCTGGTCCCTCCCAACTGCCCTCCCCTGCTGGCCATCTTATGGCAGCCATCTTGTGTCCACATGGGGACAGCCATCTTTGACCATATGGAGACAGCCATCTTGTGTGTTGGAGTGATGGTTAATTTCAATATTACTCTTCTATTAGATAGAATTCTGCTTACTTTTGTGTATGTTGCAAAATTTATACAATAAATAGTTCTGAAGAAAATGCCACCTTAATAGAATGGATATGTGACAGAAATTAGATCCGTAAGATTAAATATAAGTAGGCAAATACTTTTGGATACAAATATCTATAAAACAGTTTTTTTTTAAATATATTTTATTGATTTTTTACAGAGATGAAGGGAGAGGGACAGAGAGTTAGAATCATTGATGAGAGAGAAACATCGATTAGCCTTCTCCTGCACACCTTCACTGGGGATGTGCCAGCAACCAAGGTACATGCCCTTGGCCAGAATAAAACCTGGGACCTTTCAGTACGAAAGCCAATGCTCTATCCACTGAGCCAAACCAGTAAGGGCTATAAAACAGTTTTTGTTTAAAAATTGGGACTTTTAAATATCCAAGATAGTTTTCTGTTTTCTTTGAATAAATATTCAGTATAAAATAGAGAAGAACAAGTCTAAATGAGTTAGAAAAGAAATAACATGCAAAAAATGTTTTACAAAACTACCTGATACTTTGCATTTTGTCTTCATAATGAAAATCAGCAAATGTTCTTTGTCTTAACCAAAGCCGGTTTGGCTCAGTGGATAGAGCGTCAGCCTGCAGACTGAAGGGTCCCGGGTTTGATTCCAGTCAAGGGCATGTACCTGGGTTGCGGGTGCATCCCCAGTGGGAGGTGTGCAAGAGGCAGCTGATCGATGATTCTCTCTCATCGATGTTTCTAACTCTCTATCCCTCTCCTTTCCTCTCTGTAAAAAATCAATAAAATATATTTTTTTTAAATGTTGTCTTAAAATTACTGAAAACAAAATAAAAACCTCAATGTTGTCCTCATTGTGCCTACTTCTAAAAGATTTGTAGCCCTAACTGGTTTGGCTCAGTAAATAGAGCGTCGGCCTGTGGACTGAAGGGCACATGCCCGGGTTGTGGGCTCGATTCCCAGTGTGGGGTGTGCAGGAGGCAGCCAATCAATGATTCTCTCACCTCATTGATGTTTCTCTCTTTCCCTTCCTTTCTGATATCAATAAAATTATTAAATAAATAAATAAATAAATTATTTATAACCTCCACAACAGGATGGAAACAAACAAAAAAGGCCAAGAATTATTAATTTCACAATTGCATGTGTGCTGGACAAATAGTACACTGTTAGAGAAAATGAAAAACCAATAATAATTTCCAAGGAAGATTCTTTTTTTCATGTGTAACAAACTTCACTGATGCATTATAGATAACTCAAAGGTATTACAACACAGAAGGAGAAGAAATCCTAAATATTTCTAGTCCAAGAGAAAAGAAAGAAAAAAAATTAAACTGTTCTCAAAAGATTTCCTAGTAGGCACAATTTAGTTCTGAAGATACTGTTGAGTTTTCTATTCTTGGCTTTAAGTTAACTACAACTTGAAAATATGACAAAATATATTGGAGAAAAGCCATTACTTTTTCCCTAGATACAACCCAAAAGAAAAGAAAAATCAAACAATAAGGAGATGCAATTGACTAATTACTCATCTATAACTCACCTTCAGGAAACATGAATCGAATTTCTCTTTCAGCTGCAGCAAAATCATAACTCCCATGAAGTGCATTCCTTAGGTCATCTGTGCCATAAATTGCCCTTAGACTAAAAACAAGTTAGAGATGATGACCATCCAACCTGACATCCTTTTTCTTACTTTTTACATATGCATCCTATTTAAGTATTTTACAAACACTTTGCCACATCTCACATATGGTTTTAAGCCTGAATTTAAGCTTTAATCTATCTAGATGAGAGTCAAATATCTTTAAAATCTTCAGGAGGAATACAATGGAGAAACAGGAGTTCTCTGGATGAAAAATAGATGTTTTGTGAGAAGTGAAAAAGCAATATCAATTCAAAAGTGCAAGAACTTGCCAAACCGGTTTGGCTCAGTGGTAGAGCGTTGGTCTGTGAACTGAAAGGTCCCAGGTTCGATTCCAGTCAAGGGCATGTACATTGGTTACGGGCACATCCCGGGTAGGGGGTGTGCAAGAGGCAGCTGGTTGATGTTTCTCTCTCATCGACGTTTCTAGCTCTCTATCTCTCTCCCTTTCTCTCTGTAAAATATCAATAATATATATATATATATATATATATATATATTTTTTTTTTTTTTAATTATTATTATTTTTTTTAAGTACAAGAACTCGCCTGGCTGGCGTGGCTCAGTGGTTGAGTGTGAACCTATGAACTAAGAGTTCATGGTTCAATTCCCAGCCAGGGCACATGCCCGGATTGCAGGCTCAACCCTCTGTATGGGGTGTGCAGGAAGCAGCCAATCAATGATTCTGATCATTGATGTTTGCATCTCTCTTTCCCTTCCTCTCTGAAATCAATAAAAATGTATTTTTTTGAAAGTGCAAGAACTCAATGTCCACTGGTTTCTAGACATTAATGATAATGCTGGAAATCTTGAGTTCTGGTCCTATATATCAATATTCTTTTAAAATACTTCACTAATTTTCTCATGAAAAACCCTACTTCAGTGGTAGTTTAATTCCAGGATAAGCGAATAAGATTAATCAACCATAAACAGATATTACCTGAGACCTTTTGTGGTATTTGGTATTAAGATATAGATTTAGTTAAAACATAAAATGAACCTCCCTGCCACCCCAAAAAAACAAACAACAACAACAATAAAAAACCAAGAGTCAAACTTAGGAAAACTTTAAACAAAAG
Organism: Vespertilio murinus; assembly: GCA_963924515.1. Taxonomy (NCBI): domain Eukaryota; kingdom Metazoa; phylum Chordata; class Mammalia; order Chiroptera; family Vespertilionidae; genus Vespertilio; species Vespertilio murinus. The sequence goes on along the minus strand of OZ004708.1, from coordinate 29,011,045 downwards.
AAAATCCCTATTACAATGAAATCAGATTTTTTTTTTTCATTTTCATAGGTTGCATTTTTCCCTAGGAAAGTTACCTGTCTGGGTGTGTCTCCTTAGCTAGTAAGCTATTACTTGGTCCCAAAAGTTCTTTCCAGTAAGAGATGGCTTTATGTCTAGCTAATATCATAGCAACAAGTGGTCCAGAACTCATATAAGCTGTTAAGTTGGGGAAAAACATTTTCCCATACTGTTCCACATAAAAGTTACTACAATGCTCAGGGCTAAGTTGTAGTTTTCTTCTCTATAAGAGAAACAAAATCAACAACAACAAAAAACCATTTAAAATGACAGTTCAATAATACCTGGTTAAGTCATTAATAACTTAAAATTAGTACCAACCTGATTACAAATTTGACATTTATTTTTGTATTATGAAGAAAGGATGGGGTAAGAAATTTAAATGTAGGATGTAAATAAAATTAAAAGAATTAATAAACCAACTTAAGAAAAACTATTCCATCAACATATACTTTTTAAAAATATATCTTTATTGATTTCAGAGGAAGGGCGAGGGAGAGATAGAAACATCAATGATGAGAGGGAATCACTGATTGGCTGCCTTCTGCACGCCAGTCTGGGAATCGAGCCTATCTGGGAATGAGCCCTGATCAGGAATTGAACTATAACCTTCTGGTTCATAGGTTGACTCTCAACCACTGAGCCACTCCAGCTGGGCAACATATGCTTTGTTATTAAGAAACTCATCATATCTCCTTCTTAAAATAAAAACATTCTAACCACCAGTATTTTGTATTTTGCTTTTGTTGTTGTTGTTGTTAATCCTCACCCAAGGATATTTTTTCCATTGATTTTTAGAGAGAATGGAAGGAAGAGAGAGAGGAGGAGGAGATAGAGAAAAAAACACACAACATCAATGTGAGAGAGACACATCAATTGGTTGCCTCCAGAACATATCCCGACCGGGGGAAGGAATCAAACCTGCAACCCAGGTTAACTGCCCTTGACTGGGAATCGAACCTCTGACCCTTCAGTATGCAGGGCAACACTCTAACTACTGAATCACACCAGCCAGTATTTTGTTGATGTATACTCTGTGTACATTAAAGTAACAAAAATGAATTTTAGAATATTCCCATTCATTCTTCTTTATCTACTTGTGGTATTTACCTATTTATTGTGAAATTTTCCTACAGTATTTTAAGAGAGCTGGTCTAACTGTGGCACTTAGAAATATGCAACTAATATGCAGTAGTTTCAAGATGGCAGCAGAGTAGGTGGATCTTTCTTGTACTTCCTCTCAGAACCATACTGGAAATAAAACTAAACTGAGGAACTTTCACCCTGAGGACTAGCTGAAGAAGAGATTTTTTTAACAAGAAAGGGCAGAAACTACCTCAAGATGGGTACAAAAGGTGGGGTGAAGAGAGGGGCTGGTCCTGATCCGACCAGCTGCAAGCCAAGGGTGAGGAGGGATATGTAGGATGTGTGGAATTTTCTTTGAGAGGAGCCTACAAGCCAGGCTCCTTAGCCCAGAGCACCAGAACTGAGAACACTGGTCTACATAACATCCAGTTGTGAAAGGTATCAAAGCATCTATCCATCAGGAAGAGAATGAGTCTGTTAGAGATTCATTATACCTTTCAGCATTTCATATAATACTGGTTTCATGCCCAGCAGGTGTGATTCAGTGGATGAGCATCAAACCATGCACCAAGATTCTCAGACTGGGGGCTCATATCCATTAGCTCAGTGGTCGGCAACTCATTAGTCAACAGAGCCAAATATCAACAGTACAACCTCTGAGAAAAACTAGTGAGGGTTCCAATATTTCTTATATTGAATATAACTGGTGCTTTCATATCATATCAAGTTTTCTTAGAAAATGGGTCGACCCTCTTTATTCTTGGGTCCCTTTTTGCCTCCTTTCATAAGAGACTGGTTCTTGCCCACTGCCATGGTGTTGCTCAGAGAGCCTAAAGGCCAGTCCAAGTTCTTAAAAAATGGCTACCTGGTTTTCCTAACAACATTAAAAATTTCATTTTACCTGAGTCCTTTCATTACTATATGAAATACTTCCTTATACTTTCCTGTATTATTTCCTTATGCTTCCTTATATCTCCTTATCTTCAGTCTCCACCTATCCTAAGTTCAACTAATATCCCATTTCTTTCCTGAAGATTCTCAAGTTCATTTTTTAAAACATTGACTAAATAGGCAATATGATACAGTATAAGAGAATAAAAACAGGAATTTCAAATTAAAATGATATAAAAAAGGAAGATTAAACTTATTCAATTCTATTTAATATTTTTTACATTCATTTTTAAACCTCTACCAACTGCAGAACAAAAAAGGCTTAAAACATTAAATGTCTGTAATAACTAAAAAAAAAAAAATGCCAACAGTCTCCAAGTCCATCAATAGAGGACCAAGTAGTCCAGCCAGTGTGGCTGTCCTTGAGCATGGATCCATGCACCAAGAGGTCATTGATTGGATTTCCAATCCAAGAGCCTGGGTTGTAGGCCCAATCCCCAGCAAGGGGTGTGCAGGAGACAATCAATGTTGATGTTTCTCTATCATCAATGTTATCTCTCGCTCCCTCTCCTTTCCCCTCTCTCTAAAATCAATCTTTTTTTTTTTTTTTTTTGAAGAGGACCAAGTAAATAAATTGTGGTTCATCCACACAAGGGGATATTACACAAAAGTTAGAACGAATAAGTTATGATTCAGATATAATGATCTGAAATGTTATTTGAGGGATTTGTAAAGGTGGTCAAGAGAAAGGGATTGTCCTTTTTTAAGCGGGGAGAGGGATACTTATGAATACACAGATAATCCTGGAAGAACAGAAAGCGTTAAGTGGTTGCCTCATCTGGAGACTGGGATTTGGAGTGGGAGAGGAAGTAAAAGAATTTTATTTTTCATTTTACATATTTTGAAGTGTGAAAACACCTTAAAACTATCTCATAACTTTTATAGATAGATGAATAAACCTAAATTTAATGCTAAATACTATGGCTCTAAATAAGTTAACACATTTACATAAACAAAAAAAGAAGGATCAATGAGAGAAAATAACAGAATCGTGCCCAAAAGTTACCTGAATAATGGTGAATCCAGATCGGAGAATAATATCTCGTATCTCCTCCTCTTTGTCAACAATGTCCGGTTTGATAATGGCCAGAGTTTTTTCTACACATATCTGAAGTGGGGACATCGATAGTTCCATTCTGGTTTTTTGAGGTACAAGTTAAAGAGATTCTTGACAGGTATCAACTGCAATGACATGCATTCCCCTAACCCCAATGAAATGTAATTGTGATTAAGAACGGCATTATTAGGTGCTTGATTTTATTAATTTATAAAGTTAGAAACTGCAATATGTTTTCCTATAAGCAGTGTCTTTGATATAGGCATACATGGGCGATATTGCAGACTCTATCTCGAGTATCGAAATAAAGGGTGTAATAAACTTTTTTGCTGGTGGAGGGTCTTGCCTTCAGTTTATATAACACGCAATACTTATGAATCGCAGAAAGCAAGTGCAATAAAACAAGGTATGCCTGTAATACGATTTCTTCTCTGCGGTAGTGCCCTGGGATTTCCTGAACACTTTCTTTTCTTCTCTCCCCCCACCCCCACCCTTCACCATTTATCCCCTCTATGCCCACTTCCACCTCCACCACATCCCATCTCTCCAAAATCATTACACTACTGTTTATGTCCATGAGGATTGAGCAAGAAAGAAAACGAGAGGAGGGGGGGAGGGAGAGAGGGAGGGAAGGAGAGAGAGGGAGGGAGGAAAGAAGGGAGGAAGGCGGATATATATATATATATATTTCTAAAATCTTTTGATGAGGTGGAGAGGCCCACGGGGCAACTTGTTCCCTGGACCTCTCCCAGCCGCAGCCACAGATTCGGAGTCTGACGTTTTGTTGGTTCTGGCACTCACCTCCGTGCTAACTGGTTTTGTGCGTCCACTGCTTGTTGCTAGGAGATGTGAAGCCCAGTTTAAGGACGGTGGCTGCAGAGAGTCAATCCCAGCAGCCCGCTTAACAGCCTCTGGAGGGCTCCTCTTAACCAAGGAAGCAGCCACAGGCATTTTTATTCCCCTTAAGAATCTTAGCGAACTAGACGTTTTCTTACATTTTAGTCATAATTTAGCTTCTTTCATCTTTCTACTCATTTGAAGTACGCTTCAATTATCCCCATTTTATAAATGAGACAAAGCCATACTTTACCCACCCCATCCCCCTTCCATGTCAAATACCTTCTTCATTTCACCAAATGATACTGTCCCCTCTATTCCCAGCTTCTGTAATCATTAAAAAGCAATCTTATACTTGTGTAGTAACATTTATTTATAGAGCAATCATAAAAGGTCTAATCTAGTTACCTCTATATTAAGCCTATGGAACAAAGATATGGGTAATGTTTATTAGCTCAAATAAGTTTCCCCCCTTTTCTTAAAATTATGTCCATAGGCATCTTTGACTCCTAGGTTGTGAGTTAAGGTATTATTATTATTATGAAAGACAAGAGAAAAGGCAAACAAGTCCTGGGATCTTCTCTGGATCAGTCTCAATGAGGTCCAAATTCCAGAAAAGGTCAGGGTAGCAGCTCCAGGTTAACAACACGGGTTTTCCATCATGCACTGGGTTGGCTGGTTCTCATTCCAGACTATCTAAGTTTCTTCTTTTGTCTAGCCAAATACTCAGCACCTACAGAGTCAAGGCAAGATAGTGAACTATGAATCTTAAAAGCCGAAGAGGTTTGAATTTCTTTTTCCACAATGAAATTTGATTATCTTTTTTTTTAAATGATGTTACCCAGAAAATAAACCCTCAAATGTCATCTTCTGGCTACTATATATTATCCGCTATGGATGGGATAGTGCGAACATACATTAATATTAACATTTATAATGGACAGTGACTCCAGTCTCTGGTTTGCATGTTTAGCCCTCTGGTTTGAGAGTCTTGCAGTGGGAGCTTCCATTACCATTACAGCTCTCTTGAGAACCCTTCAATACTTCACTGTTAAAACTGGTCCTACTGAGGCTCAGAATTTTCTGAACCAGCAGGTAAAACGTTAACCATTGAATCACCTCTAAACATAAACTCTGGAACACTTCAACATTATCCACCCTTATCTCAGACTTTCTAAAATCTGGTTCTGGAGATTACACTTGTTTTTCTTGCAGCTGTCTACATAAAGTACCTGAATCTGCTCCAGGACTTCTCGCTGCATCTCCACAGCCATATGATACACATGATGATCAGAGTCATTGTACATCACAGCATTTTGGAACATTAGCATCAAGTCTCGCTGGAATTGTGCCATGGTGCGAATCCGTCCCTTAGACAGATTCCTTTTCAGGGTAGTTAAATCCATGGGTCTACAAGTGGCCAAGAAAAAAGCAGAGGAAATCTAACCTTCATGTGGAACATGTGGTGACATAATATGATCTCTTGAAGAACTAACCAGTTCTTTTTTTTTTAAAGCATATTAAAAAATTGATTTTTTAAAGGAAATTTAAAATTGATTTTTAGAGAAAGAAAAAGGGAGGAACATCTATGCAAGAGTGAAACATTGATCAGCTGCCTCCTACTGGGTATCGAACCAGTAACCAGTATGGGCACAGGATGATGAAGAACCCACTAAGGCGAGGGCAGTAACCAGCTTTCTTTCTTTTAAATATATTTTATTGATTTTTTTTTTTAACAGAGAGGAAGGGAGAGGGATATCGAGTTAGAATCATTGATGAGAAACATAAACCAGCTGCCTCCTGCACAACCCCTACTGGGGATGTGCCTGCAACCAAGGCATATGTCCTTGACCAGAATTGAACCTGGGACCCTTCAGTCCACAGGCCTACACTCTATCCACTGAGCCAAACCGGTTAGGGCCCAGCTTTCTTTTTTTGTTTGTTAATCCTCACCCAAGGATATTTTTCCATTGATGTTTAGAGAAAGTGGAAGAGAGAGAGAAATATCGATGTGAGAGAGATGTATTGATTGGTTGTCTCGTGCATGAGCCCTAACCAGGGCCTGGGCCAGGGAGGAGCCTGCAACCAAGGTACATGCCTTTGACTGGAATTGAACCCAAGATCCTTCGGTCCGCAGGCCGATGCTCTATCCACTGAGCCAAACTGGCTGGGGCTCCATTTATTTTTAGACATAGTGAAAGGGAGGGGGAGCCGAAACCGGTTTGGCTCAGTGGTAGAGCGTCGGTCTGGGGACTGAGGGGTCCCGGGTTCGATTCCGGTCAAGGGCATGTACATTGGTTGCGGGAACATCCCCAGTTGGAGGTGTGTAAGAGGCAAGCTGGTCGATGTTTCTCTCTCATCGACGTTTCTAGCTCTCTATCTCTCTCCCTTCCTCTCTGTAAAATATCAATAAAATATATTTAAAAAAAAAAAAAAGAAAGGGAGGGGGAAAGACAGAGAGAAGCATCAATATGAGAGACACATTGATTGGTTGCCTCCCACATGTTCCTGGAGATCAAGCCTACAACTAAGGTACATGCCCTTGACTGGAATCAAACCTTTCAGTTTGGCCGATGCTCTATCTACTCAGTCAAACCAGCTAAGGCAGTAACTAGCTCATAATGAAAATGGTAGTAAAGAAAATAATCCTCATCAGATAATAAAATAGCAACAGCAGTTAACATTTGACTGCTACTAACTAAAATAGGCCAAGTAGTAAGTTAGGTACTTTCCATATTAACTCAAGTTAAACCTCCCAATAAACCTATAAGGGAGGTACCATTATTACAACCAACTGGCAATGAGCAAACTGAGATCTAAAGAGGTTAAGTACTAGCTCGAACTCACACAACCTGGAATCTAATTGGGAGGCAGTCTGACTTTAGAACCTATAGGCCCAACCACTATAGTCTACTATTGTAGGAGGAGGGTTGGCCCCAGGTACCAAAGCTGGAAAGAACTCCAATGATCAGTTTGTCATATGATAGTTATTGAATGATTGTTTACAGTGTGGAGTCATATATTAGGTATTAAATCTACATCTATTGCATAATCAAAAGCTAATAATGTTTTTTCTCCTTTCATGGAGAATAAAAGAGTGAGAATCAAGTAAATATTAAGACAAATTATTATTTTTAATATATATATGTGTGTGTGTGTATATATTATTGATTTTGGAGAGAAAAGGAGAGAGGGATAGAGATAGAAACATCAATGATTGACTGCCTCTTGCATGCCTCCTAGTGGGAATTGAGCTCACAACCCAGGTATGTGCCCTTGACTAGAATCGACTCTGGGACCTTTCAGTCCACAGGCGGATGCTCTATCCACTAAGCCAAACCAGCTAGGGCTTAAGACAAATTACTAGTGAGACACAGAGAGTGGGTATATAAGAGAAAAGCAGTGTAGAAAGAGGACTGAAGTGAGAGTTAAGAATCTGGGATTTAGCCCAATCAACATGTCTCAATGGTTGAGCATCCACCTATGAACCAGGAGGTCATTGTTCGATTCCTGGTCAGGGCACATACCTTGGTTCAGGCTCAATTCCTAGTGGTGGGCATGCAGGAAGCAGCCAATCAGTGATTCTTTCTTATCATTGATGTTTCTTCCTCTCTCTCCCTCTTCCTTCCTCTCTGAAATAAAAAATATATATATTTTAAAAAAAAGAATCTGGGATTTAGTTCTAGCTATTCACTATTGATCACAGGGAAGTCAAGAACACCTCTGAGACTTAGTTTCCTTATCTATAGAATGAAGGAATCTGTCTCCAATGGTCCTTTCCTGATCTTTTATATTCTATTAACATTCTGGTTTATGACAGCTTTATTTATTTGTTTGTTTATATTTTTAAAATCATTGTTGAAAGTGTAACATATGCCCCCTTCCCCCCTCATTGATTCCGTCTAGCCCACCCCCCAAGTTTCCAAGGCCTTCACCACCCTACTGTCAGTATCTATGGGTTATGCATATATCCATACAAGTTCTTTGGTTGATCTCTCCCCTACTTGTATCCCACCTTCCCTCTGAGATTCGACAGTCTGTTCTATATTTCTATGTCTCTGGATCTATTTTACTCATCATTTTATTTATGACAGCATTTTAAATGAAACATGCTATAAAAATCCAAAATATGCTGAAACCAGTTTGGCTCAGTGGATAGAGTGTCAGCCCACAGACTGAAGGGTCCCGAGTTCGATTCCAGTCAAGGGCATGTGTGCAGGAGGCAACTGGTCGATGTCTCTCTCTCATCAATGTTTCTAACTATCTCCCTTCCTCTCTGTAAAAAATCAATAAAATATATATATTTTAAAATCCAAAATACTACAACCAGATAATATTTGTAACATCATTTGGATTATCATCTTTGCCTTAGTCATACCTATCACTGTCAGAATGAATACAGTGTTCCTTTTAAAGTTTTGCTCCAAAAGAACAATGTCAAAAATTTGGGAAAGTGCCTTATCTAGTTTGGCTCAGTGGATAGAGCATCAGCCTTCGGACTGAAGGGTCTTGGGTTCCATTCTGGTCAAGGGCACATGCTCGGGTTGCAGGCTTGATCTCAAGGAAGGGGCACACAGGAGGCAGCCAATCAATGATTCTCTGTCATCAATGATGTTTCTATCTCTCTTCCTCTCTGAAATCAATTAAAAAATATTTAAAAAATACTACTGAAGGAAAATATAAGATCATAATAAATGAATATTATCTAAAATTTAACAATTTCAAAAAGCCCATTTTATCTTTTTGTTCCCCTTCATTCCTTCTCAAATAAAGACTGAGCTCACCATAACTTTACAAACTTATTCAGCTATAAAGTTTATTTTATTTTAAGTTTGTATGTAATATAAATGAAATAAATAATCTAATAGATGGAAAATAACATAAGAAAAGACAGACATAGCGGAGGACTGAGAAGGTGGGGCAGTTCTGTACCGTGCTGCCTTCCACTGGTTAAGACCTCCAAGAGAAAAGGCCTACCAAGGTGAGGATGCCCCTACTGTCACCTGTAGAGGGGCAGCACTGAGCTGGCCAATATTTGTGGTGGTGCTGCTTGTCCTGGCTCAGGGGAAGCGTTCCACTAAGTCTGAAAGACTAAGACATCGTGGGGACTCTCCGTCACCGCCCGCGGCCTGCTCTGCCAGGCCTTCGCGCACGCTGTGCTGGCTCTGCGCCTTCCATCGGCAGACCCGGAGAATCCTCTCTCCGTTGCCACATGGCCAGGCCAAAGCATCAGACACTACCACCATGCGGATTTTAAAACTACAGGGGAAATTGAGCCACAGAAGCTACCATCGCTGCCGCACCCACCGCCGCCCCCAAGAATGGGAATCCACCGAAATCAGAGCTCACTACGCACCGGGCTCATAGAGAGTGTGGCTTCAGAAATTAGCCTCTGCATCCACAGCAGCTCCACATCCGCAACAAAGAGGACACCATTGAGGGCGGACTCTCCCCATGCAGCCATCACAGCCCGCCCACAATCTTCCCAGCACACCCACCATGCTGGGAGGGAGATGGAGCGCGCTGGTGAGGAAATGGCACGGTGCCTTCCATTACCCACCCAGGCGAGCCCATCCTCCGATGCCACGTGGCCAAGCCGAAGCTCTCACCACCACCGCCATGTGAACTTTAAAACTACAGTGGTAATTGAACCACAGGAGCGACCGTCAATATTGCACCTGGCACCGCCACCCACCACTGCCGCTGAGAATAAAGGAAATCCACCAAGAACATAGCTCACCACGCCTTGGGCTCAGGGAGTGGGCGACCTCAGAACTTAGCCTCCATGTCTGCAGCTGCTCCGCTCCCACACCGAACGAGACACCTTTGAAGGTGGTCCCCCCGCCTGCAACCATCTCAGCCCAACTGCAGCTGTCCCAGCCTTCCCGCCATGCTAGCAAGGAGCTAGTGCGGCGCCTCCAATATGCGACCCCAACACCCTAGAGGGGCCATGTGCCCCAGGTGAGCCGAGTGTCCCAGGGGTCCGAGTGCCCCGGGTGAGCCGAGTGTCCCATGGGGCCGAGTTCCCCGGGTGAGCCGAGTGTCCCATGGGGCCGAGTGCCCCGGGTGAGCCGAGTGTCCCAGGGGTCCGAGTGCCCCGGGTGAGCCGAGTGTCCCGGGGGCCATGTGCCCCGGGTGAACCGTACCCCCCAAAGGGGAAGGGGATCCCGGATGAGCCGTGTGTCCCAGGGGGCCGAGTGCCCCGGGTGAGCCGAGTGTCCCACGGGGCCGAGTGCCCCGGGTGAGCCGAGTGTCCCACGGGTCCGAGTGCCCCGGGTGAGCCAGTGTCCCACGGGGCCGAGTGCCCCGGGTGAGCCGAGTGTCCCACGGGTCTGAGTGCCCCGGGTGAGCCGAGTGTCCCAGGGGGCCGAGTGCCCCGGGTGAGTCGAGTGTCCCACGGGGCCGAGTGCCCCGGGTGAGCCGAGTGTCCCACGGGTCCGAGTGCCCCGGGTGAGCCGAGTGTCCCAGGGGGCCGAGTACCCCGGGTGAGCCGAGTGTCCCATGGGGCCGAGTGCCCCGGGTGAGCCGAGTGTCCCAGGGGGCCGAGTGCCCCGGGTGAGCCGAGTGTCCCAGGGGGGCGAGTGCCCCGGGTGAGCCGAGAGTCCCAGGGGGCCGAGTGCCCCGGGTGAGCCAAGTGTCCCCGGGGGGCCATGTGCCCCGGGTAAGCCGTACCCCCCAAAGGGGAAGGGTGTCCCGGGTAAGCCGTGTGTCCCAGGGGGCCAAGTGCCCCGGATGAGCCGAGTGTCCCACGGGTCCGAGTGCCCCGGGTGAGCCGAGTGTCCCACGGGTCCGAGTGCCCCGGGTGAGCCGAGTGTCCCAGGGGGCCGAGTGCCCCGGGTGAGCCGAGAGTCCCAGGGGGCCGAGTGCCCCGGGCGAGCCGTGTGTACCAGGGGAAGCAGTGGGACCCAGGGGAAGGGGCGGTGAAAACCAGAGGAGGAGTGGACTCTATTCATATGGTCCTGAGATAGTCACCATAAAACAAGCAGACTGCCAAATGACAGCGGGGAGGGGAAGGAGACCTGGGGGGAGATAGGAGAACAACCGAGGGACTGGTATGCATGAACATAAGTACAACCAATGAACACAGAACTTTGGGGAGGGAGGGCATAAATGGGAGGGGGGGGGGGCAATGGTAAACTATGTACACAGAAAATACCTTAATAAAGTAAAATTTAAAAAAATAAAAATAAAAAAAAATAAAAATAAAAATCCTAAAAAAAAAAAAAAGAAAAGAAAAGACAGACATAAAAGCAACCAACCTTTCTTGCCCCCTTTTCCACTGACCTTTTCACCACATCCTTATATCCTGGGGCCTGCCTTTCTGACACTGGCTTCAGAAATGGACTGCTGAACCTGTTAGGGGACAGACAAATCCAGAAAGGATGAAGAAACCGTGGAAAGTAACTCTAAATGAGAAGAATGGCTATGAACATCAAGAGTGGTTTGGAGACCTACCTGTGACTGGCAATCATCTTCCATACTGGCAGGAGAGTCTTCTTAAATAGTAAGTGATCCTGAACAGGATCACTCTGGCTTAGATCAGACCTATGAGATAAAAAAGGACAGAAAAGAAACAATAATTTCACAAATGGTATTCTGTCACTCCTAGGAGGTAATGAGGTTTTCTCAACACAGTGTTCCTACTTAATAACACCATTAAGAATAAAAACATAATTAATGCTTCCATAAGAAACCCTAAATTCTATATTCTCTTACTAATCACTATTACTCAATGAAGTAGTTACCATTTTATCAAGTATATTACAAATCTACAATTGTCCTTGCTTTTTGGTCTCTTTGCTGATTTGTTCTTTAACACCTGTGACTCTAAAAAACTGGTCTATGAAAGTAGTCTTTTTTCACTGACATTTCCCAAATGCCTGGCACATAGTAGGTGCTCAATTAAGTATCTGCTAAATGAATCTGGTCCTATTTTTATGTAAAAATATGACACAATGATAACTTTGTCTCCCATGTTTCCACAAAGTAAATACTTGGTCCACATCCCAAAGAATTCTCACATTTTATCTGATTGCTACACAATTTAAGTATTTTTCCTTTTCACTCTCCTCTATATAGTAACTCTTAAAATACCTAAGAAAATTTCATTTATTCTCATAGCCATTCCTTCTCTAAGTTAAACTATCTATTTAGTTTTTCTTCAGAGATAAAACTGTCAATGTTTTTTTTCTTTCTTTTAAAAAAAAATATTTTATTGATTTTTTTTTTTTTTTTTACAAAGAGGAAGGGAGAGGGATAGAGAACTAGAAACATCGATGAGAGAGAAACATCAATCAGCTGCCTCCTGCACACTCCCCACTGGGTATGTGCCTGCAAACAAGGTACATGTCCTTAACCAGATCGAACCTGGGACCCTTGAGTCTGCAGGCCAACACTCTATCCACTGAGCCAAACTGGCTAGGGCCATGGCCAGCAAACTGGGCCTTGTGAGCACATCAGCTCTTTGGCCCCTTGAGTGTGGCTCTTCCACAAAATACCACTGCCTGGGTGAGTCTATTTTGAAGAAGTGGCGTTAGAAGAAGTTTAAAAAATTTGTCTCTCAAAAGGAATTTCAATCGTTGTACTGTTGATATTTGGCTCTGTTGACTAATGAGTTTGCCAACCAGTGGGCTAGGACTTTCTTTTTTCTTTCTTTTTTTTTTGTAAGAGAGGGAGAGAAAAATATTTACCCATTTTTCCACTTCTTCATACATTCATTGGTTGTCCCTTGCATATGCCCTCACTGGGGATTGAACGCATAACTGTGGCATATAGGGAGGACAACGCTCTAATCAATTAAGCTACCCAGTCAGGTTTATCTATTTCTTTTTATAATTTCCCAAGTTGGCAAGTTTTCTATTTATTCCAAAGTTAAACCTCATGTTACACTTTCCACTTTATCCACTCTATTTTCTCTGAGTTCTCTTCACAGCTAAGTCTTCACACCCTCATTTTGCTTTATGTACTTTATAAGTGTGCAACCATTTGAGAACTCACATCTCCAATTTTATATTTTTCCAATTTGAGCAGCTTCACATAACTATTTATTTTCATGATGCAATATCTTACCTGCTACTAAATTATATACCATAAAAATAAACTTATCCTTAAACACAGAAGACTATCAGAACAAGTCATATAAAGTCCTGCAAACAAACTTCTTCCTTTGTTTCTTTCTGACCAGTCAGCCATAATGAACAATAACTCCTTGGTGCTTGTGCAAATTTATTCACACATCGACACAACAGATATTTAATACATTTCCATTATGAAAGGTATTGCACTAGGTTCTGCAACCTCATAATCAATTACCTTTGCAATATCTTAAGAAACAACCTGTTGCTTATCTTTATTTTCACCTATTTAGAATGCATGGCAAGCAACTACAAGTAAAAGTGTGAAAGTGGAGCCCTCGTTGGTTTGGCTCAGTGGAGAGAGCATCGGCCAGCAGACTGAAAGGTCCTGAGTTCGATTCCAGTCAAAGGCACATGCCTGGGTTGCAGGATCAATCCCGAGTAGGGGGCATACAGAAGGCAGTCAATCAATAGTTCTCTCTCATCATTGATGTTTCTATCTCTATCCCCCTCTCTCTTCCTCTCTGAAATCAATAAAAATTTAAAAAGGAATCTAGAGAAATTAAAATAACTTTAATAATAATAAAAAAAAAAGTGTGGGAGTGGAAAGGAGCTGCAGACTGGGAGTGATGCTCCAAAAGCTCTACTTCTCTCTACTCCTGAGAGTCAGTACAGACTAAGGGTGAAGACAGAAAAGAGGGGCCTGGAGAATGTCTATCCCTCAAAGTAGTTTTAAGCTTTCCAATGATAGCACAAGAACTCAGTTTTCTAGTTCCCCTTAAACTATCTACCAAGCAAAATCAATTACTAATATCTATTGCCATTCAAGACACTGAAATATCTTGGAATAATAAGTCCCAGATTAGAGATTTCCTGTTTTTTTATATAGTTATCACATGCCATCTGCTCATACACAGGGAGTTACAGAAAAGCAAAGGAAGAAATTCTTCAATAATGTAGGTTTTAAGCTATATTCTATTTGTATAACAAAAATTTGAAATCTGCTATTTAAAATTACATATACATGGTTCAGTTGTATAACTTAAATTTAAAAAGGCTAAAATAATGATTGGTTTGCCTTTCCACAGATATGTGGGTGGATCAGGAATATAGTGAAAACAAAACACTATTCATGCTATCTTCTCTCAATAGACAAAAGACCAGGCCCAGAAAAGGAATTATTTATTATAACAAAAACAACTTTGTTTTCTGATTTAGAAAAAATTCACTTTACTAAAAAGGAAAAAATTCTAAAATGTAACCTTTGGCCCCATAATTACTTATAAAAAGATGAGACAAGCATATAAACAATTTCCTAAGATTTGTGAAAAAGGTACACAGAGATCATAACTTCAAAATAATTTTTCATTTCAAGTTAATAGGAGTGTCTTAGTATATTTTAAATAATTTAGCGATTGATTTTAGAGAGAGAGGAAGGGGAGGAGAGAGAAAGAGAACGAGCAAGAGCAAGAAAGACATCAATTTGTTGTTTCACATATTTATGCATTCATTGTTTAACTCATACGTGCCCTGATCAAGGATTGAACCCACAACCTGGTATATCAGGAAGTGCTCTAACAAACTGAGCTAAGTAGGCCTGTTTTAGTATTTTTTAAAAGAAATATAGTTTGTATAATAGACACGAGAAACAATCTGAATTAACAATATTGCCTGAATAAAGATTAGAAAGACGGATTACCTATGAAAGAGATTCTTTTTTTTTTTTTTGAGGGATCTCTTACCCTTTTTAAGAAATATATATATATTTTATTGATTTTCCACAGAGAGGAAGGGAGAGGGATAGAGAGCTAGAAACGTCAATGAGAGAGAAACATTGACCAGCTGCCTCCTGCATACCTCCCACTGGGGATGTGCCCACAACCAATGTACATGCCCTTGACTGGACTCGAACCTGGGACCTTTCAGTCCGCAGACCGACGCTCTATCCACTGAGCCAAACCGGTTTCGGAATGAAAGAGATTCTTAATGTTGATAAGACAGACTTGTTTTTAAGAGGAAAGCATATAGACTTATATTTATACAGTAAAATTATATTTAATTCTATTTCTAGTGTTTTCCAACTCTAATTTCCTTTTTTTACTTTGCAAAAGTAATCTATATTCATGCTAACAATTCAAACAGGCATAAACAGATATAAAAGAATAAGTCCTAACAACCTTTGATAAATATCTATACTTACAGATTTGAGGAAGTGGCATGGCTGAAAAGGACATCCACCAGAGGAGCCTCCTGAATGCTAGAGCCATCATCAAACTCACCTGAGGAGGGCCGGTCTTCCATCTCTGACACATACCCTTCCCCCTGGTCCTCCTCTTTGGAATCTTGCTGAACCTCTCCCTAGGAGTACCAGGAAACAATGGAAAGTTTAGAAAAAAAGATTATTTTCAAGGTCTTAATTAATTTATTTTTATTACTGAGAGGTTTATTTCCACTTATTTATGCATTCATTGGTTGTTTCTTATATGTGCCCTGACCAGGGATTGAAACACACTACATTGGAGTACTAGGTTAGTGTTCTAACCAACTGAGCTACAGGTTCTGGGCCTCTGAAAGATAATTTTACATGCATGGAGTAAATGAAAGCTGATTTTAAGGTGAGAAGAGGCCAATTATGTAAAGCTATAAAAGAAATTAGAGAAATATGACTTAGCTAGACCTAAGTCAATTAATTCTTATTAACAATCTTGCTGGAGAACTTTGTACTTCAAGAAAAAATGAAAAAGCAATATATTCAATTCTAGATGGATGCTGAATCCTTTTATTTATTTACTAGAGGCCGTTGCACCTGTGGGGTCCCTCAGCCTGGCCTTCGGGGATCCAGCCAAAACCAGCAGTCCAACATCCCCTGAGGGATGTAGTAGTGTGAGAAGCAGCAGGTGACTGAGGAGGAGCCTGAGCCCTGGCTGGGCACAGCGCTGCTGGGCTCACTGCCGCTCTGCTCCAGTCTCTGCACATCCATCCTAGGGTAATACTGGTGTGCCCATGACGGAGAAGCAGCAGCGAGCTCATGCCCAGTAAGTCCTGTTCCATGTCCTGGTCCAGAAGGGGGAAGGGCACGCAACGGGAGCAGGAGAGCCTCGTCTACCACAGCTGTGCTTGCCAGCCAGCCAGCCAGCAGTGAGCCCAGCATCTGACACCTATAGGTCAGCTGAGAAACGCTCCCCCTGTGGGAGTGCACTGACCACCAGGAGGTAGCTTCTGCATTGAGCGTCTGCCCCCTGGTGGTCACTGTGCATCACAGCGAATGGTTGAAAAGTTGCAAAGGCTTTTATACATAGATTTATTTAGTTAATCCTCACCTGAGGATATTTTTTCCATTGATTTTTAGAGAGAGTGGGAGAGGTACAGACACAGATAAACATCAATGTGAGAGACATTGATTGATTGCCTCTTGCATGTGCTCCAACCAGGGCTAGGTATCGAACCTGCAATCAATGTATGTGCCCTTGACCAGATTCAAGCCTGTAACTGTTCAGTCACCAGGGTGATACTTTAACCACTGAGCAAACTGGCTAGGGTGTATGCTATATCCTTTTTAAATTTTCATCATTTTTGTGGTCCTGGAGCTAACTAGTCCAACTGATCAGGTAATATTTAATATTATAAACTCTGAATTTTACTGATTGCTTACTATGAACTAGGCCCTATGCTAAGTTTTCCCCATGAATTATCTTTAACCTCACAGCAAAACTATAAGGTAGAGAAAGAACTAATTCCAGATACAGCAGAGAAAACAGGTTATAAAATGTCCACCAACATGCTTAAGGTCCCATAGCTAATTGATGCTAAACCAAGATTTGGACTCAGGTAGTTGAACTCTGGAGTTACCTATGTGCTTTACCACTCTGCTCTGCCTCCTGTGCAGAGGACTAGACAGCTGGCTTAAGTTATTCACTTACCTCTTTATTCTCTGTTGGTAGTCCCCAAACTGCACCAATATCTGAGGGAGCTGGAGCCACTTCTGGCCTTCCATTTTCTCCCAGGGACTCCTCAGCTACCAATGGTTCTACCTTAGCTGAAAGCTCTCCAGGCTCTCTGCAGGGCTCCTCGTCTCCTTCAGTAGCTTCAATTCCCCTTTCCTCTTGTCTGGTATCAGGTGAAGGGCAGCAACCTTCACTTGGTTCTTTGCTGCTAATGCACAATGGCTCCATTAAATAAGCTACCTGCAATCATAGTCTATTGTTAGATTAGAAATACCAATGGAAATCATCTACATATCAATAATGCCACATGATTACGCTGCCACTGTGTCTAAGCCTGAGGTGGCAAATAGATTAACTTCTTCGACCATTTAAAATTCATTAAATATCTTATACTAGAGGCCCCATGCACAAATCCGTGCACCTGTGGGGTCCCTCAGCCTGGCCTGTGGGTTCAGGCCGAAACCAGCTCTCTGGACATCCCTAGAGAGGTCCTGGATTGTGAGAGGGTGCAGGTCAGGCCAAGGGATCCCACCAGTGCACAATCAGGGCTGGAGAGGGGACACAGGAAGTTGGCCAGCTGGGGAGGGACTGTGGGAGGGCTTCAGGGTATGTCCGGCCCATCCTGCTCAGTTTCCATCATCCAGAATCCAGCAGCATGCTAATCTACTGGTCGGAGCATCTTTCCCCTGGTGGTCAGCACACGCCATAACAAGTGGTTGAGCGGCCTTAGCAAATCATTAGCATATCATGCTTTGATTGAACAACTGACCAGTCAACTGGACACAGCATATTAGGCTTTTATTATAATAGGATACACAGTTATCTGTACTAGTTGGTAAGGACCTAACAGTAAACAAGATATTGTCCTTGCCTCAAAGAGCTTATATTATACATTTTCATCTCAAGTGTCAATTCTGATCTATTGGGACTGGCTACCAAATTGCTGAAAATATTGTCTGCCAAAACAGAAGTGGCAACATTTGAAGTGGATTCTTGCTGATCTTCACCTATATTATCTGGAATGTGTGTGTGGTTGCTGCATAAATATAAACTGTCAAATCTCTTTATTTCTGATCCTCAGATCTAGGATAATAAAAATACTGTAAAATATTGCCTTTAACGTCATACATTATAAGCTTTATGGTGAGTTTTGGCAAGAATCACTTCTCATGACTGAAAGAATAAATTGCAAGGATACTCTTATAGGGTAGTCCTACATACAGAAATTTCATTTCCTTTGACTCAGGGTCCCAATGACTGGATTTTAGAATATTTAGCTCAAAAGTACACATTTTAAGCATATTTTGTGTTAGTACTAAGTGCTGAAGACACAGCAATGAACTTAGTCCCTGCCACTGTGGAGCTTATATTTCAGTAAATAATATTAAGAGTGGTAAAAAATATATATGGGTAAGCATTCTCTTAAGAGTTAAGACTCTTCCAATTTTGAAAATAATGACTCCCCATTACCTCAGAGAGAAAGTGGAGGAGGTTCTGGTGGCTGATTTGCTCTGTCTCTTCCTGAGATTCCTCACTGCCTCCGTCCCCCATAAGCAGCTCACTAGATTCTGTCCCTGGGCTGCTTTCCACTAATTCCTCAGTCCCTGGCTCCTCCGTTTCCCTCCAGCTGCCCACATCAAGATCCAGACTGGAGTCCCACGAGCTGAAGAGGGACCTGCAGTTGTTGCTCAACTCAGAGTCATTGGGATAGTTTTGTTCAGAATCCAACCAAACCCATTCACGCCCCATCTGTAAATACACAGGGAAAAAATGCATTAAATTCACTCAAATCAATATTTCTAAGGCATTTGCATCTCATCTCCCAAGTTCATTAGAAAGATAAGGTGACATAAATGTATTTCAACTCATTAATAACAATAAAAGATAGCTGAAATGAGATACCAGGAGACAAAATGATCTGTCATTGGGAATAAATAAAAAGTCCCATGTCAAACAGTAAAATAAAGATATTACCCGATAAGTATTTTTTTCTTGGACTTCCTCCTAACTCCAAAAGAAAAAGAACTGTAGCATAAGTACTGGATAGGAAATATAGTCAACAATATTGCAATAAATATGTATGGTGCTGGGTAGGTAGCAGAAATATCAGGGGGAACACTTTACCAAGTATTTCTAACTACTATGGTGTACACCTGAAACTAATACAAAATACTGATTGTACACTGTAATTGAAAAATACATAAAAAATAAAGTGAGCCATAGTTAGCTGAATGAAATTCCTCTATTTGAAATCATTCTTAAAATCAACTGCAAGGCAATAAATGTGAGGGATAAGTGATATTTTCCTCAGTGTATACGTATGAAACTATCAACCATTAAATCCTCAAAACACATTTTAAGATTATCCATTATATCCAATTCTCACTTTTCAGAATGAAAACTGCAACATCAAGTTTTTAAAATATCTTCCTTTCATTACACTATCCCAGTGGTTGGCAAACTCACTAGTCAACAGAGAGGCAAACCGAGGCTCACAAGCTGCAATTTGCTGACCACTGCACTATACTGATTTTCCTACCCCTTTGTTCTCTCCCTTTACAACTTTCAATAAATCCTTTATCTATGTTCTTGCTTGATCCTCTACTTCCTCATTGACACATACTTTAAAATATATATATACTTTGAGGTTTCAATTTTTATATATTTTCAGGCGGCTCCCAAATCTCTGTCTTATGTGCATTCTGGTCTCATTTCTCCCTGTACTTAAAGGTCAATTCCCTTTCGGTGCTCTATCATCTGCTTCAACTCAACATTTCAAAAACTTGGATCACTTCTCTGATTATCTCCAAAATCATTTACTCCCACCAATTTCCTTACCCCCTTAAAATACTATTTCTTGATCCTGTTTTAACTCATCTCCTGCATTTGGTAAGCAAGTCCACTTCCCAGTTTTCTTCCACCATTTTTCTCAATGCCCATTCTTTGCTCCTCAATGCTATAGCCCCCTGGTCAATTTCTCTATCTTTAATCCAATCTGCTCTCTTCTCCCTGTGCAAGGCTTTACAACAGCTATTCCCTCAATATAAATTTCTCAATCTGCCACTCTAAGAACTCCATAAGTCAAACCCTACTTCATTATTCCTTAGATGATCCCTGTTCTAATTACGTCTCCCTATTGCCCCCACCATAGATACCTACAGCTTTAACCTGGATTGCTAAACTTACTCATCACCTTCTCTACCAATCCAAAATCTTTGTCCTTTTAATAGTTCTCCTTGTCCATACTTCTCCAACTTTTAAGGCTTCACTGTTTATTTACATGCATATTTGTGCATTGCTTTGGGGGTATACTGCAGTTATTTTGCGGGGCTCATTAAACTCCTTTCCATCACTTCATAAAGACTGTATTCTTTTAGCTTGTTAGCATCCTAACAAACTTAAGAAAGTATTTAAATCAAAAAGATCTGGCCTGGCCAGCATGGCTCAGTGGTTGAGCAGCAACCTATGAACCAGAATATAGTTTGATTCTCAGTCAGGGCACATGCTTGGGTTGTGGGCTTGATCCCCAATGTGGGGCATGCAGGAGGCAGCCGATCAATGATTTTCTCATTGATGTTTCTTTCCCTTCCTTTGAAATTAGTAAAAAAAAACAAACAAAAATTGTATAATATATATATTATATGGCCCTGACTAGTTTGGCTCAGTGGATAGTGTCAGCCTGCAGACTGAAGAGTCCAGAGTTCTATTCCGGTCAAGGATATGTACTTTGTGGGCACATCCCCAATAGGGGGTATGCAGGAGGCAGCCGATTTAAGTCTCTCTTTCATCCGATGATTCTGGCTCTCTATCCTTCCCCCTTCCTCTCTGTAAAAAATAAAATGACATGTGCACGTGTGTGCGCACACACACACACACACAAAAAAAATTCTGACTTCTAATCATTTTTGTTGTTAATCCTCAATCTATTTTCATTAAGAGTGGGAGAGGGAGAAACAGAAACATGGATGTGAGAGAAACACATCAATTGGTTGCCTCCAGCATAAGCTTTGGGGCAAGGGATCAAGCCTGCCCTTGACTGGAATGAACCCTTCAGTCCTTGGGCTAACGCTCTAGGCACTGTGCCAAACCAGCTAGAGCCTCATCATCTTTCCTATACCCATCTTTCTCAAGACTCAAAGTATGAAGCAATACCCTATTAATCTCCATGTCTTTATAATAAAAGGTCATAACTACTTTCTACTGAGTTAATTTTTTATGTAGTAAGAGAAGTTAGAATAAGTTCGTGATGTGATAACTCTTAAACTCAGTTTAGCCTTCAAATAGCAATGTTATGAATCCTAAAACACATAAGAACCTCATATAGAAATAGATAAGTAAACAGTCATATACTATCCTAGAAATACCATCTGCATAGTATTATGTATAAATGAACAAAATAAAGGTAAGCACTACCGATATATCTGTGCTCAAATCTAGGGCAATGACACAAACAAAACTTTTAAAACCTTAAAGCTTTTTCCAGCATTCAAGAAAAGCTGAATGAGTCCTTATTGTACAACGCAACACTTTAATGAAACAGCTGTCGACAATCAGTGGTCCTTGAGGTCCAAAAGGTTGGCAACGGCTGGTTTAAGAAACCTTTAGAGCAGTGGTTGCCAACCAGTGATTTCTGGACCACTCAGTGGTGGTCCGTGAGGTCTGAAAGATTGGTGACTGCTGCTCTAAAACATTAATTACAAATTAAATGTTGGTTATTCATTTACCTTCTCCAAGTTGTAACAGAGTAATTCATTTTATAAGACCACTTTCCCTCTCTAACAAATGACGAAAATTATCATGCAGAAGAAATCATAGGTTTCATACACACACAAGAACACACCAAAGACGAGTTTTCTTTCAGTTTATTTTGAACACAAACACTTCACAGATTTTAAAAAAAAGTCTGTACACTTCACAAGACAGTACAAATTAACTACAATCTGTTAGTTACACATTAGGACATTAACACAGCCCATGATTTTTGCCTTAAAACAGGCAATTATGCTACTCCAACTCTCTGAGATTTTCCCAGATCATGTCAGTTGGCCCAGGAGCCTCCTCTTCTGTATCTCCCACTTCTGGAACTGGGCCCACAAGCCCAAACTATAACTTGTTTCTTTTTCAGGTTCAGCACAATGAGGGTACTCTGAGACTTCACTTTTTCATCTTCATATCTGCTTCAATGGCACAGCGGCGCCCTCTGGTGCCACCATCCTAAATGACAGGCAGACAAAGAAAGGGAGCATGAGTGAATTGGTTAAAAAATAAGAGAAGGAACAAGAATGCTGGGGATATTTCTTAGGGGAGAGGGGAATCAGCAGAAAAATCCAGGAAACGAGGGACATAATATGTCTTCCCATAGTGTCTAGTAAAAATCACCTGGTAGTACTTTGTAAGAGAATATATAGTACAGAGTATCTTGCTCCTGCCCACCAGAGGTTGCTGGAGTTCA
This sequence comes from Vespertilio murinus, assembly GCA_963924515.1. Lineage (NCBI taxonomy): Eukaryota > Metazoa > Chordata > Mammalia > Chiroptera > Vespertilionidae > Vespertilio > Vespertilio murinus. The sequence continues at coordinate 28,988,587 of OZ004708.1, read as the reverse complement.
TCTGGGGCCCACAAAATGACTATTTGTCATCCCTCCACAGCCCCCAAATTATGTGCAAAGGAACAGGAAGAGTAAAGAAAGGTGGGACTCAGAAAGGGCAGTGGATAGTGAGATTCTTAGCTAACATACCTGTCCAGCTGTTTGTTGGTCCCTAAAGAAAGGCCTTTCCTGCAGACTGACCCTGGCACTAGTTCCCTAGCACCTCCTGACAGTTGTTTTCCATGAGATCAGGACAATCAGAAGGCTTCTTTCCATCTGCTGCTCTCTCCCTGCAGCCCAGATCCTTCCTCTTGTGCAATACATTGCTGTCTTCCATAGATAAAAGATCCTATTAACCAGCCTTGTAACAGCCAGCCAATTGCTTGGGGATCCAGAGTCACTGTTGCAGGCCAATAAAAAAGAACGGAGATTATAGTGTTCTGTCTGTGGTACAGGCTGAGGCCTGTAGGCAAGATGAATGAACACTTTTGCTTGGCCAAGCCATTTTTACATTTCTAACATTTAAGAACTCAAATACTTAGAGCTCACCAACACAAGTTGCCTTTGAGGCAATAGTAAAAATAAAAATACCATCTTGTATTTGTGTAACATTTTAATTTTTTCCAAGCCAGTTCCATACCCCTTATCTCATTTTATCCTCACAACATCCCTGTGAGGTAGGCTGGACAGGTACATCATTATATTAGCTCCAGCAGACAGATGAGGAAAACAAGGCTCCAAGAAATAATCCAGTCAATTTAAGATCATGTGGTTTTTCTATCTTGCCTAATGCCCTTTGCATTATGTCATGTCTCAGCACCCAAAAATGAATAACAGAACCTCCAATTCATGGAGAAAGGAATCAGTCTTTAGGCTAGCTTTCCTAGGCTTATCACTATTTGCACCAGCCACTATTATCTGCAGCAGTCATTGTTACCGAGATCTTTCTTATATTTTACTGAATGCTTATGTATGCAGGCATCAGACTTACAACTTAATATTAGGGGAAAATATAAAAACTGTGTGTTGAGTATCTAGTATGAGGAACACTTTTCAAAAGCCAGCTAGTAGCTGCTTCTCTGAATAATTTTCTATTTGTAAGAAAAGAATTGGCTAAAGGAGTCAGGAAATGAGGAGCGGACATCCTAGATCCTTACCAATACCTCATTCCAGCCCAGTGAACTCATAAAAAGTCCCTACCCAGCCCCCACACACATATGCAGAAAGACAGGAATGCAGAAGAAGAGACAGGTTCTTATTCAATGACCTGAATAAACAAAAGTTCAACACATTGCTACAGTCTGCATGTTGGCTTTCCCTCTGCCACCCACCCCCAGCGGGAGCAGAAAATCTCTGTGGCAACACCACCCCTTGCAGCCATTCAATACTTACAAAGAGAGAGAGAAGGAAGGCAGGAGAGCCCATGGGGACACTGTCCTGTTAGAGGACAAACAAACACTGATCAGGTTCCACAGAAACTCTCAGCCATAAGCACCCCAAACCTCAGGACAGAGAAATAAGCACCACACACACAAAGACAAAACTTAAAAACTCAAGAACAAGAAGAAAGAGATCCAAAAGCAATCCAGCCATTATGCCTCTGGAACAGGAACTAATGGTCTGCAACTGTTACAAGCCAAGACATTTCCCCACCTTGTGAGCACTCTCAGAAGAATTAGTAATTTGCTCACTCAGCTCACAATTTCTCCCATGTGACTGGGCCTTTCAGTCACAGGAGGTTTCTTCTGTTTGGATGGAAGCAAATGACCAACATTCTAAGACTTGTACTAGGTGTACCAGTTAATAATGCGGATTTTGCAACCAAAGAAAACACGGTAATTTCAAGAAAAACATCAAAAGTGCTTTATTCATCCCTGGCTGGTTTGACTCAATAGATAGAGTGAGGGCCTGCAGACTGAAGGGTCCCAGGTTCGATTCTGGCCAAGGGCACACATGCCCAGGTTGAGTTCAATCCTAGTGGGGAACATGCAAGAGCCAGCCTATCAATGATTCTCTCTCATCATTGATATTTCTATCTCTCTTCTCCCTTCCTCTCTGAAATAAAGATATATATTTTTAAAAAGTGCTTTATTCAAAGTAATGTCCATAGCTAACTACACATTTCCCCCCATCTTTCAGGTAATTTGTGAATACCATCCCAATAGAACTTTTCTTGTTTTGAGACAAACCATTCAGAGACCCAATTTTCCACTTCTTCCTACATTTTAAAGTGCTGCTCAGAAAGTATGTGTGCCATTGATCGGAACAAGTGGTAATGTGAAGGAGCGAGGTCTGGTGATTATGGCAAATGGGTTAATACTTCCCAGGCAAGATCTTTTAACGTGTCTTCAACTGGTTTTGAAGTGTGTGATGGTGCATCATCATGAAGGAAAATTACTTTGCCATGTCTTCTGGCACATTCTGGTTGTTTCACAATCAAAGCGTAGTTCAGATTGATTATTTGTTGTTGTTAGCAATCAGTATTAACAGTATCATCTGGTTTTAGAAGCTCATAATACACCACACCTTCCTGATCCCACCAAATGCAGAGCATTGTCTTCTTTCCAAAGTGATTTGGCCTTGCAATTGATGTTGATGGTTGATCTGGATCAACCCATGATTTTGTGCATTTGGGGTTCTCAAAATAAATCCACTTTTCATCCCTAGTCACAATTTGATGCAAAAAAGACTTTCTTTCATGCCGTTGAAGCAAATTTTACTGATGACTTTTCGGTTTTCCATTTGTCTTTCGTTCAGTTGATGTGGTACCCATTTTCCTTCCTTTAAAATCTTTCCCACTGAGAGATGGAGCATGTTCACCATAAGCTTCCTGAAGTATAGGATAACTTTCAGCAGCACTTTTCTTCAAAATAAAGTAATGAATTAAAACTTCACGCAAATGCTCTTTTTTTGGCACAAAATTCGACATTTTTAAACGTAAAAATATGGATGATGTTAACACCTTCAGCAAATTTGACACATGAAGTTTTGAAGCTTGCTGTCAATACAACAAAATAGCATAGATATCAACATATGTGGAAATCCATCAATTGAAAAAAATCCGCATTATTAACCGGTATACCTAGTATGTACACCATTGGAATAATGAAGAGCCCAACAATACCAAGCTGTAACATAAAGTTCTTTGGATGCTTCAGACTTCTAGCACTGGAACAATGGCAAACAGGCTCTTTCTTGGTCTCCTCACCTTCTCTGAAGCATCCTGTTTGCGGGTAGAATCTCTTCCTCGAAGACTTTTAGCACTGATCCCAGACTCAGATGTTTGCATAATCAACTGTGTGGCCAGGAATTGCTGTAGGGAGAAGAAAGACAGTTGGCCCTAGAGACCAGATCCAGTAGGGAAGAATTAAAGATACCTTAGGCTTTGTAAATATAGTACCCTTTTGCAATCAGCAATCAAATACTTCTAGAAATTTAAAACATTCACTTTTAATTTTCGCTGTACATTTTCAAGAATCTAAAAATGCCAAATGGCTCTAACATTTTTTTGTTGTTGCTATAACATAGGATTGAAATTTATATTCTCTAAGAAAGAATAAAACTAGATGAACCAAAGATTACCAAGTAATTTAAGTAATTTGGCAGACTCTGCAGATAGACCACATCCTTTCAAGTTTATATCCCAAAGGGTGCCTGGCAATGCATTTATAGGTTAAAAATAAGTTTTCTATTTGTTGACTGTCTACTATACTTATACTTAATATACGCTAATCATTTGATAAGAATTTTATTTTTAAATTTCAGGAAAATTGCCCAAGAGAGATAAGACTATTCTCTCACAACTCATTTACCAAGCCAACATGAAAAAACTAACATGAGCACAGCAGACATGGCTCAGTGGTTAAACATCAACCTATGAACCAGAAGGTCACAGTTTGATTCCTGTTCAGGGCCTATGCCCAGGTTGTGGGCTTGATCCCCAGTGTGGGGCATGCAGAAGGCAGCTGATGCATGATTCTTTCTCATCATTGATGTTTCTATCTATCTTTCCTTCTCCTTTCCACTCTGAAAACAATAAAAATATATTTAACATGAATCCAGCAAGAATAAAATTTCATATTCCTGTGTTTCTGCCTGATGCTATTCCAAGTAAAAGCTACCCTTTTCCTAACATCAATGTGAATCATTCCCTTGAGTATTTTCGTTCCATCCATGCTCAAAAACTGAGGATCCTACAAAGTACCTGGATCTGCTCCAAAACATCTCGCTGCATCTCTACTGCCATGTGATAGACATCATGATCCGAGCTATTATACATTACAGCATTCTGGAACATCAACATAATGTCACGCTGGAATTCAGCTGTGCTGCGGATCAGTCCATTTTCAATGTTTTTCTTAATAGTTGACAAATCCATTGGCCTGAAAAAGAACAACAGGTAAATCCATGAGAGGGGAAGAGGACTCAACTGGATCCCTGAATATATTATTACCATTTAGATCTTCTCACACATCCTGCTAATCCCAGCTGCCAGGATTTGAACGCTACACCCTCACCCTAAAACATGTACTGAACCCAAAAACGAAAGTCAGCCTGTATAATAAATACCGAGAAAGGATATAAAAGGGGTTAATTCTTTTAGACCAGCCGTGGGCAAACTATGGCCCGCGGGCCGGATCCAGCCCATTCGGCTGTTCTATCCGGCCCGTGAAGCCAAAAGAGCGGAGGGTTCTCTTTCTCTCCCCTCCGCTCCTTCACCAGCAGCCCAAGATGAGAGTGCCAGCATGGTCAGGTTGCTTTTGTTCTGGCCCTCCGGTCCAGTTAAAGAACCCATTGTGGCCCTCGAGTCAAAAAATTTGCCCACCCCTGTTTTAGACTATCATTGGTAATCCAGCTGCTGAAATAACCAATTTAGCAGTTGGTCACCTTTACTCACATCAAAAACATTTGCTTTAAACTTACTGTCTAAAGCAAAAATCAACTAAGACTAGACAACTTACAACCCAGGGAAGTTGCCATGCTGAATTGATTATGGCTTACCTCTGCACAATGCTGTGGTAGCCAGGTGCTATGTCATCTGTAACAGGCTGCAGAAACACATTGGCATATCTGTCCAAAGAGAATAAGGTGCAATTACTGGCTTATCCCCCAAAGCAGAGGTGAGAGAACCTAAGTGGCTGAAGGTTGTTAAGAGCCAATGCCTCTAGCCTCAAATAAGCCTACTCAAGTATTTTTCTAGTCACCAAAAATGAGTAGGAGAAAATATTCCTACTAACTGGTAAAGCCCCTACTCACCTATGATTAGCTGCAGCTCTCCATACAAGCATGATGGCCTTCTTCCAGATTTTCTGTGCTTGAATAGCTTCCTGATCCTCACTACAAACAGAGCTAAAATAAAAAAAAAAAATACAGAAGTTCCACGAGGTGTAAGTTTAAAAAAAAAAAAGTTCTAATTATTTCTTGTCAACTACAGGCATGCCTTACTTTACTGTGCTTTGCTTTACTGAGCTTCAAAGATGTTATTTTTATTTTTTTTTTTTTTTTACAAATTGAAGGCAAAACCCTCCACCAGCAAAGATTATGGCTCACTTTATTGTGATACTCAGTTTATTGTGGTGGTCGGGAACCAAAACCGAAGTATCTCCAAGGTATGCCTGTATTTACTCCAGGCCAAGAAAGGGAAGATGAAAAAGTAAAATTAAAGATCCTCTCCTACTTCTTTTTTTTTTTTAAATTATATTTTATTGATATTTTACAGAGAGGAAGGGAGAGGGAGAGAGAGAGAGAGAGAGAGAGAGAGAGAGCGAGCCAGAAATGTCAATGAGAGAGAGAAACATCGACCAGCTGCCTCTTGCACTCCCCCCACCACCACCACTGGGGATGTACCCACAACCAATATACATGCCCTTGACCGGAATCGAACCCGGGACCTTTCAGTCCTCAGGCCGACACTCTACCACTGAGCCAAACCAGTTTCGGCTACTTCTTTTATATATATATATATATATATATATATATATATATATATATATATATATATTTTATTGATTTTTCAGAGAGGAAGGTAGAGGGACAGAGAGTTAGAAACATCCATGAGAGAGAAACATCGACCAGCTGCCTCTTGCACACCCCACCCCCTACTGGGGATGTGCCCGCAACCAATGTACATGCCCTTGACTGGAATCGAACCCGGGACCCTTCAGTCCGCAGGCCGACGCCCTATCCACTGAGCCAAACCGGTTTCGGCCTCTCCTACTTCTCACCTTCACTGCCTTGACCTCAAAGGAAGGATCTTAGATACTCACAACTGTGAAGAAGCAGGACTGCTGGGGATGGAGTCTGCCAGTGTGTGGGACTGCAGAGTAGCATTGTGTATACTAAAGCCATCATCACTCTCGCTCACAGGGGGCTCGTTATCCATTTCTGACAAGTAGCCTTCTCCTTGATCTTCTTCCTTAGGCTCCTCTAGACTGGCTGCTTCACTGACTCCATCTTCCTCCTCATCCTCACCTGGGGCATCCTTAGATACAGTGTGCTCCAGTTAGCAAATGCAAGCAATGTCATTATGCAAAGTGTCATTAAACAAAATCTGCCTTTTGGGTTAGATCAGTTCTAGAAAATGACCTCACACTGTTTCCTCACTAAGCCCTCTACCGCTTATCCTACCATCCACTTAGAGACACTGAGTGATCAAGTAATTTAGAACCTGGATAAAGCCAGGATCTTTTTAAGAGGAAGAAACAAAAAAAGCTACTTACTTAAGACTAAGCTAAGAGGCGTTCCTTCTTTCCCCTTGCTCTTGAGAGAAACTCTGACCCTGGGTACAAAGTTATCAAAAATAGCTTTTATTTTGTGTCTTATCTGATGGAGCAAGATCTCATCACTTTGAGTCTATTACTACTACTTCAGTAATTCTAAAAAGAAAACTTTGGATGATTTCCTCTGTATAGTGTAACTAATAACCTAATTTCTTATATGTACTCACTATCTCTAATATCCCTATTCATTTGATATATCACTCTGAATATATCAAAGCTTCTTTGTGCATTATATGCAAAGAAAGGTCTGTGTGATATTCATCAATTTTCAGATGGGAAGCACATGTTGCCATAATATTCCCACAACACCTAACTGTCCACTGCAGTTCTTCCCCATGCAACTCCTAAACTAGTCTCATCTCAGAGAATAAGGATAGGAATTTACGGAAATTTGTTAAAAATGTAGTGCTATAGGGAAATCTAGTCACACACCAAAAGGAATAAAGAAAAGTCTGAAATACCTTTATCTGGCTTCCAAAAATAGCCCCTGATTCTTCTTTCAATGAGTCTGCAGAGGAGAGAAAGACTACCTGAAGAGTTTTCCACCTGAGCCTTCCCCTTCCTATGGACAATAATCCCCTGCTGCTCTCCTTTGCATGCTGACCTATTCTATCTCCTCTACTTGCCCACAACCCACAATCCCTCACAAGCTAAAACAAAAAGATTTCAAGTTAGTTACAGAATACAGATTTCCTGGCCTTATTATTTACCTGACATTTCGAATTTGTGCTGAGTTTCTGCCTCTAAAGGATCCTCCATGGGATTTGAGCCATGTGATGGAGATAGCATGCTTTCAGGGGATGCCTAAAGACCAAAAACAACAACATCTAAGTACTGGTAAGTCACTACAGCTTACAAATTTTATTCTTCAATGATAATGTGACTATATAAGCAATTCCAAGTCCTATCCATGTAATTAGATTCTAATATATTTAATAGATATATGTTTAGTATATGTATGTATAGCACTGATTACACCTATATAGACACATCAACATGTTAAAATTCAGGAATGCAACAAAAAAAACCCAGAGACCTAAACTTTCACTTCTTACCTAAGGTATAACCCTCCACCCTCCCAGGCCCTTATCATGAATACCTCTGTCTTTACAGTTGTAAGTGGAGTCTCATCGCTTTTCCCACTGGCAACATCTACTTCAGCAATCTCTCCAGTTGCAGTACTTCTGGGTTCCTCATCTAAGTCCTGATTCCTGAGTTCTGGTGGCTCCATACATGTGGATGGAGCAACCCCAGTGACTATTTCAGCCCCTGAAATGCCTTGCTCTGGTTCTGTAGGTTCCATTTTGATCTCAACACCAGGTTCTCTGATGTCTACCAGTTCATGGATCCCTTTGTTTTCTGACTCCTCAAAGTCCAGCCTCTCTTGCTTGACTGTCAATTCTGGTGCAGAAAGAGGTACTGGCTTGTCCCGTTCCTGCTGCATAGGGTGCTCCCAGGGGCCAGGCAGAGACCGAGGATCATCATTGTCTTCACAGAACGACAATGCTGCTTCCACTGCTGCCACGTCCAGCACTTCAGGATGATCATCTACCTGTCCCATAAAACATACACTGCTAAAGTCACAGAAGCCCAATTACCTCAGTTCTGTTAGCACCGAAGGAGATGGCCTGAATCTGCAGCTTCTCTCTCCATTTTCTCCATGTATTAGAAGCAATCAATGGACAAGCATCTGTCATGTGCAAACCAATAATATAGGGATGACTCAGGAGCTATTAGTACATCAGCACCAAAGGGCTTTGGGACTACAGAGATGGAGGTGGGCAGAAGCAGGAAAGTTGTTTATGTAACTGTTACTATGAGAAGCAAGGAGAGGCTGAGGAGAAAAGCCTATGTATGACCCATGAGAGATTCTTTTGGGTGTTGCTGAATACTTACTTACCTTGTCCTCAATGATAGCAATGATGTCTCCAACAGTCTCAAAGTCAAGCTCTTCACCTGTGTAAGACACAGCTATATCCATCTTCTCAGCCAGATCTAAATCTTCCTTCCCATCTATGCTGGGATCCTTTGATCCTCCAGAAGCCTCTGCTACTCCTGATCGGAAACACTCCTCTTTGATAGAATTGATAATCATGGAGATTTCACTGCTATCCATGGAAACAGTCACAGTATGTGGATCCCCCACAGTCTCCATGGGAACACAAGTGTCAGGCTGACTCACTGAATAACAGGAAGAGAAAAGTATCTCAGAAGCTTATTTAGAACCAAGCAACCACATGGAGATCACATCAAGGATATAGACTGATGCCAAGTCCCCACACACTAAAGTTCAGGAAAAGTTCTTACATCTGCCTGTTTTCTTCTCCCAGTTTTATCTAGAAAGTAAGGTGAGAACATATTCTCAACCCCACTCCTATGTGTACATTTGGCCTTTCCCCAAACACATAAATGCCCACCCACCTCTTCTCATATCCTTGTTTTTCTAAGGACAAAGATGACAAATGTCCACAGGGAACAGAATAGAGGCATGTGAATTAGAGCTAATGCTCTTGATCACCTCTAACTGAAATTTTGGACCTGGCAGCTGCTCAGGGCGTGGGTCAGGGACGCACCTGGAGCTACACTCTCGGGAGTGGAGACAGCCGGAGCAGAGGATGGTGCTGGTAGCGCAGGCATCATGACAATGGTAGCCTGGGACACAGACTCTACAGGGGGTGGCACAAGTTTAACTGGAGGCTCACTGGCAACAGTAGTGAAGGAAGCAAGAGGTGTGGTGAACTGTGTAGGACCAGCTTCTAAAAGCCGGGAAAGAGTGGGAGCACCTAACAGACAAAGAGGTACACAAAATGAGGTAAGAAAGAAACACATAAATAAGAAGCAATGGCCACTTTAAGACAAAACCAAGAAAATTTTAATCTCAAAGGATGAAAGCAATTTCTGTTGAATAAACTCATTACCTATAACTTTACTTTCTCTAATTTTACTTAATATCTTATACTGGTGGTCGGCAAGCTGCAGCTTGCAAGCCACATGCGGCTCTTAGGCCCCATGAATGTGGCTCTTCCACAAAGTACCACGTGCAGGCGCATACATAAAGTGCAATTGAAACTTCGTGGCCCATGCACAGAAGTCGGTTTTTGGCCCTCAAAAGAAATTTGCTAACCACTATCTTATACTAAGATAGGAATGACCCAAAGCACTAGAACACACAATGTATATAAAAATTGGGTAGTAATTTTTCCTCAGAAAAAAATTAAACATAACAAAAACTGGTCTGAATAAATGTCACTCTGCTAAAGTGTGTCATAAACCACCCAAAATCAAATGCCAATGTTTATTTGGTATTTTGTAAAGGGCTTTTTTTTGCCTTACAATTTCTACATCATTTAATTATCACTACATTTTTGTAAAGTATAAACATTGCAATTAATAAAAGAGAAAACTGAGGCTCAAGAGTTAAGTTACTTAGCCAAGGTCATAAAACCAGAGTGTGGTAGGCCCGAGACTCAAGTCCAATTCCCTGAATCTAAATCTCAATCCTCTACTCTATAAACTCAGGTATCTTGATTTGCATGCCCCAGAGAAGCAGCTATTAATTTCTCTAGTTCTCTCATTAATATCTATGGTGTGATCACCCAGGGCTATCAATATTTTGAAGATGAAATGGATTTAAAATCTGGGACACTACAGGATCTAAGTTAAACAGTTCCAAGATTGGACTTTAAATCTAGGATTAACAATTGCTTAGTAACAAAGGCTAGAAACCACGGACTATCAATGCCAAGTTCACTATCTCTAAAGTAAAATAAGTAATGGAAAAGTGATGACTTACCTGAGGCAGCAGGGGAGGCTGCCACAGTGTTGGATGTTTGCTGCAGATCCCCACCATGTATCATGGGAAGGACCCCGCCTACCTCCAGGAGGACACCTGTACTGTTCAGGTGGCCAGAAGCCACAGCCATTTCACTCTCATTGACCTATCAGGGAAGAACAGAGGTGAAGGCTACACTCAAGCTTTCCTTTACTACCACTTCCCAAAAAAGCTCCAGCAGTTGACCAAACTTTACAAAAATAAAAGTTAATATCCAAAGAGTAATTTCAGGCCCAAGGGAAACTCTTAATTTTGTAACAAGAGTTCTCTGGAGAAGAGAACCAAAATAATTATGGTTTCAAATACCTCAGGATCCAAAAATACTATCAACTTACTGTGCTGGATTTTTTGGTTTTGTTTTTTTAATTAATAAACATTTAACTAGGAGATTTCTTCCTTTTTTGAATCTTTTTTTCCATGTCATATTTTAGGTCCCAGGCACTCCCTTCCAAAATGTTAAATCACCACAGCTCTCAAACACCCACAGAAGTCTCCATACCAGTCTGGGGCTAGTAGGCAGGAGGCTGCCCTTCTTCAAGAGCTCTGACAGCAGAGGGGAGGGGGGTGGAGTTGCTTTCTGTCCAAGCATCTTTTTCTGGGGTGAATCATCTGTTACTGGGGTCATGGGGGCTTCTAAGGGTGCAGAGCCTGGAGGAAGGGTGTCAGGAATCCCAGGAAACGAGGTGACTGGGGTACTCGGCAAAGTCCCAGGGGTTACCTAAGAGACAACAGAGAACCTTTATCTGACTTCTCAAACTCTGAAAGGTTCCCTATTAATCTGGGTGGGTTAGTGTGTCTAACTATTATGTTTTAGTCCTGAGTGGAACTGCCCAGAAACCCCCTATCCTCCTGCTCTCAGCCACAACTTTCTTCCCCACAATTGTTTCTTTTACATCTACCCACAATGATCCAATCACTCCACCCAACCTACCTTTTATACAAACTCCTTACCCACTACCAATATTATATATTACAAAACAACTGTTCCTTATTTCAGCCTGAATTTCATAGGACTAATACACTTACAAACAATTCCTTGACATAGTTTTTTACCTATCTCTCAAAAGTTCAAAGCCTCAATGTTTTTAGGTCCATCCTTATCTTAGAGCACAGAGCAAGGTAGTCTTTGACATTCAGACCAAGAGAGGAAGTTGCCTCCAGGCCAAAAGTGATTTCCTCATCACTCAGCTCTCTGCTGGCTTATTGCCCCTTTGCTTATTAATTCCTGCATATGGAAATATACTCACCCCAGAGGTGGCCTCTTCCATAGTGGTTGCAGTCAAGTCCCCAAGTGGATAATCACTTCCTGGGGAGGCAGAATCTATAGGAGATCGAACCATCACAGTGGGTAACCTCCGAGGGGGTGTTTTTACTGCTTGACGAGCTAGAGCATATAAGAGAACAATTTCTTAAGTCTTCAAGATTAAGTAAATGAAACTAGACACTTCTTGGCTATTATATAATAAAGGACAAATAGGTATAATGCATTACTTAAACAACACTGAGTTTGGATTAGAAAGCTTTCTTTGATGTGTCTGTTATTTTCATTTTCACTGTTATGGCCTTTTCACATTTCTAAATCTCAGCTTGATCTATGGATACTTTAGAAAGACATAAAGCAAATAGGAAGGAAAGTATATATTTACTGCATACTTGCATATCAAAATGATGTACATAGTATTATATGTGGTCCTTTCATGAAATCTAAAACTCATGGAATTGCGCTTTTTTTTCTCCTTTTGGCCTATTCTGAGTAACTGCAGTGTTCAAGTTTTTTAAAAGACTTTCAGTAACACTTCTGGGAAACAAGAAAGCTTATCCAAGAGAAATTCTTAAATTAAACACCTTTTAATTTTTTATCTTAAAAAAAGGAATTGAAAAATGTTTTTATTAATTTTAGAAATAGAGGAAGGGGAAGGGACAGAGAGAGAGAAATATCAGTGGAAGAGAAACACTGATAGATCAACCAGCTGCCTACTGCATGCCCCAAGCCGGGGAATGAGCCCACAACCTGGGTACATGCCCTAACCAAGAATTGAACTGACGGACCTTTGGTACACGAGTCCAATGCTTAACTGAGCCTCACCAGCTGGGCACATTAAGCAAACATTTAAACTACTCAATTATCCCAAAGATTCTTGGAGTAGGAAAATGGTTTAAACATCCCTCGATATCCTCAACAACTTATTATTAAGATTCCACTTTTGCCCAGCTGGTACAGCTCAGTGATTGAGTGTTAACTCATGAACCAGGAGCTCACAGTTTGATTCCCAGGTGGGGCACATACCCAGGGTTTTGAGCTCAATCCCCAGTAGGGGATTTCCTGCTTTTAACAAGAAGGAAAGACCTCATGAGCTCAGAGCATGTTCAGAATTACAAATGCCTAAGTTCCTCTTCTCATCCAGTGCGTGGGATATTCTCAATCTTTTTATAGGCATTTGACTTCTAAAATCTTAATTATGTTCAATATGTATATTTTCAAACCTCTGTATCCTAAAAGGACACAGATCTAGTGAGACTTGAGCAAAGCTAATTTTCTAAGAGTTCTTTCAAGGAAACAAAGGGATGTTTTTATTCTGATAAAAGAGATGACAAAGGAAAGTGTGCAGGTAAATTGGAATCAGTGGATTCTACATTATAAAATAGTTTTCAATTGCTTTTAGCATGTAATACTGTAGAGTCAATCACTAAAAAGTCACTAGGCTCAGCTTACCTTGATATGCAGCATCCGTAGCCTTCCTCTTTACTTCAGCCTCCTCTTCCTCCAATTTCTTTTTCCTAAAGAGGAAATAAAGGTTAGATCCTAGCCAGTTCTAGCTCCTCCACATTTCACAATGCCTGACAAGGAAATTATTTGCCAGGCTAGCAGTTTCTGGATGAGAGGGCTAAAAAGAAATCATTATCAGCAGAAACGGGTTTGGCTCAGTGGTAGAGCGAAGGTCTGCGGACTGAAAGGTCCCGGGTTCTATTCCGGTCAAGGGCATGTACATTGGTTGCGGGCACATCCCCAGTGGGGGGTGTGCAAGAGGCAACTGGTCAATGTTTCTCTCTCATTGACGTTTCTGGCTCTCTGTCTCTCTCCCTTCCTCTCTGTAAAATATCAATAAAATATATTTAAAAAAAAGAAAAAGAAAGAAATCATTATCAGCAGAACAGGCAATTTTGAGACTAATGCCTAACTTCCAGTTCTTCATCCACACAAACTAAAGCCACTTTTAAGTTAGAACTAAGTTATGCTCTCACACTGAAATGTTCTATCTCATTACTTTCTAGAACTCATCCTGCCCTGCCCCCTCCTCCCAACACCAGGCCACTATGCAGCTTCCCTTTCCAGAATCTCTCCAAGTCTTAAAAGAATGGCAGGAGAAAATAAGCCAGATTACTAGAGGAGAAAAGAGGAGAAAGAGAAAGGGGTATAAGAATAATAATATAATATAACCCACATTGCAATGTCATTGCAAAGCTCCTCCAGTCTGCTGTCCATGTGCCCGGCTTGAATTAGTTCTGCATCTCTTTTCAGTCGTCTGTAGGAAGAAAGAGTGGTAGATAGACTTGGTGTTTTTTAATCTGCTACTTAAAAAATTCCGACCAGCCCAGCCGGTGTGGTTCTGGGGTTGAGCGTCAATCCATGAACCAGGAGGCCACGGTTTGATTCTCAGTCGGGGCACATGCCCAGGATGTGGGCCCCCATTGGGGGGCATACAAGAGGTGTCCAATTAATGATTATCTCATCACTGATGTTTCTCTCTCCCTCCCTCCTTTCTTTCCTTCTTCCCTCCTTTCCTCTCTCTAAAATCAAGAAAAATAAAATAAAATCCTGCTCTAGATAGCTTGGCTCAGTAGATACTCAACCTGCGGGCTGAAGGGTCACGGGTTCAATTCCCAGGGTCAAGGGCAACATCCCCAGTTGGGAGCAAGCAGGAGGCAGCTGATCAATGATTCTCTCTCATCATTGATGTTTCTTTCTCTCTCCCTTTCCTCTTTGAAATCCATAAAAATATATTAAAATGTTAAAAATAAATAAAATCCTGACCAGTATTAGAAGTCAGTCTCTTTTGTCTCCCCCAATCATTTGGCATTTCTCTGAAAAGTACCTGTATTTTTCCTGGGTTTCCTTTATCATTTTCTTTAATTCCTCAACCCGTTCAGCAGTCAGTTTCCGAACAATGACATCTTCAACAGTTTCCACCACTTCTCCCTTTTCACCCCGTTTCCGTCTGTGGAAAATGAAAACATATACTCATTTGAATAAGAGAACATCTATTCCCATTCCCACTTGCTTTCTTTGAGCCTTTTCAACCATCACCTAACCACAGATAACTTCTCCAATACTTTTTTTAAAAATATATTTTTATTGATTTCAGAGAGGAAGGGAGAGGGAGAGAGAAACATCAATGATGAGAATCATTGATCGGCTGCCTCCTGCACACACCCCCACCAGGGATCAAGCCCGCAACCAGGGCATGTGCCCTTGACTGGAATTGAACCTGGTCCGCAGGCCAACACTCTATCCACTGAGCCAAACCAGGTAGGGCTCTCCAATACTTTTATCACCCAGTAATATAAATAGATATAAACCAGACTTCCTCAGTAAACACTTTCAATCCACAAGAGAGATTTAGCTTGAGTGCCTGATTTTGTACTTACTTTGGGGTCTCGGTAGTTTCTAGAAGTTCAGAGTACTGAGAAGCACAATGCTATGGGGAAAAAAGTGAAAGATGAGCAAGCCAAGAAAATTTCAACATACTAAAGTTTAGAGAAGGGAGACATAAGTGTTTCTAGGAGAGCAAATTACTTGCTCTGTGCTAAATGTTTTATAGGTATTACCTCAGTTGAATCTTCAAAACAATCCTGAAGCAACTTTTATCTCTATTTTACAAATGAGAAAACTGAAGCTCATTGTCCAAAGTTTTCAAGCAGAGTCATATTAAACCCAGATATATTTAATCCCAAGCTTGGGCTCTTTTGCTTTTTTTTAACTTTTAGAAATTTTTTTTAAACAGGGGCTCTTAACAGTTATGCTACACTGACAATAGTAATTTGTAAAATGAGCATATGTGGTTAGATAAGCAAACAACAGACAATAAAAGGAACTCTCCCTCCTCATGGTGTAGAAGTCTGTGATTAAAAGGCAGGAACCCGCTTCACATCTCAGAGACTGCTCTACAACTTGCTTGGGAACTTACTTTTTGAGAGAACCAGTCTGGAGGGCGGCCAGGTTCTGCAAAGGGCTTGATTGCTCTGCTAACTGATACCCTATAAAATAAGAAAAACCTTAATACACACCAAACAGAAGAAAAAAAGAAGAGGGGGCGAAAGATGGGGGGAGGTGCAAAGAGGAAAAGTACTCTGACAGTTCAATGTTTGAAGTACAAACCTTGGGGGGAAAACAGCCACTGAGAGGTACACAGTAAAATGTGACTATGGAAAATAACATAACTTTAAAGTCATATTTAGAAGGAGTCATTGCTAAAGTTTTCCTAGGTGATGTATTTCCTGGGTGAAGTGAAGATATTAGAACCTAATAAAGCATCATTTCTGTTCATTTGGGGAAATATTTTTATGTTGATTTTAACTTCTTTTAAAAAATCTATCTTTTAAAAAGCAATTTATAATATAATACAGACCTAAAAATGTTCTTTTGATCCAAAAATACAGCTCCTAGTAATGTAAGAAAATAATGCAACAGCCCTGGCTGGTGTGGCTCAGTGGTAGAGCATTAGCCCTTGCACAGAAGGGTCACAGGTTTGATTCCTAGTCAAGGGCAACTAATCTATGTTGTAGGTTCATTCCCTTGCCCCCGTTGAGTGCAAGTAGAAGGAAATCATCGTGTCTTTCAAATGTCAATGTTTCTCTCTCTCTCTCTCTCCTCCTTCCTTCCACCCTTACTAAAAATCAATGGAGCCCTGGCTGGTATGGCTTAGTGGATAGAACGCCGGCCTGCAGACTGAAGGGTCCCAGATTCGATTCCGGTCAAAAGCACGTGCCTGGGTTGCAGACTTGATTCCTGGTTGGGGCATGCAGGAGGCAGCCAATAAATGATTCTCTCTTATCATTGATGTTTCTATCTCTCTCTACCTCTCTTTCCTCTCTGAAATCAATAAAAAATATATTTTTTAAATCAATGGAAAAAATATCCCCAGGTGAGGATTAAAAAAAATTAACAAAATAAGCAAGCACCAAGTACAGTGAAGATCAGAATGGTGAATAGTTAATTTTCCTAAATGCCTGCAAAAGGATCTTTACCATATAACTCTTTAACTCTATGAAATATTAAGCAGTCCATAAATATAACCATGCAATATATGTGGTGATATGGATATTTATAACAATAACATTAACTTAAAAAGCTGACAATTTTCTGCTATGAATTATACAACCTTTTAAAAAGTTGCAGGTATAAAGATAAACAGGCAAAAATGAAGAGTTGGACCAGAATGAGATAAAAAAAAAAAAAATCCTAGAAAAAAAAATGTAAAGGGGCTTCAAACTGTCTATTTCTTTAAGAAAAAAACATGAAAATATTAAGATTTGGCCCAGCCAGAGTGGCTCAGTTGATTGTCATCTTGTGCATGGAAAGGCTGCCAGTTGGATTCCCAGCCCAGGTTTCTGGTTCAGTCCCAGACCACTGTGCATATGGAGAACAACTGAAGTTTCTCTCTCTTTCTTTCTCTAAATCAATAAAAAAATTTTTTTTAAGTATATTAAGATTTTTTCTGTCCAGGCACTGAGTACATGGGCAATCTAGATTTATTATTCTCCATACTTCTCTATTAAGGTTGAAATATTTCATAACTTTAAAAAGTTTTTAAATTTCATGTTGGGATAATAGTATCACAGAACTCTTTTTAAAGGGAAAGTTAATTTTAACATTGATATATGAATAAAATTTGATCCATAATTTATAACTTATACTGAGAAAAGTCCTAAATATACCAAAGATTTAAATGTTCAAAAAAATTTAACCATGAAAGTACTAGAAAAAAATCAGACTATTTTATATTTCAAACTAGAGAAGATCTTTCTATTTATGACACAAAAGCCAAGAGCTGTAAAAGAAAATTAACAAATCACATTTTAAAAATATTTTTATTATTTTTATTGATTGATTTTAGCGAGAGGGAGGGAGGGGGCAGAGAGAGACAGAAACACAGAGAGAGATGGATTTGATTTTCCAATTATTTATGTATTTACTGGACTGACCAGGGATCCACAACCTTGGCGTATTGGGACAATGTTCTAACCAGCTGAGCTATCTGGCCAGGGCTTAAAAGTTTTAAGGTAAAAATACCACCATAAATAAGTCAGATGGCGCAAAAAGCTGCATCTCACACCTCAAATGATTAATCTCTCCAATACACAAGAAGCCCCCCAAATTAAAAGGATGTAATCAAATGGATTATAGTTTATAGATGGGGGGAAAATTGGCTCCTTAACACATGAAAATATTCAACCTCACTCATCACAGAATAAATGCAAATGAAAAAAGGAAATCTATTTCTCACCTTTTATAATACTGTCAAAGATCAAAAACACAATCTATGAACCAGGGTATAGAAAACGAATACTCTGGTATATTATCAAAGGGAGTATAAATTAAAACAATCTCTGAGTAGGGCAATTCAAAATATTTGTCAAATTTTATAAACTCATATATTCTTTGATCCAATTATTTTTTAATATATTTTATTGATTTTTTTACAGAGGAAGAGAGAGAAACACCAATCAGCTGCCTCTTGCACATCCTCCACTGGGGATGTGCCCGCAACCAAGGTACATGCCCTTGACCGGGAATCAAACCTGAGACCCCTCAATCTGCAAGCCGATGCTCTATCCACCGAGCCAAACTGGTTTTGGCTGATCCAACTATTTTACTTTCAGTTTATCTTAGATAGAACTTATACATAACTATGCAAGATTGTATTTGTGTTAGCAAATGTCCATTAAGATAGTACCAGTTTATGATATATCCAAAAACAATACCATGCAGCTGTTTAAAAAAAAGCAGCAATAAGAAAGATCCTGATATACAGACATACAAAGACCTAAAAGATATAATATGCTCAGCTGGTGTGACTCAATGGTTGAGCATCAACCCATGAACCAGGAGCCCACAGTTCAATTTCAGGTCAGTGTACATGCCTAATTGTGGGCTCCATCCCCAGTAAAGGCGTTCAAGAGGCAGCCAATCAGTGATTCTCTCTCATCATTAATGTTTCTATCTCTCCTTCTCCCTTCCTCTTTGAAATCAATAAAAAATGTATTTAAAAAGGAGTAAGAAAATTGCTAACATGAGAAATGAGGGAGAAAGACACTGTACCATTTTGAATTTTGAACCTTTGTCTTAGTACTTCCTCAAAAAATAAATACCAACTTAAAATTTCAAGGTTTTTCCACGCTATTTTTCTAATAAAATTGTGAGAAAATATACAGATTAAATTGTATTCCAAATCAGTTTCCTTGGTGGTTTGTTTAAAAAAATCAGTTCAGTCCTTGCCAGTGTGATTCAGTGGTTGGAGTGTTGACTTAAGCACCAGAGTCTTGGGTTCAATTCCCAGACAAGGGCACATACCTGGGTTGCAGGTTTGATTCCTGGTCCCAGTTGGGGCGAGTATGGAATGCTACTGATTGATGTGTTTCTGCTGTGGATGTTTCTCTGCCCACCCACCCCCTTCCCTTCATCATAGTTTAATTCCCAGTAAGCGTACATGTCCTGGTTGTGGTACATGTCCAGTTTATCCCCAGTAAGAGGTATGCAGGAGGTAGTTGATCAATGGTTCTCTCTCATCATTGATGTTTCTATCTCTCCCTCTCCCTTCTTTGAAATCAATAAAAACATTAAAAAAAAAAAAAAGGTGTGAGATATTCTATGTAGCAGCTATTCTTGCATCAAAATAAATGGTAAACCCCAACACAAAAATGAACCACACTAAGTTGATAAATCTCAGATTTAACTTAAATATAACTCAAATATAAATTGGACAGATTTTTTTTTGTCTGTTATCCCCCTAACCTGAGGACATTTTTCCATTGATTTTGAGAGTGGAAGGGGAGGGAAGAGATAGACATGGATATGAGAGAGACACGCCAATTGGTTGACTCCTGAATACACCCTGATCAAGGCTGGAGATCCATCCTATAAACCAGGTACCCACCCTTGACCGGAATCAAACCATACGCCTCTTCACTCCAAGAGCTGATGCTCTACCCACTGAGCCAAAACAGCTATGGCCCACTTACATCTTTGAAAAGTTATTTTTAAAATAGATAAGTATCCCTGGCTGGTTTGGCTCAGGGAATGGAGCATTGGCCTGTGGACTGAAGGGTCCCGGGTTCGATTACAGTCAGGAGCATGTACCTTGGCTGCGGGCACATCCTCAGGAGAGGGTGTGCAGGAGGCAGTTGATCAATGTTTCAAACTATCCCTCTCCCTTCCTCTCTGTAAGAAAATCAAGAAAATATATTTTTTAAATAAAAATAATAATTTAAAAATAATATAGATAAAGTGGCAGAAATACTAAAGGTGACCAGTAACAGTGCTTTTGTAAACTCATCTGAAAGGTTAAAGTAGTAGACATACTATGTAAACACAAATGTGTATAGTAAACCATAAGGCTTAAGACAATTAAAATGGCCGTGGATCCTGAGCGGTAAAAAGAGAAACGTTAAAAATGAAAAAGTGTATGTCCTAGTAGCAAAAAAATTGGAAACCACAGTCCTATTATTTGATACTTAAAAAGAAATACTGAAGTGCCAAAACAATTCAATGAAAGCATCTTTCAACAAATACTGGGTACTGGGAGAGTGGATATCTACATGCAAAAGAGTCCCATGTGCCGAGACCGGTTTGGCTCAGAGGATAGAGCATCGGCCTGCGGACTGAAGGGTCCCGGGTTCGATTCCGGTCAAAGGCATGTACCTTGGTTGCAGGCACATCCCCAGCGGGGGGGGGTGCAAGAGGCAGCTGATCAATGATTCTCTCTCATCGATGTTTCTAACTCTCTATCTCTCTCTTCCTCTCTGTAAAAAATAAATAAAATATGTTTTAAAAAAAAGAAAAATATTCTCTGGCGAGGGGAAAAAAAAAAGTCCCATGCCTTAGAACATACATAAAATTAATTCAAAATGGATCCAGAATCTAATTGTATTAGAGCTAAAACTACAAAGCTCTTAAAAGAAAACATAAAATTAAATGGTTTCTTAACTATGACACCAAAAACACAAATAATAGAAGAAAAAAATACATAAATTGGACACATCAAAATAAAAAACTTACAATAAAAAATGTAAGACAATACACAAAAAAGGAGAAGTATTTGAAAGTTATCTGACAAGGATTTGTGTCCATTCTTAAAAGTTAGTAATAAATATAAGTAATCCAAAGGACCTGAACAGACATTTCTCCAAAGTAGACATACAAATGGCTAATAAGCATGTAAAAAGGTATTCAAGATTAGGCATTAGGTATATGCAAATCAAAACCACAATGAGATATCATTACATATCCACTAGTACAGTTACAATAAAAAAGACAAAAAAATGTTGAACCCACATTTTAATAAATATAATTCATTATAATCCATATATATAGCCCAGCTGGTACAGCTCAGTGGTTTGTCGACCCATGAACCAAGAGGTCACTAGTTCGATTCCGGTCAAGGGCACATGCCTGGACTGTGGGCTCAGAACCCCAGTGGGGGGCATGCAGGAAGCAGCCAATCAGTGATTGTCTCTCATTGATATTCCTATCTCTCTCTCTCCCTTCCTATCTGAAATCAATTTAAAAAAAATAATAACTTTTCAGTTCCTCAAAAAGTTAAACATCGACTTAAAACAACACAAATGCTTATCAACTGATGAATGGATAAACAAAATGTGGTATACTCATACAAACCATTATTTAGTCATACAAAGAAAAGGTACAAATGATACAATAAGAACCTTGAAAGTGTTATGCTAAGTAAAAAAAATCCAGTCACAGAAGACCACAAATTATTTCATTTATATGAAATGTCCAGAATAAACAGAAACAGAAAGTAAATAATTAGATGAGGTGGAGATTACAGTGACTGACAGTTGCACAACTCTGAATATACTAAATTCTGTGAATGCATTGGGTTAATGTTATGGCATGTAAATTAACCTATCTAATAAAGAGGGAATATGCTAACTGACCCTCACACCATCGCAAATATGGTGGCACCCACAGCCAATAAGGAGGGAATATGCTAATTGACTGCCCCACCCTCAAAGATGGCAGCCCTAGTGGGGCACCTGCCTCCAGAGTCCCCTAGTCCTCTCAGCCCATCAGGGCCGGCCAAGGCTTGTGCTGCTGGCAATGGCAGCAGCAGAGGTGTGATGGGGCGTCATCTTCCCCTGATCATAGGGTTGCCTCCCACCCCTGAGAGCTCCTAGATTGACAGAGGGGGCAGGGTGGGTTTAGAAACGCCCCCTTCAGAGCATGAGTTTTCATGCATCAGGCCTCTAGTATATTAATAAAGCTGTTATAAAAGAAACTTAGAGGCCCAGGGCAAAGTCCCTCAGCCTGGACTGCACCCTCTCGCAATCTGGGACCCCTTAGGGGATGTTGGACTGCTTAGAGATGTGATAGTGCCTGAAGCTGCAGGCGGTGGGGGGAGGGGGGAGCCAGGCAGGCACCACTCCAGCTCACCCAGCCCCTCTTGGCCTGCAGCTGCAGCTCAGAAGCGCTGCCTCCAAGGTGGGAGGGCTCACAGCTGCACAGTCAGCCATGGGCCCAGCTCACTTAGTTGAGCTGAGCAGCACTCCACTGTGGGAGCACTCTACGGGGGAGGCAGCTCCTGCATTTAGTGTCTGCCCTCTGTGGCCAGTGCATATCATAGCTTAGGCTTTTATATAGAGAATATAGGTCTGTCGCCTCAGTCCAGCCTGCACCCTCTTGCAATCTGGGACCCCTTGAGGGATGTCCAACAGATCGGGCTAAGCCACAGTCAACATCCTTAGAGCTACTGAGGAGGCAGGAGAGACTCCCACCATCACTGCGCGTTGTGACAGGCTTGTGGCTGAGTGGAGCTCCCCTTGATGGAGCGCACTGACCACCAGGGGGCAATTCCTGCACTGAGTGTCTGTCCCTTGGTGATCAGCGGTAGTCATTGCAACCTGTTGTTCCCCACTGTGAGGATCAATTTGCATATTACCCTTTTATTATATAGGAGGATACTGCTTACAGGTCAGTATGACTACAGAAATCCAGTAATGTAAACAACAACAACAACAACAACAACAATTTTGAAGACCCAAGAAACCAGACATCCGAAATACCTTACCAATTTTGATCCCCACTCCTCATGACAGAAGATGCTAAGCACAGCTTCTCTCGGATGGACCATGGTTCTGTGGGGCCACTACTCAACAGCTTGTGTTCTGAAAGGAGAGAAGGTTTAGAAGCAACCCCTGAGGCTCTAGTTCTTGGCCCCAAAGGGAAGGTCTAAAAGCCTAATACAAAACATCCCAACTTGTAAGGACAAAGTGAGGTCTATCAGCAAATCTTGATTTTTACCTCGCTACTAAAATATCACCACTGGCCGAAACCGGTTTGGCTCAGAGGTAGAGCGTCGGTCTGTGGACTGAAAGGTCCTGGGTTCGATTCCGCTCAAGGGCATGTACATTGGTTGTGGGCACATCCCCAGTAGGGGGTGTGCAAGAGGCAGCTGGTCGATGTTTCTCATCGATGTTTCTAGCTATCTCTCTCCCTTCCTCTCTGTGAAATATCAATAAAATACATTTTAAAATAAATAAATAAAATAAAATATCACTGGATGGGTGGTACCTATTCACTGCGTGCGAATTGTAATGAGTATCTGGCAAAATATTAAATTTCCTCATGACTACTCTGCTTTATAAATTTTTTTTTAAAATGTCAGATTAAGATAAAGCAGTTTTCCCAAAAGGCCGTTTTAATAATACATACTTTATCCCAATTTGAACTCCAGGACTTATTTCATATTTCCCAGGATTCGAGTAGCCACCCCCTTACGGCCCCGCCTCCTCCCTGTTTAGTTTTCAGAATCTCCCCGCTCCTCCCCCACCCCCTTAGGTTGTCGGGCCTGAAAGATCTTGTCAGTCCACAAAACAAGAGAAAAATGGCTGAGGGGCAAGAGGCGCAGTTCCCCTGGAGGCAGGAAAAGCTCGCGGTTAAAAATATCCCGTCTATCTGTGACAGAGCTGGAGCCCACAAACGTTGGTCCGAGCGCGAACGGCTCTTTGGGGTGCCGACCACTCGGCTCACAACACGTCCTGGTCTGCACGCCGCGTCTCTGCTTTTATCCCTCGCTCCACACCGTTCCCAAACCTACAAGGATTTGCCGAGCTGCTTCTTTCCAACCTCCGCGGCCGCCCTAAGATCCAAGAGACCCCCCTCCTCTTTCCGACCCCCAAATAATGGCCTCCCACGACGCCGTCGAGCGAAAGTCTCTGAAGACTCGGGGCCCTCAGGAAAATCATTGGCTCCCCGAGCGCGTGACGGAAACCCGGCGCGCCCGGCCTCGGCTCTGCAAAAGCTTTCCACGTAAAACAGCGCCGATACTTACTGCCCGTTCCCGCCGCCATCTTGGCCCGAAGTCTCCGGCCCCCGAGGGAAGACGGCTTTGTGGGGCCGAAGCGTGGGGGAGTCTGGGAAATAGTTTGGGCGTTTGTTCCTGTGCCTCCTGGGAAATGTAGTCTCCCGCCCCAAGACGAACAGGCTCTCCTCTGCGCTCCTGAGGAAGGAACGTGCTAAAAAGGACAAAAGCTGAGGGCTGAAACCTCAGGACTTCCTTTGGCGTTCGCGGGAAATAAATGCTTAGGGTTCAAGAAGAAAGAAAAAAAAAAGTATGAAGCGGGAAGAATCCCACGGGTCTCAACTGCAAGCGCCGACAGTTGGTAACCCGGACGCACATTAGAAAGGAAAGGTCAGCCCGGAACCAACCGGTTCCCAGGTTTACCCGCCCACTTTCCTCGCGCTCATTGGTCGGTGAAGGCTCCCCTACCTGATTGGCGGACGAAGGCAGCGCGTAGTTTAAAACATTGTATCAGTAACAAAGGTGCGCCTCGTGGGCGGGGTTTCGTTCTATAAAGGCCGAGGTTCCCCGCGGGGCGTGAGTGGGCCGGTACCGGACGGGGGACTGTGTCTCGGTCGCGTCTTCGGGTGAGTATTGTTCTGGACTGAAAAATTCCCAAGGCCAGCAAGGCAGCTGCTGCCCAGCTCGTTAAAACAAGCTCATTATGTGCTGACCACTCTCTGATACAGGGAGGGGTGAGGCCAGGTGGCGGGAGGAGAAAGGGGGAACTGAAATGTTACATGTAACGTAATTAGGAATGGCCAACGGCAGATGTCCGCTTCTGTACACGTAGCTTGCTTGCTTGCTAACGATAAGAAGGCTCTATAAGCAAAAGGCTTCTAGAGCTTGGTGCTGCAGGCCAGTCCCATCTTCCCTGCACGAGATGGCTGCAGACCCTGTACAGGAAATAAACGCGCTTTTCTAAACATTTTTGATCTGTGTCCGAGTGAGGTGTCTCCCCTGGGTTACAGCAGTATGAGGTTGTGCTGAAGCCCAGCTGGGGTACCAGCTCTTTCCCTCGCAGGACAGGCTGTCAGAAAGCGAAGCCGCTTGCCATTACTCTTTTCTTAATATCTCTGTCCTCACGGTGGGCCTGGGGGCGAGGTTGGAGAAAGTGCTACCAACGCCACCTTCACCCCTGGGCGAGGCACCTTACTTGGAGCGTGACCTTCTGCTTTTTGAACCAGATATCTATTCATTCCAGTAGGTGGTCTTAAACTGTATCAAATGACTAACTCCTAGCATCCCCTTCCCCTCTACTGAGAGTGGAAGGGAGAGTAGGGATTCAGGAGGCGATGCCAAGGTGTCCTGGGGTAAGGGAATTGTTTTTTACCTAGAATTTGCAACCCTTTCTGTCCTTAAGATTCTTCTCCTTACCCACTTTTTAGACCTAAGTTGCCCCAGCTATGTCCCGAGGGATCCTTTCTCCGCCAGCCGGCTTGCTCTCGGATGAAGATGTCGTACTGTCCCCCATGTTTGAGTCCACGGTTGCAGATTTGAGGTCTGTGGTTCGTAAGGACCTGCTGTCAGACTGCTCTGTCATCTCCACCTCCCTGGAGGACAAGCAGCAGGTAAAAGAGTTGGAGAGTGGTAGGAGCAGAAAGGGATATCCCCAGCCTACTCTACTGAGTAGTCATAGTTAGTATGAGGTCAAAGACCAGCATTCCTCAGGGTCTGAGAGTTCAATTCAAAATTAAGAGCATGACAAGAAAAAAAAAATGTAGAGTTTGTGTCTATAAGAACTATTGTTTGCATTGCATTTAATGATATACCCTCAAGTGCATACTATCAGTTAATACCTTGAGGGAAAGATAATAGTTATCTCTCCACCAAGAAGCCCAGAGGCCTTGAAGAATTTGCACAAGGTCAAACTGCCATTAAATAGGTGGAATGTACATTCAGGTCTTAATGCCAACCATAGCTTCCATTTATGAAGCCTTTGTGCTTGGCTGGGGTTTCTCGTTGACTTTTTTTTGTTTGGTTTTGAGATATATATATATATATATATATATATATATATATATATATACCAATATTTATGTTCAAAACATAAACCCAAATTGAGGACAGGCTGGTTCTTAACACGTAGTCCCTGATTAGTCAGAATGTCATAAAGCCTTGAAATTTGATGCAGAACTTTGATGTCAGTTGCACTGGTATATTATTCAGCTAAAACAATTCAGAGTTTGCATCAAGATCTAAAAGGCGTTCATGAATCCAAAACAGGTGGGAAACCAATGGAGCAGTTAAGGCTTTCGATTTAGGTCTCCTGAGGGGAAGCAGAATATTGCCAGGGCTTGTCACAGCCTTCACCCTTCTTCCGGAGGAGTTCAGGCTAGGCATCAGGCCTGCCCGAGACTCCCTTCTCTCTACTCCTGGGCCCTCCAAGGCCAAGTTTATCTCCAGAAATCTGTGAGGTGGGTAGAAGACCCTGCATCTTTGGCACCTGGTGGGTTCTCATTGACATTTGAGACCTGATAATTCTTTGTTGTATGGGTATGTCCTGTGCATTGCAAGATGCTTAGCAGCATTCCTGGCCTCTACCCACTAAATGTTAGTAGTACCTTTCCAATTGTGACAACCTAGAAAACTGTCCTGACACTGCTAAATGTTCCTTGAGAGGGAAATGCCCCTGGTTGAGAACAACTCTATTCATAAGTCTCCTCTTTTTGGTTTATCAAAGCAGGAACCTCAATAATGCTTCTTAGATTTCCTGGACCATAACAGGCAGATCTCTTAAATATCGGTTGAAAGAATGAAGTGGGTACTAAATTATTAACCCCATTCTATATGAGGAAAGTGAGGCAAAGAGAATTTAAGGAAGTTTTTCAAGGTCTTATAGTTACTAAATGATGGAATTGGGCCTCAAATTCAGGTGTGTCTGCCCCCAAGGTGCTTAAATACTGTGCTTTACTATAATATGTAGCCAACCAGTTCTAACTCTAGGTGTGGTAAGCCAGGATTATAGCATACTGAAGAGACAGTAGGAAAGGGATAAAGTATTAAAGAAATCTATGTAAGTTGGAATGATTATGGAACCAAAGAGTAGCTATAGCTACAGAGAGACACTTGAGGTAGAACGAGGGTACTGTTAGCATTATTTTCAGGAACTGTGCTATGCTTGCCTGTCTGCTGAGATAATTGCTGAGATTAACCTGTGGTTCTGGTCTGGAATTCTGCCGCAGGTTCCATCTGAGGATGGTACAGAGAAGGTGAAAGTATACCTGAGGGTCAGGCCCTTGTTACCTTCAGAACTGGAACGGCAAGAGGATCAGGTGAGTTTCTGAGGAGGGAGGATTCAAGGTGGAATGATACAGTAAAGAAGAGGTTCTCAGGAATGCTTCCTTCTTTGTAAACTGTGTTTTCCCCTTTCTTAGGATTGTGTCCGTATTGAGAACGCGGAGACCCTTGTTCTACAGGCACCCAAAGACTCCTTTGCCCAGAAGAGTAATGAGCGGGGAATTGGCCAAGCCACCCACAGGTTCACCTTTTCCCAGGTATGAAGGTGCTGGTCTGGGAACAAGGGACCAACATGTAAGGGCAACCTTAGTCCCTCTTTAGAAGGAAAGCTTTTTACTTGCTTGTGAATTTCTTATAGAGGGTGGGGGAAAGTGTCTTTATAGTTGTGTGTGAAATACAGAATATATTCTTGTATTATTAATTATATTAATTATTGTATAATTTTCCATGTTAACTGTAGACCTACTTTTGCCCTACCCTGTATATGCATGTCTACAATTTTAGGTGCCCTTGTTATGAGCTAGCTAGTGTGTCAAGTGCATTCATTTCCAACAACTCTATTATAATTATCATATTGTCCCTATTTTCCTGTCAAGGATACAGGCTCAATGAAGGTAATGTTGCTGAAGCTAGTCAGTGGTATGGTTAGGACTTGAATCCAGCACAGGTTCCATCTGAGGATAGCTCAGATGTTTGTGACCATTATGTTGCCCCATTGTATAGGCAGCATTGGACTTAGTGGATAGCATACCTTAGGTCAGTAGTCAGCAAACTCATTAATCAACAGAGCCAAATATTAACAGTACAACGATTGAAATTTCTTTTGAGAGCCAAGTTTTTTAAACTTAAACTTCTTCTAACGCCACTTCTTCAAAATAGACTCACCCAGGCCGTGGTATTTTGTGAAAGAGCCACACTCAAGGGGCCAAAGAGCTGCATGTGGCTCTCAGTGACCACAGCCTTGGGTATTTGTTAATGTGGATGAAAGATGGTCTGGCAGATTGTAGTTGAGTCCTCAGTGTTTAGGGAGCAGCACTGCAGGGAGAAGTGGCTTGAGCATTGTCCAGGGCCAGCCACCCAGAAGAGATGCGTCTGCTGGCTCACACAGGAGGCAAATGGGAGAGGAAAGGTCACTAAGAAACTGAGTCTGTCTCTAGATCTTTGGACCAGAAGTAGGACAAGCATCCTTCTTCAACCTGACTGTGAAGGAGATGGTAAAAGACGTACTCAAAGGACAGAACTGGCTTATTTATGCATATGGAGTCACCAACTCAGGGAAGACCCACACGATTCAAGGTGAGTAGCAGGCCTCACAGGATTGCTGATTGCCCTATAGTGGTGTTGTCATTGCTTTTGGTTGCTGTCCATTGGAGGAGAAAGGCACTTGTCTCACTACCCCATCTTTTACATTCCTCTAGGTACCATCAAAGATGGCGGGATCCTGCCCCGGTCCCTGGCTCTGATCTTCAGTAGCCTCCAAGGCCAGCTTCATCCCACACCTGATCTGAAGCCGTTGCTCTGTAATGAGGTGATCTGGCTTGACAGCAAGCAGATCCGACAGGAGGAAATGAAGAAACTGGCCCTGCTAAATGGAGGTCTCCAAGAGGTGAAGTGTTACTGTCTACAGAGGTGGGGATAAGGGGACAAATCTCTGCAAAGTTTTATACTTATTTTCTCCCTGGGGCCCTCCAGGAGGAACTGTCTAGCTCCTTGAAGAAGAGTGTCTACATTGAAAATCGAATAGGTACCAGCACCAGCTTTGACAGCGGCGTTGCTGGGCTCTCCTCCACCAGTCAGTTTACTAGCAGTAGCCAGCTAGATGGTAAGTACCATGACTGGGCTCAGTGCCAAGTAAGAACCCACTCCTGCTCTCAACAACTGCCAGGAGTAGAGACCAGAGATTGCAACCGGAGCTCTGCCTTCTGAGGACCCTGCAGGCCAGGGGAGATGGGCTACTTTAGGGTTGATGGTACATTTGCTTCTTCCCCAGAAACAAGTAACCGATGGGCACAGCCAGACAGTGCGCCCATAAGTGTTCCTGCAGACATTCGCTTCTCCATCTGGATCTCCTTCTTTGAGATCTACAATGAACTGCTTTATGATCTGTTAGAACCACCTAACCAACAGCGCAAGAGGCAGATTCTGAGGCTATATGAGGATCAGAATGGCAATCCCTACGTGAAAGGTATGGGAAAGCAGGGAGGCTGATGTGAACCCTGGACAGGACTTGGACAGAGACTAAGAAAAGAGTTAGGTACCCCCATCTTATGTATGCCCTTCTCTTGCCCTCAGATCTCAATTGGATTCACGTTCAGGATGCTGAGGAGGCCTTGAGACTCCTGAAAGTGGGTCGTAAAAACCAGAGCTTTGCCAGCACGCACCTGAACCAGAACTCCAGCCGTAGGTTGGTGGGCTGTGAGAGCCAGCCTTTGTTCTAGAAAATATTAATCCGCCAGTTGATCATGGAAGATGTGTAATGACCTTTTTCTTTTTCTATAGTCACAGCATCTTCTCCATTCGGATCCTGCACCTTCAAGGGGAAGGGGACATTGTCCCCAAGATCAGCGAGTAAGATTTTCCATTTAGAAATTTGGACTTCTTGGCCATAAATGGTAGTGGGGGAGGGGGCAAGGGAGGTGCTGAGAGGAGATTCTTGTTCTCCTTCCTTAGGCAGTGAGATTCTTGGTGGTTCTTCCCCTCCTCACAAGCATAGGAAGGGCTGGAAGGTTCATAACATGTAGTCCTTATGTCAGATCCTGTCCTTCTTTCAAGGCTGTCATTCTGTGATCTGGCTGGCACAGAACGCTGCAAAGATCAGAAGAGTGGTGAGCGGCTAAAGGAAGCAGGAAACATTAACACTTCTCTGCACACCCTGGGCCGCTGTATTACTGTCCTGCGCCAAAACCAACAGAACAGGTGAGATTTTGACTGCAAGCCATGGGCTTGATGGTCTGGAGCTCTGCAGTTTACTAGGAAACTTCCTGGTCACCACTAGGGATGGTGCTAGAATACTTCAAGAGCTGGAGTTCTGCTCACAGCTCTACTCTTCTGATCCCTGCCAGGTCAAAGCAGAACCTGATTCCCTTCCGCGACAGCAAGTTGACTCGAGTGTTTCAAGGCTTCTTCACAGGCCGAGGCCGCTCCTGCATGATTGTCAATGTGAATCCCTGCGCATCTACTTATGATGAGACCCTTCACGTGGCCAAGTTCTCAGCCATTGCCAGCCAGGTGAGAAGTTGGTACCTTTGGAATGGTACCTTCATTTAAGAAAGCTACTAAGGACTGGTCCTGGATTCAATTGAGATATCTTCCCCCGCTAGCTTGTGCATGCTCCACCTGTACAACTGGGACTCCCATCGCTGCATTCATTCATCAAGCAACACAGTCTGCAGGCATCTTCCAGCGTAGAGATAGGAACTAAGACAGACCCGGGCCTTGATGATGACATTGAAAATGAAGTGGATATCTCCATGTATAGCAAGGAGGTGAGAATACAAGAACATTTTGTTGTAGCAGCTTGAGGGCTGCACATTTCCCTATGCTGCCTTCCAGGTGGGCCTGGGCCTTTAAGGGCCATGGCCATCTGATTACCTCTGACCTCTGTCCCCTCTAGGATCTCCTACAGGTGGTGGAAGCCATGAAAGCTCTGCTTTTGAAAGAACGGCAGGAAAAGTTACAGCTGGAGATGCAGCTCCGTGATGAAATTTGCAATGAGATGGTGAAGCAGATGCAGCAGCGTGAACAGTGGTGCAGGTACCGGCTGAGTGGCCCATCTGGGTCAGAGGGTGGGAGGTAGGGGCTGGGATGGAGTTGTGCCTCAAGATCTGTCCTCCATCCTTTAAAATTCTTCAAACTGGTCATAGCTGGACATTAAACTAACTTAATGGATATTAAATTCATTTTAGTTTTAGAATTTTTTGAAGAACCAGTTCAGACTCCCATGTGCAGAAGAGGAAAGAATCTCACAGCAGACTCCCACATGAGGAGGGGAAAATCTGTCCTCCAAGCTCACTCCTCAGAATCTTCACTCACTTCTGTTTTTTCCTCTGACAGTGAACATTTGGACACCCAAAAGGAACTATTAGAGGAAACATATGAAGAGAAATTAAAGATCCTCAAGGAGTCACTGACAAGTTTTTACCAAGAGGAGCTTCAGGTGAGTTGGCCTGAACTAGCCCCAACTGGCTACTCAGATTCCCATCTCTACTTGCTTAATTAAGGTTAACAGATTTTATAAACTCTGGTAGGGGCGGGAATATGTAACTCACTTTTCTGTAGTACCCTTAGTGCTTTGTATGTGCCAATCTGTTTGGCAAATTGATTAAAGGTCTGGTTGGCCGAAACCGGTTTGGCTCAGTGGATGTCCCAGGTTTGATTCCGGTCAAGGGCATGTACCTTGGTTGCGGGCACATCCCCACTAGGGGGTGTGCAAGAGGCAGCTAATCGATGATTCTTATCGATGTTTCTCTCTATCCCTCTCTCTTCCTCTCTGCAAAAAATCAATAGAATATATTTTTAAAAAAGGTCTGGTTGGCCAGAAAACAGTATATGTGCTAACCAAGAAGCTTATATATCAGGGAAGATTTGGTTCATTATGCACTCATCTGTTTCTGCAGTGTTTGACTGTGGGTGGAACTGTGCCTTCTCCCTCCCTCTTAGGAGCGGGATGAGAAGATTGAAGAGCTAGAAGCTCAAGTGCAGGAAGCCAGACAACAGCCAACAGCTCATCAACAATCGAGGTCTGAATTGTCCGTAAGGCGGTCACAAAGGCTGGCTGCTGCTTCTAACTCCACCCAGCAGCTCCAAGAGGTTACAGCCAAACTGGACCAGTGCAAAGCAGAGCTGAACTCGACCACTGAGGGTGAGGAAGGAGAGGGCAGTGCCTCAAGGCAAAGCTATTCTCCAAACTTTGACCTTCTGGCGCTAGCTCCAACAATAATTTCCTTATTTCTGTGCTGCATCCTTAGACCTTTCACTCTAGGATTCACAAGTGCTCTCTTTCTATTATATTTGCTGCAACTGTTGTTAACTCAGAGATAAGTCCAAGGTTAGAAAGCCTGCATATTAATGTTTCTTGTTTCTTTCCTCAGAGCTACGGAAGTATCAGAAAATGTTAGAACCACCACCCTCAGCCAAGCCCTTCACCACTGATGTGGACAAGAAGTTAGAGGAGGGCCAGAAGGTGATTACCTTTCTCTGTTACCAAAACTTTTACCTAAGCCCAACCAGCGTGGCTCAGTGGTTGAGCATCTACCCATGAACCAGGAGGTCACAGTTCGATTCCCAGTCAGGGCACATATCCGGGTTGTGGGCTCCATTCCTAGCGTGGGACGTGCAGGAGGCAGCCATTCAATGATTCTCATAGTTGATGTTTCTCTTTTTCTCCCTCTCTCTCTCTCCCTTCCTCTGAAATCAATAAAAATGTTTTTTGGTGTTTTTTTTTTTTTTTTTTAATCAATCTCTCTAAGCCAGAGAGATTTAAAAAACCAAATGTTTACTTAAGGCGATGTCCAACACTATATCCCTGGTTCATGTAAGGCTAAGAAGTTTCCTATGCCCTGTCCTAGAGGATGGCTATTTTATTCAGCTGACCAGCCTTGTATTTTACTTCTCTTCAAATGGCTATGACTTCTCCAGATCATTATCCTGGTTGAACTTGGCCACAATTTATCACTCCTCCTTCTTTTTCAGAATATAAGGTTGTTACGGACAGAGCTTCAGAAACTTGGTGAATCTCTCCAGTCAGCAGAAAGAGCCTGCTGCCATAGCACTGGGGCAGGAAAACTTCGCCAAGCCTTGACTACTTGTGATGACATCTTAATCAAACAGGTTAGGACAGCCTACAGATCCCCTGCTCTCCCATCAGCCCACGCAGGGTTATGTGAAAAGAGGAATGAGGAGTAGAAGAGAAAGGTCAAGATTTTAAGTATAAGGTACTGTGCTAATTTATAGGCATTTTCTCTGTTGTAACAATACTAGGGAGGTAGGTAGTATCACATTTCATTCAAGATGCTTAGATTGTAAGAAATCATTGTTTTATGCACAGACCTGAAACCCTCTAAACAAAACACTAACAATTAAGCTCTGAAATTAAAGAATTACAGCTGTAATTAGTAGTGGATGGCATGTATTGCCTTGCCCTTCTTATTCTCTCATATAGCAGATGTGATTTCTATGACTTTACTGATCTTCCTTAGGATCAGACCCTGGCTGAGCTGCAGAACAACATGATGTTGGTAAAAATGGACCTCCGGAAGAAGGCGGCTTGCATTGCAGAGCAGTACCATACTGTGCTAAAGCTCCAGGGCCAGGCTTCTACCAAAAAGCGCGTTGGTGAAAACCAGAAAAACCAGCAACCAAACCAAGAGCCCCCAGGGAAGAAACCATTTCTTCGAAATTTTCTTCATCGAACACCCACCTGCCAAAGCTCAACCGACTGCAGCCCTTATGCTCGGATCCTGCGCTCACGGCACACCCCTTTACTCAAGTCTGGGCCGTTCGGCAAAAAATACTGAGGTTGTGGGGAGAAGAGCAATCCTTGCCTGAGGTGGGTCAGCTGCTCACTTAAGAAATAAGTCTCTTTTAAACTTCACCATATATATACCTTGAACTTTATGCAAAATGTAATATTCATACACTAGTTGTTTGTTTTTTTGTAATATAGTCACCTATGTAATCTCATGCTTTTTTACTTATGTATTTTTATGCAGCACAAAAAAGAAAGCTATATTAAAGATATTGTTCACGTTTTTTAATCTGAATCCCAAATTTAACAAAACCATTCAAATTATAAAAGGAAAGAAAAAATTTTAAATAATCATCATTCAGGCCCATGGAAACCCTGGAATGTCGCTAGACATCTAAGAAAGCTTAATAAGAAATGAATTCAAGGAACATTATATAGTCTAAACCTTCTTTACTATAAAATGAAGTATCATACATTAGGAGGTGAATAGGTAACTTGTTTTGGAAACATGGACATAGGAAGGCTGGGTCCCGAGCTCAGGAAACAGCTCCTTGGGGAGAGAATAATTCGTGTCTCTACTATACAAATTCATTGCAACATATATAACCATCGCATATTCCTCCTACTAAATATGCATGCACAGACCTAAAACCCTCTAGGAGCACACTAACAATGATTCCCTTTACCTTGTCTAGCCTGAAAAAAGACCAACTACATCAAAAATATTAAAACAGACCAGCTTGAAATGAGTTTATTCTTGTCTGTAATTATAAAAAGTTATCTCCAAATGGCAATGAGATGATCTGTAATCCTGTCTCCTTACTTTGCTTTTGGGGGAGGATATAAATAACTAAACACCTTTTGTTCTTGGTAGGGGCCTTCATGCTCCGTGAGATTATGTTTGTCCCTTCTATTCAACTCTAATAAGATACTTCGAATTTGAAATATTCTAGAAGATTCTTCAAAACAAATGTACAGGCAGTCTTCGGGCTACATCAGACTCGATGTACAACGTTCATGGTTACATCACCATCTCTCATTTATTAAAAAAAAAAAAAAAAAAGTTCATCATTTTGACATCTGTGCTTTGTTATTATTTACCAAAAGGTCAGGAATTGTTTTCTTTCTGTCACTTCATTACTGCTCTGTATGAGCTCCATGTGAGTGACGTGGGTGCTTATGTAGGCGGGTTCTGACTTATAAAAATCATGCTGTAGGACGGATCTCCAACGTAACCCGAGGACCTACTGTATAGTTTTACCCCATTTAAATCTAATCTCTTGACAGAACAGTCATTCTCAGCAAATCCAAGAATACAATCATGTCTATCCAGAGCCCTAACCTTGCTAGGGTATCCAGTGCCTCTACTGTCAGCAGAGGATAGAATTACAGACTTTTCTCCTTTCCTCACTTCTCAGGAAACCACTCCCAGCAGCATTAAAACGGTTCCTGTAGGCTGTAGCCTTGCCTGTGCTAAAGTGCTCGTACAAGGATGTTTGGGGTGAGGTGGGGAGAATCTGGGAAGAGGGCCAAACTAGCTACTCTGAACATAAGGAAGAAGTGCTTCTAACTGGCAGGACAGTGTCTGTTTCCTGCCAGGATTCTTCTCAGTCTACCCTGAAGGTGATTCTACAAACTCTCCCCAAGGAGCTGTTTCCATCTGTACACACAAAAAGAGCTAAGGTCCTTGGAAGAACAGACATGGCAATGTTTTTACATGGGGGTAAGGCTTGACATCAGTCTAGCAATGTTGCTAGCTTGAAAATAGTCACCTATGGTGTGACTGAAGACAGGTTGAGTGGAGAAACTCTGCGTGTAGGAGTGTTGTTAGCAGACAGGGATGCCGGGAGGAAAAAGGGTGCAGGCATCTCAGTGGAAGGAGTCTCTCCTTGGTTCCGAAGCTGCAGAATTTGCCGGAGCAAGGCCTTACCTTCTTCCCGGGTCTGAAACAAAGTCAGGCAACTATTTCAAAATATGTCCAAGGATGTTCTCAAAAATACTCATGTGTAAGTTTCACAAATCAAGATAGCCTTTCCACTTACCTTTTTATCCACTTTCTACTCCCAAATCATGGTAAAGATTATATGTTTGACCCCAAATCCAAACTCAATAACTGATACTCACATCATTGAAAGCACAACACTTTTGGGCACAAGTTGAAGCTTCATCCCACAGCTTGCATTTAAAATAGTATTGGGCCAGATAGCGGAAAGCTGTGCTCTCCTCCAAGTGTTCCACTATTTCCTAGAAAAGGAAAGCAGAGATGACTAAGGTGATAATAAATAAAATCAGCAACCCAGTCCTCATGTCCAGGACACATACCCCACAAGTATAGATATCTTGAATATATTTGATGTAACATTGAGCAGCCTGTTCTGATTCAGTCAACTGTTCATGAAGCCTACAAAAGAAATTGGTCTTTTAAGTACAAATCAGATTTCAAAGCTAAATAATGATAAATAGTAAAAGCACATTATTAAGACAAAAAAAAAATGATAACACAGACAAGTACAAATTTTTACATAAATGGTACACTGGGATCCAGAATAGTATTAGTGCCCAGAAGCGAGGTTATTTTATCAAATTTAGTATTATTACTCTGCTACTGGTAATGGAGGGAAAGTCAGCAAATACATAAGCTGAGTAACACACCTTTGCAAAAACTTTGATAATATCCTGAGTCAAATTAAAAAAAAAAGATAATTCAGATTTTTTTCTAATAAGCCAGAAAGAACTGGCATGAATAAAACTGTATTTAAGAACCTCTTTGCCTACTACTTCTGAGTTATTATTTTCATAGTTCTTATTAGGAGAGCAGTAGTTTTCCTAGACTGTACTGACATAAAAATTTCATTTCATTTCTTTCAATTCATTCTTGGTCCCTTGCCTAATAGAAAAGCAATTCCCACTTTAGAGAGAAGTGTCATTCTCTCAAGTCAAATGGCTAAATTTTCAGATCACTATTCATACACCCTACTACATCCCCACATTCATGTAGGATGATGGATAGAAGGCTCACCCACCACACCAGAGAAGCCAACAGAAATATCAATAGCGTTTTATTCCTCTCACTCACTTTGCAAGTTTCACCAGAGCCATTTTCTCCACATCTCCCACGGCGTAAGCTCTCCAGTAACACTGTCAAAAAAATAAACATGTCACTTTGACCATTGTCCAGGCGCCATGACTAATCACTCAAAGGCTCAAGGCCTGCAAGCCTCTCAGAACTTCAGATTTGCAGGATGCAGGCATTTTTACTAAATCATAGGTCCGGGCTACACATACTGACATCCCCACAGATGATGTCACCCACGCTTTGCTTTTTAGCCTATTATGTATTCCGACTTCTACACGTAGATGCCAGAACGAAGAAAAGTTACAGAGCACAGATAGCCCCACCCTTCACCCACGCAGCAGATTCCCACTCAGTTCTCAAGGGCTCAGTCTCAGATACCTTTTTGGCTTCCACAAGTTGATTGAGTTTCTCATAACATTCTCCTAAAGCAACCAGCATACGAGAATCATTGGGCCTGAGACAAAATAGTAGTAGTGTGAAAAAGTCTTATAGATAACTAAAGTCCACCACCACCAATGTAGTGATTCCCCCTTATTCGAGGTTTCACTTTCCACAGTCAACTGCAGTCCGGAAATATTACATGGAAAATCCCAGAAATAAACAGTTCTTAAGTTTTAAATTGCACACCATTCTGAGTAGCATGATGAAATCTCACACCATCTTGCCCCTTCCCATCCAGGACATGAATCATCCCTTTGGCCAGTATATCCACACTCTATATACTACCCACTAGTCACTCAGTAGCCATCAAAAGAGAAAGGAGTGTCAGCACTTCCCAAAAACAAACACATTGTCCAGTGGCCAGACTTACCGAAGCTGATGGGCCCGTCTATAATAATAAAGGCAGTAAAATGGCATCTTAAGGATTTCATAGGTCTGCCCGAGGCCATACCAGGCTCTGTAGTCCCGCTTATTAACCTCAATGGCATGTCTAAGAAATGGAAGAGAGACTGGTAAGACAGCAGAATCAAAGTTAGCAACTTGCAGGCTCAAAAGAGGCTCCTAGCATCACAGCAATCTGCTCTACCTAACCCCACACCTAGGAGCTCACCTATAAGCCTGAATAGCAGCGGATGTGTTCTTCATTTCCATGTACTCATGTCCCATTAGTGTCCAGGCCCCAAGATACCGAGGATTCAATTTCAAAGCTCTTTGGAAATATAAGGCTGCTTTCTCATGCTGAGAACGCAAACTATAATAATTGCCTGATTGAAAAACAAAAAATATGAATAATTAGAAAGGTAAAAGTAAAAGTTCACGGCCCTGGCCAGTTTTGTTCAATGAAGAGAGCATCAGCCCATGAACTAAAGGCTCATGGGTTCAATTCTGTATCCCTGGACCAGTCAGGGCCACTGGGGGAAGCAACCAATCAATGTGCTTCTCTCACATCGATCTTTGTTTTTCACATCTCTCTCTGTCTCTCCCCCCCCCCCCCATCTTCTACTCTCTAAAAATCAAAAGAAAAACATCCTCAGGTGA
Organism: Vespertilio murinus; assembly: GCA_963924515.1. Classification (NCBI taxonomy): domain Eukaryota; kingdom Metazoa; phylum Chordata; class Mammalia; order Chiroptera; family Vespertilionidae; genus Vespertilio; species Vespertilio murinus. The sequence goes on along the minus strand of OZ004708.1, from coordinate 28,950,159 downwards.
AGATTAACAAAAAATTAAATAAAAAATAAAAGTCCACCAAAATAGGCAGCATTCCACTGAGTGGACATGAAACCATAACTCATTCCCCCAAATTCCTTGCAGAACAGGAACTGTACATAAGGGAAATATCATCGCTCTCTGGGGAAATATATATAATTTATCACACATTTTGGTGTTTTTTTTTAAAGTGTTCTCTAACATTGCAAGTTTTTCTTCATTTTATTTTATCTGAATGTACTATTTATACATATATTTTGTTAAAGGGTAAGACATTTTTAGAGTAAGCTTTATATTTTGGTTTTTTCAACTATATTGCTAGAGTACCTCAAGGGTGAAAAAAGTAGATCTCTGAGCTCCGCTCTCTCTCAGGAATCAAAGCAGTTATATTATCACTAGAGGACTGGTGCACAAAATTCGTGCACGGGACAGGGAGGGATTTCCCCTTAGCCCAGCATGCTCCCTCTCCAATCCAGGACCCCTTGGGGGATGTCCAACTGCTGGTTTAGGCTCGATCCCAGAGATCAGGCCTAAACCAGCAGTTGGACATACCTCTCACAATCCTGGACTGCTGGCTCCTAATCGCTTACCTGCCTGCCTGCCTGATTGCCCCTAACTCCCCCCCCCCCCCCCCCCGCTGACCTGGTTGCTCCCACAGCCCCCCCACTGGCCTGGTCACCCCAAGCAGCCTGCTATTCAGTCATTTGGTCATCCCTCACTAACCCCTGCCAGCCTGGTCGCCCCATGCCGTCTGCTGTTCAGTCATTTGGTCGTCCTTCACTAGCCCCCCTGCTGGCCTGGTCGTAGGCAGCCATCTTGTGAAGACCTGAGGGTTAATTTGTATATTACTGCTTTATTATATTGGTGGATTGGTCTTGAAAAATGCAAGTCTGTCCTGGCTGGGTAGCTCAGTTGGTTAGAGCAACATCCTGATACAACAAGGTTGTGTGTTTGATTCCCAGTCAGGGCAAATACAAGAATCACCAATGAATGCATAAATAAGTGGAACAACAGACTGATGGCTTTCTCTCTGTGTCTCTCCCTCAAATCAAATCAATAAAATACAATTTTTAAAAAAGAGCAATTCAGCCTTGGTCAGTGTGGTTCAGTTGATTAAAGTGTTGCCCCATTCATGGAAAGGTTGCAAATTCAATACCTGGGCAAATTCATATCCAGGTTGTGGGTTCAATCCCCAATAGGGATGCATTTGATCAATGTTTCTTTCTCTGCCCACTCCCTTCCTTTCTCTCTAAAATCAATAAACACATCCTCAGGTGACAATAAAAAAAAGAAGAAACAAACAGCATGGTATTGGCAGAAAAATAGACACACAAACTAATGGAACAGAATTGAGAGCCAAGAAATAAAAACATGTATATGGGCAATTAATTTTTGACAAAGAAGCCATAAACATACAATGGAGGGGGAAAAGCCTCCTCAATAAATGGTGCTGGGAAAACTGGAAAGCCACATGCAAAAGAATGAAACTACATTACAGTTTGTCCTCATATAAAAACATTGATTAAAAATGAATCAGACCTGAAATAATAAATTACATAGAAAACTTGGGCAATCTGGTTCCAGAGTCCAAATCTTAACTTTGTTGTACTGTCATATATGCTGATATAGACATACTTACAATACCCTCGCCAGAAAAGATGCAGAAGAAAGCAATAAATTCACATCAAGACATAAAAGCAGAAGCAATGACTACACAAGTAGGAGATTCCTGTCATCACTCTATTCTTAAGTTGTTGCATTTTCTCTTATGTCTTTAGTTTCTTTTTTCTCTCCATCCTTCTTTCTTGCATTTCCTCTGCATTTGCTATAATATGAAAGCTGAAGCATATTCTGTCATATCTAATGTTCCTTATTCTTAAATTTTAATATAAGCGGGCTGAATCAACAAACATTTACTGATCATCTTTCAGGAACTTTGCTGGCCATTACAGACATACTGAAAGAGGGGGAAAAAGTTCAGCCCAGCCAGTTTGGCTCCATAAAGAGCTTGCAGACCAAAGGGTCCCAGGTTCAATTCTGGTCAAGGGCATGTACTGATACCTCAGTTGCAGGCTCCTCCCAGGCCCTGGTCAGAGTGTGTGCAGGAAGCAACCAATCAATGTGTATCTCACATCGATATTTCTGTCTTTCCCTCTCTCTTCCAGTCTCTCTAAAAAAAATAAATGAAAAAATATCCTGGGTAAGAATTTTTTTAAAAGTTCATTGAGGTCACCTGAAATTATTATTAAAAAAATAAACAGGAGCCGAAACCACTTTGGCTCAGTGAATAGAGCGTCGGACTGTGGACTGGAAGGTCCCAGGTTCAATTCCGGTCAAGGGCATGTACCTTGGTTGCGGGCACATCCCCAGTAGGGGGTGTGCAGGAGGCAGCTGATCGATGCTTCTCTCTCATAGATGTTTCTAACTCTCTATCCCTCTCTCTTCCTCTCTGTAAAAAATCAATAATATATATATATTTTTAATAAATAGGAAACTCCTAAATCATTATTCTTCACGTGTATGTCTCCTTTGATTTTAATTGGCTTTAAGTCAATAGGCTTAAAAAAAAAAAAAAAAAAGACACTGTTCATTATCTCCGCTACCTCTATTATCTTTCTTCATGTAAAGGGCACTGTTAGCGATCTGGTTACCCAGTCACCAATTCCTGTTTGTTCTACTTCCTAAATATCTCCTAAATCCTCTCTCCAGTCCTCAGGCCAATATCTCCTCATCATACGTTTTCATCATCCTGAATTATTTCAAAAGCCTCCTGGCTGGTCTCCCTGCCCCTAGTCTTGCCCTTTTTCTAATCCGCTTAGCACACTGTCTCCAGGCATCATTTGAAAGAGTATCAGAACACTTTTATCACTCTGGCTTAAAATCCTTCAGAAGACTCCCACTGTCTTAAGAATAAAATCCAAATTTTAAGCAAAACAAAAAAGGCTCTCCAAAATCTGGCCTTTTTTTGTACATTCCCACCTCCCACGCCATGCTTTAGGATGCTGAACTATTTCCAGCATGTCTGTTTCACACTCCAATGCCTCTGCACTGCAATGCCCTTCCCAACTCAATCCTCTCCTACTGAACTCTTTCACGCCTGCCTATTCTTCAAGCATCACCTTCCCTAATCCCAGACTCAATTAGATGCCTTTCCTTTGTACTCTCTTTCTTTCTTTTTACATACGTTTTTATTGATTTCAGAGAGAGGAAGGGAGAGAGAGAAATATCAATGATGAAAGAGAATTATTGATCAGCTTCCTTCTGCATACCCCCTTACTGGGAAGTGAACTTGCAACCCCCAGGGAATGTGCCCTGAATGGAAATTGAACCGTGACCTCCTGACTCATAGGCCGAGGCTCAACCACTGCACCACACTGCCTCACACTTCCCAGGCCTTATGTACTCCCTTAGCATCCTATGTTTACCTCAGTCATAACACTCAGCCATTGTATTGTAACTGTTTTCTTATTGGCCTTCCTAAATAGGAAATTAGGGTAGGTAATGCAATACAAAGCACAGTGCCTGGCACTCTGAGTAGAAGATGCTTGAAGATGTTTTCTGAATAAACTGGAGTTGCATCTTCACTTAATGGACTTTGTACTTTATTCATAATGTTCTATATTGAAAAGATCATTCGTTCCTACTCTTACCTATGTTTTCAAAGGACTTATTACATAACCATGCCAGACTACAACTTCCTCAAGGACTGGAAATATTCACTGAATAATTAATGAATTGAAATTCTATCAGTTTAGAGCATCGGCCTGCGGACTGAAAGGTCCCGGGTTCAATTCCGGTCAAGGGCATGTACCTTGGTTGCGAGCACATCCCCAGCAGGGAGTGCGCAGGAGGCAGCTGATCGATGTTTCTCTCTCACCGATGTTTCTATCTATCCATGCCTCTCTCTTCCTCTCTGTAAAAAAACAATAAAATATATTTTTTTAAAAGAAGAAATTCTGCCGAAACCGGTTTGGCTCAGTGGTAGAGCATCGGTCTGCGGACTGAAGGGTCCCGGGTTCGATTCCGGTCAAGGGCATGTACATTGGTTGTGGGCACGTTCCCAGTAGGCGGTGTGCAAGAGGCAGCTGGTCGATGTTTCTCTCTCATCGACGTTTCTAGCTCTCTACCTCTCTCTCTTCCTCTCTGTAAAATATCAATAAAATATATTTAAAAAAAGAAAAAAAGAAATTCTATCAGTTTATTAACAACATCCCAATCTAGAGAGGTACAAATGCATGATCTTGATGCAGTGTCACCCAGAAATAGGTGACACTGCATCAAGGAAACATAGACTTTCATCTCCAGGAAACATAGACTTCCAACATAACCAATCAAGCTTACTTTTATCCAGGAGTGGCTATTCATCTGTTTGTTTTTTATTTTTTTAAATATATTTTATTGATTTTCCACAGAGAGGAAGGAAGAAGGATAGAGAGCTAGAAACGTCAATGAGAGAAACATCGACCAGCTGCCTCTTGCACACCGCCTACTGGGAACGTGCCCGCAACCAATGTACATGCCCTTGACCGGAATCGAACCCGGGACCTTTCAGTCTGCAGACCAACGCTCTATCCACTGAGCCAAACCAGTTTCGGCCATTCATCTGTTTATGACAGCTGATTATCAGGCTATACTAGTGTGGCCAAGTACATAGGACCATGGTTCATAACCAGAGATGATTCTGACCCAAGAAGTTATTTGGCAATACCTGCAAATATTTTTTTAAATATATTTTTAATTCAGAGAGGAATGGAGAGGGAGTGATAGAAACATCAATACTGAGAATCATTGACCGGGCTGCCTCCTGCACGCTTCCTATTGGGGATCCAGCCCACAATCCCAGGCATATGCCCTTGACCAGAATCGAACCAGGGACCCTTCAGTCTGCAGACCTACGCTATATCCACTGTGCCAAACTGTGTAGGGCACCTGCAAATATTTTTTATCAGCACAACTAGGGGGAAGGAGCAGTGGGTAGAGGCTAAGGATACTACTAATACCTACAATGCATATGACAGCCCTGCTCAAAAAAGTTACCCTAAAATGTCATTAATGCCAAGATTGAGACACCCCAGTACATAGAAACAGGTACTCTCATCTCTTTTCATAGGATTGGAAATTCTTTCAAATTTTTCTTTTTAAGAGAAGGGGAGAGAGAGAGAGAAAGAGAACATCAACCAGTTGCCTCCTGCATACCCCCAACCAGGGTTAGAGCCCGCACCCGGGGCATGTGCCCTGACTGGGAATCCAGCCAGCATCCTCTTGATGCATGGGATGACACCCAACCAAATGAGCCACACCAGCTAAGGTCTTACAAACTTTTTAGTAGTACTAAAGTGTAAACTATATATATATATATAACTTTTGATCCAGTCTTTTACTGCTTATTATATAAAAATAACTGCATTAACATGCAAAAATAAATGTACACATACAAAAATGTTTCCTGAAGCAATTTTTATATTAAAATGATGGCACATCTATATAATATTAGATCACAATAAAAATAATAAAAACCTAGACCCAAAAAGAAGAAGATATATTAAGTTTAAAAAAGGAAGTTACAAAGCAGTGTGTATAATGATATATTTTTTATAAACTGTACACACACTTGCACACACACATTTTTAGTATTCACACAGAAAAATATTCTGGAGTCATGTTCTCTAAACAACCTTGGGGATGAGGTTATAGTGAGCTTTCACATTCTATTGTACATAATTTTATTACTTTTGACACTTTTATACTGTTGTTATTTTTATACTTGCATTATTTACAATAAAGGTAAATCTTAAAAGAAAAAGAATAATGACTCTTACCAATTACACAGCAAGTTTCTACACGATATTTATCAATCTCACAGAGGTTGTGAGCCAGATAACTCAATTCAGATTTCATGCTCTGGAAGAAAAGAAAAAGACAGTCTGAGCATGGAAAATGAACCTCTTATTTTTCTTGAGGTTAATGCAACTGGATGACAATCCAACCCAGATGACAGCACAAATGAGCTTAATCAAGTCCAAGTAAAGGAAGCAGCTCACCCTGACATAAAGAAGGTTGGAGAATGTATCCATATTCTCAATCCTATAAGGATCTTGTTTCCTTAGCTCATTAAAAATAGAGAGGGCTTTATCAATATCTGCAGAAAGAACATAGTTTAGAAAACAACACAGTGATACTTTCAGGTTTTGAAGAATTTCATTGTCCTTATTCACTCACCTCTGATATTGTGATAGGCAACTGCAATTTGGGAAACAATATACGAGCTCTTAGAAAAGCCCACATCAATGAGATTCTGGTACTTTTGCAGGGCCTCCTCTATCAACTGCAATTCTGTGTATATATGAGCCAGAAAAAACTCCTTCATCCAGGTGTCTGGCAAAGACAGGAACTTCAGCTGGCAGCAGGAAAGAGAGGAGCACATTTAATATATTTTGACCTCTCTCCCAAAAGAACATCAAGGAACTATTTTTATTGTCTAAAGCAGCGATTTTCAACCAGTGTGCCACAAGAGGCACGGTGCTGTGCCGAAAGAATTTTTAAAACATGCAACACCTGACTATTTAATAAGGGGCACTGACTCCTTTTCCCTTACACTGTCAAATAAAAAAAAGTGACAAGAGTTAACACAACAGTACCTGCCTGGATGAATGACCCAAAATTATACCTTTTTTGTGTGTGTCAGATTGACAAAAACTGTATTTTTAGTGTTCTACAGAATTTAGTAATTAGTTTATATGTGCCATTAGATGAAAAAGCTTGAAAATCACTTGTCTACAGGTGTTTATCATGGGAAATTGTATTATAGCACCTAATATTGGACACAGGGCATTTCAATGTAATAGGATTTACAAGCATAATAGGGAGGCAAGGCCCAGTCAGGAAAGGCTTCAAAGGATAGATAGGATTTGAGATGTCTTGGAGGGTGGGTAGATTTGAATAGAAAAAAGGGGAAAGGAAGAAAAAAAAATGAACATTCTAGGCAAGAACAACATAAATAAAAGAAACGGTTATGATGAATGTGGGAGAAGAGGGAAGCTTTGTGCTGGGACGCAGTGGAAAATGAGACTGAAATGGTAGGGTGGTTCCTATAGTGCAATAGGAAATGGTATTGCAACAGGAAACCACTGAATTTTTATGCAAGAGAATCATGACATGGGTGTTTTAAGAATAAATTTGGAAACTGCGTGCAGGAGGGCTTAGAAATGGGAGTATAAAAGAGGAACATCTGTAATAATCTGAACAATAAAGACGTTATTTTTAAAAAGAAAAGAAAAAAATGGGAGTATAAAGATGGGAAAGGTAGAAAGTATATATTACTTAAGAAATCCAAGTTGGAGATAAATAAGATGACAAAAGAAGCTAAAAGTAAGAGACAGATACAAGAAGAAACCATGGCCCCAACTGGTTTGGCTCAATGGACAGAGCATCGGCCAGCAGACTCAAGGGTCCCAGGTTCGATTCCAGTCAAGGGCATGTATCTTGGTTGTGGGCACATACTCAGGAGGGAGTGTGCAAGAGGCAGTCGATCAATGTTTCTCTCTCATCGATGTTTCTAACTCTCTATCCCTCTCCCTTCCTCTCTGTAAAAAAATCAATAAAATATATATTTTTTAAAAAGTTGGGAGAAAGAATTTGGTAGGTAGATGAAAAATGTAGTTTTGTGTATTTTGAATTCAGAGATAAAACAAACTTTCAATGAAATTCTAGTAGGCAATTAGATAGGTAAATACAAGTAAACAAAGGTAAAATTTCAGACACAGACTTAGTAGCATATATCATTATTAGGAGAAACCAACCAGATTTTGGCTATTTAGAGCAAACAAAAAGAAATGTGTTGCCCTAGCCAGTTTGGCTCAGTGGATAGAGTGTCGGCCTGCAAAGTAAAGGGTCCCAGGTTCGATTCTGGTCAAGGGTTGCAGGCACATCCACAGTGGGGGAGGTACAGGAGGCAGCTGATCCATGTTTCTCTCTCATATTTCTCTCTCATCGATGTTTCTACCTCTCTGTCCCTCTCCCTTCCTCTCTGTAAAAAATCAATAAAATATATATTTTTTTAAATGTGTTATCATTTCCATTAATTACTGAACAACAGAAAATAAACTTTATAGACAATATTCTCTAATAATGACTACTAAAATGATTGCAGTTTAAAAAGCAATTTCATATATATTATTTCCTTAACAAATCACTGAATCTTCTCAAAGTCCTATGAGCTCAGCAGAGACTTAAAATGTTTAAATACGATCCCCTTTTAAAATATATATTTTTAATTGCTTTCAGAGAGGAAGGAAAAGGGAAAGAGAGGTGGAAACATCAATGATGAAAGAGAATCATCAATTGGCTGCCTACTGAATACCCCCCCCCCTCCCCCGGAGACAGAGCTGCAACCCAAGCATGAGCCTTGATGGGGAATTGAACCATGACCTCCTGGTTCATACATACGTATTAACCACTAAGCAACACCTGCTGGGATAAATATGATCCTTGATATCAGAGGAACCTTTCCTATAATAGCATCTTTGAAATTAAGAAACTGCAACAGTATTTAGTCTATAAAACAAGTTATAGTAAAACTTGAATGTGAACTCATGAATATGAAAAGTATCCTCTATATTACAGTGTTTCCCAAACTTTTGACATATGTGTACCCCTTCTATAATTTTCATAAAGCTGAGTACCTCTCGTCAAAAAGAAAATGGAGCCGAAACCAATTTGGCTCAGTGGATAGAGCATCGGCCTGCAACTGAAAGGTCCCGGGTTCGATTCTGCTCAAGGGCATGTACCTTGGTTGTGGGCACATCCCCAGTAGGGGGTGTGCAGGAGGCAGCTGATCGATGATTCTCTGTCATCGATGTTTCTAACTCTCTATCCCTCTCTCTTCCTCTCTGTAAAATATCAATAAAATATATATATTTTTAAATAGATGTATTTTAATAACAATCAAAATATATTTATTTTTTATTTTTTTGGTACATACACAAAATAATAATAAATGAAAAATAAAATTATTCATAATAAAATATAAATGTTATATTATAAATAACATTTATTTGCACATCAGACCATCTCACGTCTCACAAGACTGTCTTGACTTGACTCATGAGAACGTAGAATTAGGCACAGCTAAGCACGGTACAGTGCATATCCCCACCAAACTCCAGTGCAACGCGTACCCCCACCAAACTCTTCCTGTACCCCTGGGGATATGCATACTACACTTTGGGAAACACTGCTCTATAATAATAAAAGCGTTATATGCTAATTAGACTAGACAGCCGAATGCACTTCTGAACATTATTCGAGACAAAGCTGCCGCAGCGGGGGCTGAAGCAGAGGTGGTTAGGGACAATCAGGCAGGCAGGAGAGCAATTAGGGGCAATCAGGCAGGCAGGCAGAAGGGTTAAGAGCCAGCGGTCCTGGATTGCAAGGGATCCCTGACTGCCAGTTTAGGCCCAATCCCTCCAGGATCCCTGTAGGATCAGGCCTAAACTGGTAGTCAGACATCCCCTGAGAGGTCCCGGATTGCGAGAGGGTGCAAGCCGGGCTGAGGGACACCCCGCTGCCCCCATGCCAGCCCTGAGCACAAATTTCCTGCAACAAGCCTCTAGTCTATAATAATAGGGGTAATACGTTAATTAGACTGGATGACCTTCCCTGGGGCTATGAGGGAAGCCCGGGCCCCAAGTCCCAGGTGCCTGCTGGCAGCCAAAAGGAAGCCTGGGTCCCAGGTGCCTACCGATGGTTGGAGGGAAGCCGGGTCCCAGGTGCCAGAGGAAGCCAGTGCTGGCTGGCAGCTGGAGGGAGGAAGGCCTACTCTTGCACGAATTTCGTGCATCGGGCCTCTAGTCCTAATATAACTGGATGCAAATCAAACAGCAACTACCAAACAAGAGCCAGACATTTGTCTTTCAAATGGAGACCTGAAGACCAAAATCCCAACTGTGAAAGAGACCAGAGAAGGAGCAAAGAGCTATCTATATAATCAAAGGCTTAGCAAACCTCTCTCCTCCCACCCCATTACTACAGAATTATATAATTATATAAAACTTGAAGCACAGACTTTTTCACATAGCTCATCTTTTTAAAAAAAATTTTAGTGATTTCTGAGAGGAAGGGAGAGGTAGAGAAATAGAAACATCAATGATGAGAGAGAATCATTGACTGATTGCCTCCTGCATGCTCCCCACTGGGGATCAAGCCCACAACCTGGGCATGTGCCCTTGACGGGAATCAAACCCAGGACCCTTCAATCACAGGCAACACACTAACCACTGAGAAAACCAGCTAAGGCCACATAGTTCCTCTTAACTTACCATCTCTTTGTCTGTAATCAAGTTACAGAGTTCTAGCCAGGCTCCCCAATGCAAAGGCAAAACATGGGTAGCCTCCACAAATACATCGATGGCCTCTTTCACCAAGTCCAGTTTTCGAAGCACAACACCATACCTAGAAAAGAAGGAAACCATCACAGAAGGTAATGCTCTACAACAGCTCTCTTCTACTCAGGAGAATATGTTGTAGAAAGTTCCAACTTACTCTAACACTTACAGATAAAGGCCAAAACCATCAAGTTCCCGAGCTTGGTGCTTTTTGCTGAGCTCCACTCTCAATTCTCTAAGAGCCTCATTTTTTACTTGTCCCTTTTCCAGAGGGCCTAGAAAAGAAGCAAAGTCTCTAATCGAAGAGAAAACTGCTGGTCTTCGTTTTATAGACCTGGCATTCCTTTTGGCATCCAACAGCTACACCTGAAACTTGCAGCAGACACTCACCAGTGGTCAATATCTTGCACCATTTTTCGCCCCCAAAATATAACAATTGATAACTGGTCTGCAGTTATGTTTTGGTAGGCCCACACAGGTTTTTAAAGTTTTGAATTAATATCAACATTTAAAAACCAGAAGAACTCAACTAAAAATCTGAATTTCCAGCTTCAGGTTGCAGCTGGAAGTAAGTAGTCAGACAAGAAAGCCTTGACGACAGCAGGCCACAAGCCACCCTCAGCTGGAGCTGGGAGACAATCAGCCAGGTGTGCTACCTAATTTCCAACAGCCCTCCCCACCACTCCACACATTTGTATTACCTGCCTGGCTTCTACAGGCATTTGTGTGTGCAACCCCTGCTTTAATCTAAAAGGTGAAAAAAGAAATTCATACCGAGGCTATCAACTGTTTCATCATCCTTCTTCTTTTCTCCAGACTGTAAGAGAAAATCCACACGTGGGTCTTTTTACAAGTTAATTCTGAACCTGTCTGTTCTAACACTAGCAGCCTGATTCCCCCTAAAGGGCCCAAAACCATCCAAAATGGCAGCTACTATTGGTCACTAATTTTAAGTAACTATTCACGGGCTCCCATTGGTCAAATCTGGAATAATTTGAGCACCAAATAATTAAGTGCTGAAATGAATTATATAAATAATTAAAAATAAAAGAATCCTTAAGTCCATACTAGGTAAATAGATAAATGGATAGGGAAGAAAAGACTCTTCCTTAGAACAGAATGACAAATGAGCAGCAGTAAATATGGAGATTGCTAGAGGGCAAAATCATCATTTTGCAACATCATAGTAGAAAATACTTCAGGCTGCCAAAACCGGTTTGGCTCAGTGGTAGAGCGTCGGTCTGCGGACTGAAGGGTCCTGGGTTCAATTCCGGTCAAGGGCATGTACATTGGTTGCGGGCACATCCCCAGTTGGAGGTGTGTAAGAGGCAGCTGGTCGATGTTTCTCTCTCATCGATGGTTCTAGCTCTCTGTCTCTCTCCCTCCCTCTCTGTAAAATATCAATAAAATATATATTTTTTAAAATACTTCAGGCAAGAATTAACAATGAATTTCTTGACTAATGGATATTTAAGTTGTTGACATTTTGGGGGTATTACCAAAAAAAAACTTCTATGAAGAGAGGTATTAAACATTGGGCAAGTTACTTAAAGTAGAATTGCTTGGTCATAGTATTTCAAATTAACATAATATACCCAAACTGACCTCAAATGGGGGAGTGGGGGTATCAGAGGAGGGAATCTACTGCCTCGCCCCTTTGTCAATATTATCAGTTTTTAAAAATATTTTATTTCATAGCATTTTTTTTAACTTTGACAACTTCTTTATTATTGTCAAATATTTATAAAGTACATTCACCAAATAGGCTATTGCTATGCTATTTAAAAGGTTTAACTTTTCCCACTTGGTTCAAAGTAGAAGTGGCCCTCACCAGGTATCTAGAATACATGTACAGGAAATAGGCTTTCTTGCTATTGCAGCCATGCAGGAAATGTGCTGCCCGATCATACTCTTTAACGTCAAAGTAGGCTTTGGCCAGGGTGTAAGCATCCATATCCTGGGCATCTTCCTAGAAGAGACAAATGTTTGTAAATAACTGGGAATAAGACAAAAAAGTTCAAATCCAATTTCAAGATGTAAGAAAAAATAATTTTTCTCTCCTTTTCCTCCTCCCAAAACCATCCTATATCATAAAAGGCTAATATGCAAATCAACCAAACAGGGGAACAGCCAGTTGCTATGACTCACACTAAACCACCAAGGGGCAGACACTCAACGCAGGAGCTGCTCCCTAGTGGTGAGTGTGCTCCCACGGTGGAGGCTGCTCAGCCAGAAGCCATGAGCCAGGCTCAGGGCTGGCAAGCGCACCAGCAGTGGAGGGAGCCTCTCCTACCTCCACAGCAGCACTCAGATGTCCAACTGCCAGACTGCAAGAGGGTACGGGCCAGGCTGAGGGACCCCCGAGTACACAAATTTTTGGCACTGGACCTCTAGTATGTATAATGAAGTAAAGTCAGATAACTTTTTTTTCTTCAAAATAAAAAGTTATGGGAGCCCAGCTACAGTGGCTTGGTGGTTAAGCATCGACCTATGAACCAGGAGATCCCAGTTCATTTCCCAGTCAGGGTCACATGACCAGGTTGAGGGCTCAATTGGGGGGAGGGTGCTGCAGGAACAGGGGGGAGCAGGAGGCAGCCTTTCAATGATTCTCTCACATCATTGATGTTTCTATCTCGCTCACTCTCCCTTCCTCTCTGATATCAATAAAAATACATTTTTTTTAAAGTTAGAGGAAAAAATAAAAATTTGTAAAATATTAAACCAACACACTCAGAAACGTTTATTGTTTCTGCAAATGTAGAAGTTGTATAGGCTTTAGTATTAGGGACCTATATTCAAGTTCTAACTCTGATTTTCTGGCTTCATGACATCAGTAGGAAAGTTACTTAGCTTCTCTGAGTATTCACTTCTTCATCAATAAATGGAGCCAATAATATAGATTTGACATGAAGGAAAAGGTGAGAGAGAAAGTTATAGAAAATGTTTGGCAATTGCTGAAACCGGTTTGGCTCGGTGGATAGAGCGTTGGCCTGCAGACTGAAAGGTCCCAGGTTCAATTCCGGTCAAGGGCATGTACCTTGGTTGTGGGCACATCCCCAGTAGGGGGTGTGCAAGAGGCAGCTGATTGATGATTCTCTCTCATCAATGTTTCTAACTCTCTATCCCTCTCTCTTCCTCTCTGTAAAAAGTCAATAAAATATATATATATATATATATATATATATATATGTAAAATGTTTTTAAAAACTACAATACAGCTATAATTCTCTGTGGGAAAAAATGAAATAATGCATATTTAAGTTAAATGTATAATCCACATCCCAAATTCTAGGGATAAGCTGATTAAAACTTCAATAATTTCATTCTCCTCATCCTTCTTGCCCCAAATATTACCAGCACAAAACATTCAGTGTTTTCTTCACTGGATGAACCTGTCTTAAATGTGGCTCTTCAGATTAGGATTCTGCTGGCTCTTTTCATATCCACTTACTATTTGCTTATTTCTTCCCCTGCCCCTTCTCAACCTGCATTATACCTTTTTTTAAATATGTTTTTATTTATTTTAGAGAGAAAGATAGAAAGAGAGAGGGAAGGAGGGAGAAAAAGAGGGAGAGGGAAAAGGAGAGATCAGCTGCCTCCCACAAGCATCACTGGCCCAGGGTATCAAGCCTGTAACTTGGGCATGGACCCACCCGGACCCGGCATCAACCAGCGACCTTTCAGTTCACCAGAGGACACTCAACTAACTGAACCTTCACCAGCCAGGGCTGCACTATACCTTTCAGAGTAAAAAATACTCATTGTTTTTAAAGGGAGGGAGGAATCAGGAAACAAAATGGATTATGATGAAAAGCATTCAGACTACAGAGTAAACACATGTAGTCCTATAGGTGACGTAAAACATATTCCTATCTCATTTAATTCCCTCAACTGTTCCACCAAGTAAATACTATTTTACCCTCACTCCACAGATGAGGATACTATATGGTTCAGGAGGTTCAACTGCCGAAAGTCACCAGTGTGGCTGAGATTGGAGCCCAGGGCTGTGTGAATCCAAAGCCAGTTCCGCACTGTTGTAAAAACCTTCGATTCTGGCTCGTTGTCTACGCTGGGCTACAAAAGCGAAAAGGCTGAAATCCTATGCAAGGGTTTTTTTTTTTCCCTTATTCTCTCCAGCTTAAGTAAACGCACCACCATTTAAAACGCCCAGCTCTTTATTAAATGACTGAATTCCTTTTTTGCAAACATTCCTGCGAAGTAAGCAGTCTGCTGCTGCGTTGACAAGCCCTTCCTTCTGGGACAGACGGGGAGCAGTCCTTACCTCTGTCATAGGCGGGGGCGGCTGCAGCTCGACTAGCGGCAACGCCGGGAGGGAGAAGGCCAGCTCCGCGGACCTGGAACACCCCGCAAACCGAGTCAGCTCCGCCAGCCCCCCAAGGCCAAGGACCCCAAGCCCAGCCCCGGCCAATCCCGACATCTCACCATTTGCTGCTGTGCAGTAGGCCCCGCTCTCGGGTAAGGCCAGCGATAAGTAGCAGCTGCTTTTTAATTTCCCGCAAATTTGAGAAATCGCCACTAGCTGACACGATGGGTACCCCCGGAGTGGCCAGGGCCACAGGAACTACAGAGGGGCTCGCGGCCATCTTTCTGCCTCAGCCGCCCCAGCCAATCAGCAGCGATGATGCTAGCTGGGCGCCGGCACCAAACAAGGTTGCCTGGTATTGGTGAGCCCTTGCTCCGGGACAACCAATCAGAGACCTCACTTCTCACGACGTCACCAGGAGGCCGGGAAAGAGGAGACCATTACATCCCCGATTGGCCAAGAGCTCCCGGGGCGGGAAAATTAGAAGCTGGAAAGCGGGGCGGGGAAGCCACGATCTCTGGGCGTGGCCGAGAGGAATAAGTGGCCGGGAAAGGTGGACTGGAAAACGGGAGGCGGGAATAGGAGCAAGAAAGTGGGCAGAAGAGGGAATGCCCTGCACCTTTGGGATGATGTAATTGGACTAAGGATTAAAAAAAAAAAAAGTGTATTTTGTGAGCGGATCCTGTGCCGCTGGTTAACCAAAGTGATGCATGTGTCTAACGAATCCTTTCAAGAACAACTTACATTTTTTACCCCACGCCCCTACTCAATGAATAAAATCCCTTTCAAAACTCCGGGGTGGCATATTGCCGGTTGCTTAGACTCTATGCCCCAAGTCCGGCCTCCTTTTTTGCATTAGTCGAGCTGCAGCTGCCTCCGTCTGTTACAGAGGCAAGGACTACTTACTCCGCATTAACCCAAAACGTAGCGACCTGCCACTGGAGGGGAGCAGCCTGCTTACTTCGCGGGAATGTTTGTAAAAGGAATTCAAGGATTTAATGAGCTGGGCTGTCTTGTGGTTGTATTGTGATCCCTGCTCTGACCAGCAGATGGAGCCATTCCCTCCCTCCCCTACTCTTCCAACCGCTGTAGCAGAAAAGCGGTTGCTTAAACGCCATGTGGTCCACAGATGCGAGGCTGTGACAATCACAACACTGGAGGCCAAAGAAGGGCGAGGACTGACTGACAGGAAGAATTGATTACAAATAAACCCAGTGAGGAATTAAAGAAGAGTCCGTTTCCCAGTAGGGTTTTGGCATTCTTAACATTTTGTACTGGTTCTTTGTTGGGGAAGGGGGAGGGCTGTCCTGAACCATTGTAAGATGTTTAGTATCCCTGGCCTCTACCCACTAGATATTAGCGGCATGCTCCTCCCCTAAGCTGTGACAACCGAAAATGTCTCAGACATTGCTAAATGTCTGGGGAAGGAGGGGCAAAATCATCCCTATTTGAGAACCACTAGTTGGGGCAGTGGTCTATATAGACTGGGGGGTGAACTCTGAGGGCCACCTGTCCTGAAAGCTCAATTTCCAGCGCTTGGTAGTTGTGGGAAGAGCCTTAAAACAAGGAAACTAGCCGCCCTCACCTGATGAGTAGGAAAAGCTAAGAGGGTCACAAAGAAAAGGGGAGGGAGCAAAAGTGAATTTGAAACATATATTCTTAAGATTGTTCTATGAGGTGGGGGTTATTTATATATAAAAATATAGAGGCCTGGTGCACAAAATTTGTGCATGGGTAGGGTCCCTAGGCCTGGCCAATCTGTGGGGTGACCGACAGGGCGATGGTGCCACCCCCTCCCACCCCCCGCTGGCACCCACCTTGCCTGGCCTGAGGCCTGTGGGCTGGGAGAAGCTCCTGTGTTGAGCATCTGCTCCCTGGTAGTCAGTGCACATCATAGCAACTGGTCATTCCATCCATCAGTTGATTTGCATATTATTAGGCTTTTATTATATAGGACTAGGAAAAGCCCAGCAACCCTTAAGGCAGAACGACCAGTCACTATGACACGCACTGACCACCAGGGGGCAGATGCTCAGCACAGGAGCTGCCCCCTGGCGGTCAGTGTGCTCCCACAGTGTGAGCACTGCTCAGCTCAGCTGGGAGCCCCGCGCACACCTGGCAAGCACAGCAGCATGGCAGGTGGCGGTGGTGGGAGCCTCTTAGCAGCAGTGCTAAGGAGCAGCCAGCCAAGCAAGGAACAAGCAGCAGGTGGTAAGGATTGAGGGGTCCCAGACTGTGTGAGGGATGTCTGGCTGCCGGTGTAGGCCCATGTGCTAGGATGTGGGCAGAATTAAAAAGTTTAAAATACAGCTGAAACCGGTTTGGCTCAGTGGTAGAGCGTCAGTCTGCGGACTGAAAGGTCCCAGGTTCAATTCCGGTCAAGGGCATGTACACTGGTTGCGGGCACATCCCCGATAGGGGGTGTGCAAGAGGTAGCTGGTCGATGTTTCTCTCTCATCGATGTTTCTAGCTCTCTATCTCTCTCCCTTCCTCTCTGTGAAATATCAATAAAATATATATTTTTTAAAAAGTTGAAAATACAGATGGACATTAACCTGCCTCCCCGCAGCTTAGGAAAGGTTGAGTCATAGTCTTCTGGGGCTGAGGAATATGAAGATGATAGGCAGCCCGAGCACTGGGGGGAAAAATGTATTTTTAATAGCTGCGATGACCATCTAAGCTATTATGGCCCCATCTTTACTGATCTAAGCTCATACTTAAATGGAAATTTACTTGAAAAGCCCTTTCTTTGCATAATGGAAAGGCAGGCTTGTCCACTTCCATCTCCCCAAGGCAATCGCCCCAGGATGTAATGGGAGACCTCCCTACCAGTTCAGCTCGTCAGGGGCTCGCAGCCTAGGTACTCCCCCTTCTCAGTGTCCCTCATCCCTATTACTCAGTCAAGCCCCCCTAAGGATGCCTCCCCTCCAGGGTCACTGTGGAGAACCGTTAGGAGGAAGGGGAATTGATCAGGCTGACATCATTGTGCTGCTCAGCCTCTTATCTCAGGACGATGTTCCAGAAGGGCTTTCACTGTGGGGTAACAGGCTGAGCCTCATTACAGCAGGCTTCCCATTGGGTAGGCAAAGTTGGTGACTTCCCCCAGGATAGCCACAGGACCCCCCCACACCAGGCTGCCCATGGTTCCAAGGTGGTCGTGGCTCCAACCTTACCCAACCTGGCAACAGCTGCTTTCCTGCACTGCTCTGGGCCCTACCAAAGGAGGGTGGGGGGTGGGTAATATTTTTTTAACTACTAAAGTAAATATTTACTTACAATAATAAAAGAAGTCATGACAAACGACACATTTAAGGAAACTGACAAATAGGACAAGCATTACAAACTAGGGGAGGGAGACACCATATATTTTTATTAAGTAACTGTCTGACATATCTAAATAATACATTTTCCCCTATGTTTTAGGCTACAAGCTGCTTCTTTTTTAATTGAATCCTTTCACTTTATTAAGCTTGAGGCACAAGAGCTTCCTTTTCTTTTGTTTTTTTTAATTGGTTTTAGAGAAAGGAAGGGAGACAGAGAGACAGAGACAGGCGAAACAGCAATCGGCTGCCTCCCACTCAAGCGCCAATTCGGAATCAAACCCGCCACCTTTTGGCGTATGAGACAATGTTCCAGCAAACAGCCACACCAGCCTTTTGCTTTTCTTATACTTGAATTCTGGTTGAGGACAAGATGCATACAATAAAATGGGAAAAGCACACTGATTTTAAGTGTACACTTCAATGATTTTGTTATATATGCACATATTCATATAACAACCACCCAGATCAAGACATACATATTTTTTTATTTTAAAATATATATTTTATTGATATTTTACAGAGAGGAAGGGAGAGAGATAGAGAGCTAGAAACGTCGATGAGAGAAACATCGACCAGCTGCCTCTTGCACACCCCCTACCGGGGATGTGCCCGCAACCAATATACATGCCCTTGACCAGAATCGAACCCGGGACCTTTCAGTCCGCAGGCCGATGCTCTACCACTGAGCCAAACCCGTTTCGGCACATACATATTTTTGATCTGCAGTTGGGAATACATGTATGCGAATAGGTGACCTAATTTTTTTATAGGTTATTTTTTAAATTTTATTTTTGAAAGTATTACAGATGTCTTCCATTTCCCCCCACTTTGCCCCACCCCAGGCCTTCCCCACACTATTGTCTTTGTCCATTGGTTAATCTCTTCCGATCCCGCTCCCCCACTTTCCCCACCGAGATCTGTCATTCTGTTCCATGCATCCTAGCCAAACATTTTTTTAAACAAACATAAGGTGACCTAATTTTTTATTTCATGGTGGGTCGGGGCCCTTAAGTCCTGTGTCTACAAGGGTCAACTGTAGAACATTTCTGACAGGTGTTTACTCTTAACCCAGTTTTATTGCTAATAATACCATTTTTTTAAACATTAATTCGGGTCCAGGTATTAGGCTAAGTGTTTTATGTCCATGCTATCATTTGATCCTTGCAACAAATTACTATTACCGACTCCATCTTACCGGGAAAGAAACTGAAGCTTTGAGAATTGTAATGCCTTGTTGAAGGTCACCCAAAGAAGCAGGTACAGCATGGCACTTGAACCAAGGTCTGCCAGACTTCAATGCCCACGTGCCTACCCACTGCCATAGCAGGGGGCTCCTACTGGCACCGCTTCAAACTAGCATAGTGTTTCCCCATTTTTGTTTTATTTTGCTTATGTTCTCCCTGTTTAAAACTGGGATGAAATGATCTCCATTCTCAATATAGCGCCTCCTGCAGCCCCAGTACCTGATTTCCTGCCCCCTAAGGAAGACATCAGAGGACCCCACACCCGCTCACGTTTCTGGAACCCACTGTGGCCACTCTGGTGGGCTTGTGCGTAGAGAAAACAGCAGAGTTCACACTCTTGCCCAGGAGTCATGAAGAGTGGAAAATTTAGACCTGCTCAGACCTGAGAGTGTTCTTTATTTGGATTCAGAGTATAAAAGTCTTCATTTTGGAGTCAGATAGTCTTTGGTTCAGATCCTGCTTCAACCACTTCCTAGCCAAGTGACCATGAGCAATTTATCTCTTAGAATGAGAGTTCCCTCAACTGGAATAGGAGGATATTAAGAAAAGCTTGCTCATAAGGTGTGTTTTTTTTTGAAAAATATGTTTTTATTTCTTTCAGAGAGAGAGAGAGACATTGATCTGTTGCCAACCGGAAACCTGGGTATGTGCCCTGACCGGGAATCCAACCGGCAACCTTTCGGTGCATGGAAGGACGCTCAACTAAGCCACACCAGGTAGTTGAGCTGTTTTTAGGATGAGATGAGATCATGCTATATACATAGTAAGCACACAAAGATGTTTGCTCTTCCAACAGGCACAGAGGCCAGTGCCCTTGTACACTTGCCAGATGACCGCTGGGTTCAGGTCAGGAAAGAATTAACCACAATCAATTTGGAGTTGGTGGCAAATAAAAATGAGGGAGAGAAAGGGAGTCAGGAAGATGAAAGGTCAGGGCAGAGAGACAAAAGTATAAGCCAGGAGTCCATAGCTGGCACCTCAGTCTCCAGATTGAGTCTCTGCTGGGGCATCCCGTCTGGTGAGGATTTAGGCGTCCCAGACAGCTCACAGCTTGCATCTGCCTACTTGGAGGCTCCCCTAGTTATTGGAGGCTACTAAAATCCTCCTTTCTCCTCACCCCCCTACTCTGCCCTCCAGGCTGAGGCTGGTCCCAAGCTGACCCATCTGGTAAACACGTCTCCTCATTACCGACCTCATACTGAGGTGGCATGGCTCAGTCCATGCCAGGGGACACACAGAGACATGTGCCCCATCCACAGCCCCAACCCTCCCCTCCCCAGACTTTAGCAAGAGAAACTGCATCTTCTCTCCTACCTCTCTAACTTGAGGAGACTGGCAAGAAGTCTAACCTCACTCCTGTCCAAACTGACCCAAGAAAAATCATGAGTGCCCATTTATTGAGCCACTCTGGGAGTGAGGGTGGAGATGTGCAGTGAGTACATGCTAACTGCTATGCCTAGTTTTCTCAACAACCCTGGAGGGGAAGCGTTATTCCATCCTTTTCATATGTGAGGAAACTGAGGCTCTGAGCAGTTGACAGCCATAGCACAACACCAGTGTGTGGCCAAGGCAGAACCCAAACCCAGGTTTACCTCTAAAAGCTTGGTTGTTTTAACTGGTACCTTTCCATTTAAAGTCGCCTTTTTATAGTAAATGCTAATGTTCCAAACTCACACAAAGAAACCAAGACTCACAGAAATTTAGTGATTTGCCTGCAATTATTCCTGTCCTCATCAAGTCTGCTCTTTCCCACTTCCCTGTGGACTGCCCTCCTAGAGACTGTCATTTGTTGCTTCAGGTTGGAGCTGATTGGCTAGGAGTCCAGCCTCCCTGTTTGCTCTCATGGTGCCTAATGTGTGCCTGGCTCTTGGCCTCCATGCACAGTCCGTGCTTGCTAACGGAAAGGAATTCCAAAAGGCTGCCAGCGTCTCTCCGAAGCCCCTGCCGCTGAGGGTCCCTTGGGCCCAGGGAAGTGTGATGACCTCAGATTGGGCCAAAGGCAATAACCCGGAGCTTCAGGCATCCAGCCCAGGCAGCAGCCAGAGGACCCAGAGTAAGTCTGATTTAATCCCATAAATGGAATGTGACTCAGATAAGGCTTTTATCAATCCTTCCTGGGCTGTGAGGGTGGGGGAGGGAGGAGGCTTCCCCGAGTCATAGAAGGATGCTCTGCACTGTCCTGGGGCTGCCCAAACGTCTCCAAAGGCCTGGCGCCACTGGAAGGCCTAGGGCAGTGGTCGGTCGGCAAACTCTTTAGTCAACAGAGCCAAATATCAACAGTACAACGATTGAAATTTCTTTTGAGAGCCAGATTTTTAAACTTAAACTTCTTCTAATGCCACTTCTTCAAAACAGACTCGCCCAGGCTGTGGTATTTTGTGAAAGAGCCACACTCAAGGGGCCGAAGAGCCACATGGGGCTCCCGAGCCACGGTTTGCCAACCACTGGCCCTAGGGCGAGCATGTCAAACTAGGGGCTGACGGGCAGCATGTGGCCTGCGGGCTGCGAATTTAGCATGCCTGGCCTAGGGGAAAGTGGAGCTATCAAGGGACACTCTGGGGTACTTGACTCAAATCTTCATGGCCAAGCAAACAGGAGGGAAAGCCGTATGCTCAGGCACAGAGCATATTAAAATTCTTAATAACACTTAAAATTATAACAAGAATAATAACTAGTATTTACTAGGCACTGTACTAAGCATTTAAATGCATTCTCATTAAGCCCTCTCAAAATGTCTGTGCGGCAGGTGCCATTGTTATCCTTACTACAGAACTGGAAATCAGACGCAGGCAGGGATAGGAAGTTGCCGGCCCAAGGTCTCTCACACTTGCTAAAAGGGAAGAGCTGGAATTTACACCTTAATCATCTTGATTCAATGCCCTCTGGCCTCTCTAAGGCAATGATGGCCCACACACACTCACTCTTCCTCACACACTCCTCACCACCACCCCCTCCTCACCCCCGGAATCTTCGTTTGCCAACACCCCATTTGCTTCCCTTCTTCCTGGAATAATTCCAGGAAGCTTTATGTAACCACAAACTGCAGCCTCCCCCATTACTGGGAAAGGAAAGAAATAAAGGATAAAGCAAGGTGAGCTGACCAATCAGGAGCAAAGGGGCTATACAGCCCCACCTCCCAAGCCCTGGGGGCAAGCCACACCAAAAGGCAAAGTGAAGTCTGGCCTTCTGCCAACCACTTTCCCTCCCGCGGCCCCCCAGGCCCAACCTTCCCACCCTCACGTCTCATTTTTTCCTAGATCAACTTTACTTTACATGCCTCTACTACCCCATTAGTCTTGTTCATCCAAGAACACTAAATACCCACTGTTAGCAACAGACTATGGATTTACCTCCCTCGCCAGAGAGGAGCACATACAATGCAATATTAATAGTCATACCAGCTAACACTGAACATTACTATATGCCCGGCACTCTTCTTTCATTCTGAACTGGAAAATTCAAGCAGAACAAGCAGTAGCTTTTATGTCATTTAAAAATGAGACTAAATCAGACAAGTGGAGGGATTCAGAATAAGCAGCCCCAAGATGTGCGTACCTCCATGGTGTGCAGATTATTTTGAGCTAAAGGTAATCAAAACTCTACTGGCTCAAGAGAAACTTTCCCTGCTTAAAATTGTCTAGAAGAATTTAAATTAGGAGCTTGGCCTGCGGTAAGAGTTAAAATCAGAAATAATTTTTTGCCTATCTAGATGACAGGGGAAACTACTAATTACTGCACACATGTCCTCCCTGCACCCTACAGTTACCTTGTGAGGCCCCTCAGGCCTGGCTCTGAGAGGAAGGGGGGAAGAGAGAGAGAGAGAGAGAGAGACATCAACATGAAAGAAAAACATCACTGTCAGCTGCCCCCTGTACATGCCCCAGGGATTAAACCCAAAACCCAGGTAGGTGCCCTGACCAGGAATTGAACCCACAACCTTCTGTTGCACGGAATGATATTCCAACCAACCAAGCCACACTGGCCATGGCAGATAGTCTTAAATACCCATGCTCCTTTCTGTCTCTGAACCTCTCCTCTATGTGGGGTCTCTGACTCTCTCAGGTATATATGGTTCCCATACATATGTGTGTACTAAATTTGGCTATTTTCTCTTGTTAATCTGTCTCATTTTTTTATTATTAAAGCAGCAAGAAGAACCTTAAGGGTAGAGGAAAGTTTCCCTCCCCCCACTCCGCCCCCACATACACACACATAATATTCCACAAGCTTCTCTATGTACTAGGCCCAGTCAGTACTCAGGAGACAGAAGAGCATGGGACCAAAGAATATAGACACTAGACTCAGGCCAACTCACATCTGGGGTCAGCTCCATTACTGACTTACTAGTTCTGAGTTTCAGGTTCTTCATCTATAAAATGTATATAATAATCATTAAAAAAAAAAAAAAAAAAAAGCGGGTTTGGCTCAGTGGATAGAGCCTCGGCCTGGGGACTGAAGGGTCCCAGGTTTGATTCTGGTCAAGGGCATGTACCTTGGTTGCGGGCACATCCCCAG
Organism: Vespertilio murinus; assembly: GCA_963924515.1. Classification (NCBI taxonomy): domain Eukaryota; kingdom Metazoa; phylum Chordata; class Mammalia; order Chiroptera; family Vespertilionidae; genus Vespertilio; species Vespertilio murinus. Next base: position 28,926,374 of record OZ004708.1, on the reverse strand, counting down.
TTGGGGGTGTGCAGGCGGCAGCTGATGGATGTTTCTGACTCTGTATCCCTTTCCTTTCCTCTCTGTAAAAAATCAATAAAAAATATAAATATAAACATAAACATGTGTGTGTGTGTGTGTGTGTGTGTGTATCTTGTGCCAGGCCAGCACAGTCAAGGGTTTGGTGAATCTGAGGGGGTGGGGGGAGAGGCAGCAAAGGATTAAAGAAAAGACAAAGATAGTAAGCTGGGGCTTGGTGGATCTCCTATGCCTGGCTGAGGCCAGAGAGAGATGCAGCCAGCAAGGTGAGGCTTTATTTTATAGTTAGAGAAAAACAGGGTAGTAGTCAACAAAGTTACAATGTTCTTATGAGTTTCACTTGTTTTGTCAGCACTTGCTGCACCTCCCACACCACATTAGCTATCTAGGAAAGATCTAGGGAACGTCATAATGTCAAGCTTAATTATGCTAAGAGGGCTGTGCCCTCTAAGTTGGGACTTGTTTGTGGCTTTGCCAACAGGTCAGTCCAAGGCTTAACCCTATAGCCACTCCCTATAATATCTTTATTTATTTCAGAAAGGAAGGGAGAAGGAGAGGGAGGAACATCAATGGATTTTTTTTTTTTTTAATGGCAATACTAGTTCTGGTGTCTGCATGATTCACAATGGCTAGGTCCCATTCCCAGTAGACTGAGTAGAGGAATCTGATTTGTCCAGCTTATATTGACAAATTGTTCACTTCTGGTCCCCATGTGGCCAAGGGGGCAGGATCACATGGTACACAGTTGGTTATCCAGGTCTAGCTTTTTGGCAGGGATTGTGAGTAGGAACAATTCCTGAAGAAGTGGGGCATGGGATGATAAAGCAAAGCATGTATATTGGTCAGTTTTGCCCTGGCAGGGAGCTCAGTTGGTTAGAGTGTTGTCTGGATATATCCAGGTTCAATCCCCAGTCAGGGCATAGACCAGAATCAACTAATGAATGCATAAATAAGTGGAACAACAATGTGATGTTTCTCTCTCTCCTTTCCTTTCTTTTTTTTTTTTAATATATATTTTATTGATATTTTACAGAGAGGAAGGGAGAGAGATAGAGAGGAACATCGGCTAGCTGCCTCTTGCACACCCCCTACTGGGGATGTGCCTGCAACCAATGTACATGCCCTTGACCGGAATCGAACCCGGGACCTTTCAGTCCGCAGACCGACGCTCTACCGCTGAGCCAAACCGGTTTTGGCTCTCCTTTCCTTTCATGCTCCTCTCTCTAAAATCAATCAAGCAGCCCTAGCCAGTTTGCTCAGTGGATAGAGCGTTGGCCTGCAGACTGAAAGGTTTCAGGTTTGATTCCGGTCAAGGGCACATACCTTGGTTGCAGGCTCCAGCCCTGGTCAGGGACATGTGGGAGACAACCAACCGATGTGTCTCTCTCACATCAGTGTTTCTCTCTGTCTCTCCCCCTCCCTCCCACTCTCTCTTAAAAAAAAAAATCAATGGGAAAAAATATATTTGGGTGAGGATTAAAAAAATAATAATAAAGTAAAATCAATCAAGCAATAAAAAGAACAAAAACAGCTCTAGAGACTATAATGACCTAATTGATCAGACTACCTATTTTGTTCCAAAACATTAGCTGACAGATAAATTTGTGACCAGTTTTAATAATGGCTGCCATTTCTTAAGCTCTCACCCTCGTATTTAATTTTTTAAAATATATTTTATCGATTTTCCACATAGAAGAATAGAGAGGGAGAGTTAGAAACATCGATGAGAGTCATCTATCAGCTGCCTCTTGCACACCCCCTACTGGGGATGTGCCCGCAACCAATGTATATGCCCTTGACCGGAATCGAACCCGGGAACTTTCAGTCCGCTGGCCGACGCTCTATCCACTGAGCAAACCGGTTTTGGTACCCTCATATTTAATTTAATCTTCACAGAGCCCTTCCATAGGCATTTCTGTCTTACAGATGAATAACCTGGGGCTCAGGAAGGTTCCATGAGAAGCAGGCAAATCACAATGAGCTAGGATTGAAGCGTGTGTCTAGTTCAGTGATCGCCAACCTTTCAGACCTCGTGGACCACCAGTTGGCGACTGCTGGTCTAGTTGGCTTTAAGTGCTGTACTCTCAACTTCTAGGCGTGGGAGGCTTATGCTATTGTGGTGAAAAGCAGGTTTCAGCTGCTGCTGCTCTCTAGTTTAAAACCATAATATCAAATATATTTACAAGGTCTTCAAACTTCCTCAAATTGCCTTTACTTCAGTGACTCAGATGAGCCCCCAGCCACCGGTGCAGTAGTCAGGATAGGATCAAATGAAGTGTCTTGTCCACAGGGGGGACTCCCAGCCCCAGGCTCTAAGCTAGCCAACCTTTCAGACCTCACGGACCACCAGTGGTCCACAGACCACCGGTTGGCAACCGCTGCTCTAAGCTGTAGTGCCTGAAGGCCTGATCTGCAATCTGCCAATTACTCCGTCATCATGGAGAGTTTCTGGTCTCCGGATTCTCTGGAATCATAGGAGATTATATAGGTTAAAGTTCCTCTCCCCAACTCCTACTCCCACCCTAAAGCACCCACCCCCCAGTAAACTTTGGCCTCTACGTAATAATAGATGGTTCCCGCCCCACCCACCCCCCCTTTCCCATCAAGTTCAGAAAGAAAAACACAAAAGGATTTCTGGTTCAGGGAGAAAACTACCTCCTTTACACTTGGCTTCTTTTCCATTAAGATTGAAGGTTGCAAATCAATCAGGAGAAAATTGCCCTTGGGACTGTTGAGCAGACATCTTCGCTCAAATCAGGCCTCATGTGCGTGTGTCAAAAGCACCTCACACTCTCATTCATTGCCAGCCAAGTCTCTGGGGCAGCGCAATTGATTTAGGAGCATTCGCTGCACACATCTTCTGTATATTGTAACTGCCAGACAAGCCATCTGATTACTACTCCCTGGCTCACCGGTTCAATGGACAAGGTGAATCTACAAGGAGCTGAAGAGAATGCTAGGGAATGACAGACAGAGCTGCTGTCCCCCACATTCCAGGATTAAAGAGCTGAGAACACTGAAGGTACTAAAAATTCTCCAGATTTTAAAGGAGTCGGGCTAGGAGCTGTCATTGAACATCTACCACATGCCAGGTATTTGGCATGCATTAGTTCATTTAATCTTCACAACTCTAGTAGGTTGATGCTATTAATACCTTTACTTACAGAGATAAATTATTTTTTTTAAAATATATTTTATTGATTTTTTTTTTTTCTTTTACAGAGAGGAAGGGAGAGGGATAGAGAGTTAGAAACATCCATGAGAGAGAAACATAGATCAGCTGCCTCCTGCACACCCCCTACTGGGGATGTGCGGGCAACCAAGGTACATGCCCTTGACCGGAATCGAATTTGGGACCCTTCAGTCCGCAGGCCAACGCTCTATCCACTGGGCCAAACCGGTTAGGGCAGATAAACTATTTTAACTATGGAAAGTAGGATTTCTTAAACACAATAATAACGAGTCGGTTTTATAAGTGGAACATTCTCTTTAAAATTAATTTCTCTTACCGAAGAAGGGACCTGGCAGGAGTTCTCTGAGCAGAGTGGTTAAATGGTTATCACTATCTTACTGCTTTGCTCCACTGTCATCTTCCATAAGAAACTTTAAGTGCACTTTTGTGGTCAGACAGAACTGTATTTCAATCACGGCTCTTCTGGTAATCAGGAAAATGAATTCACACTCAGTATTTCAAACAGAAGGAATTTAATCCTGAGAATTTAACACTGTGACCACTCAGGTGAAGCCAAACCAGGGGAGAGTGAGGTAACCCAGAGATCAGCCAGAGCAGGAAACCACTTCCCTCCCTGGTCTGGAGCCGCAGCACGAGGCACCGCAGGATGTGCCTCTATGGTGTGTGGATTGTTCTGAGCTAAATGCAACCAAGGCCATGCGAGCTCGAGAGAAACTTACCCACCCCTCACTACCTAGAATTTAAATTAGGAGCCTGGCCCATGATCAGATTACCACCAAAAATAGCTTTATTACGGCTTATGTATATGGAGGGCAAATTACTAACTGCTGACCACGTGCTCCCTCTGAAACTATCTTCTGAAGCCCCAAGGTGCCTGTCACCTCAGCCCTAGTGCGCAATGTCACACACTCCTCATTTTCTCCTTCCGTCTCTCAACCTCTCATGCATGTGGGTCTCTGACTCTCTCATGCATAGGCGGCTCCCACACCATGTGCAATTAAATTTGGTCATTTTCTCTTGCTAATCTGCCTCGAGCCTACTTGATACTTAGGCAAGGGGAAAGGACCTTGAGAGTAGAAAAAGTGTCTTCCTCCCCCAAACTGCCAAGGATGGGGGTATCCTGGCTCCTCCATTCCTCCACCCTCAATCTTTTTAAAATATATATATTTTATTGATATTTTACAGAGAGGAAGAGAGAGAGATAGAGAGCTAGAAATGTCAACGAGAGAGAAACATCGACCAGCTGCCTCTTGCACACCCCCTACCGGGGATGGGCCGGCAACCAATGTACATGCCCTTGACCGGAATCGAACCGGGGACCCTTCAGTCTGCAGACCAACGCTCTATCCACTGAGCCAAACCGGTTTCAGCTCCACCCTCAATCTTGTGCCAGCGGCTCACCACTGGCCAAGCCCAGCCAAAAGCCAGTGGACAAGGAAGCTTGGGAAAGGCAGCCTGCTGGGAGATGGGATGGAGGTAAGGAGTCGGGGTGGCCCGCCTGTGACAGATTATCGGAAGGGGATCAATGGATCTGAGGGCCAACAGGCAAAGAGTGATGGCCGCCACTCTTGCTAATGTCCTATTTCTTCTTTATAAAATATTTGTCTCCCAGGGTTGTTGTGAAAATTAAAGGGGCAAATCTAAATAAACATTAGCATAGTCCCGGGCGTGTACTATGGAGGCAGCTGTAATGTTGCCCTCGATGGGAACACCAAGATTCAGATCAGATGACTTGCTCCTGTTGGGCAGGTCACTTCCTTAGCCCGAGCCTCCGTTTCCTCACCTTCCCAGTTCACCGGGCTGGTGAGGGGCTTCATTCTTTCTGCACCTATTTACTGAGCACCTACCACGCTTGGGGCTCTGGGGGTGCAAGGCAGGCCCACTCAGTCCTTGCTCTCTCGGAGTTTACAGTCCGGTCGGGAGAAAGGCCAGACCAGAAAGCTGTACAGATGACACTGTGATAAAAGGGCCATGAAAGAAGGTACTGGGAGGCTGGTGATACAGTAGCCCGGCCTAGTCTGGGGAGGTTAGGGCGGCTTCCCTGTGCCAGAGCGCCCAGGGAAAAGCCCAAGGAGCACTTCGGTGCGTTGGAACGTTGGTCCAGCCTCTCCAGCGTCAGGCCCTGTGCTCGCCCGCGAGGACCGCCCGCACCCCACGCCTCGCGAGGACTCCCGCACCCCGCGCAGGGTCTCGGAGAGCGGCTCGGGCGGGGTTGCCCTTCCAGGGCCCCGCGTCCCGCCGGGGTCTCCGGACCCAGGCGCAGCCCCGCCGCGCCGCAGCCCCGCGCCCCCGGCGCGGATAGTTCGCTAATGCATATCGAATTTTCCCTTGAATTGGGCCCACCGCCCCCGCACAAAGCGCAGCGGCGCTGCCAGATCCTCTTAATCCCCTTTGCATCGATCCCGCCGTTAATGACATAACCTTCTACCCTAATTAACTGACAAATGCATTAGGCGGCGAGCCTCCTCCGCACGCCGCCCGCGGCCTCCCAACCGCGGTCCCGCCGGCGCGGGCGCCGGGTGCGGGAGCTGCAGGCCCCTCCCTAACGGAACCCGGGGCGCCGCTGCTGGCGTGGGCGGGGGGGTCAGTATTTCAGGGTTCCCATGCCCCTGCCAATCTTACCAGTTTTAAAAAGAAAAACAAAATAAAAACGTCTGCCGTCGTGTGGCACAGCGCTTAACAAACATCCTGTAGCTCAGCACGGAGTCAGCACCACAGCCCAACGCCCGGCAGACAAGAGGAAGAAGTTGGTGGAGGAGCACTCGCTGTACCCCGGGGCATGCAAGGGGTACCCCACCTGCCCTACCCAAGTTTGTGTCCTTCACTCCTAGACGACCTACCTGCCCTCCAATGCAGAGCTCAGGCCTCACTACATATGGAATACGCTAACTGTGAAGCACTCAGCAGACAACCCGGCACATAATAGACACCCACATTTTGTGTGCCAGGATACCTTGTTAAAACACTAATGTAGGTTTATCCTCCTTTTTCCCGCCCTCTCCTGGATGCCCATTTGAATCAAGTGGTCAGGTTTTTGTGACGCAGCGGAGAAAACGGAGGCAGCTGCTTGAGACCTCTCACCACACACACACAGGAGTCCTAAACGTCGTGTAATTTACGAAGGAGTTCTCCTCCATCTCCTCTAACAGACACAAATGCACATTAAATGCTGGACCCAGGGCAGGACTTACCCCTCGCTTTCATTTGTAAAATAGAAATATTACCTTTAGTTCTGTTCAAGGCACAATTTCTAGCCCCTACTCCCTGCAGGCATGATACAGTAAGGGGCTTTGGGGTAATGGATCTTTTCACGTGCATTGCAGATTGCTGAAACGATTTGGCTGTCACTCTGGTTCTCTCTTCACCCTGGTTTCCATGCCTTTGTTTTTATCTTGTTGTATTGTGTACTTTTTATATAGGTCACCTCAAATCTCTCCTGGGATAAGGCAAAATATGAAAATTACATTTGCCGAAACCGATTTGGCTCAGTGGATAGAGTGTTGGCCTGCGGACTAAAGGGTCCCGGGTTCGATTCCAGTCAAGGGCATGTACCTTGGTTGTGGGCAGCTGATCGGTGTTTTTCTCTCACCGATGTTTCTAACTCTCTGTCCCTCTCTCTTCCTCTCTGTAAAAAATCAATAAAAAACATGTTTTTGTTTTTTTAAAAAAAAAGAAAATTACATTTGAAAATAAAACAGGTGAAATAAGGATTCAAGTGTCTGGCCAATATTCATGAAGTTGAACTAGCATTTGATGGTGGGGAAACTGAGGCTGGGAGAGGTTCATGGAACTGAACTCTGGATGGAAACACTCTGTCCATGCTTTGTCCACCACCTCCTCTCTCTCCTTCCCCTTGTTGGGAGTCACCTTCCCACCCACGTCCTGAGATCTCATACTGTCCACTTCCTGCAGGAGAAACCCAGGTTTGACAAGTCTCTAACACCCAACATTGAAGTAAATATTAGGTCAACAAATCCCCAAACATTTCCTCTTCCTCTGACAAACATAGCAGACACTACTTTTTAGTAACAGGACCCATCATTTTCCAGATCAAGAGACTGAAGCATGCCCTAATTGGTTTGGCTCACTGGATAGAGCGTTGGCCTATGGACTGAAGGGTCCCAGGTTCGATTCCGGTCAAGGGCATGTACCTTGATTGCAGGCACATCCCCAGGAGGAGGTGTGCAGGAGGCAGCTGTTCTATGTTTTTCTCTCATAGATGTTTCTAACTCTCTATTCATCTCCCTTCCTCTCTGTAAAATATCAATAACATGTATTTTAAGAAAAGAGAGAGAGAGAGAGAGCCAAAACCGGTTTGGCTCAGTGGTAGAGCGTCGGTCTGCGGACTGAAAGGTTCTGGGTTCGATTCTGGTCAAGGGCATGTACCTTGGTTGCGGCCACATTCCCCGGTAGGAGGTGTGCAAGAGGCAGCTGGTCGATGTTTCTCTCTCATCGACGTTTCTAGCTCTCTATCTCTCTCCCTCTCTGTAAAATATCAATAAAATATATTAAAAAAGAGAGAGAGAGACTGAAGCATGGTAAGATTAAGCAATTTGCTTGAATTCATCCAGCTAATAAGGTACAGTTGACATTTGAGCAACACAGGTTTGAACTGCATGCATGGGTGCACTTATGCATGTGGTTTTTTAAAACAACTTTTGGAATCAAAGATGTTAAGGGCCAACTCTATGCATTTGATCTACACCATTTATACAGGGGACTTGAGCATCTGCTGATTTTGGTATGGGGGTTTGTGTCCTGGAACCAACCCCTCTGTGGATATTGACAGACAACTTAAGTTTATGAGGAATCAAACGTTATATCTGGATTTTCAACTGAAGGATGAGGGGGTGTTAGCATCCCAAACCCCTTCTCCCCCGCCCCACCCCATTACTCAAGGGTCAATTGCAGTTTTGCTGGGTTCACACCCAGATCAAGCTGAATTCACTTTCTATTGTATTCTTCTCACCATAACTGTGCTTTCATTGAACAGAGGGCTTCATTTCCTAAGACATGACACGCAATTCCTAAGGAGTTAAGTGTATTTGATTTGGCCTAAGAAGGAGTTCATTTCTTGAATCCTTCACCACAGATTTCCCTCAGGGGAAGAAGAAGGTTGGGTGGGGAGCCAGCCTGAATCAGATGGTCTTTTTCAGAAGACACAAGGAGGCTTTGTGATGGAGACTGTTTAAAGGGCAAGCAGACTCTCCCTGGGGCAGTTGGGAAATGAGGCAAATCTAAATGCCAAGCCAGCTCACCCCCATTGAAAGGGAGGAGGAGTGAGGTGGCCTCCCTTCTGACATCCCACTATAGGAAATGCTCATCTCCCTGACTTCCTTCCCTTCCTAAGAAACATTTCTATTGCCCATCTCTATCTACTGGGCTTCTCTTTATCCTTTGAGATCTTAATGAAACTTGGCCTCCTCTTGAAGCCCTCCATGATGAATTAACTGCGCCGTCCCTCAGGAGTCTTCTAGGCCCTGGGTCAGAGAGCCTGCTTCAGATCCACTTGCCAGGGACTAGCGCTGTGAATTTAGGCAAGTTTAACTTGTAGACGTGTTTCCCCATCTGTAAAATTGGGATAATAGTGCCTGCTCTCAGAGGGTCATGAAAGAAGTTTAAAATGAATTATGCATGTGAGAAGAAAATATATTGCCTATGTATATTCATGGTCTAAATCTGTCCTCTGAGGAGCATGGGGAGAGAGAAGAGAGGCTGGCTGGGTGGCTGCTTGTGTCTACTTATACAGACAGAGAGGTGGGGAGAGTGAATTTCAGGTTTTGCTGTGTATTTTTATTATTTTATTTTTTTTAAAATATATTTTATTGATATTTTACAGAGAGGAAGGGAGAGGGATAGAGAGCTAGAAACGTGATGAGAGAGAAACATCGACCAGCTGCCTCCTGCACACCCCCCACCGGGGATGTGCCCGCAACCAAGGTACATGCCCTTGACCGGAATTGAACCCGGGTCCCTTCAGTCCGCAGACCGACGCTCCACCACTGAGCCAAACCGGTTTCGGCTGTGTATTTTTTTTTAAGACCACATCTACATTACTTTAAGTAGTAGACTGATACAGATAGGTATCAGTCTTGAAGTAGTAATGTAGATGCAGTCTTTAAAATGTCCTGACGCCTCAGCTGACCACAGCAACTGACAGAGAGGTCAGCGTGGGGAGGGGCTACTTGCTGCTATGCCTCTGTGGGGGGTGGACTTTCCCTTCCTAATTGTCACTGTTCCCAGCCCGGACAAAGGCTCACTTCATCTTCTGACCCACTGACCCCTGTGCCTTGGGATGTCACTGAGGGGTGAGGAGCCAAGCGTGCCAGGCCAGAATTCTGCACGCCAGTTCCCCGAGATTCCTGCCTGCTCCACAAAGCCTGTTTTTCAGGGCAGCGGCCCTGCAATTAGATGTGACCTCAGAAGAGAGCTCCCCCAAAGCTGATGGGAGATGAGCGACAGGAAGACCCAGGAACACCTTCCCTCACAATACTCCAGTCAGGGAAGACGACTGGCTTTCCCTCCCCAACACTCCCTGCCCTTTTCATTCTTTGCATTCGCCCACTCTTTTCTCTAGGGTGATCCTTCACCCAATGCTACCCAATAAACACTATTCATTCTTCCAGACCCAGCCCAAATAACGTCTCTTCCAGGAAACCAGCCTACAAAGAGCCCCCTCTGACTCTATAACCTTCACCGTGGCCTCTGCTGTAATTTAGGAAGTGAGGTCTCACCCCAACACTGGATAAAGGCGATGTGGATCAAAGACTGTGCCTGAGAGTCAAGAAGACGGAAGTTTGACTTCTGGATCCGCCACCCGTCAGTCCTATAACCTTGGGCAAGTTGCCTGCCCTCTCAAAAGAAGGAAAAGAAAGTAAGATAGTTCCGAATAGTAAATGAGATAAATGTTCATTAAGCTATTAGCATGGATGGCGCTTTGCACACATTAAGCTCTTAATAAATGTTAGCTATTATTATTGTCTCTGTCTCTCTCCCACCCTCACACCCACCCGCAGTGTATCAGATAAGGCCATGACCAGCTCAATCTCTGAAGGTGGAATTTTATTGTAACCAATCTTCCAGCTTCCAGATGTGAATAGGCTTCCTTCTGAGAGAAGCAGAGATGCGGAAAAGAGACCCGAATTTCCAAGCACCAGCGATTCCAAGAGAGGAATGAGGGTAAGAGCGTAGGGCTGTTGGTCAGAGGGGACATAGAGGCAAAAATGAAGATTATCAGACAAGGATGTTGGCAATGCTTTTGTTGTAGAGGAAAAACTTTTTCTTCTGCCCTCTTAGAATTGGACTTAAGCTAGCAAAAGATGGATTAATGGGAGAAAAGGCACAATTTTTATGAATATTTACCTGTAGCAAAGAAGTAAAACTTAAATAAGACTTGAGGTTAGATCGGAGCCTTTTAACAAGGAGTCCAAGGGACAATAAATTGTGGGGGTGACTAGGAAATCTATGGGGGAACCTAATGGGAGGGGCTATTTAAGTAATGTCCGCTTCTGCAAATTCATCTTCCTGTTAACTTTGTCTTCAGTTATGCCCTGCTTTCAGGCAGAGAATCCTTCCTGCCTCTGTTGATTCTCAATTGCCTTCAATTAAAAACAATCCTTATGCCAAAGTGGCAAATTTTGGGATGGCATATTTTAACATATTTTTATTGATTTCAGACAGAAAGGGAGAGGGAAGAGAGATGTAGAAACATCAATCAATGATGAGAATCATTGATCATCTGCCTCCTGCATGACCGAGCCTGCAACCTAGGCATGAGCCCTTGACTGGAATCGAACCTGGGACCCTTCAGTCCCCAGGCTGATGCTCTACCCTTTGAGCCAAATCGGCTAGAGCGGGTGGCATATTCTGATTGTCTTCACTTTGCTTTCCTCTTCAACTGCAAGGATCAGAAATCTAGCAAGCCCCACGGTAGCAAAGCCTTCTTCTGAAGCCATAAAGAACCCCTCAGATCTACTTCCTAGAGTGGTTCTCAGACCCACAGGAGCTGCAGGACCCGCCCTGTGTTTCTACATTCCCCTCCCTTCAGGGCACCCAAGAAGGAGGCTCAGAAAAGTCACTTCTAGGTCAGGGAGAAAACCACAAAAGCAAATCTGGACCTCAGGTGGTTAAGGTTCACCCCAATTCTCTGACAAGCATCTATGCCTTTGGGGGTACTAGTAAGGCACACTGACTTCTCAGAACTGCCCTCCACTGATAGGCCTGGGATCCTGTAATCACTTTGCTGGCACATGAAACTGGTTTCTTTACCCAGCTGATAGGCCTGAGATGGACCCTCGGTCCAGAAATGCCAATCTAGAACCAGTGCATGGGCAATCAGATTTTCCATGAACTTGAAATTGGGATAGGAGGTTGTTTAGCTGAAATTGCTGCAGCTGGAATGTCATGCAGAAGAAGCAGGTCTGCAGAGAGAATGACGTAGATGGTCTATGATGTCTAGGCCTTCAATAAATAGGGCTCAAAACTGGATCCTGGCTTGCCAGTTCCAGATCCCCTAAGACCTGGCTGTACTCCTGGGATTGGGTTGCATGACACTCCCCTTTCTTTTTTTTTAAATTTTATTTTATTAAGGTATTTTCTGTGTACATAGTTTACCATTGCCCTCCCTCACCTCCCATTTATGCCCTCCCTCCCCAGAGTTCTGTGTTCATTGGTTGTACTTATGTTCATGCATACCAGTCCCTCGGTTGTTCTCCTATCTCCCCCCAGGTCTCCTTCCCCTCCCCCCTGTCATTTGACAATCTGCTTGTTTTATGGTGACTATCTCTGGACCCCATGAATAAAATCTGCTCCTCATTTGGCAGCCTGCTTGTTTTATGGTGACTATCTCAGGACCATATGAATAGCGTCCGCTCCTCCTCTGGTTTTCACCACCCCTTCCCCTGGGTCCCACTGCTTCCCCTGGGACACACGGCTCGCCCGGGGCACACTGCACCCTGGGACACTCGGCTCACCCGGGGCACTCGGCCCCCTGGGACACTCGGCTCACCCGGGGCACTCGGCCCCCTGGGACTCTCGGCTCACCCGGGGCACTTGGCCCCCTGGGACACTTGGCTCACCCGGGGCACTCGGCCCCCTGGGACACACGGCTCACCAGGGACACCCTTCCCCTTTGGGGGATACGGCTTACCCGGGGCACATGGCCCCCTGGGACACTTGGCTCACCCGGGGCACTCGGCCCCCTGGGGCACTCGGCTCACCCGGGGCACTCGGCCCCCTGGGACACTCGGCTCACCCGGGGCACTCGGCCCCCTGGGACACTCGGCTCACCCGGGACGCCCTTCCCCTTTGGGGGGTACGGCTTACCCGGGGCACATGGCCCCCTGGGACACTCGGCTCACCCGGGGCGACACTCCCCTTTCATCAAGTAATTCCAATGTTCCAGTTACTTGCAGCTAAAATACCCTTGATTAAAGCATTTTCTTTGAGTCCATGGCTCGTGCAAGGTCCCTTATGGACTGAGCTACAGACCCAGAGCTCGGGAACTTCATCCTGGAGTTCAGACCTTGAATAGTGAATCTCCCAGAATTCAGCCCATTTGGAGGGAGGGCCAGCACCATCACTCACCACCATTCCAGTGCAGGGAGTGGAATACACGGTGCCCACAGATCCTCTCCCAGAAATAATAGTAACAGCTGTCACTGATTGAGTCTTCATGCGGTATCAGGCACTATGCTGTTATAATTATTTCCAGTCCTCAACACACCTCTGATTGGCTTTAAATATTTTTATGGAGATCAAAACGAGCATAAATTCCTCATGCTTATTAAATAAATAGAAAGCCAAAAGATTGCTAACCCAAACCATTAAAATTTATATAAACATTAGTTGATATTGTCAATTAGTTTTTTTTTAAAATATATTTTTCTTATTTATTTCAGAGAGGGAGAGGGAGAGAAGCATCAATGATGAGAATCATTGAACAGCTGCCTCCCGCATGCCCCCTACTGGGGACTGAGCCTGCAACCCAAGCATGTGCCCTTGAACAGAATCGAACCCGGGAACTTTCAGTCCCCAGCCTGATGTTCTATCCACTGAGCCAAACCAGCTAGAGCTGCCAGTTAGTTTTTTAGCTAAAATTTAATTACTAATGTTGTATGTTTTTAAAAATAAAGCAAAGAAACCTTGATTTGGGTTCAATATAGGTTTTTAAAACTATGAATGTTGCCTTTTTTATATTTTTATGAGAAAGCGAGATAAAATACTTTGGAAGAAAATGGGCTTCTGTTTAAATGTTGAAATATATATATATTGTGAGTTTAAGGATCCTACAATTACCTGTAAGTTTTCCAGAACCACCTGCTTTTGGTGACTGTAAATAAACTCTCAAAACTTCCTTGAAAGGCTCCATACAGAATGTGTCCATTGACAGGAGAATTTAATAAATTAGTAGCTAAACACATTTTACAGTGTGGTCTCTTTAAGGGCAATTTCAGCAGTTAACTTGAAAGAGAAAAAAATGTGTACATAGGTAACATCACTTGCAATGACATAAAGCTCAGAGTTTGTGCCTACAAGTTAAAAAAATAAATAAAAATAAAGCAAACCCTTTAAGTTGGCATCTCCACTGTCGATGAGGAAATCGTGGCTCAGAGGAGTAAAGGATAGTTCCCGAGGTCAAACAGCTGAATGCTGTTATCAACCAGGATAAAGAGCCTCAGCTGCCAAAATCTGAGGCCCAGCTGCCAGAGTTCACTGAAATAGCAGCTTATGAATGGGTAAGGACAGATCTTGAAAAATACAGCCCGGCTCAGAACAAGTACTTGTTAAAGGTTCATTGACTGACTGAATGACGGAATGAGTGGATTTGAAGATACTTGTTTAAAAGACAGTGTGCTTCACCCCAAACATGCCGAGGCCTACAATTCAGTACTCTCCATTTATCACCGCTGCCAGCAGCTCTTCCCACCTCGCTACCCAGAAGCCAGTTAGTCTAATGGCATTAACCATCCCAGCCGGCCAGGATACACCATTAAAAGCTTCAGTCCAGTCACTGTGCCCCCAACCCCCGGTTTTGGCTCAGAGCCCTGGGCTGGGAGAGTGGTCTGGTTGTTTACCAGGAATTTGGACCTTCTTCAGAGAAAAGCACAGATGACCTATTAGTCTAATTCAAGCACTTAGCAAGGAGTGACTGTACCATTCACACCCCAGCCCTAGGCTAATGGAGCCAAAGCGATCGGAGAGACCTTGACAGCTCAGAGATCTTCCTGGGAGGGGAAGAAGGGGAAGGTTCTTCCCGTGTCCCACTGGAGCTTTCGGGGAGGAAGGTGGTTTGCATATTTCCTGGAGGTGGGTGGCCGATGGGGAGACAAGAATGGACAGGGAGAGGTTTTCCTAGTCTGCCCACCACTCTGCAGCCCCTCTACGCATCCCACGCCCAAACTGCCTTAAAATTTGAGTGGAGAAAAATAGGAAAGCAAGCAAATATCCATTAAGACAGAACTCATTAAATAAACCATATATGCAGAAATACAAATTCATACAAGTCCATGTTATAGAGCTGATAAAAAGGGTGATGTAGACCAAGCCCTACTCATGGATGCTGAAAGATGCTATGACTTACACTTCGATATGCAGTGTCTGCCTTCCTTTATACAAAAAAGTATACATACCCATAGATGCTCATGTGTACAGATGTGTAGGGAGCAGATTTGGAAGTTTGGCAGTGAGATTTTAAAGGTTTTTAATTTCTTCTTGATAATTATCTGTATCACCCAAATTCTCTACAAAAACCTTATACTATAATTGCTAACTCTTTTGAGTTCTTACTTTGTGTCAGTCACAATGCTTTTACATGGCTTATCAATAGAAATGATCTCATGCGGTATTTTCTAGGCTTCTTCCAGTTACCCATGTGGATAATAAGGCCCAGAGAGGTTAAGCCCAAGGTCACATAGTTAAAAGACCGACAAAATCAAGTGTTGTTGGAGGATTAAAATAAAGAATACATGTTCAATAACTGAGGGTATCATTATGATTATTGCACAGCACTTATCATACTGCATTTTTTATTGACTGTCTTGTCTACTCCCCTGCCTTGTGAAAGGATTGAAAACAGGATCTGAATAGTATTACCTTGGAATCTCCTGCACGTAGCACAGTGCCTTGCAACCAGCATTCATTAGGTGCTTATGGAAAGGGTGAGTGATGAGTTAACGGACAAATGTCCACAGCTCCGTAAATATACTCTTCCAACTACTCTGCGTAGGTGGCTGTTTCCTTATCCCAACAGGGTTGTTAATCAGATCTGATAGATCCTCCCTTCCCCCAGTTGATTGACAGATGTAAATCCCACCTGTGGCCAGACATACCTGAACTCTGAACCACCAATCAGCACCTGCCAAGTACCCTAAGCCCCCCATTCCTAAGCCCCTAAGTCCCTAACCACCAATCAGCGTGTGCTGAGTACCCTAAGCTCCGCCCCTATCTTCCCCTTAAAAGCAGATACCCAGGTGGTGTTTTACGGCCTATTCCAGTCTCTTCCACTCTCTCCCTCTGGAAGCAGCCGACAGGGAGGGGGGGGAGACACGACCCAACTCCAATAAAAGCCCGTGTCCTGGTCTCCCAGTCTCAGCTACCTTCTTTAATTAATCTATCAAGATCAAGTACCAGTCTCCCCTTTCCTCACGCCCCCAGGAGACTGTGGAGCAGCCCAGTAACACAAACAGGCACTCCACAAATACTGCGGTTGACTAAGGGCCCTCCCCTCTAAGCTGCTGTGACAGATCCCAGGCAGTATCCCAGGAATGGCGGGAGCTTGGCCAGATACAGATCCACAGCCTCACATAAGCTATTTTTTTTCCCCAACTCCATGTCAAGTACACAGAGAGGCTGAGAAACTTGCCCACGGTCACACGAGCAGTTGGTGGTGGAGTTGATAGGTCTCCTGATCACTGATCTGTGTGGGCTCCTCTGTCCGTAAAATCCCAAGTTCTGTATAAATGAACAATGTGTGAAAATGGAAAAAGCGCAAAGCTTTAAGTCAAGATGTTTAATCACGATCCAAAAGGCGGGGAGGACTTTGGGGCGGTAGCAGGAGGAAATTGAGGCCTACACACTCCAGCTCCTGATGCTCAAATGCTCTGCGGGGTTCCAGGGCCGGACAGGCCGCAGGTCCCTCCTCCGTTCAGATGAGGAGACGAGGGAGCAGGATTCTTGCTTCGGCCTTCCTCACAATGGCGGCTGTGTTCCTAAGCTGCCTCCGAATGCCCAGCCCTGACTACCTGGAGAATGCAATAGCCACTGACTTGTTAAACCCCGGTGACCCTGGTAGGAAGGGATCGGGAGGGAGCTTCGTAGAGCCAGTCACCACCGGAAGACATGGCTAAGCCACAGTGACCCGTTCCTAAGGAGGGGAGGCCTGAGCCGGCAGTGGAGGGAACGAGCACTTAGCCAGTCAGCTTTGAGTGCATCAGTGTGCAGTGGCGGGGGTGTCGGGGCGGCCATGTTGTGTGCCTCCTCCCGGGTGCTGTCCTTTCCTCACTTCTTGCAGGCGGCGGGTCAGGCTGGGTGTAGTAGAGGGGAAGAGGGCCCCCAGGGATGTCCAGCCGTCAGAAACTCGGGAGCAGAATCAAGGCAAGGGTGCAGGAGAAAAGAGAGGGCATCCAGGGCTGTGGCCTCAAAGCAAGGTTTTTGTTCTGTGGAAGAAATGCCATGGAGTTAGCTCTACCCCCGTCACCACCTCGGCCTCAGTCCAGGCCTGCCCCCTTCCCCTAAGGTGTCCATCGGAGGTCTAGAGGATTTGTGATAACAAGGAGTTTACCCGCTCCATCCCCCCGCCTGCCTTGTCTGGGATGCTCCAGATGATTCAGCAAAGGTAGGAGGAGTGCGATAGAGGAGGCCCTACCTGGCGCTCCATCACGGGTAAGGTGGCGTCTGACCCGGCCTGGGAGAGGAGCTGGCTGTGGAAACGCATCTTATCTGCAATGGCCTCCACTGAGGAGAAAAGAGAAGACAGTTTAGAGGCGGACAGTTGTGGGCTCTTTAGGCTCCCAAGGAAGGAAATGGAATATCTCTGGGACCCTGGGATAAAGGAGGGTAGAAGTGAGGAAAGGACGGCATCAAGAAAGAGGTGTAGCCGAAACCGGTTTGGCTCAGTGGATAGAGGGTCGGTCTGCGGACTGAAAGGTCCCGGGTTCGATTCCGGTTAAGGGCATGTACCTTGGTTGCGGGCACATCCCCGGTGCGGGGTGTGCAGGAGGCAGCTGGTCGATGTTTCTCTCTCGTCGATGTTTCTAGCTCTCTATCCCTCTCCCTTCCTCTCTGTGAAAAAACAATAAAATATATATTAAAAAAGAAAAAAAGAAAGAAAGAAAGAGGTGTAGTGTCCCTGGGGCCTGGACAGGTTGGACAGGAAGCCTGGAGGTCACTCAGGGAGCAGGGGAAGGAAGAAAGGCCCGGCTGGAGGATGTATACCCATCCTGGGGAGGGGGCTACTCGGCCTGCAGGAGGCACAGAGCTGACCCTGTTCCTCTCCCTGGGCCAGAGGGCCTGGCCACGGCGGAGGGAGCGGAGGCAGCACACTTACTGAGGCAGGGGTTGTGGGAAAAAGACTCTTCCAACTGCTCACACTCCTCCTGCAGATTGCCACTGCCCCGGCAGTTACAGCTTAAGGCAACGCTGGCGTTGACGTTGCTGATGAAGTTGGGAGTCATGGCAGTTCCTGGAGGGTCAAGAGGGGATTGTCAGAGCCTAGGCCAACTCCAACGCCAGCTCCCACCCTCTCTCGTCAATCTCAGGAGCATTCCACCTGGGTTCAGTGGCCAGAGCATTCTCCCCCCAAGGCCAACCTACATGCCCTAGCCTCACCAATCAGCCCCATGTATGCTTGCAGACATCTGGACTGCTCTGTAGCGCAGGTCCCTAGGATGTCCATGGGGTGACAATGGGTCTGAAAATCGGCCAGGCGTGATCTGGAAGAAAGAAAATTCAAGTTTCCTTTAAGGACCTGGCCAGATCTTTTGCCGCCCCTTCATGACAAATCCTCCTCTGCCTTCGGAGCCTGGCCCAGTGAAGTCTGCTCCTGTCCCAGTGAAATGTACCATCACCCCAGTCCCCACAGCATAGTACTCGGGATTTGGGCTCCACAATCCCTAGTTATGAGATCTTGGGCAGCTTCTGTAACCTCAGTTTACTCGACTACAAATAGAGATTACGGATTTTGTGAGGATGAAATAAGCATTTCGCACGATGCATGGTACTTATTGCTTAATACACCTTAGATGTTATTATTAACATTCCTCCTACAATAGATAAAACTTTATCTTCAGGTGATGGAATTATGAGTATGTTTTTCTGTATAAATTTCTGCAGTTTTCCTTATATTTTGCTTTGTGCTAGATGGTGGCTTACTTCTCTGCCATCCCCACTCCAATGCAAACTCCTTGAAGAAAGGAATGGTATCTCTATCATCTAGGCCAGCACTTGTTATGTATCAGTACTAGCTACCAGCACAATAACAGGCAGTTTGGCAGAGAAGTTAGGAGCACAGACTCTAGGTCAGACTTTATTCCAGACCTTAGTAACAAACCTGACTTACTACCTGGGTGAACGCGACCTTTAACCTTTCTCTGCTGTGGCTTCTTCATTTGTAAACTGAGGCTGATAAAAACAAAATAAAGCCGAAACCCGTTTGGCTCAGTGGTAGAGCATCGGTCTGCGGACTGAAAGGTCCCAGGTTCGATTCCGGTCAAGGGCATGTACCTTGGCTGCGGGCACATCCCCAGTAGGGGGTGTGCAAGAGGCAGCTGGTCAATGTTTCTCTCTTATCGACATTTCTAGCTCTCTATATCTCTCCCTTCCTTTCTGTAAAATATCAATAAAATATATATATATATATTTTTTTTTAAATCAAGTGGTTGCCCTGGTCGGTTTGGCTCGGTTGCAGGTTTGAAACCTGGTCTGGGAGAGTGCAGAAGGCAACCAATGTGCAATGTGTCTTTCTCACATAATTGTTTCTCTCTCTCTCTCTCTCTCCTTTCCTTTCTCCTTCCCTCTCTCCCTCCTTTCCTCTCCCCTCTCTCCTTTCCTCCCTTCCTTTTACTCTCTCTAAAAATCAATGGGAAAATAATCCTGGGATGAGGATAAACAAAACAAAACAAAACAAAGAAAAAACAAGTTGTCAAAGGACAGTAAATGATGAAATAAGCACCACCATCTATTAAGTACTTACTTTGCACCAGCAAGTTGTGCACTGTACATAAATTATGTACTTTGCCTCTCACCAAACTCCTATAAGTTATTGTTTCTGTTTTTACAGAGGTAAACCTGCGTTAGGTGGAAACCTGGGCTAGGTGATGGCATTTTAGATGAAATGATTGGCTCGAGGTCACACAGACCCACAACTTTAGATCGCTCTGACTTCAGAGCCTGTCTTCACCACTCTCCCATACTGCCTCCACCAGGAAAAACTGCTCGTAAGCTATGCACTATAAACGAGGAGGTACAAGATATAAATATATTGCCAGAATATCCGTTTTTCTTTGTCTACATACAAAAAGGACTAGAAGGAAATGCTAGTATGGCTAGTATGGCAGATTCGCTTCAAGTGATGGTTTTTGAGTGGCATTTTTGCAGGTTTCTATGTTTTCTCAAGTTTTCACACAAATAAAAATACGATGTATTCTTTTTGAGAAACGAGGGATAGCTGCATTAAGTCAGTCCGCAGCCCCTGAGGAGTCAGCTCCCTGTGTCCTTACAGACCCCGCCCTCCCGCGCCCGGCCCCCCGCCCCCGCACCCCGGCCCCCCGCACCTGCACAGCGGGTCCGAGTGGCAGAGGCGCCGCAGCTCCAGGCAGTTGGGGGCGCCGGGCGGCAGCGCGCAGCTGGGGGCGATGGTGTGGCGCCGGCGCCGCCCGCAGCCCAGGTCGGCGGGCGCGCAGGGGCACAGCAGCAGGCCCTGCGCGTGCGGCTCGGGCGCCCTCTCGAAGAAAGCGCGGAGCTGCTGCAGGCAGGCGGGGCGCCGGCAGCGGGGCCCCGGGGAGCAGGCCTCCGCGTAGGCCTTGCGCAGCCGGGCACACTTGTCGTTAACGGTGCACAGCGTGGCGAACTTCAGGCAGAGGTCCGCGTCTGCGGGAAGAGCCGCCCCGAGTCACCAGCCCTCTCCTGCAAACCCAGCTTCCCTAGGCATCCTGGCAGCCCTCGGATTTAACGTGCACGGCGGCGGGGGTGGGAAGAAAGGGAGGAAGGACTGCCCAGAGTAAGCTGCTCTCCTGCTCCTCAGCTTGACCAGGGGAATAAACCCCACGTCCTGGACATCGAAAGCTCGTTTTTCTAGAATTCAAGTAGCCAGAAAGCTCAAATCACCAAAACCCTTTCCTCAGCCTTAAGCACCGAATGAGATCTCATGGTGGAAATAAGCTAGAGAGACCCTACAACAGTCTAAAGCCCTCTCTGACCCTAGCTGCTTTGCTCAGTGGTTGCAGCCTTGTTGGCTTGCAGGCAGGTAGCTAGGTTGCAGGCCTGATACGCGGACCCCTGCAGGAGGCGACCAATCCGTGTGTCTCTCTCACATCGGTAGTTCTCTCTTTGTCTCTTCTCCACCCTTCCACTCTCTCTAAAATCAATGGGAAAAATATCCTCTGGTGAGGATTAACAAAGCACTTTCTGAACTGTCCAACAAATGCAACCTAATTCTCCTTAGGATTTTTGTTCTGTTTTACATCTACCTATTCTGCTCAGTCACCTGCTTTTCTTACATTGGTTGATGCATGCATACAAGTTTCCCATTCTAGCCGGGACCGGTTTGGCTCAGTGGATAGAGCATCGACCTACGGACTGAAAGGTCCCGGGTTCGATTCCGGTCAAGGGCATGTACCTTGGTTGTGGGCACATCCCCAGTAGGGGGTGTGCAAGAGGCAGCTGATCAATGATTCTCTCTCATCGATGTTTCTAACTCTCTCTTTCTCTCTGTGAAAAATCAATAAAATATATATTTTTTAAAAAAGTTTCCCATTCTCTTGAGTCTTGGGAAATTACAGTGATATTCCAATTAGTAGAATATCCTAGCAATCAGAACAATGGAGTGACTGGAACAGGTAAATTCCTGGATTCCATGTAACTAAGAGTTTATGTGTAAATCTCTTTGCTTTTCTCTCAAAATTTGAATACATAGGACTAGATAACAAAACTCGCATCTTTCTCAAAAAGAGAGTGGATGTGTGTGTGTGTGTGTGTTTCCTTCCAATTAACACGACAGCTTCACTCTCCTGAAAAACATCCATCATAGTCCTTGCCAGACAGATGGCTCCCCACCCTGAGAAACCCCTGAGGAGTCATACTCTGTAACCATCTTCCCAGCCCATCCCATTAAAATGGTTGAAAACAAGCAATTTCCTAGTCTTCAGAGACAAAAAAAAAAAAACTACTTAAAAAGAATTTTGGGGGATTTTTAAAGAGGGAAAGAGAAAGATGGATTTGTTGTTTCACTTACTTATGCATTCATTGGTTGATTCTTTTTTTATATAATATATATAATTTTTTTATTGATATTTTACAGAGAGGAAGGGAGAGAGAGAGCTAGAAACTTCGATGAGAGAGAAATATCGACCAGCTGCCTCTTGCACACCCCCCACCGGGGATGCGCCCGCAGCCAATGTACATGCCCTTGGCCGGAATCGAACCTGGGACCTTTCAGTCCGCAGACCAACACTCTACCACTGAGCCAAACCGGTTTCGGCCATTGGTTGATTCTTATATGTGTCCTGGCCAGGGATCAAACTCACAACCGTGGCCTATCGGGACGATGCTCTAACCAACTGAGCTACCCAGCCAGGGCAAAAAACCCCATGTTTGTGGCTACCTCGAACGAGGTACATTTTTTCTGGGACTGCTGCCACTCCCACAAACCCTTTGCAGAACCCCACCTTTTGGAACCAAGGAGCCCTAACGGGCTCACTTCGAATGCCTCCCTGACAACGACTGCCTGTGGGTGACTCTTGTGAGGCCAGATTATGCCCCGGAACTCGGGCTCCCACCCGGCACAGTGCTGCTTTACTCACCTGGCAGGTGGGACTCTTCCCTCACAACCCCCCCCCCGCCCCATGGGTTCCCCACCTGGACCCACGCCCAGCCCCACACCGTGGTCTCGCCTCCACACCTGGCTTGAGGATGCTCAGCTTGCTGATATCCAGTTTCCAGGGTTTCCTGGTCACCGTGTCTTCATAGGGGGAGACATCCAGATCGTAGTCACCTAGAGACAAGGTGGGGAGCACCAGAGTCCTGAGGACCAGGCAGGGGGTGGGAGCAGGAGGAGGAGCTGAGGCTGCTAAGTCAGACCTCAAAGCCCTGTGGAGAAAAGGGAAATGCAGCCTCTTCCTAACTAGCGGTAAGCTGTGCAGAAGAGAGAAAGAGCAGGGCCACGAATAAACTAGGGTTAATGATAAGGATAGTAAAGGTACCATGTTGAGCCCACTGTGTGCTGGGCACTAGAGTCTAAGCAACACTCTGTATACACAGGGGGGTGTCCCCCTAAATGTATACACACTTTTAATCCATTATTAATTCCAATGGGTTAAATCTGAAAAAGAAACATCAATTGAGCTATCGGCTGTTAAAAGCGTGTATACATTTTGGGGGGACATCCTGTACACATATATTCTCTATATATGTGATCTCCTAAGAAGCCTTCGGGTAGGTAAGAAGAAACAGGATGAGAGAAGTTAAGTCACTTGCTCAGGCTCACATAAGCTAGAAAGTGGAGCTGGGATTTCAAACCCAGGCTCGCTGACTGCAGGATCTCTCCTCCTAAGCACGTGTTTCTGAGGGTCCATGAGCAGACCACAGTACTCGGTCTTGTTTTCTCTTCCTACCGAAGAAGGGGCGATGGCAGACTCTGTTCCAGGCCTGACCTCTTGGCTACGGGAGCACTGCATGCTGAGGAGACGGAAGTGAGGCCAGGTCCCAGAGTGAACCCGAGGGAGAAGGGCATGGAGGGAAGAAACAATGGTCTGGAAGGAAACACCTCTCACAGTACCCCCAAGGGGCCGCGGGCTCCTTAAGGGGCTTACTGGGTCTTATCAAATCACTGCAAAGTTCATGTACATGGTAGGTACTCGGTAAATGTTGGTTAAAAAATCTGGAAGAGAGGTGAGAGAAGGTGAGCTTGCAGGGGTGTCACCCAATAAACCTCCGTGAATGCATCTTTAGGAAATGAGGAATTTGGGTGATGTCAGCCAAACGGGAGAGGACAGTTTGGATGCATGGAGAGACCTCATGCTTCTAAGGGGAAAAGGGAGGCAAAAGGACCCAAGGAGAAGTCTCAGGGGGAAGTTCTGAAACTGAAAGATTAAGATGAGTGAAAAGCAGGAATCAAAGAGTGTGATAAATTGTATTACTATTTCCAGTTATTTGCTACCCACCCTGTGGGAAGATTATACGTCCCCACCTGTCGCCATGCGACTTTCAGATCCATGTCCCACTGCCAGGCGTGGCCATGTGATTTGCCTTGGCCTGTGCAGTGTGAGCTGAAGTTTCATAAATCACCTCCATCTCAGCAAAAGCTTTAAGAACCATTACCTGGTTCTGCTGCTGCTCCCTTACCTCTACCAGCCCGTGTCCCTGGAGGAAGAAGACAGGTAGAGCAACTCATGGAAGCCTGCAGCAGGTGTGTAACATGAGCAAGGAATACTATTTTGTTGTTGAAAGCCAGAGATTTTGAGGTTGGCTGGTTGTCACTGCAGCTAACCCAGCAAATGCTTACTAAAAATGCAATTGGTAAGTAGAAGTGGAGTGCTGCATGAACAACAATAACAAAAGTCTAACATATGGCCGAAACTGGTTACACTGTATTTGGATCTTGTTTATGGGTTAAGACCATTTCCCTCCACCTCCCCTCCAAACTCTTCTGCTCCAGCAGCTCCTCAGGTTGGATCTCAGCCTGTTTCAGGCCTCTGCCACGAGGCAGCTACAGGATGTCAGGTAAGAAAGTGGGGAGTGGGATGATAATGTTGGGAGACCCAAAGGGATCCCCTGCCAATTCCTCCCTCCACTTCTTTTTTTTTTTTTTTTTTTTTTTTTTTTAAAATACATTTTTATTGATATTTCACAGAGAGGAAGGGATAGAGATAGAGAGCTAGAAACGTCGATGAGAGAGAAACATCGACCAGCCGCCTCTTGCACACCCCCTACCGGGGATGTGCCCGCAACCAATGTACATGCCCTTGACCGGAATCGAACCCAGGACCTTTCAGTCCGCAGACCGACGCTCTACCACTGAGCCAAACCGGTTTCGGCCCTCCCTCCACTTCTTACTGATGTCACATCCCTCTCAGAGTCTACCCAGTGGCTCATATACTGAAGGATTAAAAAACAACCCCCTAGAGCAGGGGTGGGCAAACTTTTTGACTCGAGGACCACAATGGGTTCTTAAACTGGACCGGAGGGCCGGAACAAAAGCAACCTGACCATGCTGGCACTCTCATCTTGGGCTGCTGGGGAAGGAGCGGAGGGGAGAGCAAGAGAACCCTCTGCTCTTTTGGCTCCGTGGGCCGGATAGAACAGCCGAACGGGCCGGATCCGGCCCGCGGGCCGTAGTTTGCCCATGGCTGCCCTAGAGCCATCTTCTCTAGCTTAGTCCACTCCAGGCTGGGGGCCTCACCAAGGCTGCGGGCAGGGTGAACAGCCCAGTAGATGTCCAGGCAGGCAGTTTGGTTCCTCATGCGCCGGTGACACGTGCAGCTCAGCAGAGAGCTGTTCCGGAGGTGCTGTGCGGCCTCCAGGCAGTCCAGAGGAACCGGAGGCTCCTCTGCTGGTGCCGGGGTGCTGACGCTAGAAGCGCAGGAGCTCAGGTGGTGGTAAGCGGCATTGCACGTGGGATTGGCCTGGCATTTCCTCCTGGCCTGGATACAGCTGTTCGTGAGCCGGCCCTCTGTGGGGTGGGGGTCCCCTGTGGAGGGAGAGATACCCGGTGAGGCTCACATAAGTCAGGGTAGCTGCCTGGGAGTACCAAGTCCTCGGGTAAGTTGGGGGATTCAGGTGAAGCTCCGGGCAGGAAATTGTGGGGGTGGCACAAAAGGCCTTTAGAAATAAAGGTGGGGAGAAGGCAGCCCAGCAGAGGTAGAGAGTAAGTCAGGCCCTATAAGAGGTGGGAGTCTGACGAGAGGCTGCTCAGCCTCCTGGGAGGGGGAGGGAGACAGGTGTTTAAACAGATCCTGTCAGCCTAGGAAGGAGGGCTCATGGGTAGGACCAGCATCACAACCAGAGTTGAGAATGGGTATGGGCATGCTCAATGAGAGTTAGCAATAATTCTGAGTCACTTAAAATACCTCACAGTGGAGACTGGTTGAGGTCAGGATGGGGAGCTTTTGCTGACTCTGTCACTGACTCAGGAATACCAACATTGGCTACAGCTGAGCTCTGAAGAAAGACCCTGCGTTCTGGAACTTGGGGTCCCTATCAAGGGATAACAGAACATCATCATACCCTGTTTCTCATGGCAAAATATCTAGGCGTCATTCTTTTTAAAAAAAATATATTTTATTGATATTTTACAGAGAGGAAGGGAGAGAGATAGAGAGCTAGAAACGTCAATGAGAGAGAAACATCAACCAACTGCCTCTTGCACACCCCCTACCAGGGATGTGCCCGCAGCCAAGGTACATGCCCTTGACCGGAATCGAACCTGGGATCTTTCAGTCCGCAGGCCGACACTCTACCACTGAGCCAAACCGGTTTCGGCCTAGGCATCATTCTTTTTTTTTTTTTTTTTTTTTTTTTTTTTTTTTTTTTTTGTGTTGGCAGTTGTAATTTTATTTGACAACCTAAGGAAAAAGGTCAGTGCCCCTGACTAGTTAGGTACTGCATGTTTTAAAAGTTCTTGTAACACACAGGTTAAGAATCTGCTCATTTAAGCCACTGATTTGGGTGCCACCGGTACGAGGAAATTCCCTACAACAAAAAGTTACTCAGAGCTTGATTAAATTAGGTCAAAGATCTACTTTTTCTGGACAACTCGGCCAATTCTTTCCGGATGTGCTTTATCGAAACCTCATCTCTTTTCAGCTTTGCTTGCTTCAGTGCTTCCTGGTAGATCTTTCTTGCTTGTGCATATCGTTCTCTGTGCGTCAGAACCGCAGCCAGGTTGCTGAGCACCACGTGCAGCTCAGGGTGGCCCACTTGTCTTGCCAGGTCGGACGCCCGCTGCACGTAAGCACAGGCCTCGTCAAAGTGGCCTTGTGCATCCATGCTGGTAGCCAGGTCACTCATGAGCACAATGGTCTGCGGGTGTCTTTCTCCTAGTATTTCCTCAGAAATACCCAAAGCTTTTTCATACATCCTTTGTGCCTGTGACGGCTGCTTGGAGGACAGAAGGTAGCGAGCAAAAGCATCTAAGCACATGCCGAGGAGGAGGCGGGTGTTGGCTTTGTCTTCCACTGACAAAATGTCTTCTGCTAATTCCTTTTCTCTTTCAATTTTTTTCTCTAGAGTTGAAATGCAGAATTCATAGCCAGCAAGAGCAAATTCCTGTCGATTCTGAACAGCATAGATACTGGCCAACTTTAGAGAGATTTCAATTATTGCATTGTCTTCCTGTTGCATGCCTCCTCTAAGCAGGTAACCCATTGTTGCTTTAAAA
The DNA here is from genome assembly GCA_963924515.1 of Vespertilio murinus. Classification (NCBI taxonomy): domain Eukaryota; kingdom Metazoa; phylum Chordata; class Mammalia; order Chiroptera; family Vespertilionidae; genus Vespertilio; species Vespertilio murinus. Next base: position 28,899,573 of record OZ004708.1, on the reverse strand, counting down.
AGTTTTTCTGCATTTTCAAGCTGACCCCGTATAAATGCTAAGTTGGCCATCAAATCATAAGTGTAAATGATGGCCTTCTTGTTATCAGTCTGCATGGCAAGACGAAGTGCCTCATGCAAAATTAGCTCAGCCTCTTCTGGCTCATCTTTCATGATGTTCAACTTGGCTCGCTTCAGCAGCTGGATGATCTCGGCCTCGGCCTCGTCCTCCTCCGCATCCCGGGCGGCCCCGCCGGCTCCCGGCTCCTCCGCCGCCACGGGCCGCGAGAACCACGCGAGCGCTGCCAGCAGCGGCACCAGGCCCGGGCCCCCGCCCTGCGGGGCGGCCCGCGGCGGCGGCACCCGCGCCGCCGGAGCCCGGCCCCCCGCCGGCCCCGAGGGCAGGAGCGCCCAGCTGCCCCGGCCCCGCCGCCCCGCGGCCCGCAGCAGGGCCGGGCCCAGGCCGGCGCCCAGGAGCCGGAACATGCCCGCGCCGCGTCCCCCGCGCGTCAGGCCCGGCCGCCACCGCCGCAGCGCCCGGCGCCCTCGGTGCGCGGGGCCGTGACTAGGCATCATTCTTAATTCTTCTTTCCTTCACAACCTATGTTCAATCCAACAAGCCCTGTCAACTCCACAACATATCTGGCATCTGTCCACTTCTCTCCACAGCAATTACCACCTCCTTTGCTCTAGTCAACATTAAATCTTGTCTGCACTACTGCCAAGACTTCTTATTGGTCTCCCTGACTCAATCGGCCACATTCATTCTCCTAAACCAGTCACCCACCCTTTCCAGCTTTATTGAGATCTCACTGATATATAACACGAGTGTGTTTTAGGTGTACAGTGTGATTTGATACCCATGTATGCTGTGAAATGATTACCACAATAACATATCCTTCACCTCACACAATTACTCTTCTGTTGTTGCAGCCATCTCTTTTTTAATGAAAATTTTTAAGTTGGAAAGATTTTTACTGAAGTAAAATTCATGCAAAATTAACCATCTTAAAGGGTACAATTAAGTGGCATTTAAATTCATGATCAGTCTAACCATCACCTCCATCTAATTTCAGTACATTTTTATCACCCCAAAAGGAAACCCACACCCATTAATTACACCATTCTACCTTGCTCCTAGTCTCTGGCAACCACTAAACTGCTTTCTGTCTCTACAGCTTTTCCTGGATATTTTATGTAAATGGGATAAAATATTTAATCTTTTATATCTGGCTTTTTTCATCTAACACACTGTTTTATTTGTTTTTAAAAAATATATTTTATTGATATTTTACAGAGAGAAAGGGAGAGAGATAGAGAGCTAGAAACGTCGATGAGAGAGAAACATCGACCAGCTGCCTCTTGCACACCCCCTACAGGGGATGTGCCCGCAACCAATGTACATGCCCTTGACCGGAATCGAACCCGGGACTTTTTAGTCCGCAGATCGACCCTCTACCACTGAGCCAAACCGGTTTCGGCCTAACACACTGTTTTTTGAGGTTCATCCACATTGTAACATGTATTAGTACTTCATTCTTTTTTATGGATGAATAATATTTCATTGTATGGATGGATATACATTTTGTTTATCCATACACCAGGTGATGGACATTTGGGTTGTTTCCTTTCGGTTACTTTGAATAGCACTGCTGTAAACATTCCTGTACAAGTATTTTCTTAAACTTGTATTCAGTTCTTTGGGGGTGTATACCTAGGAATGGATAGCTGGATCATATGGTAATTCTATATTTAACATTTTGGGAAACTTGCCAAATTATTTTCCATAGTGGCTGCACCATTTTACATTCCCACTAATAATATACAAGGGTTCTCCATATACTTCCCAACTCTTGCTATTTTATTTCTCTCTCTCTCTTTTTTTTTAATAGCTATCCTAATGGGTATGAAGTGGTTTCTATTGTGGTTTTCATTTGCATTTCCCTAATAACTAATGATGTTGATCGACCTCATTTTCATTGTAGCCATTTGAATATCATGTTTGGTAATAGAAATTTTTATTGAAGCCCAACATACAGAAAAGCACATAAAAAGTACAGTTCAATGAATTTCAAACTGAATACACCTGTGTGATCAGACCCCAGGTAAAGGAAAAGAACATTACCAGAATCCCATAAGTCCTCTGCCAGTCATCATCCCTGCAAGGAAACCATCATCTTCATTTCTTTATTTTTTTAAATAAGAACATTTGTGGGGGTTTTAAAAATATTTTTATTGATTTCAGAGAGGAAGGGAGAGGGAGATAGAAACATCAATGGTGAGAAAGAATCATTGACCGGCTGGCTGCTTCCTGCACACTCCACAAAGGGGAATCAAGTCTTCAACCCAGGTATATGCCCTAACAGGCAACCTCTTGGTACATTAGATGATGCTCAATCAACTGAACCACACCAGCCAGGACCAGTTTGCAGTTTATTTCTAATAAATATTTTATTGATTTCAGAGAGGAAGGGAGAGGAGAGAGAAAGAGAAACATCCGTGATGAGAGAGATTACTGGGGATCGAGCCTGCAACCCAGGCATGTGGCCTTGGCTGGAATCGAACCTGGGACCCTTCAGTCCGCAGGCTGATGCTCTATCTACTGAGCCAAGCCAGCTAGGGCCCAGTTTGCAGTTTAAATGCCATCTCAGAAAGGCTATCCATGACCACCCAATGTAAAATAACCTCTAGCTATTGTAACATATTCTTTAAAAAAAATATATTTTATTGAGTTTCACAGAGAGGAAGGGAGAGAGATAGAGAGCTAGAAACGTCAATGAGAGAGAAACATCGACTAGCTGCCTCCTCCACGCCCCCCACCGGGGATGTGCCCGAAACCAATGTACATGCCCTTGACCGGAATCGAACCTGGAACCTTCCAGTCCGTAGACCGACGATCTATCCACTGAGCCAAACCGGTTTTGGCACCTGTAACCTTTTTATGTAGGAGACAACACTCCAACCAACTGAGCAACCTGGCCAGGGTGGGAATCCAAATTTTAGCAAGTTCACTGGAAAGTAATATGCACCTTATAGCTTAAGAATTGGTGCTATATCCAGTGCATAAAAACATTACTGATTTTCCTTTGGCTTAAACCTTCAATGTGCCTCAGCATGACACTGTTAGTCTTTTTATTTAAAATTTCAATATTTTGTTCATCGTGTATTTTTTTGGTGTTTTTATTTTTTTAAATATTGCATTGAAATATTCTTTATCTTTGCTACTGAGTTTCTGGGCACCCCCCTCACTCACCTCACTGTAGTCCCAGCCCTATACAGGACCATTTAATTCACTTTTTGGGTCTTAGCTTCACAAATGTAAGATGAAGGGATTGGGTTAAACCGGAATTTCTCAATGGAGGAGTGGAAGAAGAGAGCAGTTAGTTTTAGTGGTATATCAGGATTTTCAAAGGAATGTGTAGTTCAAAAAAAAAGCATATTGGATCTTTTTATATGTGGAAGATGAAAAAAAACACAGCCTTTTAAGTTTCAAAATATATTTAAGGAAGGCACGAGATTTTTATCTTTACCAAAATGGACCTGAATTTAAATAGTCTGAGAAATGCTAAATGTCCCGATAGGTACCCTGTATTTGCTGAAAGGAATATAACAGGTCGAAGTCTCATTGCTTTAACTGGACTAAATATCCAGTTGTAACAATGTTCAAAAGTAAACATCTCTTAGCTGATAGCTCACAAAGTCTGGGCCATGGTGCATTGAGGGGAACTGAAGCTCAAGGGAGGGTGGGGGCAAGTGTTTATCCTTGATCGTCACATGCAGCCATACTGTTAGGGTTAGTGAACTTTCCTAGGCAGTCAAAAATCATATTAGTGATTTCTTACCGCCCTGACTTGCTAGTGGTCAGTTTGGACAAATTAGTCCTTTCCCTCCCTCCTTCCCTATCTGCGTTGCAGCCAGGATTGCAATTCTCTAGTACTCACCTTGTGGACAGAGGTCACCCATCCATGTGCGGTCCCCGCCTCAGTATCCCCTCCTCTCGGGCTCCGGGCAGGAACCCACCCCACACAAAGGCTGTCTGCATGGGCCCACTCCCTGGGACCCCAGGCTGCCCTTCCTTCGGGCAGTGGCACGGTTCTAAAACCAGGCCTTGATCTACATAGTCCACAAAACACCTCCTGTGGACCAGTGGCAGGGAAAGGCGCCGTGTTGACAGATTGCAGGGGAAGGCCGTTTTGCCCAAGAGCTAGTTTTCCCCTCTAATTAAAATAGTAACAGAAAGTACACCTTTTAGGGGTGTGGGTTGGCGGCGAGCAATCTTCTCAGCAGTGCAACTAAATAACGATGTTTTAGCATGTTTTGGCGGCATTTTACTACCCCAGTTTGTGACAAGTCACTTCTAACCGAAACTTCTCATCATCTGTGCCTAGCGTCCACTCCTAATGAGATGTCCTTACACGAGATGATGCCCACGTGGAGCAAACGGAGCTTCCCCACCGGCCACAGACGGTGGTGTGGAAGTGGCGGTGGTTCCGTGAAGGCACAGATGCGCCACAAAAGAGGAAGAGGGGAACCGGCGCTAGGAGATGCGTGGGCGTTCTGGTCATTGCATGCAGCTCCATCTACACCAGTTCAGCCCCTTTAGCAGGCATGGGACCCAGCCCGTCCCTGGCCCCCCGGGGACCACCTCTGGTTCCCCAGGCTCGGAGGAGGAACCGATACCCACCCGGGACCAGGTGGCAGTGCCGTGCGAGTCCTCTCTGGGCAGTGTCCACCTTACACACTCCCCTTCTCTCTCCTCCTCCTCCTCACCCCCTGGCCGAGAGGGTCGGGTCAGGCGCAGGGACACTCACCGGCCGCGGGCAGCGGCAGCGGCAGCAGCAGCAGCAGGACGGACAGCGCCGGCAGCAGGTCCGCGCGGCGCGCCATGGCCGCGGAGCGGTGCGCGGGCGGCGCTGGCCCCGGGGCTGCTCTGCCGGTGCCTCCTCGCCCCGCACCGGCGCTCAGGGAGCGGGGGCCCGGCCGGCGCCTCCCGCCCCGCCCCGCCCCGCCCCGCCCCGCCCCGCCCCGCGCCGGGCGCCAGCTCCCCCCGGGGTCCGGGCGCCGCCCTCCGACTCCGAGCGGACAGACGCGCCCCCGCTTTCCTGGACGGAGAGGACGCCGCGAGCGCCCTGGGAGCGGGAGGGGGGTGGAGATGCCGCTGAGACTCACCATCTGGGGGGTTCCCAATAGCTATCCCCCCAAAAAAAATACACCCTTTCTCACCCCCCACCTACTCCCAACAAGGAAGAATAACCAGCACAAATGAAATCTTGTAACAAAACTTGCACACACCAGCGCTAGGACACTTGCATTTCTAGTATTTTTTGTTTGTTTGTTTTCTTAGAAGTTGCACATCTATGATTTCATTTTTCCCTCATCAGGGATCTTCACGGGTAAGATTCGGTCATTGTTTTTATCCCCAGGATTCTGCAAAGATGGGTCCCGCCGGACAGGGAGCGGATCTGGTCCCAGATCCCAGGGTCTCTGCCAGACCAGACTGGTTCAGCCCCCTCAGCCTCAGGAGGGAGGGGGGATGGAAGGATTAAACCCCTCTCAGACCAAACAGCGGAGACTTCCCCTGGAAGAAAGACAAGATCGCCGAGGAAGGTGGCCAGGAGAGACCATGTAGGTGCCTCCCCATTTTCAGAGACGTTTCTGAGAGCAAGCTGCCCTCCCAAGATGCGGCGGCTGGGCAGGAACAGCTGCGCCGGGGCCCGGGGTTTCTATGTGGAGACGCACAGGTGCTCATTGGCCTCGGGTGGGCTCCCACCCGCTCCCAGCACAGACGCAGAGGCAGAAGGGCCTGGTGGCTGAGACCTAAGCAGTGCTCCAAGAGGAAAAGAGGGTGGTGAGAGGTCGGAGAGGGTTTCCTCCTCTCACCCTCTAACCAGGCCGTCTCACCGCCACAGTCCCCCTGGCGGAGGGCCAGAGAGGAGGGCACTGAGCAGCAAACATAAACCCCTGAGATTTATTGGCTGCTGCTTCTGGACGTGGCCATCCTGCTGTGGCCTCTGGGGGGCATTTGCCAATGTAATCAGCGCAGAGAGAGAGCCATCCCAGCCAGGGGTGTAAATCACCCTTCACAAAGCGAGGGGAGAGACATGTGGCCCTAGATAAGGAGAGAGACTGATGGGGCCTCCTGTGCCCTTCCTCTCCCTTCCCCTGCCCAGGGGGAGCTGGTTCCCGAGCTGTAATGCACTTTAAATGGAGTTTGTGCTTCTTTTTAATCTGTATCTGCCCTGCCGGCCTTACAGAATTGTGAAAGTGAACATCTGGCTACTCAGCGTTTGAACAAGGCCTGTTTTCCCTCAGGGTGGCCTACCTTTAATGTACCTTTCCCCTGTCCCCCCCCCCCCCCTCTCCTCCATTAAAGTTAGGAAACCGTAACCGGGGAGCCTATGATAGCCCCCCACTCTGGCAACGGTCTCAGAACAGAACTTACAAAACAAAAGGTAACAGTTTTAGACCTACAAATCAACAAAGATGTGGCGTGGTCAAAGGGCATCACCTCTGCTGTCCCTCTCCTTCGGCAACAAAGCCAGATCAGGTTGGGGGGGGGGGTGGGTAGGTTGGGAAAAGGCATTTGTTCGGGGTGCCTACTGAAAGTGTCCACTCAGTGCTGTCCCCATGGAATGGACCAGGGAGGCAGGAGCAAGGTCAAACAGGTGGGCTAAGGGCAATGCCCAGTTCTACCTATAAGAGGCCAGGCTTTCTGTGAGAGTAAATGAGGTGCCTGGGGCATATTTGTGGGCACGGGCGGGGCTGGGGTAGTGGTGGAGAGGCTGACATCGTTGGGCCTTTGATGAGGACTGATAACCAAACGAGGGGGGGGGGGTTGAGGAAGCCTCTACAAATAAATGTGACTCCAAGACTAATATTAAACACGCTTCTAGCATACCCCTCTCCTCACCAAGCACGTCCTGACGGCCGACACCTGCTCAAGAGCATTGGGGTAGGAAGCCTTGTGGATAATGACAAACGAGACAGTCCTTTCCACAAAGATGATGTTACTCAGCCATCATTCAACCCAATGTCTTTTGAGACAGATTATGGGTCCAGCCTTATGCCAGATGCAAAAATTATTCAGGCACAAACCCTGCCCGGGGAGGAATTGCAACCCACTGATAGGGGCTCCAAGTCCAAAGACCCTGTACCTTAACTCCACTTTCACTTGTAATCTTGGTTTTCTGCCTTCTATCAAGTCCTCTCTCGCTCACTGTTAAGCTTTAATTCCTGCTGATACTCTAACCCAGGATATTAGCAATATAGTGAATAGCTAAGAGCACAGACTGCCTAGGTTCAAATGACATTCTAACACATGCTGGGTGACGTGAGCAGTCATTTGATTTTCTGTGCTTCAGTTTTTTCACCTGTAAAATTATTAACAGTGTCTACTTCATATGTGCAACAGTTCTGAGGATTCAATAGTATATATTGAATAAAAGGTTTAACACATTTTATCATCCTGCCCTAGCTGGTTTGCTCAATGGATAGTGTCAGCCTGTGGACTTAAGGGTCCTGGGTTCGATTCCAGTCAAGGGCACATGCCCAGATTGCAGGCTGCATTCCCAGTAGGGGGTGTTCAGGATGCAGCCAATCAATGATTCTCTCTCTCTTCTCTAAAAATCAATAAAAATATTTTAAAGTATTTTTAAAAGTGGCATCATCCCAAGTGGCATGCAGAAATTAAACACCTGTGAACTCGACCAGCCCCTGTCACCCAACTCGCTGCTTTGGAGCTGGAGACTACACACAATTCTGCCTTTTGCTGAAGATACTAGTGAGCCAGGGATGGAAACAAAAATAATTTTCTACCTTGTCAGTTTTCTGAGGGCCAGGCTTGTGTCATATCTGACTATCTCTGGTACTCAGAATGAACAACTCCAGACATATGTACGTTTAAAGGAATTGGTGTTGCCCGAGCTGGCTTTGCTCAGTGGATAGAGCGTTGCCTGTGAACTGAAAGGTCCCAGGTTCGATTCTGGCCAAGAGCACCTGCCTGGGTTGTGGGCTTGACCCCCCACTTGCAGGAAGCAGCTGATCAATGATTCTCTCATCATGGATGTTCCTCTCTCTCTCCCTCTTCCTTCCTCTCTGAAATCAAAATACATTTTTTTAAAAATAAAGGAATTGGTGCTCCCTTAACACTTGCCTGAAAGAGAATCCTATATGTCTCCCACTTTATACCTCTGAGAAGGAAAGAGAAAGGCTTCTTTTTTGAGAGAGAGAAACATTGATAGGCTGCCTCCTGCACGTCCGCTACTGGGGACTGAGCCTAAAACCCGGATATGTGCCCTGATTGGGAATCAAAACCAGCCACCTCTCAGTGCAGAGGATGATGCTCAAGCAACTGAACCACATGGACCAGGCAGTTCCTTCCTTTAGTTTTCCACTGATTTCTAGAGAGTGGAAAGGAGGCAGGGGAGAGAGGAGAGGGAGAAAGAGACACACGTGTGACAGAGACAAATGGATTGGTTGCCTCCCACACATAGACACCCTGCCTGGGAGCAGGGATTGGATGTGCAACCCAGGTACACGCCCTTGTCCGGGAATCAAACCCACAACCCATCCTTGCATAGGCCAACACTCTAACCACTGAGCCACGCCAGCCAGGGCTGCTCCTCCTTTTTTAATGGCAGAGGTCAGCCAGGTCCTACATTGAGATTGACAACCAGAAGCAGTTTTTAGGCCCAAAAGTTTCCATGCTTTTTTGCTTGACTTCATGAAGAATACTAGCTGTGCAAGGGTAATAGTGCAGAGCTAACCCCCTAAATAGCCTTGTGCTGAGGTCTAAGGGCTAGGGCAGGGGTGGGCAAACTTTTTGACTCGAGGGCCACAATGGGTTCTTAAACTGGACCGGAGGGCCGGAACAAAAACAGCCTGACCATGCCGGCACTCTCATCGTGGGCTGCTGGTGAAGGAGCGGAGGGGAGAGCAAGAGAACCCTCTGCTCTTTCTGCTCCTCGGGCCGTATGCGGCCCGCGGGCTGTAGTTTGCCCACAGCTGGGCTAGGGTCAGAGTGTCCGCTCTTAGCCTTGCAAACCTAAGCAATCCTTATGGCCCTGACTTCTCAGGAACCTACAATCGAGGCTTACATATTTAACATGCTACATAATGCCAACTCTGGAAAGGCACTTTGTCCTTTGATGAGGATCTGGTAACGGAAAATCCATTAAGGTACAGACTCTGGAGCCACACTGACTGGGTTCAAATCCCAACTCCATCATTCACTAGCTGAGTGATCTTAAAATAAGTTAATTTCTTTACCTATAAAACATTATAATCATAATAATCAGTACCTGCCTCAGAATCAGTGTGAAAAATTAGTTTACATATACACAAGTTCATAAAAAAAATCTTGCATGCAATAAGTACCTCCTGAAAATAGCATGAGTCAAACCATAACACCTGTACACTAGGAGGATGTTATAACATTTATGTGGATCCTGGCTGGTGTGGCTCAATCGGTTGGGTATTGTTCCATGCACTGAAAAACCACTGGTTTGATTCCTGGTCAGGGCACAGGCCTGGGTTGTAGGTTCGATTCCCTATTAGGGCACGTGCAGGAGGCAGCAGGAAGATGTTTTGCTCTCATGTTGATGTTTCTCTCTCTCTCTCTTGCTCCCTAAAAATCAATAAAATAAACAAACAAATAAAACTTACATGGGAAAATGTTGCCTTTTAGGAAAACATAATGTTTCACAAAGTAGATAATTAAGCCCTTGTTTTTTGTTTTGTAACTCAGAATTTCCAATTATTAAAATTACTGAAATGTGAACACATGGGTACCAGTCTCTTCACAGGTGGGGGCTTGGTTCTACCTTTCTGGGAATAACTATCAGGAAATAACCCACTAGGGTAGGTAATGAGTCAGGGGTTCCTCCTCACAATTAAAAGTGGAGGTGCTTCAAGCAATTTCTTCCTTGGGTTATGAAGAGTTCTTGCTTGGTGGGGTTAAGTGTGTGGGGCGAGGCAGCAGCTTTTCTCTCCTCTTTTTTCCTTCACCTCTACTAGCTCTGAGCTCAAGGGCTCAGGGAGACCTGAGAGGTATTTTCCCTCTGGACCGACAGGCATTTGTCCCGAGTGAAGGATTCGGGCTCCAGTGGCTGGCTTAGAGAATACAACAGTGCCCTCTGCTGTGAGGTATGCACACTGCACACCAGAGAAGCATTAGTAAACCTTGAAAAAAATCAGTCCAACCCTCCTTCCACCTGCTTACTTTTAACTAGGGCTGTATCTCATTATAGCAGACCAAAGTCTACTGACCTTAAAAAAACTCTAAGGGGAAACCTGGAATACTGATGAAGAATGCCATTTGAAAGGTCTTCCTTGCCCTGGTTGGGTAGTTCAGTTGGTTAGAAGTTCATCATGATTTGCCAATCATGATGTTGTAGGTTTGATCTTTGGTCAGGGCACATACAAGAATCATCCAATGAATGCATAAATAAGTGAAATAGCGAATTGATGTTTCTCTCTCTAAAAGTAATATTTAAAAATAAAATAAAAGGTCTTCCTTAAGTCTAACTGGTCTTGCTTGGTACTTTATTTTCTCTTATTCCCTAAATATAGTGCAAATATCTACTTCCAACCACATTAAATCTAAATTTGTATTTTTGAGCTCTGAAGTGGAGGGGAGAAAAGAGTTTGGGAAATGGAAAAAGCCTAACCTTTGGAGCCAAACTGAACCTATCACTTGCTGTAGAGAATGCCACTCATTTGGTTTTCTAAGCCAGGATACCAGAGGGCCGAGTCTAGGAAACACTTTAGTGTAACTCACACCATGAAATGGTCTTCAGGAAAGGAAAGCCTGGAATACTGTTAACGAATGCACAGAAGGATTTTAACTCCACAGCGGATCTCTAGCTTTGGTGACCATCAGATTGACCTATAAGGGAGATTTTTAAAACTCAGGTTTCTGGGCTCTAACTCAGAGGTTCTGACTTACTAAGTCTGGAATGGGACCTGAAAATTAGTATTTTAAATAAGTTCAGATGATAGTGATGGTCCAACGTCTAAACTTCTTTTGTTTTTTAATCTTTGTTTTGTTGATCCTTACCTGAGGATATTTTTCCATTGATTTTTAAAAATTTATTTTAGAGAGGGAGAGGGATAGATAGAAACATCAATAATGAGAATCACTGATTGGCTGCCTCCTGCACACCCCAACTGAGGATCGAATCCGCAACCCAGGCATTGCTCTTGGCCGGAATCGAACCTGGGGCCCTTCAGTCCGCAGGCCAACAGCCTATCAACTAGCTGATCTTGTGAAAAGCACTGTGGTCTTAACTCTGAATTTGAGATGGTTATACCTTTATGTCTGAAAGAGTCTAATTTGGTGATCACTTCCTCATAGAAATCTTCTAGGAGCAGATTAGGCTCACAATCACATCTCTCATTCTACAACGTTTATTTTTCCACTTAATAAAAAGAGACAGGGGGAAACAAAGAAGGAAAATGCAGAGAAAGAAGGTGGACAACTCTCTTGCATAGCCGGAAGCTCAGGGGGAAAAAGAGCTAGCTGGCTGGCTTCTAGTTAAAAAGAGAAAGTAAACACTCACTGAAGCAACACACATCTCAGTACAACCCAAGGCTACAGCTTATAGAGTCAGCTCCACCAGCCAGCAACTCTGCTGAAACCTAACCAATTCCCAAGACTAGGATTGCGTCAGTTTGTCAGCCTGTTGACCTCTTCCTGCCCAGGTTTTCTACATCATCTTTTGGTGACTCCCAAGGAGCCAGCAGCTGATCGATCTATTATCGTAGGTTCACATCCTTCACCAGTAAGGCAATCTGCTCCTGCAGCTGCCGCTTCCCTTCCCATGCTTTGCTCTGGCTTCGACACCTCAGCAATTCTGCCTTATGGTCCTGGTGATGCATAGGGCAGTAGCTCTGTGGTTCGCATAGCACCTGAAAGAAAAGTCGGGGACAGAGTAAGGGATCCTCTATTATTATGCCTACCAGGATAATAGAGAGGCTGATGGTACCCGTGTTTCCCCGAAAATAAGACATCCTCCGAAAATAAGACCTACTTCATGGAAACATAATACATCCCCTGAAAATAAGACTTGGCGCATCTTTGGGAGCAAAAATTAATATAAGACACTGTCTTATTTTCGGGGAAACAGGGTAGTAGTTAAGAAGGATCAGCAATTTCTTCTTGGAGGGCCTTGCACGCCTTCGGAATTCCACCCTAAAGTTGGTTTCCCCAAGTCTAGGCTCCCTCATTGGCCCACATGCCCCATTTTTTACCGTATAGTCTGGAAAGAAGTCTCGGTAGCCCCCTTTGAGGATATACAGCTCTGGGTAGTACAATGCAGGATACTGGTTCAGGGCCCTGTCCTCTTCTCTCAGAGATCGGCACCTTTAAAGAAAACGCAGAGATGGGTGAGGTGAAAAGAAGGTCAGGATTCCATGGGCCACTCAATGGGGAGGGGGAGAAAGAATAGACTATTGTAAGGTGACCAGATGTCCCGATTTCTAACAATTTGTCTTGCGTCCCATGGCGTTTCCAAAAATCAGGACTTTTTAAAAATGCCATGGGATGCAGGACAAATGGTTAGAAATCGGGACTGTCCCGCCAAAAGCGGGACGTCTGGTCACCTTAAACTATTGCAAACTCCATAAGGACTTCCAGATCTCATTTTCTTTGCAAAACAAGATCTGAGTAGCATCATTCTTTCTCTTTTCTCCCCTAGTGCCTAATTCCCAATCTTTTTCTTTCACAGCTCCAAATTTTTGAGTTGTAGAAACCCCCTTCTTCACCTCCCTATCCTTCTTCAAACCACAGGAGAGAGCATTCATTCATTCAATCGGGAAAGGATCCCTTGTAAGCCCCAACTCAAGTTCAAATTTCTATCACCTGGCCTTCCCTGTGTAGACACTCACATTCGGGGGCCCCTCTCGGAGGAGAATTCACAGTGGAACACGATGACTATTCTCTTCTGGGCATCCGAAGGGACAATAGGCATCTTCAGAAAGAAGTTACACAGTTCCTCCTGACTGAACAAGTTTAAGGCTCCCTGTAGAAAAAATTTTAATAAGTATTTCCTCAAGGGCCTGTGGACAGTAAAACCAACACTTAGAAATACTTGGGATACCATGCTACCTTGGGAAATCTGGGCCAGGAGGGCTAGACTACAAGCGCTTTCAAAGAGACCGAACTGTATCTCTGTATCTTCCCCCAGGGCCTGGCATGGAGCTTGGTATGTAGTCCTTACTCAATAAATGCTCATAGACTAAACTGCCTGAAGTACAGTGCCAATGTGAGAACTGTCTATGAGCAGTAAAAAGTGCCTCTCGGTCGTTGGATGAATGTTTTTATTTCCATGTAAGAGCCCTTGGCTCCTACTGAAAAGAGGGAGATTGGTCTAGGAGGGAAGGGGAAAGTAAATTGCTCTAAGTATACAGAATGAGAACAGCAGTGAAGACTTACAGCTTTGATGTGCTCCAAATGTTTGTCTGCCCTGGTTCTAGAGTTCACAGAACCCTTTGCCCACAGACCCTTCTCAAAGAGAGCTAACCTCCAACCCTTTCCCCTGCCAATGCCCCCACTGTAACCTCACCTGGATGTGTCCTCCGAGGTACTCATACGGATAGCGGCAATCGATGATGTAAAACTTTTCAATCAGACCCTGGAATTTCCCCAACAGCAAGGCAGCCACCTGCACAGAAACTATGACTGAGTACCCTGCTCACTGTCACTCTGAAGGGAAAGAGAGACGGTTCCACAGTTTCTGATTTACACTCCCTTTAGCCACCCAGGATTCCACTGTAGGACTGGCCTCCAAAAGTTCCCCTATTTTGAAATGTGGCAATGGTTCAGCCCCACCCCTACATAAAATGGAATAGAAAGTGGCCTTTTTAGAGAACCAAAATAGCTGGTATTGCCAGGATACTGGGGAAGACCATATTGAAGCTACTATTCTTGAGGCAGGCATGGCTGGAATGAGTCTTGCAGAAGACACACAAGGACTTCTGCAGTGGTACAGGTAGCAGCTAAAGATCCAGATTTTGCAAGAGATGGGAAATGGTTCCCCACTCTCCAATATAAAGAAAGAAAGAAAGCCTTAAGTATAAATTAGTTCATCATTTCCATCGCCTGGCCTACCCCGTGTGGACACTCACACTGTCACTACATATAAAAATAAAAGGCCCTGACCGGTTTGGCTCAGTGGATAGCATGTCCACTGAGGACTGAAGGGGTCCCAGATTCGATTCCGGTCAAGGGCAAGTGCCTTGGTTGCGGGCACATCCCCAGGGAAGGTGTGCAGGAGGCAGCTGATTGATGTTTCTCTCCCATCGATGTTTCTGGCTCTCTATCCTTCTCCCTTCCTCTCTGTGAAAAATCAATAAAATATATTAAAAAACAAAATAAATTAAAAAATAAGTAAATAAATATAGCTCTAGCTGGTTTGGCTCAATGGATAGAGCATTGGCCTGCCAACTGAAGGGTCCCAGGTTCGATTCTAGACAAGGGCACATGTCCAGGTTGAAGGCTCGATCCCCAATAAGGGGGCGTGCAAGAGGCAGACAATCAATGATTCTTTCTCATCATTTTTTTAAAATATTTTTTTAATTGATATTTTACAGAGAGGAAGGGAGAGAGATAGAGAGCTAGAAATGTCGATGAGAGAGAAACACCAACCAGCTGCCTCTTGCACACCCTCTATCGGGGATGTGCCCGCAAGCAAGGTACATGCCCTTGACCGGAATCGAACCCGGGACCTTTCAGTCCGCAGACCGACGCTCTACCACTGAGCCAAACCGGTTTCGGCTCTTTCTCATCATTGATCTTTCTATCTATCTCCTTTCCTCTTTGAATTCAATTAAAAAAATTTTTTTTTTAATAAATGCAATTACACTTTGACTAAGCAATTTGTTTTCTAACAGAAAAGTACCTTAATATGTGGCACAATAATATTCACCTCAGTATTGTTTTAAGTTATCAAAATATTACAAGTAAATATTCAATGATAGGGGTTTGATGCATGGCCAGTTAGGTTCAGTGGATAGTGTCAGCTTACAGACTGAAGGGTCTAGGTTCAATTCTGGTCAACGCCCCATTCAGGGTGAATGCAGGAGGCAACCAATCAATGTGTGTCTATCACATTGATGTTTCTCTGTCTCTTCCTCTCCCTTCTACTCTCTCTAAAAAATATAGTAGGGGTTTGGTTAAATTAATTACACATGTCACTATATCCGAATATTATATAACCATTAAAAGATAATATAGATCAATCAATTTTTAAAAAAATATGTTTTTATTGAATTCAGAGAGGAAAGGAGGGAGAGAGAGATAGAAACATCAATGATGAGAGAATCATTGATTTGCTAACTTCTGAACGCCCCCTAATGAGGATCAAGCCTGCAACTCGGGAATGTGCCTTTGGGATTGAACCCAGGACCCTTCACTCCACAGGCCAACACTCTATCCAGAGCCAAACCAGCTAAGGCAATCTTTTTATTGATATAGAAAGATGTTTACAAGGTCTTAACTAAGCTACTTGTAATAGTACATGTTTATCATGACCCTATTTTTATAAACAATATGCCAGAATAAAATCTGAAAGGCCACAGGAAAATATTACTAGTGGTTGTCTTTGGTGGGAAGATTATGGGTAGAGTGACCAAATAATAATTGCACAAACTGGGACATTATTTATTTATTTATTTAAAATATATTTTTATTGGCCCTAACTGGTTTGGCTCAGTGTATTGAGCATCAGCCTATGGCCTGAAAGGTCCCAGGTTTGATTCCGGTCAAAGGCATGTACCTTGGTTGCGAGCACATCCCCAGGAGGAGGAAGCTGGTTGATGTTTCTCTCTCATCGATGTTTCCAACTCTCTATCCCTCTCCCTTCCACTCTGTAAAAAAATCAATAATATATATATATATTTTATTGATTTTAGAGAGGTAAAGGGAGAGGGAGAGATAGAAACATCAATGATGAGAGAGAATCATTGATAGGTTGCCTCCTGCAAACCCCTCACTAGGGATCAAGCCCGCAACTTGGGCATATGCCCTGACCAGGACTTGAATTCCAACTTCCTGGTTCAGAGGTTGATGCTCAACCACTGAGCCACACTGCCAGGCACTGGGACATTTTTTTAGAGTGAAAGAACAGTGTTAATAATTACCCTGCACTAGTAGGCATAAATGAAATTGTAACATGTAAACCAGGATGTAAGATCACTCAAATCGAGTGATTTTTCCTTTTGGGGTTTTTGCCTTTTCTTTTCTTTAATTTTCCTTACTTTCCTTCCTTTCATTTTTTCCTTTCATAAAAATTACATATCACTCATTTAATTAAAAATGAAGGTGACAGCCGAAACCTGTTTGGCTTAGAGGATACAGCGTCGGTCTGTGGACTGAAAGGTCCCAAGTTCGATTCCAGTCAAGGGCATGTACATTGGTTGCGGGCACATCCCCAGTAGGGGGTGTGCAAGAGGCAACTGGTTGATGTTTCTCTCTCATTGATGTTTCTAGCTCTCTATCCCTCTCCTTACCTCTGTAAAAAATCAATAATAAAATATATTTAAAAAATAAAATCTTAAAAAAAAAAATGAAGGTGACAGAAGAATGAGATAAAAGTAAGTCCTTTAATACAGCTTCAGCTGAATAAGGAACCTGTTAGAACACAGTCAGTGAGAGAAATACAATCGGAAGTGGGGATTTTAGGGAGAGAACAGACCAGATGGTAGCTTATGTAACCAGTTACCATCTCCAGAAATCTGCTTACTGTTTCTGGGCTGATGTACTTCAGATCTTGGTGTCGCCCTGACACGGTTGGCAATGCACATACCTAGAAATACCAAAGAGATGAACTATCAGCAATTTTTCTGTAACCAAATTTGAGAAAAAACGCCCATATATTGTCCTTCTTTCCTTTTTTTAAAAAAATATTTTTTATTGATTTCGGAAAGGAAGAGACAGAAACATCAATGATGAGAATCACTGGTTAGTTGCCTCCTGCACACCCCACACCAGGGATCGAGCCCTCAACCCCGGCATGTCCCTTGACCAGAATTGAACTCAGGACCCTCCAGGCTGCAGGCCAATGCTCTACCCACTGAGCCGAACCAGCTAGGGCTATTGTCCTTTCCAAATGAACTTTACTCCTCCAATGGTCTCTATAATGTGCACTCTATTTCTAAAAACTGCAGCAGCAGTTCAATTTATATCAAAGAAACTAAGAATGTGTATAAAGTTTTAGATGTAGCTACAACTATGTCCATCCTGGTATATTTCACACACACACAAAAAAGAATTATAAAATATTTTGGAAGGGATTTATCAAGAAATTATGGGTAGCCAAAAAAAGAATAAAATACTGTACTGTTAAAAATAATGAAGTAGATGCCGAAACCAGTGTGGCTCAGTGGATAGAGCATCGTTGGCCTGTGGACTGAAAGGTCCCAGGTTTGATTCCGGTCAAGGGCATGTACCTTGACTGCAGGCACATCCCCAATAGGGGGTGTGCAGGAGGCAGCAGATCAATGATTCTCTCTCATCAATGTTTCTAACTCTCTATCCCTTTCTCTTCCTGTGTAAAAAATCAATAAAATATATTTTAAAAAATTATTTAAAAAAAAGATTTGCTTTATATATTTCAGTGTTTCTATGTTGGGTGCATAAATGTTTACAAGGGTTATATCCTCTTGTTGGATTGCTCCCTTTATAATTAGGCAGTGTCTTTCTTTGTCTCTTACTATAACTTTGTTTTAAAGTGTATTTTGTTAGATTAAGTATTGCTTAACCCAGTTTTTTTGTTTTTGCATTTCCATTTGCATGAATATCTTGCTCCATCCCTTTATTTTTATTTTTTAAAAATATACTTTATTGATTTCAGAGACAAAGTAAGAGGGAGAGATAGAAACATCAATAGTGAGAGAGAATCATTGATTGGCTGCCTCTTATACATTCCATATGGGAATCGAGCCCACGACTCTGGCATGTGTCCTGATCAGGAATTGAATTGTGACTTCATGGTTACATAGGTAGACGTTCAACCACTGAGCCATGCCGGACAGGCCATCTCTTTACTTGTAGAGTATTATGCTAAATGAAATAAGCCAGTCCAGAGAAAGACAAATACCTTATGATTTAACTTATGTGTGCAAACTAATAAACAAATAAACTAACAAACAAAATAGAAACAAACTCATAAATAAAGAGAACAGATTGACAGCTGTCAGAAGGGAGAGGGTGGGGGACTGGGTAAAAAGGTGAAGGGAGTTGCCGGAATTGGTTTGGCTCAGTGGATAGAGTGTTGGCCTTCAGACTGGAAGGTCCCGGGTTTGATTCCGGTCAGGGGCATGTGCCTGGGTTTCGGGCACATCCCCGGTGGGGGGTGTGCAGGAGGTAGCTGATTGATGATTCTCTCTCATCGATGTTTCTAACTCTATCTCTTTCTCTTCCTCTCTGTGAAAAATCAATAATATATATATATATATATATATATATATATTTTTTTTTTTTTAAAGGTGAAGGGAGTAATCAAAACAACAACAATCTCATGGACATACATATAGACATATAGTATGGTGATTACAGGGGGAAAGGTGAGTAGGGGGAGGTAGAAGAGGCTAAAGAGAGGATAAATGGTGATGGACAGGGACTTGACTTGGGGTGATGACCACACAATATAATATACAGACAATGTATTATGGAATTGTACCCCTAAAACCTACATAATTTTACTAACCAATGTCACCCCAATAAATTCAATAAAAAAGATAAATTTATAAAAAAAACAAGACTAATTTAGTAACTAAAAAGGAGGAAAAAAAGTAATTTCAACCAATGTAATTAGCATATTATGATTTTCATATTAATTCAGATGTGAGTTCATTCTTTGTATCAAGAGAATTCTCTAGTGCCCTCCTAGATGGGTAGCTGAGTCGGTTAGAGCATCATTCCCATATGCCAAGGTTTGGGGTTCAGTCCTCAGTCAGGGCACATACAAGAAGCAGCCAATGAATGGATACATAAGGGGAGCAACAAATCAATGTTCTTCTCCCCTCTGCCCTTCCTCTTTTTCTCTAAAAATCAATTTTATTTTATTTTTTTTAAGAGAGAAAATTCACTAGTGATCTATCTGCTCAGAGCCTAACACACATCCTATACCATGGTTTTTCTTAGCAGGGGTGGGCGGTCAGGGGGGTGGGGAATAAAAACAAAAAAATCACAAAACTAGGATAAAACAAAAATAGGAACAACCTTTTACAAGCAACTAATTTGCTATGTAGAAACAAATACTATGCAGGGGGAAATGCCTCTAAGATTTTAAGAAATGCTTTGACATTTTTCTGTTTGGGAATTCTAAAGATCAATTAGCCTGGCCTGTGTGGTTCAGTGGTTGAACATTGACCTGTGAACTAGGAGTTTATGGTTCCATTTCGGGTCAGAGCACATGCCCGGGTTGCAGACTCAATCCCCTTTATGGGGCATGAAGGAAGTAGCTGATCAATGATTCTCATCATTGATGTTTCTTTCTCTCTCTCTCCCCCTTCCTCTTTGAAACCAATTTAAAAAAAAAAAAAATGTTTAGCCGAGCCGAAGCCGGTTTGGCTCAGTGTTAGAGCGTCAGACTGAAAGGTCCCAGGTTCGATTCCGGTCAAGGACATGTACCTTGGTTGCGGGCACATCCCCTGTGGGGTGTGTGCAGGAGGTGGCTGATCGATGTTTCTCTCTCATCGATGTTTCTGGCTCTCTATCCCTCTCCCTTCCTCTCTGTAAAAAAATCAATAAAATATATTTTTTTTTCAAAAAATTTTTTTAAAAGAGTAGCCTACAGGACAAAAATGGAAATGTTTTATTAAGCTAAAGAAATGGTAATAAAAGGGATAGCCTTCTAATGTCCAGGATAGCATGCGCATTTTCTATTCTTTTTAAAATTATACCCAGTGTCCTCTGCAAGCAGAGAAGGAAAGATTCAGACCCCAAATAACTCAAATATAGAAAGGGTGTACCCACACTCACCTTGGAGAAATCACCAGTCAGGTACCCCTGGTTAGAAGCTGCCTCCAGCATCTGAGTGGCATTAATGTCACAGAGAGAGACTGTCTTCTTCAGACCTAAGCCCTGAAAAACGACAAAATTCCCATACCCTCAATTCTCATGTTAAAAGTTTAAAAATCAGGGGATGGAAGAAGTGGAGAATTATTAAAAAATTGCATACCCCCTGTTCTAATAAGTCCACCTGCTTTCCTAAGGAAATAAAGATATGCACACAAAAACTTGACTATAAGGATGGATAGAAAAAATTACTGACATATTAAATGTTCAATAACAGGATCTGGTTAAATAAATCATGTACCAGATATTATAGACCACTATTATGCAATAAAACATTATAGATTAATTTCATTGACATAAAAATAAGTTCATGATATCATTAAATAGGTTCAAAAAATACTTTGTAATACTACTTCCAATAAAAGAAAAATTATTTCATAGGAAAGTACCTGGAAGAACATCCAGTGTTAACAGTGGTTATCTCTGGCCTGTGGGACTATGGACATGGGCAACAGCTTCTTTCTGTTTATTTGCACTTTCTTTACTATCATCCCACCTAACAAACAGGGAATACCTAACTGACCATCACTCCGTCACAAAGATGGCTGCACCCAGAGCTGAGGCCAAGTTTCCTTAAGGAGCTTTAACGAGTGATCAGCAGGGACCTGAGACTGCGCCCTCCCCTGCCCCAGTGGGGCTAGACAAGGGACCTCAGGCCACACACCCCACTCCAGCACTGGGCCAGGGGACCTGAGGCTGCACCCCACTGCCTGCGGGGCTTGACAGAGGGCCTCAGGCCGTGTCCCCCACCTAGTGGGGCTTGACAGGGGCACGCTCCACCGCTCCATCTGGGGGACCTGAGGCTATGACCTCTGCCCAGCGGGGCGTGACAAGGGTGGGACTGGCCAGGTCTGGATCTAGCCCAATTGGGGCAGGGGGGCACGACTGGGTCTGGGTCTTGTGCAATTTTGAGGTGTATGTGGATGGGCGGGGACTTGACTCTGGGCCTTCCTTTTAATGTGCAGAATTGCGTGCACCAGGCCACTAGTATACTTAGGTTATAAAATAGCCAAATATATTTAGTTGGGGTTTTTTTAAAGGAAGGAATTTTGTAAACTGAGAAGGCATCACCATTTCCTTGTGGCCCATGCACTCTTCAATACACATAGGCCCGCTACTGTCTGCACCAACCTGGTGCTCTTGTCAACATCAACAATCTTCATGTTCCCACATCTAATAGTCACTTCTTTAGCCATATGTCCTTCTGAAGCTCACAGAGGCTTCCACTGAGTTGCTAATCCCTTCTTCTTTGGCTTCAATGACAAAACCTCCTAGCTTTTTAATTTAGTTATAATTTGGGAACCCTTATACTAAAAGAACTGTGATGCTTCTACTTCTCTGTTATTTCTTCTCAGTCTTCTTTGTTGGGCTAGCTAGCCTATTAAATCTCTAATAGATGTTGGATTCATCAGGGCTAGATACTTGACATTTTAAAAAATATATATTTTATTGATATTTTACAGAGAGGAAGAGAGAGAGATAGAGAGTTAGAAACGTCCATGAGAGAGAAACACCAACCAGCTGCCTCTTGCACACCCCCTACTGGGGAATGTGCCCACAACCAATGTACATGCCCTTGACCGGAATCGAACCCGGGACCTTTCAGTCTGCAGACCAACGCTCTACCACTGAGCCAAACCGGTTTCGGCAATACTTGACATTTTTTATCTCTTCACTCTTGCCATAGGTTTGTGTGTGTTTTCAACTCATACTTTTAAATTTATCCTTTATGCTGATGACTTTCAAATTTCTATCACCAGTTAAGACCTCGGCTCTTATTTCCAGATCTCCATATGCACACACCTGATTAACAATTTTAGAGGGCCTACTAAGTGACATAATAGTGAGTAAGAGAGAAGAGACAGACAAATAAATATACTCTATGTTTGTAAGTAGTGATAAATGCTTTAAGTAAAAAATAAAGAAGAATAAATATATAAAAAGAATATTAGGGTTGGAAAGTTTGTCAGGAAAAGGCCTTTCTGACAAGGTGACATATGTGGGGAAATGAGACTGAAATGAGGGAGAAAATTATGTGTTGCTTATGGGATCAATGTTCCAAGCTGAAGGAACTACAAATGGAAAGGTCCAGTGAGAATGGCAAGACCAAGGATGGTCACACTTAGTAAGGCATTATTAGCGCAAAAACTAATTGAAGCAATATTATAAATCAACTAGACCTAATAGACATCGATAAAATACTGGACCCAAAAACAAAAGAATATACATTCTTCTCAAATATGCATGGAACATTCTCCAGGAGAGACCATATGCCAGGTCATAAAATAAGCCTCAATAAGTTTCAAAAATTGAAATCATACAAAATATGTTCTCTGACTACAGTGGAACAATTAGCAATTAAAAACAGGAAAAAAATCTGGAAATTCACAAATATGTGGAGATTAAACAACAAACTACTAAATAATCAGTCGATCAACAAAGAACACAATGAAAATTTTAAAATGCTTTAAGATAAATGAAAACGAAGACACAGCCTACCAAAACTTACAGTATGCAACTAAAGCAGTGCTTAGATGAATATATATAGCTGTCAATGCCTATAATAAAGAAGACCTCGCCCTGGCTGGTTTGGCTCAGTGGATAGAGCACTGGCCTGCAGACTAGACTCCTGGGTTCAATTCCGGTCAAGGGCACATGCCCAGGTTGTGGTCTCCATCCCCCATAGGGGGCATGCAGGAGGCAACCAATCAATGGTTCTCTCTCATCATTAGTGTTTCTATCTCTTTCCCCTCTCCCTTCTTCTCTGAAATCAATAAAAATATATATTTTTAAAAAAATAAGAAGACCTCAGCCGAGGTCGGTTTGGCTCAGTGGTAGAGCATAGGTCTGCGGACTGAAAGGTCCCGGGTTCGATTCCGGCCAAGGGCATGTACCTTGGTTGCGGGCACGTCCCCGGTAGGGGGTGTGCAAGAGGCAGCTGGTCGATGTTTCTCTCATCGACGTTTCTGGCTCTTTATCTCTCTCCCTTCCTCTCTGTAAAGTATCAATAAAATATATATATTTTTTTTAAATAAATAAGAAGACCTCAAGTCAATAAG
Source organism: Vespertilio murinus (assembly GCA_963924515.1). Taxonomy (NCBI): domain Eukaryota; kingdom Metazoa; phylum Chordata; class Mammalia; order Chiroptera; family Vespertilionidae; genus Vespertilio; species Vespertilio murinus. Next base: position 28,876,459 of record OZ004708.1, on the reverse strand, counting down.
CTAACTTTCCACCAAAGAAGAAACTAAATCTAAAGCAAGTAGAAGGAAGAAATAAAAAAGATTACAGCAAAATGTAATAAAGTAGAGAATAAAAAAACCAACAGAACCAAAAGTCAGCTGGTCTAGACTGACAAAGAAAAAAAAAGAAGATTCAAATTACTAAAATCAGAAATAAAAAGAGGGAATTATAGAAATAAGACCCTAAGAGAATACTATGATATACCAATAAATGAGAAAACTTAGATTAAAATGGTCAAATTCCTAAAAAGACAAAAACTATTGAAACTGACTCAAGAAAAAAACCAGAAAATCAGACTTTACGTACAAAAAGTAAAGACATTCATTTAGTAATTTTAAAACTTCCCAAGAAGAAGAATACAGGTCCAGATGGCTTCACTGGTGAATTGTGCCTAATATATATATTTTTTAAATAAAGAAAAACCAATTCTACACAAACTCTTCCAGAAAATTTAAAAAGATAATTCTTTCCAAATGATGACATCATTACACTAAAGACATTCCAAAACAAAACACTAAAGAAAGATCAGCCCTGCCTACTGTGGCTCTGTTGGTTGAGCATTAACCCCATGAATCATGCTTTTTCCAGGTTCCCTGCCTGGTCAGGGCACATGTCCAGGGTTGCAGGCTCCTTCCTCAGTGGGGGGTATGCAGGAAGCAGCTGATCAATGTTTCTCTCACATCAATGATGTTCCTCTCTCTCTCTTTCTCCTCTCTCTCTTTCTCTCTCTCTCTCTCTAAATATCAATAAAAACATATTAAAAAAAACAACAACAAACACCCTAACGATCAGTCATCTCTGCCCTGGCAGGGTAGCTCAGTTGATTAGAGCATCATCCCTATATGCCAGGGTTCAATCCCTGATAAGGACACATGTAGGAATCAGCCTATGAATGAATGCATAAATGAGTGGAATGACAAATCACCATATGTCTGTCTCTCTCTTCCCCTTCCTCTCTCTCAAAAAATCAATACATTTTATAAAACATTAACACAAAAATCCTCAACAAAATTTTAGCAAATCAAATGTAAAAAATTATATAAAAAGAATATACCATGACAAAATAAGGTTATCACAGAAATACAAAGTTGTTTTACCATTCAAAAATCAATATATTCACCATATTAACAAGTTAAAAAAGAAAAGCCGTATGATTACTTATTTATTTCCTCACCCAAAGATATTTAGATATTTTTCCATTGATTTTTAGAGAGAGGGGAAAGGAGTGGGAGAGTCAGAGAGAAATACCAGTGTGAGAAAGACACATTGATTGATTGCCTTCTGCACCCTCCGCCGCGTGTGTGTGTTCCCCCCCTTCCCCGCCCCACGAGTGCCAGGAGCCTGCAACCAAAGTTGACTGGAATGGAACCCAGAGCCCTTGTTAGATAGGCCAACGCTCTATCCACTAAGCCAAAGCGACTAAGGCCCAGCTATAATCATAAAAGCGCAATATGCTAATTAGACGGCAAGATCTTGGGGAAGAAGCGGGGGCTGCGAGGGAAGCCCAGGTCCTGGGTGCCTGCTGTTCACTGGAGGGAAGCGCGGGTCCCAGGTGCCAGGGGGAAGCCGGTGCCGGCGGCCAGGGAAGGAAGGCCTACTCTTGCATGGCCCTCACCGCTTCAGATGTCATTCAAATGTCACTCTCAGAGAGGTCTTCCTCTCTAATCCATGCAACCTATCAATTCCCAATCTCTGCCACCCCAATCCAGATATCGCTATTTTCCTTACCCTGCTTTTTTAACCATGGTATTTTTATAATCTGCCATATTATAATGTTATTTGTTTACTTGTCTGTTCCCTCTGGACTAGAATGTAGGTTCTTTGAGAGCAGGGACTTTTTTGGGTTATTGTGGTCAGTATTGTATCCCCAACATTAAGTGAATGAATTAATAGGTATATTCCATCCATTACCATTATCACTTACACCAGACTATAATGATGGTAATCTAGTCAAAGTACTAACTAGAACTTCTCACTCAGCAGTTGAGAAGAGTCCCATAGCGACTTGATACCGTATCAGTCAGGTGCCATTAGAATATAGAGACCATGTCTTCTTCATCTCTGCAGACCTACCACTTAGTACAGTGACCACAACATATTAGGTAGGCAGTACTGTTCATTTAAGAATGAAGGAATGAAAATGCAAAGATACCATCCGAGAGTGTGTTACCTTGGCCTCTTCTTGATCTTCCAGGGAAAACTCCATCAATTCGTCTGAAATCTCCTCTGCCTGGTCTTTTCCTAGTTTCAGATTTTTACCCAGTTTTGGAACTCTAGTGATGGGACTGCCCAGATACTTCATTTCACTCTCCACCAAGTTTCCATTGTCCTGCCAAGTATATTGACAATATTATAAATTACCCAGGATACTTACACCATATAAAAAATTAACTCAAAGTGAATCAAAGATCTAAACTAAAAGAGCTAAAACTATAAAATTCTTAGAAGAAGACATAGGGGGGAAAGCTTCACAACATTGGATTTGGCAATGATTTCTTGGACATGACCCTCCTTAAATTTCAACAAAATGTCAGAGAACATACGTCTCCTCCCACTCCCTGTTCCAACATTACTTGTCCGACCCCTTTTCTCACTCAAGACATCCTAGAAAAATTCACAGGGTCATAAATCCAGCTCTACCATCCCATATCCCACAACATCTGAGCTGACCCTTGATGATGTCCAGGGACTCACCAGTAGAGAAAGGGGAGACATGTAAGGCCTCCCCGATTTCTTTTGGAACTTCAGGTTCCTGGGTGCCCTGCATTCCAAGGGCTTCAAAGTGTTGTTTTCCTGCATAAGAAAAACTACATTGGCTGGAGGAAGACACGTATCAGTAAGCCTGCCAAAAATATTGCATTTGATGGAACACGTAAGTTTTCCCTTCCTCCCAAACAAATTATGGTTTGGAGTTGATGAATGTTATGTGGACTTGCTTTGGGGGATAATAATTTTATGTTCATAAGCCAAAGGAAGGAAGGAAAAAGGAAGGAGCCTGACTAGGGAGGAGGTGAGAATTTTTTAAAAATGAGTAAAGGGAGATTTAAAAGGACAGTATTAAATATTTTTAAAAAGCTGATTAGGACAGACAAAAACATGGGCATAACTTAGTTAATGTGAGAAAAGGAAAACAGCAGCTATCTTTTATGGATAATGACCTGGAGGAAAAGATGAGAGACAGGGAAAAGAAAAATATGGCCAGAAAAAGAGGTTAGCTAGAGATATTAGAGAATTTGTGATCCTGGAGAGGTCAACATCAACTTGAAACTCAAGGATGGCCTGAAGCTCAGACCAAAAAGGACCAGTTTATCAGAAAAGGAACTAAAAAGCTAGATTACAGGAGAAATGAGAAAGCAAGAACTCTTGTACATGAAACCATGCAAATAAATAGTATGTGAACAAGTTATGTACATTATTATCATCTGGGTTTTTTTTAAAAATCCTAAATTCCTTATTAACAGATTTTTGCTAAGGAAACCAATCAACTAAACATGAGTATAATGATGTCCTACTGTGTCAGACTTAGAGCTAGGTTTCTGGTCTAGGGTCAAATCTTAAAAGAAAAAATAAAATAAAACAAAACTAAAACCATAATTTTTTCCCTATAGTAATGCAGTTTGTCTAGCATACTGACGCATAACAAGCTCATGACAGGGATGACTTGCTAATGTATCTAGGTTTCCATTAAAGACTCACATTTTCTTTATTTGTGGATGAGCTACATGTTGCATCTTTCTTCTGGTTGCCATGGTCCAAAGCCTTTGGAGTGCTGCAAAGCGGCTGTCCCTATGAAAGATAGTTTTCTGAGAACATCAAACACCTCCAGCCACAGCTAGAAACCCCGTCTTCCACCAGAGACATCTAACTCTCCCTCAGCATGCAGGAAGGGGGTCAGGTGGGATCTGGGAAGGTGGGCTGTGCCCTGAGAAACAAACCCAAACCCAAGAAAGAGGAACTACTCACTGGGCTGCATTTTATAAGGTGCTTGTGATGATTCCTACAGATCAGATTTAAAAAAGCCAGTCAGTTTAGCCCCAAATACTATTTGGTTATTCATCAGTGGCTTGGGGCATATCAACTTTTCCTTTCTTGCATTTTAGGATCCCTATACCTAGTTGCTATGTCTCTTCCAATAACAATATGTAGGGTGGTTTCTTTTTTTTTCTTTTTCTTTTTTTAAAATATATATTTTAGTGATTTTAAATATATATATATATATTTTATTGATATTTTACAGAGAGGAAGGGAGAGAGATAGAGGAAGGGAGAGAGAGAGCTAGAAATGTCGATGGGAGAGAAACATTGACCGCAGCTACTGGGGACGTGCCTGCAACCAATGTACATGCCCTTGACCCGAATTGAACCTGGGACCTTTCAGTCCGCAGACTGACGCTCTACCACTGAGCCAAACCGGTTTCAGCTGTAAGGTGATTTCTGTGGTAAATATTAAGATGTTGAGTGACATCCTGGAGTTAATGTCCCTCATTTTATATATATATCGCCAGGATCTGTCCCTCATTTTATATATATCGCCAGGATCTGTAATGTCCAAAACAACTGAACAAATGACCAAACACCAGGCTATGCGCTCAGCAGGCTTGGATGGGTGGGGACTGGCGAGCAGGCTGAACTGCTGACCCCAGTCCCTCCTTGGTCACAGGCACCTCGGTGACCCTGTTGGCATTCCTCGTTAGGGTGCCATAAATGTTGGGGTTCTATTTCAGGCCTTACAAAGGGTTCAGCATTCTGGAGAAAGGGACTGCACATAGATGATTAAAAAGGAGTCCAAAGACCAAAGATATTTTTGAAAAGCATTGGGGGTCAGAGGAGCTTCAGCTAAAAGGAACTGAACACTCTCCTCCTTCACTCAGGACCCTGCTTTTAAAGGTGGAAATACATATTTCAAAGGGTAAGGTACCAAAGGGTAGAACACAAAAGCATTATCAGTTTGGGGAATAACCTACACTCTTCAGGTGTTTGGCCAACAGGAGGCAATAAAATGCCCTGAGCTGTCTGGCAGCTGACAATCCTATTCAGGTTTGGGGGAAGTGCCTTAGCCTATTACATATGTGGCTTACCCTTATTGAGTCACCCAAGTCTCATCAACCTTTGACGGAACTCTTGTACTTATTACATTCTGGAATTGGTTCTCGGCAGTGACCCAGCACTGACTGCTGCTGCCAAAGTGGGTGTGATGTGATTGATGGAGGGGTGGGGGGTGGGGGGTAGGCCTGCAGGGGGAGGCCCAGGCTACCCAGCCAGTGGCAGTGGCAGGGCCTCCCTCTGCAGGATGATCAATCCTGGGGCTCCCAGCCTGCAAGAGGGTGCAGGCCAGGCTGAAGGACACCCCCCTCCCCAACCAAGTGTACAAATTTCGTGTACCGGGCCTCTTACATAAATATAAATAAATAAATAAATATGCACCAAAGATGATGAGTTTGTTCTACATCTTATGTAGACAAAATTTATAATTTACTAATTTTCAAGCAGTAAATGTTGAGAGCAAATGTTTGTTTATTTTTTTTCAGGAATTTATATCGCCTCTCACAGGAGTTCATCTGATCTACATGAGTTGGGGCATTTTAAGCAATTCAAAGACAACACAAGCAATACAAAGTGACGTTCTTTTGCATGTATTGGTAAAAATACAGTCAAATAGAAAACTTACAATAAGCTTAAGAAATTGAATTAGAATTGTTTTTCATTCCTTAAGTATTCCCTGACTGAACACTTTAAGATCTCCAACAAAGAATCCTCCTGAGTAATAATTCTACTTAATAAAAGATAAACATACAAAATGACCGCACCTTCGCTATTCCCACAAGCCACGCCCATAAGCCAATCAGGGTGAGTATGCAAATTAACCCAACCAAGATGGTGGTTAATTTGCATATCCAGACCAGAACAAAGACTGAAGACAGCACAGAAAGAAGCCAGCGCTGCAAAAGGGAGCAAAGCTGTGGAGAAGCAAGCAAGCGGGTTGGGGGAGAAAGGAAGGAAGCAGGCAGGGCGGAGAAAAGGGAGAAAAGCAGGTAGGCCAGGGGAGAAGGGAGGAAGCAGGAGTGGTGGCGAACACAGCAGGAAGCCCTATTGCAGGAATTTTCCTGCAACGGGCCTCTAGTAAATATTATAAAATGCTTTGGTAAGATTAAATGAAAATTCAATCCTTACAACAGCTGTTTATAAGAAGTGCTATTATTATCTCCATTATCATTGTTTCTTAAGACACTGAGGTGCAGTGGAGTTAAGAAACTTGTCAGAGCCAAAACTGGTTTGGCTCAGTGGATAGAGAGTCTGCCTGCAGACTAAAAGGTCCCAGGTTCGATTCCAGTCAAGGGCATGTACATTGGTTGCAGGCACATTCCTGGTGGAGGGTGTGCGGGAGGCAGCTGGTCGATGTTTCTTTCTCATCGATGTTTCTAGCTCTCTATCCCTCTCCCTTTCTCTCTGTGAAAAATCAATAAAATATATTTTTTTAAAAAGAAACTTGTCCGAGTCACAGTTGGTGAAGTAGTAGGCCACTAGAATCTAGACCAGGGGTGGGCAAACTTTTTGACTCGAGGGCCGGAACAAAAGCAACCTGACCATGCTGGCACTCTCATCTTGGGATGCTGGTGAAGGAGCGGAGGGGAGAGCAAGAGAACCCTCCGCTCTTTCGGCTCCTCGGGCCGGATAGAACAGCCCAACGGGCTGGATCCGGCCCTCAGTCCGTAGTTTGCCCAGGCCTGATCTAGAAGGTCTGATTCTAGAGCCTACACTAGATACACCAAGTCAATGAGTTTTAAGCACTAAGATACAGCACTACTCACATGCAGGTAACAGCCTATGTCTAAGTGCAGTATACCATTTTCCTCCATTTTTAAAGATAAAACTGATTGTGTGTGATGGTTAAAATTAACTAACACTCTGGGAATCTTAACAACCTTTCAAGGGAAGGATTTAGGCCTCCGAAGTGAATGTTCCATACTCTGCAGAGTTTGCATAGGATAAAATCCCTGTGCCAGTGCTGAAAGTTCATTTAGCATAAGAATTTACCTCCAAGCTAACTGTATTTCCTGAGGTCCTGAAGAATCCAAAGGACCTGCAATTAGATATGAAATCATTCTTATCCATACATCCTCTTTCTTTCTGATTTTCTTGATTACCAAGTAAGCCATATAAATTTCAAAGCTGACCTCTCAACAAAAAGGCTCTTGCTAAGGTACCAATTTCATGGTACAAGGTCCAAGTTATTAGATTCTTAAGAATTTATGTGTGTCATTGAAAGACAAACTGCTAGGAAACAATGCACTAAGCTACAGAGGTTTTTTTCATGAATAGAAAAGAATGCTTATCACTCAGGAAATCTGAAATTACAACAAATACTAAAATGACTGACTAGTAAAACACATTCCTTTAGGGCTCAGACCCTACAAAAATGCAAGAATTTGCTGACAAAGTATTTATTTATGTGGGTTTCTTTGCCTCTGCTGATATTAGACTAGGTTATAAAACTTCTCTTTTCCTTTTTATTCTTTACTGTCGAAAGTATTATATATGTTTCCTTTTCCCCTGATGTCCTCTCCCACTTCTCATCTTAATTATTATTTCCATTCCCATCATTCAGTGAGTTTCAATTTATATTATTAATCAGTCAACAAAATACTCCTTCCTGTCTAAAATTTTCAAATGCAGGGTGATGTCTACTAATGTTATTTTTCTCTTCCCATTGGCTTGATCCTTCTCCTAAAAAATCCTACAGGGCCCTAGCCGATTTGGCTCAGTGGATAGAGCATCAGCCTGCGGACTCAAGGGTCCCAGGTTCGAGTCAGGTCAAGGGCACATACAAAGGTTGTGGGCTTGATCCCCAGTAGGGGGTGTGCAGGAGGCAGCCAATCAATGATTCTCTTTCATCACTGATGTTTTTCTCTCTCCCTCTCCCTTCCTCTCTGAAATCAATAAATATTTAAATAAAGAAAGAAATCCTATAGGAGGAACCCATAGAATTCCAACTTCAAGGCTCTCTGCTTACTTTTACCACCTTCCATGTCTATCTTACCACCCTGACCTCTCCCTTAAAAGTTATTATTTCCCTTGAAGCCTTTACCTTCTTTCTCCCTACCAGTTCCATCAAGGTCTGCAGGAGCTGTCAGCTGAGTGGCAGACATCTCCCCACTGCTAAGATTCGAAAGATCAAGGCAACGTTTCGGAGTTCCTCTGTTGAGACATAATAGTACATCAATAATCACATTAGGACGTAATATCCTTAAAAAGCAAAGATCATGTTATCCTCAATTTGAAACACCTCTCGCCAGCCTTGGTGGCTCAGTGGCTGAGTGTTGACCCATGAACCAAGAGGTCAGTTCGATTCCTGGCCAGGGCACGTGTCTGGACTGTGGGCTCAATCCCCCTGATTGTGCAGGCAGCCAGACAATGATTCTCTGTCATTATTGATGTATCTATCTCTCTCTTCTTCTCCCTTACTCTCTGAAATTAATAAAGATATTTTTTTTAAAAAAAGGAAATAAAACACCCATCCTGTTCTGCTCCTGTTCACATGAAACTTCTTTAAAAAAAAAACAAAAAAAAAACCTCTCAATGATTATGACATAATTTGAAAAGCGTCCAAACAAAGTGATTGGTTTTGGAGATATTTTAGACTAGGATGAGGAAAATCTCCCCCATTTTCTCTACTCCGATAATCTGTACCTAATTTTCTCCTCTCCAACATACTGAGGCAGTATTTTTTTTTTTTTAATTGAGAACCAGTTTACTGACTGAGATGGGTCTTGCTAAGGTGACCAGACGTCCCGCTTTTGGCGGGACAGTCCCGATTTTTAACAATTTGTCCCAAGTCCCATAGCTTTTTAAAAAAGTCCCGATGTTTGCCAAAACTGGTTTGGCTCAGTGGATAGAGCATCGACCTTCGGACTGAAAGGTCCCAGGTTCGATTCTGGTCAAGGGTATGTACCTTGGTTGCAGGCACATCCCCAGTAGGGGGTGTGCAAGAGGCAGCTGATTGATGTTTCTCTCTCATTGATGTTTCTAACTCTCTATCCCTCTCCTTTCCTCTGTGTAAAAAATCAATAAAATATATATTTTTAAAAAGTCCCAATGTTTGGAAAGCCTTTTTTAAAATGCCGCGGGACGCAGGACAAATTGTTAAAAATCGGGACTGTCCCGCCAAAAGCGGGATGTCTGGTCACCTTAGTCTTGACCCCACATCTTCTGCTCTGAGCACACAAATTTTATTTTCCCCTTGAATGTCTAGTACTTCTCAAGTCTATACCTCTCCAACTTTGCTGACTAAAACATTAGTGCATGGCATGGACAAAATTTAAAGTACAATAACACTATTATTAATAAAGTGGCCAACTCATATAATGTAATAGAGGTTTCAAAGACTTTTCCAAGACATCACATCATTTGATCCTCACAAGATCCTAGTAAGATAAGAAAAGATCAAATTCTGAGAGTCAGAAGAGGGACTAAGACTTAAACTCAGATCTTTGAGCCAGGATAATTTTTAAATTTTTTTTAAAACTCAGAACTGTTTAGAAAAACAAAAGTAGGTAAGGTGTGAAAGGTGGATTTACCCAGACAAACCGCTTTGGTTTCCAGAATCACCGAAGAGTCTGTCCACTGGAGTTCCCGGGAGACCTGGACAGGCGGTGAAGGAAGTGTCTCTCTCCAGGAGCAAGTGTAACATCTTCCTCTGATGGGATCTAAAACTGGGTCCTCTGCCAGGACTTCCTTCCTCTCTTGCGGAGGAAGTGAGCTCGGCAGACATAGTCTCGGAGCACTAAGAAAGAAAGAAAACCTCGCTGATCGGAGAACGTCATCCCTACAGGCACATCCCAGATGGTCCAGCTTTCACAACCCCATCCACCCGTCCCAGCGGCGGCCGAGCGGAGCGGTACTGCGGGATGGGCGTCTCCCAACGGAGACTCACAACTTGGCTTGAAGGTCAAATCGCACTCGCCCGAAGCGGCCTGGCCTTTTCGTTGGAACCTGAACTTACCGAGAGGAAACCCCAAGGCTTTAAAGCGGAAATGAAAAGAAGGCTCTGACTCGTTTGGAGACGCAGCTCGTGACTCCTGGCCCGAAGGAACTCAGTTCTCCAAACTCGCGACGATACCTTAGGTCCCCTGAATTCCCGTTTGTGGGGCTCGGGTTCCGGAAGAGAAGGCTCTAGTCTTACCTCAAATTTGAGCCTGAGATTTACCTTCAGGAGAAAGAGACGTGGGTGGGGGTCAGTCGCAAGCGAAGACTTGAGCAGAATTAAAGGAATTAAGACATTAGTGCATGGAATGGACATGGAAAAGAAGCAACTTAACCACACTACGATCTTACCTGCCAAAGGGATAGGCTTCGCCGCTTCTCTCCTCCGAGGGTCGAAGGTACAGCCGCGGAGCAGAACAACAGCCGCAGGTCTGGGCCATTCAAACCTTCCGCCTTCCCAATAACCTATCCCGTTCGCCGGTAAGCTGCGTCAGCCAATCTCCGCCTCCGCCCAGAACCTTATCAGCCAATCGTTTGGCTCGTACGTCACCAGGGGGGCGTGAGCTTGCGCTGGTAGGAACCCAATTTGCCCCGCCCCACAACCAGAGCAGGATGCCGATTGGCCCACCGGCGTTCGGCAGTGGCTTAGTAAACCCCGCCCCGCTCGAGTCTGGCGTACCCATTGGCTTTACCAGCGGCCAATCGCCTCGCCCTTCCTGAAATTTCCCTTCGCTCCGCCCGCCGGACCCCCGGGAGATTTAAATTGCACCTCGCTGGCGCGCTGGCGATGTCCAGTTGTGAATACTTGGAGGAATTAGTTTGGCTAGGAGGTGTTTTAGACGTTTCTTTTTCCTTGCTTCTCTCCCGTTTATTATAAGGACTTTCCCCCTCTCAGTCTGCTACCCTTCCGATGGAGAGGGAGCATTTGCCGGGAGAGGGGCAGATGCCGGGGCAAAACAGGTGTGTGTATGTGATGCTAAGCGGCATTGGCCCCTTCCCAGAGCTTTCCTAGCAAGACCTCCCGGTTAGCGCGCAGCATCTCTAAGACGCCAAGTTACGTGAGTAAAGGAAATTCCTTTTCAGGGAAAGCAGGGGAGTTGACTTAGTTCTTGGTATAATTCTTTTTAAGAAATTGTATTTTATTGATCTTTTACAGAGAGGAAGGGAGAGGGATAGAGAGTTAGAAACATCCATCAGCTGCTTCCTGCACACTCCCCAATGGGTATGTGCCTGCAACCAAGGTACATGCCCTTGGCCAGAATCAAACCTGGGACCCTTGAGTCTGCAGGCCAATGCTCTATCCACTGAACCAAACCGGTTAGGGTTTGGCATAATTCCTGTCACAATTCAAAAGATCTCAAAATTTGGTTGCTTATGGAACTTGGAACATTAATTAGGTGATATTAAAATAATCTAATTTTTAATATTTTATTGATTTTAGAGAGAGGAAGGATAGATAGAAACCTTAATGATGACAGAGATTCATATATATTGATTTTATAGAGGAAGGGAGGAAAAAAACATCAATGATGAGAATCATTGATTGGCTGCCTCCAGCACGCCCCCTACTGGGGATTAAGCCTGCAACCAGGGCATGTGGCCTGACCCAGAATCCAACAGATGACCTTTTGCTTCACAGGTCCATGCTTAACCACTGAGCCACACCCGTGCAGCAAGAATTTATTCTTAATTTTGGGTACTTGTTTTTAAGTACTCCTGTGGGAGTGGTGGTGGGTCTGGATGAAACAAAATTGGTCATGAGTGTTGGGTGATGGGTAACTGGGGACCCATTATTATATCAGTGCTCTCAAAGTTTAATTTGTATACTAGTCACCTGGGGATCTTGTTAAAATGTAGATTCTGATTCAGTATGTCTGGGTTGAGGCCCAAGATTCTTTCCTTCTAGCTCCGTGGTCAGCAAACTGCGGCTCGCGAGCCACATGCGGCTCTTTGGCCCCTTGAGTGTGGCTCTTCCACAAAATACCACAGCCTGGGCGAGTCTATTTTGAAGATGTGGCGTTAGAAGAAGTTTAAGTTTATTTGGCTCTGTTGACTAATGAGTTTGTCGGCCACTGTTGTAGCTGATTCTGATGCAAGTTGAGTAATAAAACATGATGGTATTCTCTTAACTTATCTGCATAATAATAAAAAAATTAAAATAAACTTGGAAGCTACTTAAAATACAGGCCCCCTAAAATGATTCAACAGGTCTAGAATGGGACCTAGGAATTATCAAGGTCCCTGGGTGCTGTGCATACAGATGGCTTGCAGGTTACACTTTGGGAAACAAATTAGAAATGCAACCTTTATCTTTGAAAAACAGTAAGTCAGAAATACAGCCTTTATCTAGTGTCGGGATCTTGGTTATAGTAATGGCTCAGAGGTGCTGCATAGTCAGTTAGGGATTGTCCTAAAATACCCTTTTCATTTGTGGAATTTGTTTCCCCAGAAAGGAGCCGTGTGAAGAGCCTTTATCCTGTGGAGTAGACGTGGTGAGTGTGGGAGTCAGCACAGAGCCCTGCCAGGCCAGGTGAGTTTGAAAATCACACTGGGGTTTAGGGGAGTGTGGGATGAGTTGCTTTCTGCTTTGATAATTATGACGACACTTCATGTGGCCACTGTATACTTCCCCGCAGGTGGGAGGTAGAAACAGATGAATTTGTCCTACAACGGCGGCAAAAGCAGATAGATTATGGCAAGCGCACACCTGGTTACCAGTGTTTTCTGCAGCAGGTCCCCAAGTGAGTGTAGTTGTGGGTAGCCACGAGAGTCTCAGTCAAGTGGCTTGGGTTCAACGTCAGGTGATGGAAATATACTAGAATCTGAGTGCTCTCACAAACTTGAGTATTACTTAAACAAATTCCCCTGCAACCTAGCCCCAAGGTTAAGTCATACTTAGTCCAGAAGACCTTCTTAAAGTCTGTCTTTAAAAAAAAACAAAACCCTCCATCCATGTTTGCTTATGAAGTTTTTTTCTTTCCATTTTTACCTCATGCCACCAGCTGACTTGGCTAACTGAAATGTATTTACCTCATTACATGAAAGTTTACATGCACACATACAACTAACTGTATGAAGGGTAGAGTGTGTTTGAAAGGGATGCCAAATACTGACTTTTATCTCTATCTTGACTTCGGAGGGAATTGGAATATCTAATTTAACCTTCCGAGAAGAAAGAATATCGGGGAGTTAGGAAGTATGAGGTTTAATCTGACTTGAAGACGTTTTTCTGGACTGAGGGCATTGGTCACACCTAATTCTCAGAGAATTCCCTAATAAGCCTCCTGACTCACAGTGAGCGGTGCCCCCTGCACCTCGATCTCAGTCTGACTCATAACCGTTGTTGCCAGGGCACAACGACAGCCAGGACTCCATCCTCAGACACCGAACAAAACCAGGAGGTACAGCCGCCGCTCCTGGGATGCCCAGATCAGGCAGTGGAGAAAAGCACTGCATTCCTGGGACCCCCCCAGCCATCCTCTGCAGGGCCGGGGGGCTGAGGGGTATGTGCACTCTTCTTTTTTTTAAGTATTTAGAAAATTTTTAAATATATATTTTATTGATTTTATTTTACAGAGAGGAAGGGAGGGAGATAGAAACATCAATCAGCCGAAACTGGTTTGGCTCAGTGGTAGAGCGTCGGTCTGCGGGCTGAAGGGTCCCGGGTTCGATTCCGGTCAAGGGCATGTACGTTGGTTGCGGGCACATCCCCGGAGTGGGGTGTGCAGGAGGCGGCTGGTCGATGTTTCTCTCTCATCGGCGTTTCTAGCCCTCCATCTCTCTCCCTTCCTCTCTGTAAAAAAATAAATAAAATTAAAAAAAAAAAAGAAACATCAATCAGCTGCCTCCTGAAACCCCCACTACCCCCTGCTGGGGATGTGCCCGCAACCAAGGTACATGCCCCTGACCAGGATCGAACCCGGGACCTTTCAGTCCGCAGGCTGACGCTCTATCCAGTGAGCCAAACCGGTTTCGGCTGCACTATTCTTGATTTCTTCCTAGAGTGGTGGACTGAGCCCCACGCCTCCATTTTGCAGAGACTTAACTTTCACTGGCTGAAAAGGGAGAGTTGGAATGAGGTGCATGCTCCTCTGACTCTGCTGCCTTCCTAGGCAGGGAATGGAGACTCCTCTGTTAGAACCAATGGATCCCACCCCTTTGGATGACCTCCTGGATGACTGACTGGCTCCAGACCCTGGGACCCTAAGAGAATCTGGATGGAGACCAGCAGGGAGCCCAGGTAGTATCTCCCGCTGAAACCCACTAGAGTAGGGTCAGAGAATGGGGTTTGGTCTATGAGGTCACAACTAAGATGGGGTTCAAGCTAATAGTCCAAGAACAAAAAAGGAAAACGACGCAGCAGGAAAAAATACCATGACATGAGTAAAAAAAAAAAACAAAAACATGAAAACTAAAAGTGGCATAAGGATATTTAATTACAGTTTGTAATGGGCTGCACTGGAGGCTATTTTATACTTGATGAAAGAGGAGTAATCTTTCAAAGTGAAGCTTGAAACCTAACTTGCAGGATTTGTTATTTTTTTTAACTCTCAATGTTTTTCAAACGAGCCAATGTGAACTTCCTGTATTCGGTCATTTAACGTTAGTAAGTATGGTTAATGATAAAAAGGGGTGAAAATCTAGTGGTGAAAATCAAGGGCTTTAGAGCCTCAGACTGCTTTTTAAAATACCACTTCTGTCTACCACATGGGAAGTCCCTTAACCTCTCCAGCCATTTCAGGTCAGATAAGATGTTTTTCCATTTGATGATTGTAAGCAGAAATGAGAATACATATTTAAAGTATGTAGCACATAAGTGTGCCACAACAGTAATGATTGGAAACCATCTCTCCTGTAATTTCAGGCCCCTGCCAGTTCTTTTGCCAGGGGGAAATGGGCAGGGCAAAGGAAATGTGAGATATATCTACCCTTGGCCCCATTTCCTTAACGAAGTACCTCACTTTTCCTCTTCTTTTTCAGTTTGCAGGCTAGGTGGCTCTGACTCCACCCTTCCCAGGCGCTGTGAAGATCCCACCACCGGCTCTACTTTCTAACTGATCTCAGCTACTTATCTGTCCCAGATTTGAGTGGGGTACACATTATTTAGGGAAAAGACACCTTTCAGGGGACCTGTTGCTAAATGTAGTAGTGAGGATTTACTTGCACGACTGTTACTTTCCCATCGATTACAAAAGAAACCTAAAATTCTGCCCTACAAAGAGATCACAACACGAAGGCATTGTTTAAAACCTCTCCTTTTCCATGTTTTTCCTGTCTCCCTAAACCACTTTTGATTGAGGAGACTCGAAATTTACATAAGAACCAGAAACCATCTTTCCATTCCTCAACCTCTTCATTGTCTTCAAAAAGGACTTAAACTTTGGCTGTGGTGGCAGTGGTGGTGGTTTAATAAAAGGTTTACTCTACCTGAAGAGGAACTATAGCACCATCACCATCTTTTCCCCATCTGCCTTTTTCCTCCCTCCCAGTCTTAAGGAAAGTGGTCCAACTGTAACTACCGTACCCCCTCCCACCACCCCCCGCGCCCTCCTGCCCGCCCCCTCCCACGCGGGTTACTGAGCCGCCTATGATGTCATAATCACAATCCCATTACCTCATCCTGTTGAGGGGGGGGGGAGAACGGTGCGTAGAGGGAGGAAAAGGAGTGATCAGCCCTGGGCCCTCCTCAGCTTTCTAAAGTTTCTGGGTGAGGGCTAATCCCAGAACCCAAGGGGAACAGCCCCCAACTGTAGCAAGTGCTGGGTTTATACGGTTCGAGTCGATCTGGCCGCTGGAAGAGGGGCTCCTGGGACTTGGAGCAGGCCCTGATCGGGCGCTTGGACTACACTTCCCAGAAGCCTCCGCGCCGCGGACGGGTCCTCTCGCCGGGGGAATGGGGAGCCCCTCGGCGAGGCGGCGGTAGGAAGTGGGAGAGGAGGACAGGTGAGGGGGGCGCTGGCCAATTCTTATTAAGCGTCCCGAGCCGACGAGAAGGCCGTCCTCGGCCCGGTGTAGGCGCGGAGGGCGGGAGCGGTAGCTTTGTTTACCTTCGCCCGACGCGGCCTCCCCCGCGGCTTCCGCGAGGTGCCTCCGACCGGGCCAGTCCACCTGCTGCCTTGTTTCGGAGGGGGGGCACTCCGTAGGGATGAACCCGCCCTCGCCCCAAAACCCAAGGGCCGGCCTCCCTCCGGACAGCACTGCCCGAGGAAGGCTCGGAGAGAGGAGCGACGCGCGTCTCGCGCTCCCGCGGACGGTTCGGGGGCCCCCCGCGGGCCGGCGAGGAGCCCCCGCTCGCCCGGGAGGCCCGTTGGTTCGCGCGGGCGCCTTTTAAGGACACCGTGGGGTGAACGGAGCGCTCAGAGCTGCTCCGGCCGCGGCCCCGGGAGCCGGAGGAGCCGCGGTAGGTGGCGGGGGGCAGGTGGCGCTCGGGCCTCGGGGCGGGCTCCCCGGCCGGCCCTCCCTCCCTCCCTCCCTCCCTCCCTCCCTCCCTCCCTTCCCTCAGCCCGGCCGCCCCGCGCGGCTGGGCCTCGCCGGCCGCCTCCGCGGGGAGAGCACGGGACCCGGTGGGGGAGGGGCGGCGGGGCGCCGAGCCCCAGACCCTTCCCGCCCCCTGCGCCCCGAGTTCGCGTCCGCGGCCGGAGGCTGGCAGCTCCTCGGGAGGAGAGGAGCGGCGGGCCCCCTCCCCGAGCGAGCCCCGGCGCCCCCATCGGGGCCCGCGGGCGACCTATGCCCCACCCCGCGGGGACGGGCAGGGCAACCGAGGGGGAGGTTGAACATTGGAGGCGGAGGGGGGCCCAGCCTCCTGCTTCTTCGTCGGGTTGAAGGGGAGGGGTTCGCCCCCCCCCCCACTTGTCACCCCTCTCTCCACCGGAGCCACCTGGGGGGGAAGAGCAATCAGACCCCCCACTTACCTGTTCATGCACCTCCCTTGCTTCCTCGTGTTTTCCTTCAGCCTCCCCCCCAAGAGGTTTGGGGCTGGGACCTGAGGGAGGGTCCCCGGGGGATTTGGGACTTCTCCTCCCCGTCAGCCTGACTTGGATGCTAGGTTCTCCAGCCTTCCGGCACAACCTCAGCATCCCTGGACCCCGAGTGTCAGGGGCTGCTGCCTGCCATCCAATGGGAGGTGGGGTGAGGGACCGAGCTTTATCTAATTTAGGGGGCCGGTGGTGGAGGGAAAAAGCCTGGGTCGAGCTGGGCCTGGTGGGATTGTGGGGAGGGCCTCGCGGCCTGCTGCTCCCTGCAGGGCTGAGCCCCGGGGCCGGCGAGGCTGAGAAGTTTTAACTTGTTTTAAGTGAACGTGCAGGGTAGGCTCTGCCCCTCAGACACACAAAATGGAAGGGGAAGGAAGGCGGCCCGAGAGGGTTTCTTAACACTTTTTTTTTTTTTCTTCGCCTGCCCGAGAAAGAGGAGGCCCCTCGCGGAGCTGGTTTGCCTTCTTTTGTGTCCTGGTTTGATGCCTTATGGCTTCCGCTCCGTTCCCCCTCTCCGCCCGGCCTGTTTTAGGAAACTCGGGCCGAGAGGATCAGTGGCGTGTGGTAGTTGCATTGTTCCAATTAACGCCGTGTGTGGCCGCATCCCAACAATTAAAACGCAGAAGGGGGAAGGAAGAAAAAAAAAATAGATCACCACGAAATCACTCTCTTCACTTGATCCCAGAGAGGGCTGGGAGTTTGCTGTTTGGCCAAATGCCTCATGAAAAGCTTGCAAGAGTTTTGCTTCACACTCTGCTCCTCATGACTGGTCAGCCTGTTGTCAGCCTGAACCCCGGGGTCTCTGGGTACACGCCTGCAGTTAGATTTCCTCTCTGGTTGATCTTGGAGGGTAGAGTGAAGAAACCAAGAGCAGAAGTGATAGAAGCTCTAGCTTCTCCCACGAGAACATAGTATGGGAAGCAGCTGACGAGAGCTCTCAAGAAGCTGGAACTTCATTCGGGGTTATAATAATTATGCATGAAAATGATAGTGAACTGTACTGATAATTGGCTTTCCTTGTGGCATGCCTCCCTCTGAGGTGGGAATGAGGTAGAGATGATCCCTTCTTTTTTGTAAAAGTAGAAAGCGATCTTGCCCCCAAGGTCACAGAAGAGCCCTTTTGGGTGTCATTGAGGTGATGGAGGTTGGCATCTAATCAAAGAGATGAATCTGGTTGCCTTCCTCTTAACGTTGTCATCACTTGTGGCAGCCTGAGGCTTTGTAGAGCAACCAACTGGAGGGATGAGAAGCGGCCTAGGTGGCCTCCTGGTTTGGACAGGCCGGATGGTATGCTGCTTACATTTTGGTATTGTCTGTTATGTTGTGTGTGACAGATTAAGATTATTCAGCCTGTTTCACATGGGTAAATGGAGACTAAGGTTCAGTGATTTGCCAAAACTGCCACAGCACATAGGGTCAGGATTGAGATTTCTAGATAGTTTATTCACTTTTCTTAGCAAATGCTACAGATACCCTCTGTAAGCGGTCAGCCTGCTCGTCACTTCTGGGAGTAGGCAGAATAGTATGAAGACACTAGGTTAAGCTCCCCTCCTCCCTTGAGTAAGACCCCTCAGGTAATTATGTGGGCTTAAAGCCTGTTATCTGATAGAATTAGTTTGTTTTTACTAAATTGACCTGAGAAAGAGTCCTGATTAATTGTATTAATGGTTTTTGAGTCAGAACAGGCTAAATACTTAGTTGAATGAAGTCACAGAGTTGTTTTTAACGTCTATAGAGTTCAAATATAATTGGCATTACTCTAGTACCATTTCCTTACCTTCTCATTTTATAAGAGAATATATACAGTATCTGTTGGAAAATTACATCAGCCGGTCAGGCTAAGGAGGAACTTCAAACCTCATTGACTCTTGTCTGAAGCAGAAAGTCATTCCAACCACCGTTCCTCCTGCTCCCCATTATTATTTCTGTAGTCTAGGAAAGGGTACCTCTGCTTCTGATAAATAAAATATTGGGCTAGTCAGGATGGAAATAACCATTTGGGCATGCCTCTTTCTCACCTTAGCTGTTTTCTAAGTGGTGCTTGTACTCTGGGTAGACGGCAGAGCATGAACCGGGTTAGGAGTGGCAAATAGGTTTCAATTTGCTTGCCAACTCCAGTTCATTTTACTAGGTATCCGGACTGCCAAGCTTATAATGTGTCTGAGGCTATGTTTAGGCTTACCAGGAAAAAGCTGTGATCAATTAATGATGTCTGCCAGAGGCCTGGCATAGGGATGCTGTGGTGTGTGTGCCATGCATTTTCCATCGCTAGACCAGGTATATCTCTAATGTCACCTGGGGCCGGCCCCTCTGTCATTGGCAGACTCAGCAGGCATGAGCGGAGAGGGAAGTCCCAATGGTGCTAGCCTGGTGCTGCAGCGGCAGAAGAAGGCTCACGAGTGAGGTCCGGAAGAACAACAGGGAAGATATCCATCATTTGCTCCAAAGTGTTCAAGTCAAGTCAGACCCTGGGGAGAATCATGATAACCCTGATCACTGAGCAGCTACAGAAACAGTCTCTGGATGAGCTGAAATGCACACGCTTCAGCATCAGTCTGGTAAAAGCCCCGTCTTCCTGCTTCTCCACGAGCCCCTCCCCCCTTTTACAGAGGCTGTATGTTGCTACAACTTCTCCCTGGTCCTATGCCATATGAGCCACGGTACTTATACTGGAAAAGTCCGCTAAAAGCTCAAGAAACCCACCCCAAAAGGAAGAAAGCAGGGATTTTTCCACTGATAGAGAAGGAACAGTAAAACTTGGGTGGAGAAGGGTTTGAAATATTGGAAGTTGTGCATTTTTTCACTTACTAACTTTGGGAAGACAAGAAGAGAACACTTAAGAGTCCCCAGCCCTGGCTGGTTTGGGTCAGTGGATAGAGTGTCGGCCTGGGGACTGACGGGTCCCGGGTTCGATTCCAGTCAAAGGCACATGCCTGGGTTGCAGGCTTGATCCCCAAGTGTGGGGTGTACAAGAGGCAGACAGTCAATGGTTGGGTCTCATCATTGATGTTTAAAAAGAGTCCCTAACATCCCTCTAGCCCAGGAATTGCAGGGGTGAGCTGAACAGGGCTTGGAAATCTGTGTCCTGGACCTGAATCATGATGGGTATTGTCTCTCTCTCAGCCTTTGCCTGATCATGCAGACATCTCCAACTGTGGGAACCCTTTCCAGCTTGTGCCTGGTAAGGTATTGTGTGTTTGCGTATGTGTGTGTATGTCCATGCTTCCATCCACGTATTTCTTGGGTTTCCAGTGACCAGGACTAGGTAGCCTACCTCCACAGCATTCTTGTCAGGGTCGCCTTCTGAGATGGGCACTTGTCTCTGTTTCATATATCATCGTGTAATGTTGACCATTTCCTTGTTTTACAGTATTGCACTGTAGGGATGTACCATAGGTTATTTAGCCAGTCTCTTATTAATGTGGATTAGGTTATTTCCAAACAAAACCATAATGAGTAGCCTTGTACATATGACAGTCATTTTACACAGGTGAATGTGTGTCTGAGGTATAATTATAAATTGTTCAATCAAAGGGTCTGTGATCATGGGGGCAGGCATCACTACTGTACAACCAGAACTGTATAGTAACGTTAACCTGTGTACAGTAACGTTAACCTGTGATTCTAGGCTGCTGTGCAGCTCATTTTCTTTTCTAGGATACCTGGCAAGGGAAGTAAGTTGGCAAAAGCATCTTCATTTAATTTCTTTCTCTGATTTATTAAATACTTGCTGTGAGCCAGGTATTATGTTCCAAGTGCAGAATAGGATACATGGTCCCTGCCCTCATGGAGGTTCGTAGGGGGCAGAACTGTTTGACTAAAAATGTTAAGTGTGGGTTTTCTCAATCATCAAGTATGATTTCGTATACTTATCAGTTGTTCCAAATGTCTAGCTTCTGCAGGATGCAGTCAGCTAGCCAGAGGAGTTTGGAGTAGGCCCTTTGTCTCTTAATGAACTGCTCCCAGAAGTCAGAGTTTTGGTTAGAGTTCAGTGAGGACCATTCATTCTAGTCCATTTTCTCTTTCACCCCCCCAGTCCCTCAATCTGTTTGGATTTCAGAGCAGGTCTGTGGGAAAGGAGACAACATATTCTGACATACCTTGTTTGCCCTCCCTAGCAATAAAAGTGATCTCTTACCTGTTTGATTACCTCTTACTCCTTGGCAACCCTAACCCCTATTTTGGTGCTATTGAGACTTGGAAAGGGGAAAGGCTAAGGAAGGAGAGGATAGGCCAGCTGGCGGTGGGGGAACAAAGTAGGTCTAGTGGAGGGGAGTGAGGGATGAGCAGGGCACACTGACACAACGTATGAGAGTGTATTCTCAATTTCATGTGTTTCCTCATAATGGAGGCAGGATAGCATAGCAGTTAAAAGACCTAACCTCAGACCAGGGTTTGAATCCTGTTTTGGTCATCTGATTGCTACATGACTTTGGGCAAGTTACTGAACTTCTCTCATCTGTGAAAAGGGCATAGTAATAGGTTTTTTTGGAAACCACAAAAAAATGTTGATTACATTATGGGAACCTAGTAAGCTCTTAAAGATATATTGGCTGTCATTAATACTATTTTTACGGTGAATGCCTTCCAGAAGGTGCTTCCTGGAGGGGCTTGCCCCACTGCTCCTGCGCCGAGTTTCAGGACAGCCTCAACCTCAGCTACCACCCGGCAGGCCTGAGCCTGCACCTCAGACCGCCCAGCCGGGGAAGCTCCCCGCCGGAGCAGCCCCGAGCCCCAGTCCTGAGCCCCGAGCCCCCTGACCCAGAGAAGCTTCCTGTGCCCCCCACCCCTCCACCCAAGAGGCACTGCCGCTCACTCTCGGTGCCCGTGGACCTGTCTCGCTGGCAGCCAGTGTGGCGGCCGGCCCCCTCCAAGCTGTGGACTCCCATCAAGCACCGAGGCGGTGGCGGAGGGGGCGGGCCGCAGGTGCCTCACCAGAGCCCTCCCAAGCGGGTCTCCAGCCTCAGGTTCCTCCAAGCTCCCAGTGCCTCTTCTCAGTGTGCCCCGGCCCACAGACCCGGCAGCCCCCCTTTCTTCAGCCTGGCCCTCACCCAAGATTCCTCCCAGCCCTGCGCCGCCTCCCCCCACGGTGGCTCCTGGGAGAGCGATGCCGAATCCCTGTCCCCTTGCCCACCCCAGCGCCGCTTTTCGCTGTCCCCCGGCCTGGGCCCGCAGGCAGGCCGCTTCTTGCCCTCTGCCCGGAGCTCCCCCGCCTCCTCCCCGGAGCTGCCCTGGCGCCCCCGAGGCCCCCGCAGCCTCCCTCGCAGCCGCTCCCAGCCCTGCGACCTGGACGCCCGGAAAGCTGGGGTGAAGCGGCGCCACGAGGAGGACCCCCGGCGGCTCAGGCCCTCCCTGGACTTCGACAAGATGAACCAGGTGGGGCCGGCGGGCGAAGGAGGCTGAATGGTTGGCGGGGAGAGAGGGACTGTTCTCTCTCACTTGTAAGCTGCCCTGGTGCCATGCCTTCTGGCAGGGCCTCCCCTGGAGCTCCTTTATACCTGAGCTTTCACTAGAGTCATCTGCCATCCAGGGTGCCCAGCCCTGTCCGTTTTAGCACCGAACCCTGAAGTGCCATGTCCCGTGAAACTCCGCAGTCCTGGGGGTTCCAGAGAAACGGCTGAGACCCATGTTAAACGTTCCGATGGGGATTCCCAGAGGGTTTGCTAGCGGCACTTTCCCTCCATTCCTGGAATGCATAAACCACAGGGTGCCATCACCATTGCCCCACCCTCCCTCCTTGTGCTCAAGGATGGTTTTGCCACTTGCCCTTCCCTGCTTTGGGTCTGGGAGAGCTTAAAACAGGCTGCTGCAGCGTGCATCTGTTCAGCATATGTTTTTGACCTCCCAGGATGAGTGCAGTTGTCTTAAACACTCGCCCACTTTTTCCTACTCTTCCTGCTATACCACTGGGTCACAAACCTCTTTGCAAACTTACACGCTTATTGACAATCATCCATCTAACCAGTTGGCAGGTATTTTTTTTTTATACCTACTGTGTACCTGGCTCTGACAGTGTAGGCCCTGGCACTACAGTAGTGAAATAGACAGAGGATATTTCTGCCCATAAATGAGTCTTTAATCTTCTGATGGAAACTGAGATCGCTCCCCAAAGAAATGTTACATGGTCACTGAATTTTCCAGATTTTATCAGTGAGTTCACAAACCTCACCCTGAGGCCTAGGACTCCTGCCTTGGAGGGTAAGGAAGGAACAGGACCCTTTGAAATACAGCGTGGGCCAGGGTGCTCTGGGTGTTATCATCTTCCTTTGCCTCCCTAACGTTGTTGTTTATTTGACAGAAACCATACTCAGGAGGTGTCTGTCTCCAAGAAACAGCCCGGGAAGGCAGCAGCATCTCTCCGCCGTGGTTCATGGCCTGCAGCCCCCCGCCCCTCTCTGCCTCCTGCAGCCCCGTCGGGGGCTCCGCCCAGGTGCTGAGTGAAAGCGAAGAGGAGGAGGAGGAGGGGTCCGTGCGGTGGGGGCGGCAGGAGCTGAGTAAGCGGACACTGTGCCAGCAGGACTTTGGGGACCTGGACTTAAATCTGATTGAGGAGAACTAAAACTGAGAGGCCACTGCTTCCTGGGGCCACACAGACTGACTCTTACGGCTACTAACAAGTGTCGAGGCTCCAAGGCTAGGGGCCCAGCCTGGGAATGGGGATGAGTGGAGGGCTCCCACTCAGGCCAGCCGGAAATCTCGCTCCAGGAAGCTCGACCATGCCGAGAGACTGGCCGGGACAAGATAAACAGAGCTGGTGGCGGGAGGGGCAGCCCAGAGCAGACCCCTCCCATGGCGGCCCTGAGTGTGAGTATCCCTGCCGACGAGAAAGCGATGGGCAGGGAAGGAAGGGGTCTGCCGACCCCAGCTCGGGGAATTTCACTAGCCCCTTTGCTTCAAAGGGCACTTGTGTCTTAGAATTTGGCCAGGGTGGGGGGTTCATTCAGCCTCCTCGGAGAAATTGTGTGCGAGTGTGTGTGTGTGTGCTTGGGAGTATACTTGAGGAAAGGTGAAAGGTGTGTTTGCGTAGCCTTAGGGAAGGAAGGCAGTTGCTCCTTAATAGTAGAGCATCATGATACCCCCAGGATCTTGAGTTTTCATGGGACAGTGGGCTTGTTCGAGAAGTCGGAAGGAGGGCACCAAGTTTTGTTTTTTTTTTTCCTAAGTAGCTCTGGAACCAGGCTTATAATCCATAAGCACCACTGGCTCTGCAAAGGATTCTGTTTGGGGGTACTGCAGGCTCTTTTAAGTGCTGTGACCTCAGCCAATGATCTTTTCCTCAGGCCCACCCCCCCTCCCCTAGATAGAGTTAGTACCGGGGCTGGAGAGGGCTCTTCACATTGACTCTGAGCTGGCCTTTTCTTCTTATCAGATTGCCTAGGCTGTGTACCACCTGCCTCTCTCACTCTAAGTAGATGCAAGCACATGTGGGTAACTGAGGCAGGGTTGAAGGGCTTCATCTCTTTCTTTCCCTCTTTACTGATGGGACCTTTTTCCCCCCTCCCCCTCTGACCTTTGATGCATTTGGACTGCTGACCATTTAAAAGCAGCCTGTGATTGCTTCTTTTGTAAAGCAAGCAAGCAACCTCCCTCTAACTTTAGCTGTTTGACTATTTGGATTTTCACATATTGGGCTTACCCAGAGTGGAGCGCATCTCTACGGGGCTGTGGTTGACGCTGGGTAGACATCTGCATCCGTGTTGTGTGTGTGGTGTGGCTGACCAGTAGGTGAGTATTCCTGCATGTGTGAGTGAAGCCACTCCCAGGCTGGTGCTCTCCTCCTGTGCCCGGTGACTGCCCAGTGGCGGCCTTCGCTGCCCTTCACTCCCACCTGCTGCCAAAGTCCCTGTGCTAATGGGATTACAAATACAAAAAGTGGAAAAAAAAATTTTCGTAAACTTTGTTTTATATTAAAAAAAAAAAATCCATAAGTCTGTGTGTGTGTTAAACATGAGGTCCTGCCTCTGTGGCCGTGTTTGAAAAAATAAAGTTTTATTAGAATAATCCATTTTCCCAAGCAACCTTGTGTATTACAGTGTCTTCTTCCCATCACCACAAAGACAGGCAAAGAGGAAGCAGGGAGAAGGAGGCCACCGAACTCTTCCAGCCCCTCAGCCCCTCGCTCTACCACACGGCTGGGCCTTTGCCCTTCAGGGCAGTCTCTGGTCTGCAGGTCCCCTGAGGCCACCGCAGTCACATCCTATGGCCTGGGCGTCTGGGAGGCCTGGGTTTCTGGCGGTCTTGACTTAGTCTCTGTCTCTTCTCAACCATCACTCTCACTTCTAAGAGATTGAAGTGAAATGTTAGTACATTCTGGCTTCCTGAGAATGCTCGATGGGATAGGCAGGGACTTGTCTAGACTGGTTTGTAGGCTTTGGGAAGTGGGGAGAAGCCATGGTGGGAGACTTGGCCAGGAATCTTTTTTGAAAAAGATGGAGAAATGGCGATTTAGTCATCAGAATCCAGATTTCAAAGACTTAGATAATTTCTGCATCTTAAAAAGAACTGCTTTTGTAAAAATTACCCTACCAGCAGAACTCTTTTTGCCCTAGAAGGTGGTATTTCCCCCCATGCCTCAATCGAATGTTCATTTGAGGAAAGAAGCTGTGTGGTTCGCTCTTTCTTTAGATCTTTCTATTCCGCCCTTTCCTCTTCCTACGTTCGCATTCTTCCAAGGCGAGTGGGTGAAGTGCAGCTGCTTAGGGATCCAGGCGGAGCCTCTGTCCCTAAGGCAGAGCCTTTCTTGACCCGTTTGGTGCTGACTCGCCGGCAACAAGAAGAGTCAAGTTGCTTAGCCTCCGTCCCAGTTTCCTGCTTCAAATTAGTGGCGCCCATGACTGAATACCAATGCAGTGTGCAGGAGGACCGTACTGGCCTGACTACCTGGAGCAGGAACCTTTGAGGGATGAAAACACATTCTGAAAAGATGGTACTATTACTGCCCTGGAGATAGAGGGGCTTCGAGGGGATGGGACAACGGAAGGTAGTTAAAGAAGCTCAGCATTATAGGTTTTTTTCTTTACTCAAACTTGCTGTTGGAGCAGGGTTAAAGTTTGAACATCTAAAATGACTCTTCCCAACCATTTTCCTTTTTGTTCAGTTTTTTTTTTTCGTTGGGTTTTTCTACTGTTTATTGACTGTGAGGCCAGATGTGATTTCATTGACCCGGCCTAAGAATGTAGGAAAGAATGTAAACCCCCTGAGGGCAAGGGTCTTGTTTTATTTAGTGTCGTATCCCCAACACTTTAAAAAGTTACTGGCACGTGAAAAGTGTTTGCCACATTTGTTGAATGAATTACCCACCTCTGCCTTTCTATCCCCGAGCTTAGTTAGGCACGGGTCTGTTTCTGTTCTGTGAACACGGGGGTAGTAAATAGAACTGTACAAGGGAGAACATTCTAGGGGTGAGTTTTTCTAGAAAAGCTGCAAGCTAGATCCTGTGTGGATTCACGCTTGTTCCTTCTTAACTAACAACTTGTGGAACCTGTGCTTTAAGAGGTGTCTCTTGGCCAAGGAAAGCATTCTTCGGTCCCAGCTTGGCGATAGGAAATGGAAGTTACAAGGAATAGGAGAAAAAAATCCAAAGAAATGTTTCCTTGGTGCTCCACGAGGTTAATTTTAGATTCACTCCCCTGGATGTTTTGTACTTTTACTAAAGTCAGTCATTGGTGCCCACTCCCCCCCATCCCTGCCCCCAATTTTTGCCATAAGTAAAGTAGGTCAGGGGTAAAGACAAGGTTATGGGCAGCTTACTGGGTAGGCACATTAGTTTTGGTGAAAGAACCTGCTAACTGCTCTTGCCTGTCTATAGGGCAGATCTGTGAAAGAAATAGCTACTTTTAGGGTAACAATCATGAATTAGTACGAGACCCTTTATCTTGTCTGCATACTCAGTTTCTGCATCCATAATAACATGGAACCTGTGCTAGTCTCTGACATTACCAGCATTAACGATTGAGGTTTCCCATTGCCTGGAGTGAAAACAACCCAAGCAAAATATTCAGTATCTCTCCACTACATCCCCTAACAGGAGCTATAGATCTCCTACATTTAATGTGAATTCAGATGGAGGTGGTGGGGTTTTCTTTGTCCCCAGCCCCACTACTTCCATGGTAAGATGGTACTATTACTGAACCAGAAAAAAAGAATCTCCATCATTGGTCCCCATCCAATTCCCCTAAACCAGTGGTCGGCAAACAGCGGGCCTCGAGCCACATGCGGCTCTTTGGCTCCTTAAGTGTGGCTCTTCCACAACATACTTACCCTAATTAACTTAATAACAATGTACCTACCTATATAGTTTAAGTTAAAAAAAAATTGGGCTCTCAAAAGAAATTTCAATTGTACTGTTGATATTTGGCTCTGTTCACTAATGAGCTTGCCTAATGAGCACTGTCCTGAAAGATGAGTTGAGAAACACCTGGACTTAATGGAATAATAAAGTAGGAAAGACTACATTATTGACTTAGAAGGGGGGAAAGAAAGCTCTATGGGTTTAAGTCAGAATATCAAGATGGAAGCTTATTGGCCTTTGGCCAGTGGCAAGAGTGGCAGTATCATATCCAATGGATGTAACACAATGGTCAATTGGAAAGGAACCTATGAAGTCATGGTAATGTAGAATGGGATGATAACCACGTTATGGTCCAATGAGAAGAAAGATCCTATCTGATGGACCAATGGCGAGAAACTTTCCTAAAAGACAATGGCAGATAGGGTAGGGCAGTGATCAGCAACCCGGCTCGCTAGCCTTGGTTTGCCGCTGTTGACTGAGTTTGCGGACCACTGGAGTAGGGCATGTTCAGGATAGGAAATCAATAGATATTGGGGTGTCAAAACATTCATTCTCCTGGTACCTTGCCCCTCAGCTCGCCACCCCAGTAAAAGTCTTTGCGGGGAGGGTAAACTAAAGCCTCCTAAGATATGGGACCCCCTGAAATAAGGCGGGGACCCTGATGGTGCCCTGGGGGACTTGAAGGACCCGCCCAGCTCCCCACCCCCGCGGAAACTGCAATTCCCCTCCTCGACGCAGGGGGCACTGCAGGCCCCGGGGAGGTCGGGGCGGAGCGCGGCGAGGGGCCCGGAGCTGCCACCCCGCTCCGGAGCGCGGGGGGCGCTGTGCGGGGCCCGAGCTGCGGCTCCGCTCCCGGCCACCGGGGGCGCTGCGCGGCGCCGGTGGTTGGTGGTGGCTGTTGGGGGGGTGGGGGGGAAGCCGCGGCCGCGGGTGGTGCGGAGGGAGGCCTTGCGGGCGGATCGGGCGCTCGGCGGCGGCGGCGAAGGTGGTGGGAGGCGGCGGGCGGGAGCGAGGGTCCGGCCGGCCCTGGCGATGGCGGACGCGGCGGCCTCCCCGGTGGGCAAGCGGCTGCTGCTTCTGTTCGCGGACACCCCGGCCTCGGCGGCGGCCTCGGTGCCGGCGGCGGCGGCGGCGGCGGCGGCGGCGGGCGGAGATCCCGGGCCTGCGCTGCGCACTCGGGCCTGGCGGGCCGGCACGGTGCGGGCCATGAGCGGGGCGGTGCCCCAGGACTTAGCGGTGAGTGACGGCCGAGGCGGGCACTCGAGGCCGGGGCTGCGGGGCCTGCGGGCGGCCTCCCCGGGGGCCATTGTGAGGGGGCGGCGGGGTGGGGGTGACCCAGTTCCGCGCGCCCCCCTCCCACCCCCAGATCTCCTTAGCGCCCCCCACCGGCTCCTCGGCACCCCGAGTTCTGACCAGCATGGCTTCCGCGTCGGGGTGCGCGCCACCCCCGGTTTCCCCGGGGGCTGGGGGGGCGGCCGGGGCACCGAAGCGCTGCTGCCTCCGCCCGCAGGCCCCGCCTCCTGAGCGACCCTTCTCCCCCCCCCCCTCCCCCCCCACCCCCACGCCTTCGGGGCCGAGGCTCCAGAACCCGGGCTCCCGGCCCCGCCGAGTTCGGCCGCCGCCGCCGCCCCTGGCGGACGCGGACCTGCGCTCCCTGCTCCCCGCTCCCCGCCGGGAGCCCGGGCGCGGCGGGAGCGCGGGCCCGGCGAGCCGCCCCCGGGCCGTCGGGGAGCCGCTCGGGCTTTTTTATCGGCAGCCACTTCCTCCTCGCCGAGCCCGGCTCTGCCCGGCGGGCTCCGGCCGAGCCGCCCGCTCCCCCCGGGACGCCGGCGCTCGCTTCTCCTCGCCCTTCTGGTGACAGGAGCCGCGGGTTGTTTTTTTTGCTACGATCGAGACCTGCCTGTGCTCGCCGCCCGGCTGCTGCTCTGCTAACCTTGGGAGAGGTTTTGTTTCGAAACTTTGCGTTGGGGCTTGGCCGCTCCGTGAGTACTTTCTGCGTATTTCGTGATTCAAGTTGCTCCGGGATAGAACTTACAGCAGCAGCATTCGGGAACGTGACGTGCTGTTTTTGTTAATGTGGCGGTGAAAAAAAATATATATATATATGTATATATACGGTCTTGGAGCTCTGGCAAGCCTCTTTTGAGTTCCTCATTTTGATAGCAGTCCCCTAGCTTCTCCTTTGAAATACGGCTAGGGAGAAAAATAGCAGGATTCTTTTGGAATGCAAGGGGTCAGCAGGCAGGAGGTCTACGTGTTCTTGGTGAACTTGTGTTCGCTATACACGCGGACGCGTTGGAGGAGGTTTTATGGTCATATTTTAGGTTTCTGTTACTGTTTTTTTCTATTGATCGGTGGTGTTACACCCTCCAACCCTCCTAGACAGGCTTTATCGGTGGCTTGGCGGGTGACCGGCTTTAGGCTTTGCTTCTGCTTCTTGAGTTTATTTGCTTTTTTATCTTTCTCCATGCTACATAAGAAAAGGCTGCTTGAGGGCATTTTGTGAGGCTTCCTTGGGGCAAAATTTGTAAAAGGATGTCTGGAATATAAGGGTGTGAGGAGGATTAAGGAGATTTGCATTTAAATTCCTCTATGCTTTCATTAAAAGATTGCTTTCTAGGTTGAGGTGGGAGGGTGAGGGGGGGGTGTCCCTGTGAGATCATCCAGTAATTTGCCCCCTTGAATGTAAAACACACTTAAGATCTGCCGTTGTATGCACACTTTGACCACAGGCCTAGGTTTTCATTCTGAATTTTATTTTCTGGTTGTTTCCTCCATTTCATGAATTGCTAATGAGCTCTGCACCTGAAATGGCTACCCATGCAGGTTACTGTTCACGGGGCTCCCAGAGGACAGGTTTTGGAAGCTCACTGAGATGCTGGACGCCTCTTAAGCTAAACACTGAATAATTTTTCTCCTGGGCCCATGGAATTTGTCTCTCACACCAAGTAGAAGTTGCGGTGATTCCTAGATATTGAGGTCTTGCATGGAGCTGTATGCATTAGGAGCAAAGGCAGATTTGGTTTTGAGAATACACTGTGCTTGTATGAATAGCAAGGGACATAGATGAGAAAACAACCAACTAAAAAATAGTCTTCAGGAATTTTCACCAGTTTGCAAAATTGCTCAAGAATTGCTGTTGCTCTGATGAGGTTCTGTTATTGACAATGACTAATATAGGATCCGAATTGGCCGTGTGTTTTCCCTTTTCATTGAAGAGCTTTCCTTTGGACCCTAGACATGTGGGCCTTTCCAATTTGCACCACACCGTAGTAAACACAACCATCTTCCAATCAAAAGTGTTCTTCCTGTACTCCAGGGTGGAGTTTGCGAGCCGCTGGCCTGTGATTGGGCAGATCTTCATTCAGTTATGTTTAAGATGTTTTCAGGCATGCTTGGGTTTTGAGTAATGCAATAGCAGGGCGCCCCCTGTTAAGTTTGAGTGAGGGTTGGATAAGTGAGTTTTTGAAGTGATTGAAGACACTTCTCCATTTAGGCTCTATTAATATCCTCTTTATAAATACTTTTTGATTCAGAAGTCTTTCAAAATATAGCCCTGATACATTTAATGAACACTTCTTTGGAAAACAGTATCAAAGCCTTGTGCTACCTTAAGATGAATTATGAAGAAAAGGAGAGTCGGGATCCTGTTGATTGGGAGATTTGTTGATGCATTACTAGGTGAGCATCTTCCTCATCAAAGCCATGCTGACAACTACTAAGATTTTTAGAGGAAGTAAGAAAACAGCTTCCCCTGCCCCCCCTCCCCCCAACACCAATAGTTTATTTATAGTAGTTCAAAATAAGCCTATTGGGTTTTTAAGTCTTTTTTTTTTTTTTTGGCTTGTTGCAAAATTAGTTTAATGGATTTATATGTATGTATCTCTAACTTTTCTACCTCAGTGTCCTCTTTGTGTTCCTGAATCATTATTGGTCCATATAAATCGCATAAACCTTTAGACCTTCACAGATGTTGGGATGGTTGATTAAAAAAAACCACCACCAAAACACAGCAAAGAAGGTGGATTTTCCTTTTATTGTTATAAAAGCAAAACTTACATTTTGCAAAACGTCAAAGAACCAAAAGTATACAGGGAAAAGCCAACAATATTAATCCTTAACCAGCTCCCACTTATCAAAGAAGGCTTCGCTTGTTTTTCTTAATACTGTTACAAAAAGTATAAAGCTATTCATTGCTATACACAGGGTTGCTTTTTAAAGCAAATGGCCTGCTACACAATATCTAAAGCCTGCTTATTTTCTTTTTCCACTTAACCTTATATCATGGACATCCACACCTATAGATCTTACTCTTCCTTTTAGAAAACTAATTATATTCCATTATATGGCTGTACCATAATTCCCCCTTACGAAGGACATTCAAGTTATTTATAATGTTTGGCACTACAATGCTGTGATTAATAAACTTGTATTTATCTCTTTGTATAATTAATCATGGTTTTTGTTTCTGTAGTTCAGCGATCCAGGAGTGGAATTGTTGGGTTGAATCTATGTATTTTTAATTTTATTAGTAGTGCCAAGTTATTTTCCAATAAGATTATATTATTTCATACTCCCACCAGCAGAGTATGCATGCAATGCTTGTGTCACCTAACCCTTGCCATCCTCAGTATCATCTTTGTAATTTTTGGCTATCTGATGGGTGAAAAATAGTACCTAGCATTTTCATGACCACTAGTAGTTTTCTATGTCTGTTGGCCTTTTACATTTATTTTATGGGTTATTTTTATTGATTTCACGGAGAAAGGGAGAGGGAGAGAGATAGAAACAGTGATGAGAGAATCATTAATCAGCTACCTCCTGCATGGTTGTTTATGCCTGGTTTTTGTTCATTTGAAAAAAATGAGAGTGATCACTTAGTACAACTTCTGTGCATATTAGTGATATTAATGCCATGATTTGTCAAGTGTTTTTGCAGTTTTCTCATTTGTCTTTTTTTTAAATAAAAAAGACAAATGAGAAATATTTATTTTTTATTTCAGAGAGGAAGGAAGAATGAGAGAGAGAGAAAAACATCCATGATGAGAGAGAATCATGGATCGGCTGCCTCCTGCAAGTCCCCCCACTGAGGATGGAGCCCGGTGCCCTTGACCAGAATCAAACCTGGGACCTTTTAGTTTGCAGGCTAATGCTTTATCCACAGAGCCAAACAGGCTAGGGCTCTCATAAGTCTTTTGACTTTCTTTTTAAGTTGCTTTGCCACACAGAAAAATAAAATTTTTATATCACCATTCTTTTTTTGTTGTTGTTAATCCTCATCCCAGGATTATTTTTTCCATTGAATTTTAGGGAGAGTGGAAGGGAGGAATGGAAACATATTTTGTTGATTTTAGAGAGGAGGAGAGAGGGAGAGAGAGAAACATCAATGATGAGAGAATCATTGATTGGCTACCTCCTGCACATCCCACACTGAGATTGAGCCCACAACCCAGGCATGTGCCTTGACCAGAAATCGAACCCTGGCCTCGAATCAATTTCTGACCACCTGGTTCATAGATCACTCAACCAACCATTGAACCGTGCCAGTTTGCTATCTCGCCATTTTTAAAAATATATTTATTTGTTTGTTTGTTTGTTTATTTATTACTGAGAGGAAGGGAGGGGGATGAAGAGTTAAAAACACTGATTAGCCGAAACCGGTTTGGCTCAGTGGATAGAGCGTTGGCTTCGGACTGAAAGGTTCCAGGTTCGATTCCGGTCAAGGGCATGTACCTTGGTTGCGAGCACATCCCCAGGGGGTGTGCAAGAGGCAGCTGGTCGATGATTCTCTCTCATTGATGTTTCTAGCTCTCTATCCCTCTCCTTTCCTCTCTGTAAAAAAATCAATTATATATATATATATATATATATATATATATATATATATATATTTAAAACATTGATTAGAGAGAAACATCAATCAGCTGCCTCCGCACACTCCCTTCTGGGGATGTGCCCTCAGCCGAGGTACATGCCCTTGACCGGAATTGAACCTGGGACCCTTCAGTGTGCAGGCTGACACTCTATCCACTGAGCCAAACTGGTTAGGGCTATCTCACCATTCTTAATGTCTTCTGGGTTTACTTGGTTGGGTAGAACTACCCCATCTTGAGTCTATATAAGTATTCTTCAAATTTTTCTATTCATGTATTTCTTTTTACTTTTAGATCTTTGGTCCATGTAAAATATTTTTGTAAATGACCAGTTTGGGAGGGATGACACTTTTTCCCTAAGGTGTAACCAATTGTGGCAGCACCATTTTATGAAATAAACTATCCTTTTGTTGCTGTATGGCAGAATTAAATGATGTTTTGAATGCATTTCTTAGCTATCTCAGCTATCCAGAACTTGCAAGAAGGCTGAAAGCATATCTACCTGCCTTACTTTTAAAAAAATATGTATTTTTAATTTATTTTGAAACAACAATTTCAGAGAGGAAGGGAAAAGGAGAGAAAGAAACAAGTGATGAGACTCATTTATCAGCTGCCTCCTGCTTGCCTCCTATTGGAGATCCAGCCCACAACCCCAGCCTCTGCCCTGACTGGGAATTGAACTATGACTTCCTGGTTTATAGGTAGACCCTCAACCACTGAGCAACACCTGCCAGGCTCTGCCTTATTTTTTCTCTGAAGTGGTGCATGGAATTCGTGGTGGGGAGGGGAGGGAGGGGTCCCTCAGTCTGGCCTGTGCCCTCTAGGAGTCCAGGAGCTCTTGTCCTTACCTCCCACCCACCACTCCTTAGACCTGCCCCTGCCACTGGGCTTGCCAGTTATATGCCCATCTTCTGGCTGAGCAGCGCTCCCCCGGTGGGAGTGCACTGACCACCAGGGGGCAGCTCCTGCGTTGAGCATCTGCCCCCTGGTAGTCAGTGTGCATCATAGTGACCGGTCATTCTGCCATTCGGTCGATTTGCATATTATCCTTTTATTATATAGGATATTTCCTCTTTATCGGCGAAAAGTGGATTCTAAAATTCTTCTTTCCTTTGATTTGAGATAATGAAGTAATTATAGCAGTGTCTGGGCTAGTCCCATGTTTCTTCTATCTGGAGTCTTCCAAGAGGAAAGAAAGCATCTCTGCCTTATTATTTATTTACTTTTACCTTATCTGCCAGCCTTTGCTCAGGCTAGCTGGCCTTTATAATGAATACCTCTCTACTTTGTTTCTAGATATATAATAACTATAGTCAGGTGTCCCGGGTAGTACTATGTTTTCAGTGTGTGTAATCCAATAGTATTTATTCCCAACCTAAACTTCAGCCTAATTGAAATGAGAGTTTATGGCTTTTGATAATTATCCTTAAATGTCCTTTCATTGCCTATAATTTCAAGTTAAATGAATACCTGAGTGATATCTGAAATTATGCTCTGTTTCTTGAACTAAATAGAATGTGTTTTTATGAATCAGTGTACAATTTAGAGAACTTTAAATAAAATGAGACTTGCCGAAACCAGTTTGGATCAGTGGATAGAGCGTCAGCCTGTGGACTGAAAGGTCCCGGGTTTGATTCCGGTCAAGGGCATGTACCTTGGTTGCCAGCACATCCCCAGTAGGGGTAGTGCAAGAGGCAGCTGATTGATGATTCTCTTTCATCCATGGCACTAAAACAAAATGAAGAGACAAATTAAAATAGAGCTATTAAAATTACACATACATATAAGACAACCTTAAAAAAAAAATAACCACGTATGAGAAGCACTTGAGTGCCTGAAAAACTCAATGGTGGCTTAATGTTTCCAAAACAGACCCTTCCAAAAACAAAACAAAAACAAAAAGATTCTCCTGCTATAAAAGAGTTAAGATGAAAAGTGTGCTTAGAAGGGTTCAGACTCTCTATCCCTCTCTCTCTTCCTCTCTGTAAAAAATCAATAAAATATATTAAAATAAATAAAATGAGACTTTACAAAGGAATATTTAACATTTAAGTCTGAACCCTTCTAAGCACACTTTTCATCTTAACTCTTTTATAGCAGGAGGATCTTTTTGTTTTTGTTTTGTTTTTGGAAGGGTCTGTTTTGGAAACATTAAGCCACCATTGAGTTTTTCAGGCACTCAAGTGCTTCTCATACGTGGTTATTTTTTTTTAAGGTTGTCTTATATGTATGTGTAATTTTAATAGCTCTATTTTAATTTGTCTCTTCATTTTATTTGTTTTAGTGCTATGCACATTATAAACTGGCCGTTTAGTCCTCTCCCTTTACTAACACAGTCAAATCTCTCCTCTTAGTCACTAATTTGTTTCTAAGAGTTGCTTTACTAACTCCCCACCTGACAAGGGCTTATTTCTTTCTTTAGGATTTCCTTGGTTCTCATCCCCAACTTGTTCTGATGGACTAGTTTACCCTCTACCCTCCTAAATGGTGGGTAACATGCTGTTCTCCGTTGTCAGTGATTCTCTTGACAACAGCTGGGGTGGGCTTCTGTAAGCTTTGCTTCCCCGGCCTGGGGGACACAGCACCTGTTGCTGCTTCTCAGTTTTCCAATGCCTTTGACAGGTTGGTGGTTTTTAAGCTCTCCCCCTCTCCCCCCCCCCCCCCATCCCTGTCGCCAGAACATCTTTTACTGTCGTCTATTCATGGGAAAATCTACTTGTTTGTTTAGTAGTAACTCATACAGTGTGATCTCGGTTTTGCAAGGGCAGAAACTCAGTTTTTTGTGTGTCTTCGGGGGTAATCAGGCCCTAGGAGACTGAGTCTTACTAACCAAACTCTCTGGAGACTGATTTGTAAATCCATATGTAAGGTTATTCATTTACAGTAGGAAATATACCTTATCCAGAGATATTCACAGAACCCCCACTCATAGTCTACTCAGGAGACCGAGTTACAGATAAGAAGGATCCCTACTGTGCAAAGATATCAGACAAGGAAAATTGGGTATTGCCAAAAGGACATTCAGAACAAGCAGCCCTGGTCTGGTAATCCTCCACTTTTCCTAGTGCTCTCTGGTTCCCATTGCTTCGTTCCCCCTTTTTACCCTAGGCCAGTGGTCGGCAAACTCATTAGTCAACAGAGACAACTATCAACAGTTCAACGATTGAAATTTCTTTTGAGAGCCAAATTTTTTAAACTTCTTCTAACGCCACTTCTTCAAAATAGACTCGCCCAGGCCATGGTATTTTGTGGAAGAGTCACACTCAAGGGGCCAAAGCCGCATGTGGCTTTCAAGCTGCAGTTTGCCGACCACAGTCCTATGCTTTTAATGTCATCCATCGGAATCCTATAAAGAGAAAAGAAAGCTTCTCTATTCTAGGTTCCAACATTTCTATAAAGCTTTTCTGAATCCCCACTATGTCTTTTTTATTCTTTAGCACTTTGTGGATATCTCATTTGGAATATTTATCTATTTTTTTGTTATATAACAAAATATATAACTATCTCCCCTACTAGATTGTAAGTTCATCAAGAACAGGGAGCACATGCATTTTTCTTTTTTTTTTTTCTTTTTGGAGAATTTTATTTTTTCCTTTTAAAAAATTGTGGGTTTGTTTGTTTGTTTTGTTTTTGTTTTAATTTTCACCTGAGGAGCGAGGATATTTTTTCCATTGACTTTTAGAAAGGAAAGGACAGGGGAGAGGGAGAGAGAGACATCCATGCATTAGACACATTGATTGATTGTTCCCTTCCGTTAGGGATTGAACCTACAACTGGGTTTTGTGCCCTGGTCCAGGAATTGAACTCAAGACCCTTTAGTCTGTAGGCCAATGATCTAACCATTGAGAAAACTGGTCAGGGCTCTTATTATTTTAAAATGCCTTCTCTGACCACCCTATCTTAAAAATATATATTTAGAAGCCAGTATTAGGTTACTAACTTGCAATGCTGATTTATTACAGGATATCTACTCTAAAATCCCCAGTTGTAAGCTATTTATGATTGATCTTTAAGCTTCTTCTTATATAATTTTTATTTTAAATATATGTTTTATTGAATTTTTTACAGAGAGGAAGAGAGAGAGAGAGATTTAGAAACATTGATGAGAGAGAATCATTGATCAGCTGCCTCTTGCACAGCCCTCACTGGGATGTGCCCGCAACCAAGGTACATGCCCTTGACCGGAATTGAACCTGGGACCTTTCAGTCTGCAGGCCGACGCTCTATCCATTCAGCCAAACCGGTTTTGGCTATTAATTTTTCTTAATATGGACTTACTACTAACTTTTTTATCTTGACATTAGTGGACCCATATTTGGGA
The DNA here is from genome assembly GCA_963924515.1 of Vespertilio murinus. NCBI lineage: Eukaryota > Metazoa > Chordata > Mammalia > Chiroptera > Vespertilionidae > Vespertilio > Vespertilio murinus. The sequence goes on along the minus strand of OZ004708.1, from coordinate 28,839,004 downwards.
CCCCAACCCAATGTACCATATCCATTGATTTTTGTGATTTACATCTGGTTGTTAAATTAGAAGCTATAGATACTTTGTTTTTCCATTTCTCAAGTAATGCATTACTATTATACACAATGTAGAAATTATTTTAATAATAACAAGAATATTTCCTGCAGTGTTGCAACTCAAACTATTGTTTATATTTTGATACATATTCTACTAATCTTTTATTTTTCAGAATTGTAAAAAATTGAATACTGCGCCGAAACCAGTTTGGCTCAGTGGATAGAACATCGGCCTGCAGACTGGTTCGATTCTGGTCAAGGGCATGTTGGTGCGGGCACATCCCCAGTGGGGGGTGTGCAAGAGGCAGCTGATTGATGTTTCTCTCCCATCGATCTTTCTAACTCTCTATCACTCTCTCTTCCTCTCTGTAAAAAAATCAATAAAATATATTTATTTTAAAAATTGAATACTGTAGTTTCAATTTTGAATTTTGCTTTTTCATTTAATATGGCAGTTTTTTTCCTGTATTACTAAAAACTTTTATTATGGGTGATTTTAATTTTCTTGGTGCTTCTGTATTTTTCACAGGTAATATCTATTGTTTTTGTAACTAAAAGGAAAACAACAAGTGCCCAATAGCAAAATCTCTTAAAAAATATATATTTTACTGCCGAAACTGGTTTGGCTCAGTGGAAGAGCGTCGATCTGCGGACTGAAAGGTCCCGGGTTCTATTCCCGTCAAGGGCATGTACATTGGTTGCGAGCACATCCCCGGTAGGGGGTGTGCAAGAGGCAGCTGGTCGATGTTTCTCTCTCATCAACGTTTCTAGCTCTCTATCTCTCTCCCTTCCTCTGTAAAATATCAATAAAAATATATTTAAAAAATATATATATATATATATTTTACTGATTTTTTTACAGAGAAGAAGGGAGAAGAGGGATAGAGTTAGAAACATCGATGAGAGAGAACCATTGATGAGCTGCCTCCTGCATGTCCCCTACTGGTGATGTGCCCACAACCAAAGTACATGCCCTTTACTGGAATCAAACCCGGGACCCTTCAGTCTTCAGGCCAACGCTCTATCCACTGAGCCAAACCAATTAGGGCAGCAAAATCTTACAATTTTTATTGGCTGAGTAATTTATTTAACTGTTCCCTTCTCGTTGGATATTGAAATTGTTGCATTCTAGACTTTATCAATAATTCTGTGATGAACATTTTTGTGAATAAAGTTTTTCAAATGTTTAGAGTTATTTTCTAGCATTAATGCCAAGACTGGTATTATGGAAACATATATACATATTTACGATTCTTGTTATAGCAATAGCAATTTTTAAAATGTTTTTGTCATACCAGTTTATAATCTGACCAGTATTATGAGTTTGCTTAAGGAATGTATGCTTATTAGGAGCCCATCGTCTGCTAGGCATTTTGTGCTTTAATTTAATCCCATGACAATCCTTTGAGGTACTTAAACTGTCCCTATTTTTAGGAAAGGAAGTGAGACTCAGAGAGGCTAAAGTGGCTCCTGGCTACATGCTAAGAAATGGGGAAGTTGGGATGCGATTCCAAACACAGCCCCTAAAAGTACTATATATGCTTGAAGTTTGATTCAGGTCATTCCTGTGCTATTCGAGTACTTAAAATTTAATTTATTGAGAATGTTAGAAAGTAGAAAAAAATTGGGGATAATTGGTAGAAAGCTATCTCTCTTCTCTAAATGTACTGTAGTGAAAATGCACTCTCAGAAAGCTACCTCTTGATCAAGAACCCATGGAAATTCATTTTTTATTTGAAAACAGCAGTATTCTAGATATGCAATTATTCCTCCCCTTGGCTGTAAAATCATTTGTAACAATTTATATTTTGTTTATAGAGAGTAGGTAGGAAAATTGGGAAAGAAAAATTAAGACCTTTGAGAGTTAGTCTTCTATTTCCCTTACTCTTTCACAATCATCACCATATCCAATTATTTTTATCTCTAATTTCTAATATATAGTTTGCTTTCCATTCGTACAGTCTTAATTGATATCGGTCTTTTTCATCTTTTTCCTGAGCTATCATTGCCTTGTAATTGGTCTGCCGGCTCCAGTTTCTTCCCTCTATAATTTATCTTCCAACCTGATCCCAAAGTTAATTCTTTCCTTTAAAAATGTTTGAAGTATAAAAGTAATATATGTTATTTTATTTTTTATTAAATTATTATATGTGTACATATCTTAAGGTACTATATGTTTTAAAAGGGGAAAAAAAGGAACATTTATCAGGTCGATAATTCTCTCTTACCATTAATGTTTCTCTTCCTCTCAATGAAATGAATAAAAGCATTTTTTTAAAAAAAGGAACATTTCCTGATAAGGCCTAATAAGTATTAAAAGAATTAACCCCTTGCCAACTGATGGTCGTTGGCACCAATTCAGTGTCAACAGGAATCCCCAATTTGAGGAGCAGTGTAAAACAGCTCAATTGTGATAACAGCACAGCTATGAAACATCTCTTTACTTTTGGAGTTTCAGCTCAGCCAGTGAAATGCAGTCTTTCCTAGAAAGGGAAATTGTACTCCCCCAGCCAGAAGAGAACTGGCTTATATAGACAGCAGTCCCTGATTGGTCTGTTCCCATGCAAATAAGGACTCCAAATCCTCAGTTTGATTGGTCCTAAAGGCATTGTCCTAATTGGTTAAAATGGAGCCTTTCTGATTGGCCAGAGCTGCACAGCTCTGATTAGATGGGAAAAGCCTTGGTCCTGTTGGTAGAAATAGGATTCCAGAAACTCCTTTACAAAAGGCCTGACTCAAGCCCTAGCCGGTTTGGCTCAGTGGATAGAGTGCTGGCTTGTGGACTCAGGGGACCTCGGTTTGATTCTGGTCAAGGGCACATGCCTTGCTTGCAGGCTCCATCCCCCGTAGGGGCATGCTTGAGCAGCCAGTCGATGAATCTCTATCACAATTGATGTTTCAAACTCTCCCTCTCCCTTCCTCTTTGAAATCAATAAAAATATTTTTTAAATAAGTAAATAAATAAAAGGCTTGGCTCAGATGGCAGTAACCCAGTGCAGGCAGGAAGGTCAGCCAGGGCTTTCCTTGAAGTGTGGCTTGTGCGAGGCCTGTGCACAGAAATGACTGCTGGACTGTTTGTTGTTTTTGTTGTTGTGTGTGGGGTTTTTTGTTTATTTATTTATTGTTAGTTTATTTTTAATTTGAGCCCAGTTAGCCACTAGGAGCCCATCTTAGTAGATGACTTTTATTTCTCCCCTCCATTCAAGCGCTCTTATGCTAATCCTCTTCCTGTCCCCCAACCACCCTTCTCCATTCCTCATAATCTGTAACTTGCTCTTTTTTAAATTTAAATAAAAAAAATTTTTTTTAGGCATTTATTTACTTATTTAATATATTTTATTGATTTCAGAGACAGGGAGGAAGAGAGAGAATCACTAATCAACTGCCTCCTGCATGCCTCCTACTGGGGACTGAGCCCAAAACCCAGGCATGTGCCCTTGACTGGAATTGAACCCGGACTCTATCCACTGAGGAAGAGAGTACTAAGTAAGCTGTAAATGGCTCTGATTGGCATGTTAAAAACAATTAAAAGGAGGCAGGCGATCAGTGTTTCTCATCATTGATGTTTCTACCTCTCTTCCTCTCCCTTTCTCTCTGAAATTAATTTTAAAAATACTTTTAATAATTCATTTGAGTTTAATGTCACTAAAATAAATGTGAATCACATATAGGCCATGAAAGGAATTTTGAGATGAAAGCAAGTTTTACCACTAGCTCTCCTTAACTAATGAAATATTTTACATCTCATCCTTGGGTTCTAGCTGTAGCATGAAGTGCTATATATACTACTTATACTCTTAGTAGAAAAAAAATTTTAAACTTAAAAAACATTTTTAAAATTGATTTTTAGAGAGAGAGCAAGGGAGTGGGGGAGAGAGAGATAGAATTGTGAGAAACATTGATGAGCTGCCTCCTGCACTCCTCCTTCTGGAGATCGAGCTGACAACCCGGGCATGTGCCCTGACCAAGAATCTAACTAGCAACCTTTCAGTGCATGGGGTGACCCCCAACCAACTGAGCCGGGGCTCAAGACTTTTTTAAAAATCAACTCAAACTGTGTTAGTCCTGTTCTGTTCAGGTTATCAACTTTCCTTGACCACCTCTGACTCAATCCAATCACTACCATTGATATTTGTTAGTTTATATCCCTTCTTCCTGTTCTGGGGCCTGGTCACAGCCATTTTACCAGTTTGTATTCTGTGTACTTTGATCTGACATGATTTCTTACCTTACATGTTTTAACTCTTTCCATTAATCTAGTTGGCGGTGAGGCACAGTTCTTGGGCCAGAAGTAAGCCTCGCTGTTGGGAAAACATGTTTACATATGTCCACATTCCATATTACTCTCAAAACAAAGTCATTATTAGCCGGGAACTGTTGTTTGATCCCAGAGCAAACAGTACTGTGATTGTTGTCAAGTTAAACACTTCGTTCCATATCCTTTGCCCAGGCAGGTTAAGAGATAATTGCCCTTAAATTAGGTGAAATCTGGCTTTCAGATATTTCTGCTTTTCCCTCATGTTTTCAGTTATGTGATGATAGGATTCCTGAATATTATTTTATATTTAAATATTTTTAATTGATTCAGAGAAGAAGGGAGACAGAGAAATAGAAACATCAATGATGAGAGAGAATCACTGATTGGTTGCCTCCTACACACTACACTCCCCACATTGGGAATTGAGCCTGCAGCCCAGGTGTGTGCCCTCACCGGGAATCGAACAGTGACCTCCTGGCTCATAAATCGACCCTCAGCCACTTAGCCATGCCAGCTGGGCATGAATATTAATTTTTTAAAATGTTTAAATTGTTATGTACAAAGAATAAGAATTGTGACAGTTTTATTAGTACAATGACTTCTTTTAGTGTTCTTCTTATATCTGTGTGTTGGTATGACTTAGAATTTTGTGACTCGTGTTGACTTTTAAAGTGGTTGGCAGGTTAGAACTGTAGCATGGCACCTAGCTGTTGGTCACCATGGGGCCCCAACCTCTGGTTTTCTAAGTGGTGGCCAGTAGAGCACTGCCACTCAGGGTCGCATTCAGCATGGGCATTGAGCACCCCATGCTCCTGTTCATGGCTTGCCTCCTGCCATTGCCTTCTGACATCAGTTATGTCCAATGCAAAATCCAAGACATTTAAAAATTTCCCTTTTCCTTATATCCAGTCATCAGTCTTTATTTATGATAAGAGTTATGGATCCCTAACCAGTTTGGCTTAGTAGATAGAGAATCAGCCTGTGAACTGAAGGGTCCTAGGTTCGATTCCGGTTAAGGGCACATGCCTGGGTTGTGGGCTCAATCAATGATTCTTTCTCATCATTGATGTTTCTACCTCCCTCTCCCTTCTTCTCTGGAATCAATAAAAAAATATATAATTTTAAAAGAGTCATGGATTCTCACAGGCACAAGTCACTTCCCTCCTAGCCTCTCTGCTCCCACTCTGGGTCATGATAGTGAAGAACACTCCTGAGGGGCGGGGCGCGGGCAGGTAGAAGAGGGTAAAAGGAGGATAAATGGTGAGGGAAGGAGATCAAACTATGGGTAGTGAACACACAATACAACACACAGGTAATGTATTATAGAATTGTACATTTGAAACCTATTAACTAATGTAATCCCAATACAGTCAGTAAAAATATATTTTTAAAATATATTGGCACTAACTGGTTTGGCTCAGTGGTAGAGCGTCAGCCTGCGGACTGAAGGGTCCCAGGTTCGATTCCAGTCAAGGGCATGTACTTTGGTTGCAGGCACATACCCAGTAGGGGGTGTGCAGGAGGCAGCTGATCAATGTTTCTCTCTCATTGATGTTTCTAACTTTCTATCTTTCTCCCTTCCTCCCTATAAAAAATCAATAAAATATATTTTTTTAAAAATATTTTAAAATTGATTTTTCACAGAGAAGAAGGGAAAGTTAGAAACATCAATCAGCTGCCTCCTGCACAACCCCTTCTGGGGATGTGCCTGCAACCACGGTACATGCCCTTGACCGGAATTGAACCTGGGACCCTTGAGTCCGCAGGCTGACACTCTTATCCGCTGAGCCAAACCAGTCAGGGCAAAATGTTTTTTATAAAAAGAAAAAACACTCCTTATTCCCCCTTCCCTCTAATCTACACCTCCTGCTAGCTAGCTGAGTTTTCCTGTAACCAAATGCTCTGTTCATATCTTTACCTCAATTTGACCTCTTTTAATGGCACTTGCCATAAACACACTTAAACACATACACATCTCCTTTAGCGGCTGAATGAAGTCCAAATTTTTTTTAACCCAGTACTCAAGATCTTTCCCATTGACTCTTGGTCTTTTTAGCTCAGCTCCCTCTCCTTCCACAGTGTGCTGCAGCTCCCGGCCTCCTAGAACTTGCTGGGACTCTTTTGGCTTCTGCACTCCTGAAGTGATTCTCTCCTGCTTCTGAGCATCCCCACATTGTATTTTATTTTATTTCTGTTTATCTTATGGCATATTATCTGAAGTTATGCGCTGCCATTAACCAAAGTGCTTTTGAATCCACTTATTTAATTTTCATAACCAGTATATCAGGTAATACAGGTGTGCCTTATCACAGGGGAGGAAACCAAGACTTGGGAGGGAAGAGCGACCTGCCCAAGTTTTGCAATTAATACAGGGTGGAGGCAAGACTCAAATCCAAGCCTCCTGGAACATGAGCCCCCAGCTTTGTTCACTGTGCTAACTGCCTTCCTTGGTGCCTGAGTCTGCCCTTAAATACAACTTTTCTAGTTGCCTGCAAGCTACTTAAATTGTTTAATTCCCTTAGAACATATATATGTATATGTTATATTAAATATATTCATATATTAAATACAGTGCAGTTCAGTGTTCTTTGTAAAAATCATGCTCCCCTTTCTGGGCCTTGTTTCCCCATCATGGTTTTTATTTTTTATATTTTTGTTAATCCTCACATGCGGATATTTTTCCATTGCTTTTTAGAGAAAGGGAAAGGGCAGAGTGGGGGGAGACAACAATGTGAGAGGCACATCAACTGGTTGCCTCCCATAGGACCAGGGACAGGAGTGAACCTGCAACCCAGGTATGTGCCCTTGACCAGGAGTCCAACCCCTGACCCTTCAGTGTGCCAGCAGATGCTCTAACCATTGACCAATACCAGTTAGGGATTTTTTTTTTTTAAAGTAGAAGTGATGCTTATGTGGTATATTACAAGTTATGAAGCTAAAGCTTTACATAATTAATTTATGTAAATAAATCTGGGATAACTTTTCAGCAATGCACTTCATTTGCCTGTGAGAAAAATTAAACCTTGCTTGACTACTGAGCAATGAATGGTTCCATACTTTTTAAATATAAGTACCCTGAATTTGCATATAGTTGTAACTAATTTTTATGTTGACTGGATGACAACATATATATCAACAAAAGTTGTTTTGAACTCAGTAACAATTGTAATGGATTTTAATTTTATTCATTACATAATCATGTGGGGGGTGTGCAAGAGACAGCTGAACGATGATTCTCATCAATGTTTCTAACTATCCCTCTCTCTTCCTCTCTGTAAAAAGTCAATAAAACATATTTTAAAAATAAAAATAAATAAATAAATAAATAAATATGCCGAGACCGGTTTGGCTCAGTGGATTGAGCGTCGGTCTGCGGACTGAAGGGTCCGGGTCGATTCCGGTCAAGGGCATGTACCTTGGTTGTGGGCACATCCCCAGTGGGGGGTGTGCAGGAGGCAGCTGATTGGTGGTTCTCTCTCATTGATGTTTCTAGCTCTCTATCCTCCCTTCCTCTCTGTGAAAAATCAATAAAATATATTTTTTTAAATTAAAAAAATAAAAACAAGTTAGTAGAATTTTTCCTAGTCAGTGTTCAAAATGGGATTTATATTTGTTTTTATGTAATAATGTGGGATTTTCCCAAACTGCTTTTTATCTCTTTCTGCAGATCTTCGTAGAATTTGACGGCTGTAACTGGAAGCAGCACTCGTGGGTGAAAGTCCATGCCGAGGAGGTTATTGTGCTTCTGCTGGAAGGCTCTCTCGTGTGGGCGCCCCGGAACGACCCTGCCCTTGTCCAGGGCACCCGAGTCTCAATTACGCACTGGCCAGCCCTGGTGAGTTACTTTGTTGGCTAGCAATGTATTTGGGCTTTATTCTTATATTATGAACTATGGTTAAACTCGTTTGAATTCCCCAAACACCAAGCTTTGTTCTTAACACACTTTTTAAAAATATATATTTTTTATTGATTTTTTTACAGAGAGGAAGGTAGAGGGATAGAGATTTAGAAACATCGATGAGAGAGACATCGATCAGTTGCCTCCTGCACACCCCCTACTGGGGATGTGCCTGCAACCAAGGTATATGCCCTTGATCGGAATCGAACCCAGGACCTTTCAGTCCACAGGCCGACGCTCTATCCACTGAGCCAAACCAGTTTCGGCTCTTAACACACTTTTATTCTGAAGTTACCAAAGCAAAAATTGGGAGAGATCTTTTCTCCTATGTTCTCTGAAAATTTATATATTACATAATATTTTATATTTTTTGTTTCTCAATTATTTATTTATTTTAAAATATATTTTATTGATTTTCTACAGAGAGAAAGGGAGAGGGATAGAGAGCTAATAACGTCGATGAGAGAGAAACGTCGACCAGCTGCCTCCCCTACACACCCTACCGGGGATGTGCCCGCAACCAATGTACATGCCCTTGACCGGAATCGAACCTGGGACCTTTCAGTCTGCGGACCAAGGCTCTATCCACTGAGCCAAACCGGTTTCAGCATGTTTCTCGATTTTTTATCTCTTGTTTTTTCTCCTAGTAAGGCTATGAAACAATGTTTGTAATCCTTTCCATAGAAACTTTTTCCTCAGTTTTGTTGAGATGTAATTGACATTTAACATTGTATAAGTGTACAACATGATTTGATATACAAATATATTCTCAAAAGATTACCACAATGTTAGTTAACATGTACATTGACTCACGTTGTTACTTTTGTGTGTGTGGTAAGAATTTTAAGATTTATTCTCTTTGAAACTCTAAAGTATACAATACAGTATTGTTAGTTATAGTTAATATGCTTACATTAGATTCCCAGAACTGACGCATCCTATAACTGAAGTTTGTATCCTTTGATCACCTTTACCCATTTCTTCCACTCCCCGTAGTCTTGGCAACCACCAGTCTACTTTCTGTATCTATGAGTTCAGTTTTTTTAAAGATTTTGCATAAGTGAGATCATATAGTACAGGCAGTCCTTGGGTTACGTCAGAGATCCGTTCCTACGGCGCGATGATAACTTGATTTTCACTTTAAGTCGGAACCCACCTACATAAGCACCTACGTCACTCACATGGAGCACATACACAGCAGTAATGAAGTGAAACGGTAAAATAATTTTAAAAGAAAGTTAATAATTCCTAACCTTTACTTGTGGTAAATAATAAAAAACATAAAGCACATATGTCGAAATGGTGGAATTTTTTTTTATACAAATACTGTAAATGGGAGATGGCGACGTAACCAAGAAATGACCACGTAAGTCAAGTCCAACGTAACCTGAGGATTGCCTGTATTTGTCTTTCTCTCTCTCTCTGCTTTATTTCATTTAGCATAATGCCCTCGGGTTTCATCCATGTTGTTGCAAATGGCAGGATTTTCTACTATTTTATGTATAATATTACTTTGTATACACACAAACAGCACATTTTATTTATCCATTCATCCATCCATCACTGGACATTTATGTTGTTTCCATGTCTTGGCTATTGTAAATATTGCTGACGTGAACATCGAGGTACAGAAAAATCTATTTGAGATAGTGATCTACTTTCCTTTTGATATATACCCAGAAGAGGGGTTGCTGATCATATGGTAGTTCTACTTAAAAATTTAAAAATATATATTGGTAGTTTCTTTTTTTAATAAATAAATGTTTTTATTGATTTTTAGAGAGAGAGGAAGGGAGAGGGATATAGTGATAGAAACATCAATGAGGAAGAACGTAATCTATCTACTGCCCCCTACACATCCCCTCCTGGGGATCTAGCTGGCAACCCGGGCATGTGCCCTGACTGGAGTTCAAACCAGTGACTTCTTCATTCCTGAGTTGATGCTCCACCACTGAGCTACACTGGCCGGGCTTTTTAATATATATATATATATATATATAATTTATTTATTTTTATTGATTTCATAGAAGGGAAGGGGGAGAGAGAGATAGAAATCATCAATGATGAAAGAAGATCATTGATTGGCTATCTCCTGCATTGCCTCCTCCTGGGAATCGAGCAGGCAACTCTCACTCCTGTCCTGACCAGAATCAAATTGTGATCTGGTTCGTGGGTCTACTCAACCACTAAATACAGCTGGGCTATTTAAAAACATTTGAGGAACCTCCTCCATAATGCTTTCCTTAGTAGCTGTACCTGTTTACATTCTTACCAACAGTACACAAGGGTTTCTTTTTCTCTATATCAAGTATGTCAAACTCAAAGGCTAACATAGGCAAAATAAACAAGGTTTAAGTTTATGTGGGCCGAACAAAAACAAAAGCTTCAATTATCATAGAAATGTAGGTTTGTTTCGATAGAGACATGCTGAATACCAAGGGCTGAAATAAATGAGTAATTGTTAACATAAAATAATAGAACATTTTAATAAAAATTAATGTTTTTTTCTTGGACATTAACTTACCAGACATTGAATAACTGCACAAATTAATAAGTGTAACACAAATAAACCTGTTTTTCTTGTTCTCAGAAAGCTAAATATTTCCTGTCGCTCACACCAGACAATCAGTTCAAGACTAATGAAGTGGCCGAAACCGGTTTGGCTCAGTGGTAGAGCGTCGGTCTGCGGACTGAAAGGTCCCAGGTTCGAGTCCAGTCAGGGGCATGTACCTTGGCTGCGGGCACATCCCCGGTAGGGGGTGTGCAGGAGGCGGCTGGTCAATGTTTCTCTCTCATCGATGTTTCTGGATCTCTATCTCTCTCCCTTCCTCTCTGTGAAATATCAATAAAATATATTTTATTAAAAAAAAAAAGACTAATGAAGTGGCCATCAGCTGCTAAAATATTCCCTGTTAGTATTAGTGAAGAGAAACTATGCGCCTGCGAGTAAGGGGCAAAAGGGAAATGAATGTAACCTGATTATAGTAACCTGTCATTAGCGAATATTGTAGTTTGTTATTAATAATTATGTATAACAGGATATTGTAAAAATTAGGTTATGAAATTTGAATTAAAACATTTCATGCATTCCATTATATTGGCTGGGCTGCAAAAATATTCGTTGTGGGCTTCGAGCTTGACATGCTTACTCTACATCCTTGCCAGCACTTATCTTTTGTCTTGATGATAGCCATTCTGACTGGCTGGAGGTGATATCTCATTGTGTATTGATTTACATTTCTCTAGTGATTAGTAACATTGAGTTCCTTTTTATGTATCTGTTGGCCATTTATATCTCTTCTTTGGGAAAATGACTGGGTGGTTTTCTCATTTTTAAATCTTTTTTTGGGTTTTGTTTTGTGTGTTTTTTTGCTATTGAGTTGTGTATGAGTTTCACTTTTATGTTTTAGATATTAACCCCTTATTACATACATGCTTAAATTTTTTTTCTCATTTTGTATGTTGCCTTTTCATTTTATTGGTCATTTGTGCTATGCAGAAGCTTTTTTAGTTTGATGGAGTCACATTTGTTTATTTTCACTTTTGTTGCTTGTGCTTAAAGTTTTTTTTTAATTATTAAGTTTTGATTTCTTAAGTCAGACAAAATAGTGCTATAAAATTTAATTCTGAGAGTATCTGTATCTATTTTTGGTGGCAAAATATTGACATAAAAGGTTACATTTTAAATATATATATATATATTATTGATTTTTTTACAGAGAGGAAGGGAAGAGGGATAGAGAGTTAGAAACATCAATGAGAGAGAAACATCAATCAGAAGCCTCCTGCACACTCCTCACTGGAGATGTGCCCACAACCAAGGTCCATGCCCTTGACTGGAATCGAACCTGGGACCCTTGAGTCCACAGGCCGATTGCTCTATCCACTGAGCCAAACCAGTCGGAAAAAGGCTACATTTTTTAAAAAAATCTAAAAACATAAATCAATTCTGTGGTTAACCAAATTAAATAAATAATATTCCAAACAAATATTTTTTTTTACCTGTTGATAATATAATATCATCACTTGCTACACCTTTTTTTCATTTGTTTTTAAGGCCATTTTTCAATTGAACTTTTATTTTTTAAATATATTTTTATTTTGATTTCAAAGAGGAAGGGAGCAGGGAAGAGAGATAGAAATCTCAATGATGAGAGAGAATCATCAATCAGCTGCCTCCTGCACATCCCTACAGCGATCGAGCCTGCAAGCCCAGGCATGTGTCCTTGGCTGGAATCGAACCTGGGACCCTTCAGTCCACCTTCCATCTAACTCTCTATCCACTGAGCCAAACCAGCTAGCGCCAATTGAACTTTTAGAAGAAGCTCGAACAGATATGGGTTCCTTGGTGACTTTGTAGGCTATTTATTTATGAAACAGTAATATGAATTTGCTCATGTATATTTATACCAGTAGTTATTTTAGAAATCTCACAAAGATTTTAGGAGTTCTAGAGATTATAATGGTGTAACTCTTTATTCTGGGAACTTAATGTTAAACTAGCCTTCTTGAAGCCAGATCCCTGGAGAAAAGGAGGAATTTCTCATTCTTCTTTTCCTTTTTTGCTGTAACGAGTATCAAGCTGACTTTCTGCTCTAGTTTGCTTCCTGTGATTATTTGAGGGCCAGATGCTGGGTTAGGAATGTTTCCAAGGACTTATGCTCTAGCTTATCTGTATTTACTGGTGTGAAAAATTTATTAATAATGGACATTTTCTCTAAAGTTAGAGATTTGGTTCAATTATCATTTTCTTTTCTAAGGTCTAATAAATTTCTTGTCATTGTACTTCACAGACTTTCACTCCCTTAGTAGATAAACTCGGTTTGGGTTCTGTGGTTCCAGTTGAATACCTTCTGGATGGAGAGCTTCGTTTCCTGACAGATACGAATGGGTTGCACCTGTTCCAGGTACTTAACACTTGCTCTAGTCCTAAGCTTAATTTCTCTCCTTGTTAATTTCTTTGTTGGTTACAAATATGGTATTTCCATTTTTTCTTTTAGCATTGAAATAAAATACTTCCTCTCAGTAATTCCCTGTGCCTTTTAGTGTTTTTCTGCTCCCTTAAAAAGCACATTTGGTAACTTGAAGCTTCTTTCTTCTACGCAACTCTACCCTACCCTTAAATCACTTAAGACCACAATTCTCCTGGCTTTCTCAGAAGAGGCAGCTTCCCAGAAGTGGTCTACACTTGTGGCATGGAAGCTGAGAGTTTGTGCTGATTCTGAGCAGCATTAAATATTGAAGAGCTTAGGTATATCTTTAGTTACAAAGAAAAGGGATAAATTAGTAGTTTAAACAAACTAGCATCTGAGTTAGAGTTTCAGAATTTATGGATGCTAATATTTATTTCTCATTAGTAAGGGGTACTGTCTGAAGATTATAAATTAGGAGGCCTTATAATGACCAGCATAAACTGATGAACTAAAATAGATCCAGAGACACAGAAGCATTGAACAGACTGTCGAGCCTCAGAGGGAAGGCAGGAGAGGGTGGGGTGGGGGGGTGGGGGAAAGAGATCAACCAAAGGACACAGACAGAAGGGGGGTAGAGACATATGTAATACTTTCAACAATAATGAATTTACATTAAAAAATAAAATAAAAATTAGGAGGCTTAGAAGAGTTTTGCTATCTTATTGAGGCAGCTAAGAGAAGTCTTTTCTAAACTATATTCTGTAACATTAATAATGATGATTTCTTTGTTGATATGTTCTTTTCTCCCTTATTAAGGCTTCACTCTTATCAGCCTTGCTTTTTCCATCTTTTAATACTAGTGCTTATATGTGTAGGCACTTGGTAAATGTTGGACAAATATAAAAATAAGCAAAAAGATTTATATCCAATAAAATGTTTTGTGGTCAAATGAGTATGAGAAATGCTGACATTCAGATTCTTTTCCTATATGCCTTCTTAGAGCCTTTAATATGCCTTCTTAGAGCCTTTAATATACTGTTATATGTAGAAAGATATATAATATTTCCAAACCTAATTGATCTTAGCATCCTTATTTTTTATAGAGATTTCATGAGACTAGGGTTCTATAGAACATTCTTTGACAAGTCATACCCTCATGGGTATGTTTTTTCTCATCTGGTTAGAAATTATTGCTATTCATTTTAATATTTAATTGTTTTCTTGTCTTTACCAGATGGGAACAGAGAGCCAAAACCAGATTCTTTTGGAACATGCTGCACTGAGAGAAACAGTTAATGCTTTGATCAGTGACCAAAAGCTACAAGAGATATTTAGCCGAGGTAAGAACAGGTAGTCTTCTGTTCCTGAACTCTGAATCAAGTGTATGGTCACTGGCCAGGGCTGTAATGTCTTGTTGTTATGTGAGTTTTGTTGTTTCTTCATTTCCTTTGTGTGTGTTTTTTTAAATATATTTTTAATGGTTTCAGAGAGAGGGAGAGAGAGAAACTTCATTGACGAGAGAGAATCAACCATGTTCTGCACGTCCCCTGCAGGGGATGAAGTCCACAGTCCTGGCATGTGTCTGACCAGATCTAACTGTGACCTCCTGGTTCATGGGTCAACCATTGAGCCACACCGACCGGGCTGTTTCTCCATTTCTTAAATATTATTATTAAGGATTAATCTTATAGTAGACACAGTGTTAAGGTACTGAGGATATAACAGTGACCTAGAGAATATCTCTGCTCTTCTTGAGCTTACTGTCTGTAAGGATCTCAAGGACTAAAGACCGTTGATACCAACAAATAACAACTTAGAGTGCAAGATATATTCATAAAAGAAGATGTCCACACACTCATTTCCATTTGTTATAGGTGGCAGGAATGGCACGATGTGTCAGATCAGCAAGGTCAGACCAAACCTGTTCAGCAATCTGGGTAGTTGGGTTCTGGCTAGGAAAGAATTCAGAATAAAGACCAAAACTGTAAGAGAACACTTATTTCGTAAATCACAGAAGTAAAAAGTAATTCCTAGGAGAAATGGTTTTAGGAAATAAGTTATAGAGATAAAGGAAAGGCCGTTGGAGCTTGGGAGTGGAGTAGGTATGGTAACGTGCCTTGGGCAGGGTTGGGGTGGGAGAAGGGAAAGGCAAGGGTGTGCTCCCGGAAGGGAGTCCAAAGGGCTTTTAGGGTAGAGATTTTAGGGGAGATCTCAGGAAAAGATCTTAATGGAATATTAAGCAGTTTTCCAGACACTGCTTGGAAACCCTGTCCTCTTAGGGTTCTGGTCTACACTGATTGATTGGCCAACACCAGGGCAAGGGGTCATTATTCAATGCAGCGGGGCCTGGCGTTAGCAGTGGCTAGTTTGTTTTTTGTTTTGTTTGTTTGTTTGTTTTTAAAATATATTTTATTGATTTTTCACAGAAAGGAAGGGATATAAAGTTATAGGGATATAAAGTTAGAAAAATCAACCAGCTGCCTCCTGCACACCCCCCACCGGGGATATGCCTGCAACCAAGGAACATGCCCTGACCGGAATCAAACCCCGGACCCTTTGGTTTGCAGGCTGACGCTCTACCCACTGAACCAAACCGGCTTTGGCAGCAGTGGCTAGTTTTGTTGCTTATCAGGACCTGGAGCTTAAATGTAACTGAGGCATAGATGTTATCTCTAGGGAGGAAAGATAAAGGAGGAAAAGTCACCCTGGGGGTGAGGTCCTACCCTATAGTTGATTGTCTGTTGCTAGACACTTGTGGCTTTCCTCCCTTCTATACCTGCCCATCATCCTTGCTCTGCTCTTGGAACTACTACCTGCAACGCATTAACAGCATGTCATTTTTAAAAATCGGGTTGTGGGCTCGATCCCAGTGTGGGGCACACGGGTTGGGGGTGGAGAGGATGTGGCCAATCAGTAATTCTCTCTCAACATTGATGTTTCTTTCTCCTTTTCTCCCTTCCCCTCTGAAATCCTATATAATAAAACCCTAATATGCAAATCGACTGAACAGTGGAACAACTGGTCACTATGACACACACTGACCCCCAGGGGGCAGACTCAGGAGCTGCCCCCTGGTGGTCAATGAGCTCCCACAGGGGGAGCACTGCTCAGCCAGAAGCCAGGCTCTAGGCTGAGGAGCATAGTGACAGTGGCGGGAGTCTCCCTCACCTCCGCAGCAGTGCTAAGAATGGCCCAACTGCCAGCTTAGACCTAGGCCTGAATTCGGACATCCCCTGAGGGCTCCCAGACTGTGACAGGGTCCAGTCTGTGCTGAGGGCCTTCCCCCGTCCCAGGGCAACGAATCTGGTGCACTAGGCCTCTAGTTAATAATCCTATCTAATAAGACTAATATGCAAATTGACTCACTCTAATACACAAGATGGCTGCCCCAATGGCCACCACAAGGTGGCCGGCAAGGGAGGGCAGTTGGGGGGGACCAGGTTGGCAGGGGAGGGCAGTTAGGGTAAGGTGACCAGACGTCCCGCTTTTGGCGGGATAGTCCCGATTTTTAACAATTTGTCTCACATCCTGCGGCGTTTTAAAAAAGTCCAAAAGATTTAAAAGATTCTTTCCAAACAGTGGGACTCACCTTAAGTTAGGGGTAATCAGGCCAACAGGGGAGGGCAGTTAGGGACACTTGGGCAGGCAGGGGAGTAGTTAGGCATCGATCAGGCTGGCAGGCAGAAGCAGTTAGATAAATCAGAGAGGCAGGCAGGCGAGCCATTGGAGGCCAGCAGTCCTGGATTGTGAGAGGGATGTCTGATCCTTTAGGCCTGATCCCACTAGGATTGGGCCTAAACGGGTAGTAGGACATCCCTTGAGGGGCTCCAGATTGGAGAGGGTGCAGGCTGGGCTGAGGGAAACACCCCTCCCTGTGCACGAATCTCATGCCTCTAGTGTTTAATAATCAAGGAAAGGTATGGGGAAGAAAGAATGTATGGAAAAATTTATAACAGAGAAGAAAATCAAGTGAATAGAATAAGAGATGGAGGTATATATGAGTATGTATAGAAAAATTAAAGAAACTTAATTATAGCTCAAAGATCATTTAAAATAAGTAGTAATTTAACTATATAGTCTCAAATGTATAAGATATGTGAGAGAAACTATCCTTTTTTGCAGGCCAGCAGGGTAATATTACCAGCTGATAAAGTAATATGTTTGAAACTGTGCTCCCAGGAAGACAGGTGCTATTTTTGTTCAGACTATTATTAGGGTAGAGATTGGTAACCTCATAAATTGAAAGCTCTATCTATTGTTATTGAATATCATTCATATGGTCACTTAACAAAATAGTACATTCAACTTATTGGCCTCCAACTTTTTTTGATCTGAATATATATATATATATATATATATATATATATATATATATATTTTTTTTTATTGATTTTTTACAGAGAGGAAGGGAGAGGGATAAATAGTTTAGAAACATCGATGAGTGAGAAACATTGATCCGCTGCCTCCTGCACTCCTCCCCCCACTGGGGATGTGCCCACAACCAAGGTACATGCCCTTGATTGGAATTGAGCCTGGGACCCTTCAGTCCACAAGCCGTTGCTCTATCCACTGAGCCAAACCCATCTGAATACATTTTCATATTACCTGTAGTTTTTTATTTATAAGTTTCCTTTCTCTTTCTTATATTTTAGAATGGGGAGATTGAGATAAGGTGAAATCAGAGGCCTGGGAAATTCTAAGAAATTTTCTAAATAAACTAAATTTACAAAGATCACTGGGATAACTGTTTTATTTTTGTTTGTTTGTTTGTTTGTTTGTTTTTGTTAATCCTCACCCGAGGATATTTTTCCATTGATTTTTAGTGAGAGTGGAAGAGAGAGGGAAAAGACAGACAGAAACATTGATATGAGAGAAGCACATCAATTAGTTGCCTCCTACTGCACCAACCAGGGGAGGAGCCTGTAACCCAAGTATATGGCCTTGACCAGAACTGAGACCGGGACCCCTTATTCTGCAGGCCGGTGCTCTATCCAGTAAGCCAAATGGGCTAGGGCTGTGTTTTATTTTTAAATTGATGAGTATGGTAAATCTGAGATTGCTCATTCAGCTCCATATAAGAAGACTAAAAGTGCCATATATCTATACCAAATAGTTTCCTTCTGCTTTTAGAAACAATTATGAAATGTAGCATAGCCAAAAATATTTTATACTGACTCATCTCTCCATTAGGTCTCTACAGTGTTCAAGGTCACAGGGTCAAAGTATATCAGCCTGAAGGGGAACAAAGTTGGCTCTATGGTATTGTACACCACCAAGATTCCATTACTCGTCTTATGGATGTGTCTATAACTGAGGTAAGGCTTTGTGTTCTGTGTTATTTCATCTTACAGGTGAAGCAAAAGATAGCATCCTGAGGCAGAAGACTTGGGTTCAATATGTGGCTCTCTTGCTTAATGACTGACCTTGAGAAGAAAAGCTGTTCAACTTTCTTAAACGTTCTTAACCCCTTCCCTCCACATTGATCTCATAGCACTGTTGGGAAATGAATTTGAAAATGCTTTGAAATCTGTAAAACAATATACAAATGTGAATGCTATTATAATTTTATCATAAAGGTTAGTAGTTAAAAATCTAATTAGCATTTGGTTTTATAATACTTACGCCACTCTCCCTTAGATATTGGAAAGTTATTTCTAATGAAGGAAACAGAAAAGCATGGCATCTAGAGCAACCTGGAAAATTGTGTCGGAAAAACACTAGATGAGTGTTCTGAAGCAAACAAATTTGTATTTACATACCTTTGAATTGGTTTCAGACTTGGTCTTGGCAATCACGTGTAATATAAGCATAATTATTTATATTTTTGAGTTTTTAAAAATTATTAACTTTTCATTTTAGAATTTTAAGCAATATTCATATATAAAGTAGATACTAAAAGCCATTCCCTCCCCTAAGCAAATATCACTACCCACAATAGTAACCACCATTAACTGTTTGGTATATATTATATATTCTTCTATAATTTACTTTTGTGTATTTAATTGTAAATTAACATCTTTCTGTGCAAATATATAGAAATCTACCTTGTTCTTTTAAAATAGATACATATTATTCAACTGGATGGATATTATTATGACTAACTTAATCTAAAATTGATGGACATTTAAATCATTGCCAGTATTTTCAATAATACATGCGATGCCACATGAATATACTTGAATATATATCAATGTACACTGTTTCACATTATTTATTGGGATAAATTCCCAGCTGTGGAGTTGCTAGGTCAAAGTATATGCACATTAAATCTGACAATGTCAAATTGGCCCTTTCCAAAAGCTTTTATTCTTTAATAGTAGAGTAGTGCTTTGAATGATAATTGCTTCTGAAGGTTTTGGGTTTCTGTAATGTACAGCATATGAAGGTTTTAGAGATGCAGAATTTGAAATTTACATCCCTAAAAGAGACCCAAATGCTTAAAGCTTATGATAGTCCAGATTTGTTTCAGTTGCTATCTAGTAGTAAGATAATAAAGATCTTTGCTCTGGTAGAGTTTTTATTCTATGGGAATAGAAATGCAAAGATAATTACATAGATTAGAAAAATACATAATTTTGTCCTTGGTGGACAATGTATTAAATCTTTTTCCCGCTTTTTCATATTATCTGTTATCCTGCTCCTTCTATAGACTGGTGAGATCAAGTCTGTAGATCCCAGACTGATTCATGTGATGCTGACGGATAATTCAACATCTCAGAACGAGGTACAGTAATGGACTGAGTCTCTGAGTAGACTCGTGACCTTGCATTATGTTATTATGTAGATTTCTTATATGTGTATTGTCTATGAATACTCTTTGGACTTCAGCTCTGGCCACTGTACATTTCTTTTTCTTTTTTTTTTTTTCTTTTTTTTTTTTTTAATACATTTTATTGATATTTTACAGAGAGGAAGGGAGAGAGACAGAGAGCCAGAAACGTCGATGACAGAGAAACATCAACCAGCCGCCTCCTGCACACCCCGCACTGGGGATGTGCCCACAACCAGTGCACATGCCCTTGACCGGAATCGAACCCGGGACCCCCCAGTCCGCAGACCGACGCTCTACCACTGAGCCAAACCGGTTTCGGCTCTTTTTCTTTTTTTTATGGTCATGCCTAGTCAAGGAAGAATAGTCTCAAGAAAAGACCTAAATGAGCAAACTCTTTTAGTCATGGCTATGTTGCCTAGCCGTTTTGAACTCCATAGCCTACCTGTTTCTTACATTCTTCCAGGACAGGCATATTTGAAAGACACAGTGGACAGGTAACACTATAATAAGCAGCAGTACTATTCATGACCTACCCAAAAATAAGAAATGGAAGAGAAGTTACATCCTCTTTCTTTCCATTAGGTGGTATTGAGCTCCAAAAGAGTCTGATTTTCCTTATCCCAAGAAGGTCAAATAAAATGGTATCTTTTTCAGTGCTCAGCACACAGTGGATTACTCTATAATTACGAACTAGATCAACTCTTGGTTCATTCAAAATTATAGTCCAAAAAACATACATTATAAATCTGCCTGAACCAATCAAGGAATTCTATATGATTTTCCTTCAATAGAACATTGACTAGGATGGCCAGCTGTCCACATATTCCTCATCGTCTCTTAGTACCTCTGTAATATTGCTGTTTTGGCCACTCATGCTAAGTATAATTCTTCCTCATCTTCTTTATTCAGTCATTTTTTTACTTCATAAAACAAGAGGAGGGTAGGAAAAGAAAAGTCAGGGTTAAATTTAATAGCTCTTTACTACATATAATATTGCCACAAATAGGATAAGTCTCTTGACTTTGTTTACATGGCTGAAAACATTACTTTTATGGTGTATTTGGCCCCTTTTTTATTCCCTTCCTTATTTCATTTATTCGATTATTATGTGCCAGGTACTGTTCAATTGGCTAGGTATGTAGCTGGAGAGTACTGGTTTCATGTGAGTAGCAGCTCACTGTAAGTAGGACATATGTAAAAATTGTTGCTCAGGGTTGTTGCTGTGAGCCTGGCTCTGCAAGTTGGCTAGGTGAGTCAGAGGTAAGATTGATCTGTGGTTTCAGCAATAGATGTTGATTCTTTTCAGCTTTGCCATGATGTGACTATCTTCTTAGCTAGCAAAGGATAATTATTATTGACAGTTCTGCCACATTTTACAGTAATCGTCCTTAGAGATCCATCTCATCTCTTGAGTGAGTGAGCAAGAAAGGAGAAAAGTCCCTGATCATACTTCTGTAGTTTATAACAATGAAAACTGGGCGGTGATAGAACAAGTCTTAAAAGGACTAAATGAACACGATTTCTAGAAAACAGAAACAGTTCTTAAATGAAAGATTTAGAAACATAGATTAATATTACCAGAAGTATGGGGGAAACAGAAAGAAATCTTGGGCTTTGGTTAAAAATTTGGTTAAGAAATTAAAAGACAAGATGGAATTAAAGGCAGGGAAGGGAGGGAAGGAGGGAAGGAGGAAGAAAAATAAAGAACTAGAACTGACTAAAGAAATAAAATATTTGAAAAAGTTTGTTATAACACCTATAATAATGATTACAACAAAAATACAGATCTGCACAAAGAATCTATAAATATTCAATGGCAATAAGTAGATTTATTGTTAGATAATACTAATAGCTAAATAGCTGTTACTAGCTTATTGCCACCCTACCAAATGTTATCACTGAATTAAACTATCTGAAAGTTATCTGAATAAAGCTAAAATGAATACCTGCTTCTTGGTGGGATACCAATCTAAGAATGTCTCATATGCAAGTCTTTGCTGCACAAAGATTGCTTGAAAGAATGTTAGCTGTGTCCCAAGCCCCTTCCCTTTGTCCTTCTCAGAGAAGAAGATAGGAATTGCCCCTTCTAACCTGTATCTTTTAAGGTTATCCAGCCTCTCAAGTAAAGCACAAGTAAGAGTTCATGAGCTAGGCTGAAATTATTGAAAGAGCTAAGAGATTTGACTGTTTGGTCTATGGTGGCATGCCTTTTTTCCTTTCCTCTGTCTAATGCTTTGAAAAAAGATCTGGAGATTGCATCTTTTTAAAGTCTGTAAGAGTAATCCAAACCTGTCTCTGTTGGTCTCACTTTTCCTTTAGTCACAGACTCGCAGATGTCAGTTTTCCTATTGTTGTCACCAGTTTTTAGTGGCTTCTGGAGGAGGAGATTTTATATTTCAATATTTGAAATGCCAGTTTCTGTCAAACAAGGAATTAACTATGGAATAATGCCAATTTTTTTTTTACTATTTTTTAAATTAAATTATTATCTGTGTACATATCTTACCATCCCCCCCCCCCCCAGCCAATCCAATTTTTTTCATCAAGGGGCAAATGAGTTCCCAGGCTAGCTTTGGCAGTCTATTTTATAAAAGAAATTCCACAGGTTTTTAAAACCTTCCTTCATTTGAGGAAGTACTGCATTTTATTCAAGAGAAGGTTTGCCAAGTGAGTTAATCTCCAGTGACCATTATCTTGTATGTGTGAGAGTGTGAACTGAGTCACAGGAAGATTGGAGCTTTTTGACACGGGCAGTGTTTCCGAGCTGGCATTGGAACTTAGCATATGTGCCTGCTTTGACTTTCTGCTTCTAGAGATGGGAAAGAGTTAATGATTTATGGTTTTCACAAATGGAAAGTCCCTTGTAATAAATTTTCTTTGAATTTTGTTTTGTAGGGGGGTACGTTAAAAGCAGTAAAGTCTTCCAAAGGCAAGAAGAAGAGAGAGAGCATAGAGGGGAAAGATGGCCGGAGGAGAAAAAGTGCTTCGGACTCTGGGTGTGACCCTGCGTCAAAGAAATTGAAAGGAGACAGGGGTGAAGCAGACAGTAACGGGAGCGATGGAGGCGAGGCGAGCCGAGGGCCCTGGAAAGGAGGGAACGCCAGTGGAGAGCCAGGGCTGGATCAAAGAACCAAGCCCCC
Source organism: Vespertilio murinus (assembly GCA_963924515.1). NCBI lineage: Eukaryota > Metazoa > Chordata > Mammalia > Chiroptera > Vespertilionidae > Vespertilio > Vespertilio murinus. The sequence continues at coordinate 28,815,976 of OZ004708.1, read as the reverse complement.
ACCGACCACATTTGTCCCCCAGATTAACCGAAACATTCGCTTTGCCACTTACACCAAAGAAAACGGCAGGACTCTGGTGGTGCAGGATGAGCCTGTAGGTGGGGACGCGACTGCATCTTTCACTCCGTATCCCACAGCCACGGGGCAGGCGCCTTTGGCCCCAGAGGCGGGTGGAGCTGAAGGCAAAGAGGCAGGAAAAACACTGGAACAAGCTGGTCAGGGCCTGGTGGCTTCGGCGGCTGTGGTCACCACCGCCAGCTCTACCCCGACCACGGTGAGGATCTCGGACACTGGCCTCGCAGCAGGGGCTGGGCCCGAGAAGCAGAAAGGCAGCTGGTCGCAGGCCCCAGGAGAGGTGAGTTGTTTCAGGGGCAGATTTGCAAGATTTGGTTTCATTCTTTCACTCTTTCTTTCTTGGTAACACATTAAAAGGCATCTCAAATGCTAGTGGAAGAAGTAGATTTAAGATGTGCTTAAATTAAACACTGTGGGTGGACCTTTATTTCTCAATAGGCAAGTGTGTATATTTTAATTTTATTAGCTCTTAAAAGTCACCTGAACAACTAGGCTAATCAAAATTGATTATGTAACCCAATTTAATGATATATTAAGATAGATTTTAAAAAAACATATTTTATTGATATTTTACAGAGAGGAAGGGAGAGAGATAGAGAGCTAGAAACGTCGATGAGAGAGAAACATCGACCAGCTGCCTCTTCCATACCCCCTACCGGGGATGTGCCCGCAACCAATGTACATGCCCTTGACCGGAATCGAACCCAGGACCTTTCAGTCCACAGACCGACGCTCTACCACTGAGCCAAACCAGTTTCAGCAAGATAGATTTTTTTTTTTAATTCAATTATCTTTTTAGTTCACATAGTGGCTGAGCTGCCACCAGGCCTGTGAGAGGCAAGGTTAACAAATCACTGTATTGGTAAAAGTGGCACTATAATTAAGGCCATGTGAAAGCCACTGTTACCAACCCATGTTTTCAGTTTGTCACTTTCATATTTTCCCATGAAGTTGGGCTTCTTTCCCATGATTAGATATAGCCATAAAATTTTCTTTTCCTAACTTAACCTTTTACTTAATTTTTTATTGTTTACTGATTTGAGAGAGAGAGAGAACATTGATTTGTTGTTCCCTTTGTTCATTGGTTGATTCTTGCATGTGCGCTGACTGGGGATCAAACCCATGAACTTGGCATATCAGGATGATGCTCTAACCAACTGGGCCTGGCTTAATCTTTTAAAGCATAACCTGGAAGATTTGATGGAATTAATCATAGTATCCAGTTCACTTTTTCTTTTAAATCCTCACATATCCTTGGATATGTTTTTTCTTTTTCTTAATATATATTTTTTATTGATTTCAGAGAGGAAAGGAGGGGGGGAGAGAGATAGAAGCATTGATGATGAGAGAGAATCATTGATGGCTTGCCTCCTGCATGCCCCCTATTGGGGATTGAGCCTGCAACCCAGGCATGTGCCTTTGACTGGAATGGAACCTTTCAGTCCTCAGGCTGACACTCTGTCCACTGAGCCAAACGAGCCAGGGCAAGGATTTGTTTTTTCATTGATTCTAGAGAGAAGAAGGAGAGGGGAAGAGTAAGAAACATCCATGTGAGAGAAACATTGATCGGTTGCCTCCCTTACGTGCCATCCCCAAACAGGGACCAAACCTGAAACCCGGGTATATGCCCTGACTGAGAATCAAATCCGAGACTCTGGTGCCAGGACGACACTCCATCCAGCTGAGCCACACTGGCCAGGGCTAATATTGTCTTACAAAATGGGACTTTTGTTAAATATAAATTAACATTAAGTTGGCTCCCAAATAAAATTTGAAGCAGTATAAAAAACAGTTCTCACAATCTTCGGACTCTTATTTTGATGACCAAAGTATGATTTATGATGCTAGTCATATTTTTTTCAAGCTGGAGTATGAAATACTAAGACACTAAATAATCTTTTTAAAGTATGTATAGGAAACTACTGTGTGCTAAGTACCATATATTATAAACAAAGAATTGAAATCCCTATTTGAAGGAGCTCACATCCTAAAATGGGATCATTTTAGGAATAACAGTGCCAGATAAAAGATGGCATACACATTTCATCTGATTTCTTCCTCTCCCTAGAAAATGCAATTTGTTAATCCCTAGTGTGCAGGGATGAGGAAGGAGGTGAAATGTCCAGACGGACTGTAAATGCAAATTTTACACTGTTCATGGTTTGTCCTCTATTAAATGGACCAGCATTCCCAAGAGAACTAGGTGAGGGTCTCTATGTGGATTTCTAGATTGTATATCATCATATTGCTCAAATTAATTAAAATGAATTCCATGTTAAAGGCAGTGTGGACAAAAATGGGGAATTAAAAAATAGACCAAATTTTCCATGCTGCGAGAAGAGCTCCACAGAATGCTGTTATTCTTAGAAGAGTAGCAAAGCTTACTAGATGAAGTGTGGATTCTAAACAGGTTGGAGAAATTTCTGTGACTGTAGCAGTAATTTTGCTAAGGTGTCAGCCTAGGTATTCTCCTTGGGCTAGGATTTTAAAATACAGAAAGGGATGTTTCCATTATGATATTGAATCTAAAATAGGGACACAACCCTATCCAAGAAAGTGTCTTGCCCTTAAAATTGAGTTGAAATCATCTTATCATCACTTTAGTATAAGAAAAGGATTTGGAATTTAATCACTTGAAGGAAAATAAGACCATCCAAATTGTTCTTCATTCATGTGTGTATTTGTTTTTAAAGGGTAACTTTAGTAGTGAAACCTGAGCTCCCCAGGCTGGTTCCTTGCAGTCATGCAGGTGTCAGGGCTCCTGGCCAAGTCCTGCTAGTGGAGCAACTGCAGGCCCCGGTGCTGTTATGTCTGTCTATTCTCTTCTTTTCAGTTGATGGGGTTTAAGTCAACGGTTGTTGGTTTGTGGAAAAGAAAAGAAAACAGAATTATGAATCCTTAAATGCGCTGAAATTGTCTCTATAGCAAATGTCAAAGGAAGGCAAGCCTGCCTGCTTCTCTTGCCTCTGTGCTGCCCTCAAGGAAAGTCCTAATGTACACTCCTCTTGAATATTTAAAGAATACTTTAAGTAAATTGAAACTCCCTCGTTTTTCTTTTCTCTCTCTCTCTCTTTCTCCCCCCCCCCCTCTTTTTTTTTTTTTAACAGAGTCCTTTCTATCTGGAACATTTAAAAATTTGTGATAAAGTAACATATAACAAAATTTACCATTTTAACCATTTAAAGTATACAGTACTATGGCATTTAGAGCTTGCACAATGCTGTGCACCCACAGCCACTGACTTATTCCGGAAATTTTCATTACCCCATAAGAAAGCATCATATTTATTAAGCAGTCATGGAATAATTTATCTCCAGTGTTTTAAAGTGAATGTTTAAGGTTATCATCATCTACTACCTGTGATTTGTTAGTCAAGTGCTAGGATCTGGGTTTTATTCAATTAAAAATTTTTAGTATTATGTAAGTGCTCATACCTACCTATGGATATTTCTGTTAATGTAAATGATGTGTAATATATATGAAAGTGATCCTACTTTATGTACACGCAAAAGGAAAGTATTTTTTTATTGTCCAATTTGTTATGCTGAATTCTTTTGTTTAGTGGACATGTCAGTATCTTTTTCCAGGTTAAAGACTTGTTAGCCTAATGATAACACAAGTTTTCAATAATCAGTATGCTCTTTTTAATTTAGTATCTTTAGGTTTAATTTTAATTGAAACAGAGTGTCAACTTTCAGGTTGACTTAAACCCATAAATAAATGGCCAATTTCTAAAACTTTTCTTTAATGTACAATGGGCTTGTTATGGAGCTGAAGTCACTTTTGTAAGATGAAAAATTTGTAATAGCTTAAATTAAAACTTTAACAATAGCCTCTAATTGAGGTAGATTAATATTACATGGTCACGTGGTATGTTTTAAAGTAAAAGGTGATGAATGTTTCGGAAGCCTTTTCACCAATTCCCTGGTAGGGTCATTGTTTCAAAATAGATACCAAGATGCCTACACAGACTCCTAGTGCTCTGCCAACCAAGGGAGTGGAAGGATGAGTGACATCTTGCTGTCTCTGGCTTACCTTGCTAAAGATTCTCTCTGTGGGGTCCGTGGCACGTTTCTTCCCTAATGCTGATGAAATCTAGTTATAAGAGTTCCTTTCATGGAGTTGTAGGAAAGAAAAGTTGATTGACTGACTCATAAGAAATGTTGGCCTAGGTCCAAGAAAGAGATCATAAGGTTGTCAAGAGAAGTCAACATCACTAACTCAGGCTATCTTCTTTTCAGAATTCAAGAAATTCTGTTCTGGCCTCTTCTGGATTTGGAGCGTCACTCCCAAGTTCATCACAACCTTTGACTTTTGGCAGTGGAAGGAGCCAGTCCAATGGGGTTGTAGCCACGGAGAACAAACCTTTGGGCTTCTCTTTCGGCAGTAGCAGTGCACCAGAGTCTCAGAAAGACTCTGATCTCTCCAAAAACTTGTTTTTTCAATGCATGCCCCAAACTTTACCAACCAGTAACTACTTCAGTACCGTTTCAGAGAGTTTGGCTGATGATTCCTCCAGTCGAGACTCGTTCAAGCAAAGCCTTGAGAGCCTGTGTAAAGGCAGATCCACTCTTGGAGCAGACACTAAATCAAGCTCTAAGGCTGGCAGCTCTGTGGACCAGAAAGTGCCTACAGAGTCCATGCCCACCCTCACACCAGCCTTCCCACGGAGCCTCCTCAATGCCCGCACCCCAGAGAGTCATGAAAATCTATTTTTACAGCCCCCTAAACTGTCCCGGGAAGAGCCCTCTAACCCTTTCTTGGCGTTTGTGGAGAAAGTTGAACAGAGCCCTTTCAGTGGCTTTGCATCTCAGGCATCATCAGGGAGCTCTTCCTCTGCTACCACTGTCACCTCCAAGGCAGCGCCCAACTGGCCCGAGTCTCACTCCTCTTCGGATTCAGCATCTTTAGCCAAGAAGAAAACCCTCTTCATCACAACTGACTCCTCCAAGCTGGTGTCGGGAGTTCTGGGCTCAGCTCTTACCACTGGGGGGCCAAGCCTCTCTGCTATGGGAAATGGCCGCTCCAGTTCACCCACCAGCAGCCTCACCCAGCCCATTGAGATGCCTACTCTCTCCTCCAGCCCCACAGAGGAGCGGCCGACTGTGGGGCCTGGGCAGCAGGACAATCCCCTCCTCAAAACCTTTAGTAACGTCTTTGGCAGGCACTCAGGCAGCTTTCTGTCCTCCCCAGCAGATTTTTCACAGGAGAACAAAGCTCCTTTTGAAGCTGTGAAAAGGTTCTCACTGGATGAGCGAAGCTTGGCTTGCAGACAGGACTCGGACTCCAGCACCAACAGTGACCTGTCAGATTTGAGCGACTCTGAGGAGCAGCTGCAGGCCAAAACTGGCCTGAAGGGGATTCCAGAGCACCTGATGGGGAAGCTGGGCCCCAACGGGGAGCGCAGTGCTGAACTGTTGCTGGGCAAAGGCAAAGGGAAGCAGGCCCCCAAGGGCCGGCCTCGGACTGCACCCCTGAAAGGTGATCCCGCGGGGGCGATATGGCGGCTTGGCTTTGGCACTAGCCTTGATGCCTGTTGTGCTCTTGGGTAGCAGAGGTCCTCGCTTTGGTGGAAAGTTTATAATCTCAAAAGATTACACAGCCAAGAGGGCGTAACAAAGGCCCCTCACTGGGCCTGTGAGGGCAGGATTGCATGCACATCGCTGTAAGAGGGCTATCTGTTCGTATAACCGTAGTTCCACAAAGGAAGTCCTTGACCTTCTTTAGTAGTCTTAGTCTCTTTGTTCGGGAACTCTTTCTTTGTGTTTCTCATCCTTTTCTGCTCTCCTTTGGCCCATTCTCTCTACTCAACCCTCACTTTGCTTCTCTCTGACACATATGTAAGGTTTTAATGTCATTTCCAAAAGCCATTAAATTCTGTGGTATTAAGTTATTGTCCAGAAGTGTGTAAGAGCTGACGATTAAAAAAAAAAAAAAAGTCTGGTAGTAAAAGTAGCTGTTGTCATTAGGAATTGGTATTCCATTGGGAGCTCAATTAGAAGACTCCTTGATTAGAAATAGTCATATCCCTAGGGGCCAGAGACAGGTGGTGGCTACCTTCTACCTTCTGCCTTCTTGAGTTTTTCTCCTTCATGACCAGAGTTTTTTACTATAATGAGGTACTTCCTTCAAATTCTCCATAGTCCTTAGCCCCCTGGGGGAAGCCTTTTTGCTCCCTCTGCTCCCTTTCTGTCAAGGGTGAACTTGATGGGCCCATGCCCAATGGTCCAGGTCGGAACAAGTATCTGTCCCCAAACGGATCGTGTTGTTGAGTCTCACTTACACCTGTCACTACCAACCACTCCTTCTTTCTCCCTGACACAGTTGGCCAGTCGGTCCTGAAGGATGTGAGCAAGGTGAAGAAGCTGAAGCAGTCCGGAGAGCCCTTCCTGCAGGACGGGTCCTGCATCAATGTCGCCCCCCACCTGCACAAGTGTCGTGAGTGCCGCCTGGAGCGGTACCGGAAGTTCAAGGAACAGGAGCAAGATGATTCCACTGTGGCTTGCCGCTTTTTTCACTTCCGGAGGTACCCAATCTTCTCTCTTTGTCTCTTTCCCAGTTTCCATTAGTGAAACATAATTCCCACTGTTTTTCTGAATCTATCAAGTGTGTGTCACCATCTTCTCTTTGTTTTCCTTACGCCTTTACTCCCAAGTGTGTGCGGAGGCTCTGCCACAGTAGCTACTTAGCTTGGATTGTGAAATGACATGTCGCCTTGTCCTTGGAGAGCTGAAGTTGAACAGTCTCAGCTGCCAGCCCCTGACCTGTGATGAGTTATTCCTAACTTGGGTTCCACTTGAGACCAGTGGTATAAGCAGAACTCAGTTTTGGACTATGAATCTGCCTGGCCACTTACTCCCCCTCTTCAGGGCTGGAGTAACTTGAGTTCCCTAGAAAGGAAGAGAAATAAGATTAGGAGATAATATGCATTGTTTCTGAAATAGAGAAAACTGATGAAAATCCTAGGAATATCCCCTGCTTTTTACCAAACAAAACCTAATAAACTTAGAAGGGGAATTTCTTCTAAATAATCTTTCAAGAAGCTTTAATGTTTAAAATAAAGAAATCCAAATAATTTATCCACTTGGTGTGGACTCACTTACTCAGCAAATGTTTATAAAACACATAATGTGTACTAGTCATTGTTCTGGGCACCAAGAATTAAGCAGTGCACAAAACCTTCAAATTCTAGCCTTTGAGAGGTTTGCTTTGTAGTTGTAGAGGCAGACAGTAAGAAAACTAAGCTTAAATATATGGTTTGTCAGCTGATATTAACTATGAAAAAAATAAAGAAGGGAAGGAGGATTGAAGTATGGGGAGTCTAGGTAGGATGATTTGGGGAAGTGTGGGAGTGAGCCGCACATTTTTCTGGGAGACTAGTATTCCAGGAAGAGGGCATAACAAGAGCAACTGTCCTGAGGCTGACGTATACCTGGTGTGTTTACGGCGGTAGGGTGACTAAAATAGAGTAAGCCAGGGAGGAAAAGAGTTGAGGTTAAATAGTTAATGATAACCCTGGCAAGTGTGGCTCGGTTGATTGGAGCTTTCTTCTGTATACCAGAAGGTCGTGGGTTCAATTCCCAGTCTGGGTACATGCCTAGGTTGCAGGGTCTATCCCTCTCACAGTACAAGGGGAGGCCACTGATCCATGGGTTTCTCTCTCTCTTTCTCGTTCCTTTCCTCCCTCTCTAAAAACAAAAAAACAAAAAACAAAAAAACCAACAATAAAACCTATAACCGTAGGGGGTGGGGGAAGAGTTAATGAAGGGTCCGGATTTTAAAATCTACTCTAAGGGCCTTGGCTTTCATGCTGGAATAAGTCATTAGAGGTTTTGAGCTTATGAGCGATGCTGAAGAATGTTTTAAAGGGGCACTCAGACTCCCTGTTTGAGACTAGATTACATTGAGGCAAAGGCAGAGAGAAGAGGCTGTTGCAATTATCTGGATGATAGACAGTGTAGACAACTCTTTCAAGAAACTGCTCTAACAAGCAAATAAATAGAAGAGTGTGGGATCAAAAGGACATTTGAGATATAAACTTAGAATGTTTTTGAGATAGCAAGTTCAAATACTGACAATGATTCAGGAGAGAGGAAAACATAACTTAAGACAGAGAATTTGTGGAGAGATATCTGAAAGATAATAGGACGTAGAGCAATAGGTGGAGAGATTGGTCTTCACTGGGACCTAGTTTGTTCATAATATCAGATCAGATGATATAATATCAGATCAGATGATGTACATGGAGTCCAGTTGCAGGAAGGTGTGGTGGTGAGAGTTTGTTGGAGTTTTCTTCTGGCTCTTTGTATTTTCTCAGTGGAATGCTTAGCAAGGTCCTCATGGGGAAAATAATATTGGAGGTTTGAAAGAAGATATGAAACAGGCATCTGGGATGTGACTGCCAGGCAATTTTAAGGACTCACCTAATTTAGGTAGACATTAATTTAAAGGGTGATAGCTTAGCTCTATGTTTTCCTCTTGTTACGTTTAATGGCAGGGGTAAATATGGTAGAACAAGTAGGCATTTCTTGGGACAGCTTTTTAAAGAACCTAGGCCTAGTAAATATTAACAAAATTTATTATTAGTGCAGAGAATACATACAACATTGATCAAATGTGATGAAAATTCTTAACTCAGTCTAATTCCTGTTAAATCTCATTTAATTTCTTTTAGGTATTAGTTTGCATTGGCTGCTGCTATTTACTATGTATTTGACTGTCTACCTTTTTGTCTCAGGCTGATCTTCACTCGAAAGGGGGTGCTCCGTGTGGAGGGGTTTCTGAGTCCCCAGCAAAGTGACCCTGATGCCATGAACCTGTGGATTCCCTCTTCCTCCCTGGCGGAAGGGATAGACCTAGAAACCTCAAAATACATCTTGGCCAATGTTGGGGACCAGTTCTGTCAGCTTGTGATGTCTGAGAAGGAGGCCATGATGATGGTAGAGCCACACCGTAAGGCACCATCTTCCTCATTGAAACTTTCATTATATTTTGCTTAAGGGAAGGAGTGGAAGGAGTGGCAGATGGCATGTTCTATAGATGAATTAAAACTGATAAGACTTCGCTGTAGCAAACTATATAACTTGAGGCCCTAACAATATCCAGCACCTCATCCTTTTAGTCTTTGAAAGTTGACAGACCAAAAACTTGCCTTTTTCATTTTTGTCTTAGAGCTTCCATAATAAGTATTTTGATTTTTACTTGGGTTTGGCTCACTGAATATTTTCAGCTTGCTGTGAACCCACTTGTATTAGTAAATGATATTCTATGGTATATGAATAGATGGAGTGCTAAGGAATGCTATGTTTTACACTGGAACCTACATTATTCACCATATGTGATATTCCCATGCCTGTGAGATACTGGATCCTATTTCTAGGCCAAGGTAAATTGTACTATGAAATTATTCCCTACATTTCAAGAGAAGAATCCTCTTATTTCAAACTACCTCAAATTGATAATTTTACAGTATCTGAAGTAACAGCATGTGACATTTATTCTCTGTTGACACTTGTCAGAAATATTAGAAGTTCCATGTATTTTGTTTCTCTTACAATTATAGAAAGACATACTTCATAAATCTTTGAGCTTTATTGCTGGACAAAATGACTTGAGTAGGAATCAGTGTATCTAGGGCAGCCATGGGCAAACTACGGCCCGCGGAGCCGAAAGAGTGGAGGGTTCTCTTGCTCTCCCCTCCGCTCCTTCACCAGCAGCCCAAGATGAGAATGCCAGCATGGTCAGGTTGCTTTCACTCCTGCCCTCCGGTCCAGTTTAAGAACCCATTGTGGCCCTCGAGTCAAAAAATTTGCCTACCCCTGATTTAGGGTCTTTTGCTATTGTTTAGTGTAACTAATGCCAACAATATTTCTCTTCCTCCTCCCTCCAGAGAAAGTGGCATGGAAGCGTGCAGTGCGTGGTGTACGGGAAATGTGTGATGTATGTGAAACAACTCTGTTCAACATTCACTGGGTTTGTCGCAAATGCGGATTTGGGGTCTGCCTTGACTGTTACAGGCTCAGGAAAAGCCGTCCACGCACTGGTAAGCAAATACTGTCCTTTGCAATTCGACAGGTAACCTGTCAATGGAGGTATGGCACTTTGAAATTGAAGCAGGGATGGGTTTATGTGCCCTTATTATTTATTTACTAGAGAGCCAATGCATGAAATTTGTGCAAGGGCCTTGACGCTCGCCCCACCCCCCGTGGCAGCTGCCTCTGCCTCAGCCCTACCCGCTGCCGCTGTGGCTTTGTCTGGAAGGACGTCCGGTCTGATTAGCATATTACTCTTTTATTATTATAGATTTTCTTATATGTATATTTTTATTGATTTCAGAGAGGAAGGAAGTGGGAGAGAGAGAAAGATTACTGAGAGAGAATCATTGAGCAGCTGCCTCTTGCACACACACACACATGCATACATACACATGTTCCACCCCACCCCTAGGGATTGAGCCCACAACCTGGGCATGTGCCCTGATTAGGAATCGAACCTTCTAATTCATACATAGGTCGATGCTCAATCATTGAGCCATGCCAGGCTAAAAAAATATTTTTTTAAATAGACTATAAGTACTATATTTTAGGTTATAAACTAAATCTTAATAAACTTAAGGTGATTCATATAGAGTATGTTTTTTTTACCACAAAAGAATAAATTAGAAACAGAAACTTATCTGGAAAAATCTAATATTTGTAAAGTAAACAACATACTTCTTAGGTTTTTTTGTTTTTTTTATTTTTTATTGTTTTTTAGGTTTTTAAATATATATATATATATATATATATATATATATATATATACACTTTATTGATTTTTTACAGAGAGAAAGGGAGAGGGATAGAAAGTTAGAAACATCGATGAGAGAGAAACATTGATCAGCCGCCTCCTACACACCCCCCCACTGGAGATGTGCCTGAAACCAAGGTATATGCCCTTGACTGGAATCGAACCCGGGACCCTTCAGTCCACAGGCCGATGCTCTATCCACTGAGCCGATTTTGGCTGGTTTGTTTGTTTTTAAATATTTTTTTATTGATTTGAGAGAGAGAGAGAAACATCAGTGTGAGAGAAATATCTGTTGGTTGCCTCCTGTACACACACCCCTACGGAAGACTGAACCAGCAACATGGGCATGTGCCCTGACCAGGAATTAAACTGATAACCTTTCAGTACATGGATGATCTGAACCAACTGAGCAACAATGGCCAGGACAACAACACAATTTTAAATATCCAGTGAAACAAAGGGGGGGGGGGGGAATCACAAGAGAAATGAGAAGATATTTTGAAATAAATAAGGTTGTGGAATACAATTAAAGCAGCACTTACAGGGGAATTTAAAGCACTAAACACCTATATTAGAAAAGAAGCAGTATTTCAAACAGCTAAACTTCTGCTTGAGAAAACTAGTTTTTAAAAAAAAGGGTGAGAAGATGCACTTTACCAATATTAGGAATGATAGGTCATTACTACAGATCATTATACTGAAACATTTGACAACTTAGATATAATGGACAAATTTCATGAAAAAAACAAACTGTCAAAATTCCTCAAGAAGAAATATAACCTATATAACCTTATATTAAGAAATTGAATTTGTAATTATAAAGTCTTCCAACAAAGAAAACTTTAGGCCCAAAGTTGTATCAAACATTTAAGGAGGAAATAATACTAATTCTACACAAACTGAGAAAATAAGAGGAAATGTTAAGGAACTCATTTATGAAGGCAGCATTACGTTGATATCAAAGCCAGATGAAGACATAGCATCCCACTTCTAGGTATTTATAAAATAAATTAAAACATGTCCTTGAACCTGAATATTTATAGTAGCTTTGTTCATAATAGCCAAAATTTGGAAACAAGTTAAATGTCCACAAGCCAATGAATAGGTAAACAAAATATGGTACATTCATACCCTGGAATTCCACTCAGCCACAAAAAGGAATGAATTACTGATACATGCAACAATATGGATGAATTTCTACATAAAAGAAACCCAATGCAAATGACTATATACTGTATACTTCCAGTTATATGAAATTCTAGAAAAAAGCAAAACTTTAGTGTTAGAAAGTTGATCATTGGTGGCCAAGGGTTGAGAAAGGGGTATTGGCTGCAAAGGGCTTCAACGGAACTTTAGGAAGGGAGATGGAAATGTGCTATGTCTTGTGACCTTCTAAGTGAAGACATTTTATTTATTTCAGAAGCAGAAGAGATGGGTGATGAAGAGGTTTTCTCCTGGTTGAAATGTGCAAAGGGACAGTCTCATGAGCCAGAGAATCTAATGCCCACACAGATTATCCCTGGCACAGGTAAGGAAATTCCTGCTTTAGATTTGGCGTGTGGAAGCAGGGGAGAGGAGGGTTTTAAGGATAGAATTCACACATCACAAAGTTGGTGAAATAGTTTATGCCAGCCTTATATATTTTTTAAGCCTCACCAGATTTCTCCAAGGATTTGAATATTTAGAGAGGTGTTAGCTTGTATGCAGCCACTGCACACATTTTGCTTCACCTTTCTGGTTGGGGAGGTTGATTACTTTTCCACATATCATTTTACATTTTTATGGTTGGCAGGACCAAAATAGAAAAATCCAGTCCCATGCTGTCAGAAAAACCTTTGTTTTTAATTTTTTAAAAATCCAGCTGAAGTTAATCAAACATGAAGCTAATCAAACTGAGGAAGGCAGTTTAGCAGCAGGAGTAGCTGGTCATGTTTGTGTCAAAGTCCCGTTTACTTCATTGATTCCTCTGGACAGTCTGTTTCCAGCTTGCACACTTCCTCTAACACAGATGCATTAGCAGTGGCGAGCCTGCAAAACTCCTGCCTGTATTTTTCTTCACAAACGAAGGCTTGGGGCTGGGGGAGCCCACCTGCGCCCTTCACACCCCAGTGGAGGGATGCCTGCTCCCTCTGGTCTAAGCATTAGGTAAAGGCTTGCGTCAGTTTCACATTGGCCTTTTTCTTCCTCCCCGCTTTTTCTAGTGTTTTTGTTTGTGTTTTTTGGGGGGGCTTTAAGTAAGGTCTTGAGCACAACCCTGAACATACAGGAATTCTAATGTTATTGTTATTATTGTGTCTCTTTTCCAGCTCTTTATAATATTGGAGATATGGTACATGCTGCCCGGGGCAAATGGGGAATTAAAGCAAACTGCCCTTGTATTAGTCGGCAAAACAAATCTGTGTTGAGACCTGCTGTCACCAATGGGATATCACAGGTAAAGTGGTGTTTGTGTGTATGACTGAGTGAAACTTTAATATGAGTTATTCAAGGGATTTTAATTCCCTCTGACTGGTACAAGTTTCTCTTGATTCATCTTTAAAGGCAATTCACATTTTAGTTGATAAATGATATAAACAGATTATTTTATCTTGTCAAGATTTATACCTCAGGGTCCAGTGTAGGTGAAGAGTATGGAAAAGGTTACTAGGAATACAGCCCTCTCTGTGCATGGATCCTGTCCTTGTCATGTTAGGTATAAAGGACAGAGATATGAAGATTGGCCTGCTGACCTGAGATCATTCTACCCTGAAAGCAATCCCAACCTCCAAAGAGAGTCTGGTTTTCTCATTGCTGTGTCAGAGGTAGAGGTCATTCCTATTTGTAACTTTTGAACAAGAGGCTGGGGTGTGGGGTGGGGGTGTGTGTGTTTAAACTCACATATACACAACTAACTGCTTACATTTGGAGGTCCTTCCAGGAATGCTACTATTAACACCTGGTCAATAAAAGGCACAGAGATTAATGCTGAGGGACCTCAAGATATATTTTCAGTAGAGTTGCCATATTAAAGCGAATCATATGGAAGTTTCAAGAATAGAATAATAAACATTTATTGAGTTATGTATGCCAGAAAATAAGCTAAGCTCTTTGCATATACTATCTCATTTAACTTCAGAACAGCTCTATGGGGTCAAATTCTGATCACCAATTTGCCACTGCCCAATTTGAGCCTTAGACATGCTAAACAAAACCATGTTTTATTTTCAAGCCTTTTTCATTGCTCTTTCCACAGAACCTAGCTAGTTTCTGTCACATCATATAACTTAATAGTTTCAGATTGTTTTCCCTGACTTAGAGTCCTCTCAATAGACCTATGGAGCCATTATTTTTGCTCCACAAGGACAGCACTCTAACGATGTTGGCCTTCTGTGCTTTAGCTTCCTACCATAAACCCTAGTGCCTCTTCTGGAAGTGAAACCACCTTCTCAGGTGGAGGAGGAACTGCAGTGGTAACAACTCCAGAGACCGATCCCAAAGCTGACGGCACTGACATCAGAGCTGACGAGCCTCCAAAAGCAGACAGTTTGGCATCAAACAGCAGTAGTGAGCTAAAAGCCATCAGGCCCCTTTGTCCTGACTCAGCCCCACCCTCCTCTGCCCTGCACTGGTTGGCGGATTTGGCAACTCAGAAAGCTAAAGAAGAAACAAAAGGTGAGATGAACAGAAGCCTCTGCCCTGCGTGGGGGTGGAACACTTGAGTTATTCTTGGATTCTTCACACTCACACATTACCATCAACATTTATGAAACATGCCACGTGCTTTCTCTGGCTGATCAGATAAAACAAGGGAATCTCATGTGACTTTTTCTAGAAGTGGAGCTTTGTAAAAAAGGCACATGCCTGGTCTCTACCCCAGACCTCTTTTAGACAAAATTGATGTAAGATTTTTAATAAGCTTCCCAAATGGCTCTGTTATGCAGCCAGAGGTAAACAGTTTTCACTGGGCACAAGAATTTGCTTTGGGAATCATTAAAAATGCAGATTCCACGTGCCCCAGCAGAACTATTACATGAGGATAAGACCAAGAATCTCCATTTTTAACAAGCACTCCAGGTGATTCCCCACTTCAGGTGATCTGGAGACCCACTGGAAGAAACACTGGCTTAGAAAGTGGGGGAAATAAAAGGTGGATGGGAACAAAAGAAGTGTGAAATCCAGATCTGGAAAAGAAAGGAAGAAGTAGGTGAGCTTCACCTTGGCCATGAAACCTGTCATAGTTATAGCTCATCAGGCGTGGCCCAGACAAACCATACATAGTCTGGGGCAGGGGAGAGGAAAGTCTTTCCTCCTACCCACTTGGCTGATTTTTAGGAGTCATTTGCCTGCTGGGTGTTCCTTGTGCTAATGCTGTTCCCGATTATGTTCTTACAGAAGCAGGGTCCCTGAGGTCGGTGCTCAGTAAAGAGTCTCATTCACCCTTTGGGCTGGACTCGTTCAACTCCACTGCAAAGGTCTCTCCATTGACTCCAAAGCTTTTTAACAGTCTGTTACTGGGTCCCACTGCCTCCAACAACAAAACCGAGGGCTCGAGCCTTCGAGACCTCCTTCACTCCGGTCCCGGAAAGCTTCCTCAGACCCCCATGGACACAGGCATACCCTTCCCCCCGGTCTTCTCTACAGCCTCAGCAGTAAGTGTCCTCTCTACAACTCTAGTTGTTGCTGCTTTTCCACGAGAGAACCATCAGAAATCTGTAGCTGGGTTAGAGGGTATGTGGGTGACTTGTGTTGGCTACATTGTCCAGCCAACAATCTTTCTTCACATAAAGTTTGGGGTCCTTTTAAGTAGTGAACCTTTTGTGACATGTTAGGAAGTCAGTGGACATGAGACATTGAAATTATCTATCATCAGTAGAAACTACTTTGTTTTCTTGACAGGCATTAATTTTTATTTATTTATTTATTTATTTATTTATTTATTTATTTATTTTTAAATAGGATCAGTGATGGAAACATCCGACTGCACTGACCAGAGCAGTAAGGAGAGCTTCCCCTGCGCAACATTTTTTAAAAATATATTTTATTGATTTTTTTTACAGAGAGGAAGAGAGAGGGATAGAGATTTAGAAACTTTGATGAGAGAAAAAAGAAAGAAAGAAACTTTGATGAGAGAGAAACATTGATCAGTTGCCTCTTGCACAACCCCTACTGGGGATGTGCCTGCAACCAAGGTACATGCCCCTGACTGAGCCAAACCGGTTTCGGCAATTTTTATTTATTTTACCGAGGCAGTATATTGGTATTGTATTCTCTTGGATATCTAACAGATGCTTCAAACCTAACACTTATTTTTTTTAACTATATTTTATTGATTTTTTTTTACAGAGAGGAAGAGAGAGGGATAGAGAGTTAGAAACATCGATGAGAATCATCGATCAACTGCCCCTTCACACCCCCTACTGGGTATGTGCCTGCAATCAAAGTACATGCCCTTGACCAGAATCGAACCCGGGACCCTTCAGTCCGCAGACCGATGCTCTATCCATTGAGCCAAACCGGTTTCGGTTCAAACCTAACACTTCTTAAGACCACACTCCTGATCTACCTGTAAGCCTGCTTGCTTCTCCTTCAGTTTTTCTCTCTTGGCCAGTTGGATCTCCATTCTCCAATCTTGCAATCATTTGGGACTCCCCTCTCATATTTCATATCTAATCTGTCAGCAAATCCTTTCATTTGATCTTCAAAATGTATAGAGTCCACTCATTTCTCATCAAGTCTGTTGCTTTCCCTCTGGTCTGAGCCAACATCCTCTTGTGTGCATTTTTACAGTAAATTCCTTACTCAGGCCCTCTTTATTGCTTCTCTTTTCACTCTGCAGTCACAATTTTACACAGCAGCTAGGTAATCCTTTTAAAATACAGGTCAAACCCTAGCCGGTTTGGCTCAGTGGATAGAGTGTCAGCCTGCAGACTGATTGGTCCCAGGTTCAATTCCGGGCAAGGACACATGCTCAGGTTGCAGGCTCAATCCCCAGTTAGGGCTGTGCAGAAGGCAGCCAATCAATGATTCTCTCTCATCAGTGATG
The DNA here is from genome assembly GCA_963924515.1 of Vespertilio murinus. Lineage (NCBI taxonomy): Eukaryota > Metazoa > Chordata > Mammalia > Chiroptera > Vespertilionidae > Vespertilio > Vespertilio murinus. The sequence continues at coordinate 28,799,091 of OZ004708.1, read as the reverse complement.
TTTCTCTCCCTCTCCCTTCCTCTCTGAAAACAATAAAAATATTTTAATTAATTAATTAAATATAGCCGAAACCGGTTTGGCTCAGTGGTAGAGCGTCAGTCTGCAGACTGAAAGGTCCCGGGTTCGATTCCGGTCAAGGGCACGTACATTGGTTGCGGGCACATCCCCAGTAGGGGGTGTGCAAGAGGCAGCTGGTCGATGTTTCTCTTTCATCGACATTTCTAGCTCTCTATCTCTCTCTCTTCCTCTCTGTAAAATATCAATAAAATATATATTTTTTTAAAATTACTTAAATATAGGTCAAATCATGTCACCTCTGCCTAAAATCCTTTATGGACTTCCTGTTTCTCTCATTATAAGCAGCGTCCTTTCAGTGGACTTTAAGGCTCCACCCCAGCTATATGTCTTCTCCTCACTTCTCTGACTTCGGCTACCACTCTCCCTCTTCTGGCCTCGCACAACTTCTTGCTATTCCTTGACCATGGTCCGGCATGCACCTCTTCAGAGCCCTTGCACTTGTCCTTTTCTCCACCTAGAGCTTTCTTTCTCGGGTAACCACATGGCTTGCTTCATCAACTTCCTCTCCTCCCTCCCAAAATGTCACCTTCTCAGTAAGACTTCTTAAATCACCTTTTAAAAAGTCCATCCCACTCCCATCCTCCACTCATATCTGTTTTTTCTACCCTTACTGTTTTTACCATTGCACTAAACTGCCATCTGACTTACTGTGTGTTTTATTTATTGTCTGATCTCCTCTCCTTTCAGGCATTTATTATTGTTTTATTCATCACTCTATCCCCAGTGCCACAGTGTTTGACACATAGTAGGTGCTTAGTAAGCATTTGCTGGAAAGTGAATTCACAAGGTACACAACTTTAAAGATACAGTGAAAAATCTTCCTTGGTGTCTCCCAGCCACGTTTCCCTTTTTATTGTTTCATGGGTGTCCTTTCAGGGATATTATCATATGTACATAGCTTTTTCCTCCCCTCTTTTTACACAAATGTTCTACATAGTGTTTTTCTGTTTCCAGTGTATATATTTGAAGATCCTTTCAAACTAGTACATAAACATGTTTCTCATTCTATTTCATGATTAATAGCTGAAATTTGATGAACTGTGGATGGTCGAACCTTGTATAGTGTGGGTTATTTGTCTCTTTTGGATAAATGTCTTGAAAGAAATTACTTTGCCGCTATTTTCTTTATACTTGCTCCTAGCTCCCCCTTCCAGTTTTTATTTTTATTTTTAAAATTTCTCAGGATGTTTTATGATTACATGTACTCAATAGAGATAATGATTAGTAACTCTTCAGGCATAGCAGGCATAGGATTATTAAGTTTACTAAAGCCCAATTATTTTATGTATCCCTTGGGGATTATAACCACAAAATTGATAACCTTCAAAGTAAATTATCTTTTTCACTCATTTACAGTATTTTGTGACCTCTCTGATCTACATCCATATGCTTAATACAAATTAAGGGCTGAGTGCAAAGGTATTTCTTAGGTATCAAGTCTCTTGAGGCGCAGGGGATCTTTCTGTACTTTCCTTTCATTAACATGAAGCAAATATGAAGGATAGGGAAATTTAAGATACTGACTTAATAGGTTCCCTCCTCCAATTATAAAACATTTAACTTTTATGAAATCTAATCAAGTAAGCAGAACTCCTTCTTATGAATACCACTATTAGACAAATTTGTGAATGCTCTTTTCATGCTGCCTCCGTCAAACTTACCTGGTGGATTTGTGTCTGGCAGGGAGTGAAGAACAAGGCCAGTCTACCCAACTTCCTCGACCACATTATTGCCTCAGTGGTAGAAAATAAGAAAACCTCAGATGCTGCAAAGCGGGCCTGCAACTTGACTGATACCCAAAAGGAGGTGAAGGAGATGGTGATGGGGTTAAATGTGCTGGACCCCCATACCTCTCACTCCTGGCTCTGTGATGGGAGACTTCTCTGTCTCCATGACCCCAGCAACAAAAACAATTGGAAGATCTTCCGAGAGTGTTGGAAGCAAGGCCAGGTAAGCAAGAATAAGCAGTTCCTGTGCTGCCTATCTGCCACAGCCACCAGGAGAGTGGCAAGTCTCTCTGAGAGATGTAAGTAAGTTCATTATAGATGGTCATGCTACTTCGAGTTTTCTTGGATTTTTAAAAATCAAAGATTCCTGAGAACACATTATGGATTCTTTTATTTCTAAGCTGTGAACCTCTGTTCTTAATAGAGCTGTTGAAATTCCTGTTAGGTGGTTAGCTAGCATTAATGACACCTTTAGGGGGAAATCCTTAAGTGTGGCGTGTGGGGTGAGACCAATGTGGGTGGAAGTGGGTGGTACTTTTTCTAGGTAAATATTTTAAGGCCATACAAGCTTTTGTGATAGTGTGATAGCACTGCCTAATTTTTTTTTCTTCTTTATTTATTTACTAGAGGCCCGGTGCACAAAATTCGTGCACGAGGCCTGGCCGGTGATCAGGGCTGATCAGGGCCTTCCTTCATTCTGCACCACCCCTGGTAGTCAGCACACTTCATAGCGAGTGGTCAAATGCCCTGTGGGTCAAACTCCCAAGGGGACAATTTGCATATTAGCCTTTTATTTAAAGGATTTCTTTTTTTTCTTTTGTTTTTTTTTTTGTAACACTGCCTAATTTTTATGCTTTAAAAGGTGCTTGAGGAAGGGAAAGTTTATGGAATTGTCTGGATTTTTTTCTTTTCTTCATTCTCACTGTGAGGAAGTATTCTAAAAGCTGCATTTGTCACATTTTGTCCTCTCACCTCAAAACAGTGATAGATGCCTGGGCATCAGATGGTATTTCCATGGCACATTCCCAGGGTGAGAGTGAAGTGTAATGGAGTAGGAGTAGTTTTCACTTGCTGTAGGTGACAGGTTGAAATCCATAGAGATTCTGAAACTGGGAAGGAACAATAAGTCATCATGGGCAAGAAAAGTTGGCCCCCAGGAAACCCTTCTATACTCTCCCTGGGCCCTGAGCTCAGAGTATTTCCTAAAGGATATTTCTCTTTCCACAGCCAGTGCTGGTTTCAGGGGTACATAAAAAGCTCAAGTCTGAACTCTGGAAGCCAGAAGCCTTTAGCCAAGAATTTGGAGACCAGGATGTGGACTTGGTGAACTGCAGGAACTGTGCTATAATTTCTGATGTGAAAGTTCGGGATTTCTGGGATGGCTTTGAGATCATATGCAGTAAGTAGCTCTTATATCTAGTTCAATAATGGCAAACTGGGAAGTCAGCATTTCTGTGTTCAGTTATGCCCACAGAATAGCAACTTATAGCCTCTTGGTGGGAGGGACATTTTGCCTGGTGCTAACCAGGTAACTAGCGTGGCAATCGCATAGCTCCCAGAGCTCATCGGAGCTTAAGCATGTGATCCACAGAGTGTGTGGAGCACACTTTTACCCTAAGGAAGGGGGATAAAATCTCTCTGGGGTGGAAAATTATAGGTGTACTAAAGCAGTGGGTGAGAAAAACAGCCCATCTGGTCCATTATGGGAGTTTACAAGTCTGCAAATAAGAGCTCAGTCTTCTCTTGGCCTCCTAAATTTTGTAGTACCTGGAAAATCAGGCAACAGCCAACCCAGCAGATGTTTGCAAGAGTGTTTCTGTCTTCCAGAACGATTAAGGTCAGAAGATGGACAGCCAATGGTGCTCAAACTCAAGGACTGGCCTCCTGGGGAAGATTTCCGGGACATGATGCCAACAAGGTTAGTGAATTACAGTGGCTCATCTTGCCGAAGCCATCACAAAGTCCTCACAGAAAAATGAACTTTGCCTCTTTGCCTTTTTCTCCCGGTTAACAAATCGAGTCATCTTTCCTGCTTTTTTTGTAGGTTTGAAGATCTGATGGAGAACCTTCCTCTACCAGAATATACCAAACGAGACGGCAGACTCAATCTGGCCTCCAGGCTACCCAGCTACTTCGTAAGGCCTGATCTCGGCCCCAAGATGTACAATGCCTATGGTACGAGAGCGAGGCCGTATTGCTCTTTTTGGACATTATTGTTACCATTTCACCTCTAAAGGGAGTATAGAGATGATAGAGGGCAGTGTCAGGTGCTAGAGAAGTTAATAGTATCCAGGAGGGCCTTGGATAGGTTTGCTTTCATCATACTAGTTTGCATAATATCCATATGGGTCCAGTCAGTTTGTATGTCATATGGGTCTAGTCAGTTTGTATGTCTATTGGTAGTTAGAAAGTATCCTCTCAAAAATTCTATACAAGGAGACATGATTCTTGGTTTTTAAGAGACTTGATAAAGCACCAGTGAAGAAGCTGAGTGCCATGCTACCCAACCAGCTCTTTGTGAAGTTTCAATAATGTCCTAAATCACTGTGAAAACCAAGCTGTACTTGTTTGTTTTATTTATTTTTAATCTTCACCCAAGGATATTTTTCTATTGATTTTTAGAGAGAGGGAAAGACAGAGAGAAATATCAAATGAGAGGAACACATCGATTGGTTGCCTCCTGCAAGAGCCCCGATCGGGGCTCTGGGCCAGGGAGGAGCCTGCAACCAATGTACGTGCCCTGGATCAGTATTGAACCTGGGACCCTTTGTTCGGCAGGCCGACACTCTATCCATTGAGCCAAACTAGCTAAGGCCAAGCTATATTTGGAATATGTCCTAATGCCCATATCTGTTTTGCTGTTGAAGAAGAAATCATTTTTGCCCTGACTGGAGTGGCTCAATTGGTGGGGCATCATCCTGTCCACAGAAAGGTTGCCAGTTCAACTCCTGGTAAGGGCACATGCCCAGGTTGTGGGCTGGATACCCCAGTGGGGGCATTCAGGAAGCAGCCCATCGATGCTAGTAAAACAGTAGTATAAACCAATCTAGAAATCAGTCTTAAAATGCTAGAAAATAGATGAAATTCATAAGCAAGATATTTTTCCAATGTTATTCAATTAAAAGTATCTTTGAGTATGTTTTCACTTGCAAGGTCTGTATGGATTCTTCAAAATATTCTCGTTCACCTTGCATATCTTTTGCCTTCAGGCTTGATAACAGCAGAAGATAGAAGAGTTGGCACAACAAATCTTCACTTGGATGTGTCTGATGCAGTTAACGTGATGGTGTACGTTGGGATCCCCATCGGGGAGGGTGCTCATGATGAAGGTACGATTTCTAGAATCCACTGTTTCAGGATGGTGAGGCATGGCCTTGGGAATAGAATTGGGTGTCTTCCCCTCAATCAGGGCCAGTGGCTTTTTCTTTTATTTATTTTAATATACTTTTATTGATTTCACAAAAGAAGGGAGAGAGAAACAGAAACATCAATGATGAGAGAGAATCGTTGATTGGTTGCCTCCTGCACACCCCACACTGGGGATTGATCCTGCAACCCAAGCATGTGCCTGGACTGGGAATCAAACCATCTGCTCCTGGTTCATAGGTCGGCGCTCAACCACTGAGCCATGCCAGTCAGGCAGTGGCTTTTTCTTAAATTTCTGCCTGGCCTAATATGGTGCCCTGCGTATGTTTTTAGACAAAGGGAGGTTTTAGCAGAGAAGGTATTACTAGAATGTGTAGCACCACAAAGAGGAGTGAAGAAGGAATGGCAAACCAGCCTACATGGTCATCAGCCAGATCAGCTGTGGATGACAGATGATAAAGACAGGTCACTTGCACAGAAATGAAGCATGAAAGTGTATTTTGCTGCATTTATACTCCCTGTTATCTCAGTATAAGATTAATATGTGTTAATTATGGAAGTTTTAGAAAACATAGGCAATTTTAAAGAAGAAAATAAGTAACTCAAAATCTCAAGGTTCATAGATAATCAGTATCATTACTTTGGTATATGTCCTGCCATATACATTTGCTTTTGATGCTGCACATCTACAGATCCTTCCACTGTGTTGTCCTTTGAGAGGTTGTAATATATAAGCATTAGAAGCCAGCCCTCGTAACTTGCCAGAGAAGCTTTATGCTTCATGACTTTAAATCCGTAGTATCCATAGCATTTAGAAGAGGTCTTGAGAAAGTATAGAGTTCATCTACTTGCAGCAGGAACTAACCTGATGTTTGAACATAAGATATGATTATATAATTTGAAAAAGAGGTGTGTTTTAAAGGGCCTTAGCTGGTTTGGCTCAGTGAATAGAGTGTCGGCCTGCAGCTAAAGGGTCCCAGGTTCGATTACAGTCAAGGGCACATGCCCAGGTTGTTAGCTTAATCCCCAGTAGGGAGCATGCAGGAGGCAGCCAATCGATGATTCTCCCTCATCATTGATGTTTCTATCTCTCTCTCTCTCCCTCCTTTCCTCTCTAAAAGCAATAAAAATATTTTTTTTTAAAGAAATATTTTGGCCAAAACCGGTTTGGCTCAGTGGTGGAGCATCGGTCTGCGGACTAAAGGGTCCCGGGTTTGATTCCGGTCAAGGGCATGTACCTTGGCTGCAGGCATATCCCCAGTAGGGGGTGTGTAAGAGGCAGCTGGTCGATGTTTCTCATCGACGTTTCTAGCTCTCTATCTCTCTCTCTTCCTCTCTGTAAAATATCAATAAAATATATATTTTTTTAAAAAGGAGTCAGAGGACAAAAAATATTTAAAAAAAGAAAAAAAAAGAAAAATGTTGTAAATGAAAGATATGCCTCCAAAAAATGCTGAGTCTCTGTGAAATAAGAAAGACATTATTCTTTCTGTGTTTAGGAAGCTTAGACCTATATGGCTTTTGATTCTTTGATTCTATCTTGTATTATTCCAGAGACATAAGAATAATAGAGACTGAACTTGTTTGAATTAGACATTTTGCTTCACTCAGAAGTACTAAAATGACTGGTTATATTGAAAAGTGGCATTTTGCTCTTTTCAGAAGTACTCAAGACAATAGACGAGGGAGATGCTGATGAGGTGACAAAGCAGAGGATTCACGATGGAAAGGAGAAGCCCGGTGCTTTGTGGCACATCTATGCAGCCAAGGATGCAGAAAAGATCCGGGAGCTGCTCCGAAAGGTGAGGTGGGCACTCAGGTCTGGGGATGCAGAGACAGCCTGCCTGAGGTATTTCATGTGGGGTTCCTGGCATTACAGACCTGTGCCTCTTGTCAAAATGCCCCAAAGTCCTGAATCTACACTGAGAGGATGTTGTTTAGAAGAAAGCTTTGGCCCACGGGGGACACGGCTGCAACAAGTTGGATATATGCTGTTCCTAATTGATTGATTTTTCCGTCTTTGTGTTTTGGTCATGGCTTCAGGTTGGAGAAGAGCAAGGCCAAGAGAATCCCCCTGATCATGACCCAATTCATGACCAAAGTTGGTACCTGGACCAGACCCTCCGGAAGCGACTCTACGAAGAGTACGGGGTGCAAGGCTGGGCCATCGTTCAGTTCCTGGGAGATGCCGTCTTCATTCCCGCCGGGGCCCCACACCAGGTGGGCCTCACAGTCCCATGAGCTTCCTTCTTTCTTTCTTGCTGATCTGGCACTAAATATAAGTGGCTGGATTAGACAGATTGCTCTTAAACTACACTTACGTTTGGTTTTTAATATTCTTCTGTGTAATTTTAAATGCTCATTTAGAATTTTTTAAACAATGGAAACTATTAAAGAAAAAGTGAAAGTCTCAGCTCAACTCCCATTACCCCCCCCCCCTTTTTTTTAAATATATTTTTATTGATTTCAGAGAGGGAGAAAGAGATAGAAACGGTCAATGATGGAGAAAGAATCATTGATTGGCTGCCTCCTGCATGCCCCACTGGGCATGTTCCCTGACTGGGAGTTGGACCGTGGCCTCCTGGTTCATGGGTAGACGCTCAGATACTGAGCCACCCTGTTCAGGCTCCCGTACCCCGTTTTGATCCCTTCACCCTGCCTTCCTCCGAGGTGGCCTACTGTTAATGGTTTTGTATATATTTTTCTAGGTACTTTTCTCTGCATATACTAATGTTTTATATTTATAAACTTATACTTAGATTTGTTTTTTTAACTATATAATTTGCATGTGTTACTAAATCTCTAATGCCTGATATTTTCCCTCCCAGGTGCACAATCTATACAGCTGCATAAAAGTAGCAGAAGATTTTGTATCTCCAGAACACGTAAAGCACTGTTTCCGCCTAACGCAGGAATTCAGGCATCTCTCGAACACTCATACAAATCATGAGGATAAACTGCAGGTAAATAGCATCTCCTTCACTTCTCATCTCCTACTCGATTACATACACAGGAGGCACATTGTGTTTCCTGAGGGTGTGCTCCGGGAGGTAAACTATGGAGAGAGGATAAAGAGAGCTATGTCTAGGGGTATGGAGTCCTCCCCCAAGGAAGTATTTCATCAGTCCTCTTCAGTTTTGGTTTTAGAGAAGACTCATGGTCTAACCTAATAACTTAGAGTGTAACAGTCTTCTGTTTCCCCACCCATGGCTTATAGAATGTTTCAGGGTTAACTGTGACTAGACTGACTTCCCCAGTCAGGTGAGAAAAGCATTGTGACAGGTTTTTTCTTCCCTGAGAATATTTCTGAGAAGGGATATTTCTCTGGAATGGCTTCTCAGCAAATTTCTGTGCAGACTCAGTTGCTTAGAGCTCTGCTAATGACTCAGTCCATGGCCGAAGAGGAGTGGGGATTGTTTTCCCCTTGTAGACCTAAGCTAAAAAATCAGATTCAGTTTTCTTCTGCACCTAAAGTGGATTAGAATTTTAAGGGCAGAATTTCATTGTTAATACATTCGGGTGCTTTAGTAGCATATAAGAAGAAAGAAGCAAGATTACCTGAGCAGAACTTCAATATTCTGAGTACACACTCCCAGCCTCTCACTCATGGCCTGTTGGCCTCCATCAGCCTGTGGCTCAGGTGTGTCTTCTTTGGTCAGTGACCAGTGCGGTTGGAGATTTTTCTTGGTTTTTGGTATTTTCAGTCATGTTCAACCTATTTCTTTTTAAAAATTATAAACCATTTCAACCATCAAATTCTTATACAGAGTATAATCGTATTGATAAGTAGATAACATTGACATTATATACACAGTGCAAATGTTCAGGCATACGTATTTTCAGAAGCCACCTCCATTAGGTTTCAACTCTACCAGGTTATGTCCCATCCTCTGCTTTATATTTTCTCTGGTATTTTTTTACCACCTAACATTGTATTTTATCTGTTGATTTCTACCCCTACTAGAGTGTAAGCTATTTAAACTATGAAGGCAAAGATTTTACCATTTTGTTCTCTGCTTTTCCCTAGCACAATATTGGTTGTATAGTAAATATTTGTTGAATTAATACAAAAAAATTAGTAGAGAGTAGCACTAGGGAGCTTGTGTGCCCATCATACAGCTTAAGAGAGAAAACACATATATGCATACATATGTACAACATAAACATTGTGGAAGTCTCCATCCCATCTCCCTGCTTTCTTTCCTCAGAATACTCACCATCTTAGTTTAAAACATTCTTTAAGTTATTCAATTTATTTCAGTAACTTTTACTCTATTTTCTTACCTCATTCTAGACAAATTAGAAAATACATATAAGCGCCAAAACCGGTTTGGCTCAACCTATAGAGAGTGGGCCTGGGGACTGAAAGGTCCCAGGTTCGATTCCGGTCAAGGGCATGTACCTTGGTTGCGGGCACATCCCCAGTAGGAGGTGTGCAATAAGGGAAAATACCCAATAATCCTACCTGCCCACTTTGTTTGAGTGCATTCTTATTCACTATAGGACCTCAGGCGAGGTTCTTAACCATGGAACCTTGATTTCAGTTTCTCGTCTGCAAAATAAGAGATAATGATAAAATGTACCTCATGGGATTATGGTAAGAATTAAATGAAAGTCCACATAAAGAACTTAGGAGTTGTGCACAGCACATAGCAAGCATATAGATGGGGGTGATTATATAGCCTTTCAAGTGACTTCATTGTTCCTTTTTGAATATGGGCCTTCTGTCCTTTGTGGCCTGTAAGTTGCTTTAGGATGGGTGTGGGAGGCACACAGTCCCGGTGGCGGGCCTTCCTCTAATCATGGGCATGTAGGCAGCTTAGAACACGTTTTCATTTGCAGAGACAACAAGGGGCTGCCACGCTCTGACTGCTTTTGCTCTCTCCAGGTGAAGAACATCATCTACCATGCAGTGAAAGATGCTGTTGGCACCCTCAAGGCTCATGAATCCAAACTGGCAAGGTCTTAGGAGTGGAGCAATGCGAACCCCCTGTGGAGCAGGCCTTTCACTCACGCAGACAGGGACGCAGGCTCTCTGCTGGAGCAGAGGTGCTTCCCCTGGAGCCGGTGTGGTCAGTATTACAGACTCTCCAGCCACTCTCTCTACGCTGCCTCAACGCGGAAGGTTGTGACACAGGAAAGCCGCGCAGTTCACACACAGCTTCAGACTCCAAGCCGAGGGTGCCGCATTCCCATCCTGTGGCCTTGGGACTGACTCGCCTGAACTTCGCTGGGCTTTCCTGAAGTCTTATGATCTGGGATTTGTGGAAACCAGGAATGTGGGCACACCTTTCTTTCTTTCTTTTTTTTCTCTCGTGCCTAGTTAATTGGGAATGTTTGGAGGTATGGGGAATCACATAACTGGTACAAGTAGGGGCTAATTGCGTAACCATGCCTGGTGGAAGCCTGACAGTGTCTCTGCACGTGACCTCTGCCACAGCCCACCCCAGGAGACAGGGTGAAGCCATTCCCACCATCTCCCGTGAGCACTGGAGTCTTGCAGGACCCAGGGGGGACCCACCGCTTTTCCCAGGAGGCTCCAGGATTAGGAACGTGTGTATTTAGTGAAAAATAGGTTTGTAGTGAAATAGTTACTATTTCATGAAAGTAGATATTTTTAGAACTTTTGAAATACCACAGTTGTTTTCCTGGATTATGAGGAAAGGCACATTACATTTAGTCTTCCTTTCGATAAAACACTTTGAAGAAATATGATTTTTAGAAATCAACTGCCCATTATAGCACAAAATCAGCCAAAGCAGAATTTAAAAGAATTGGCGTTTTGGGGATTCTTTTTGTTTCTCCCCCTCCCACCTCAGTCCCATCTTAAGGGAACAGCCACTGAGCAGAGCCTTGTGCTGTCTGAGCGGTGGTGTGCTACACACACACACACACACACACACACACACACACACACACACACACACACACACGGTGACTCCGGGAACCTTTCCATCCGTTACCAGCGTTCCCTTGGGACGACTCCTCGTCACAGTTCCAAATTCGAGGGAAAGTGATTTTCCTACAGGAGGCTTTTTGTTTTTTGGGTTTTCTGTCCAGAAATATTTTCAGCGAAACTTTCCAACTCAGTGGAGTTTTATTAAAAATTTATTTGAAAATAATGGAATTCATTGGCCCATGGGTACATTGGAAAATGTATCTTACTTCTGGCTGTACTGTAGTACCCTGAAGGCTTGTTTATATGTTCACAGTTTTTTGTTTTTTTGTTTTTTTTTAATAAAAGTCATTTACTGTAGAATACCTTCAATTTCACTTTCTGTATTTTAATTTTGTTGAAGGGCTGATTGGGATTTCCATGTTCTTATTAAAAATCTAACAAATCTGTTTTGAGTGGACTAAATTCTTCGTGTGCCAGCCATTCTAAACACAAGACCAGCCTGGCTCTTGTACTTCAGGGGTTGAGCACCAGCCTATGAACCAGGAGGTCACGGTTCAATTCCCAGTCAGGGCATGAGCTTCGGTTTTCAGGCTCAATCCCCAGTAGGGGGCGTGCAGGTGGCAGCTGATCAGTGATTCTTTTATCATTGATGTTACTATCTCCCTCTCTCTTTCTCTGAAATCAATAAAAATATTAAAAAAGAAATAAAAAGCAAGGCCAGGTGGAGGGTGGGGTTGGAAGAGGAGGATGATTTGTTTTCAGATCTTCATTACATTGCTGTATCTAATTATTATCCTTTGCTTCTGAATTTGTTCCAAATTGGGAGAGGGAAGTGCCAGATCATTGTGGTTTGAGGGCTTGAGGGTGAAGGGAAGGAGCCACATCAGTTAGAGGACAGGAGATGGGGTAATTTATACTCATAATTAATGAAATGGAGAAGGGGGGGCCCTACCTTCCTGGGGAAGTCTCCCTGGGAGGGGGTAGGGGGCTACCCACATAGGAAATGGCTCTAGATCAAGGGTGGGCAAACTTTTTTGACTCGAGGGCCACAATGGTTTCTTAAACTGGACCGGAGGGCCGGAACAAAAGCAACCTGACCATGCTGGCACTCTCATCTTGGGCTGCTGGTGAAGGAGCGGAGGGGAGAGCAAGAGAACCCTCTGCTCTTTCGCCTCCGAGGGCCGTAGTTTGCCCGCGGCTGCTCTAGATCCATCTCGGAGTTGGCGGGAGAAGACCCCAAAGGGGATTTGTTTTTATCAAACAGCAATGAAAGTTGCTTGAGGAGTTAGGACAGACTAGACTCTAATTAGAAAGGGCCTTTTAAAGAGGAAGTTGTAAAGAATAGCAAGAGGGGTCATTAGAGGCCACTTCTCAAGCCTGTTGGAAACGACTTCCAAAGTGTTTAAGGCTGGAAATACAATTATCAGGGTGGAAATAGATCGCTGTGTGGTTCAAAAGATAACGAGTTTGAATAGGACCATAACAGATGCAGAGCTCTGAGCATATCCTCTGAGCCTGGACAGGCACGGGCTGGTGCTGTGACCACCAGGATTACACCTCACTTCAAGGGCAGATGAATGTAGAAGCTTTGAAATGGGACAGGAAAGGAAAGCGTCGGGGAGAAGGGGAGTTGTGGGGGTTGGCGCTCTGTTGCTTTGGTGAAAATCAGGAGGCGGGCTAGGGCTAGCCTACATTCTGGATATAAATGGCTTCAGAATTAGGGCATACAGAGCTGCCAGTGCTTGCTGATGGGAGTGAAACTGGGTGGAGCTCCCTGATGCACCTCCTACCGAGACCCCAGGCCTTCCAAGAAGGTCTGACTCCCCTCCCCTGGAGGATTCACCACCTCAGGAGCAAGGGGCTCCCCTGCAAAGCTTAGGAGCTGACAACGCTAAAAACGCGCGTCCCATTGGGGTTTTTCTTCAAACTGGGGTGATTGGTGGGGTGGTCAGGTGCAGATACACCTTGACTTCAAGAGTTCTCGGGTAGCCAAAGCCGGTTTGGTTCAGTGGATAGAGTGTCGGTCTGCGGACTGAGTGGTCCCAGGTTCGATTCCGGTCAGGGGCATGTACATTGGTTGCGGGCACAACCCCAGTGGGGGTTGTGCAGGAGGCAGCTGGTCGATGTTTCTCTCTCATCGATGTTTCTAACTGTCTATCCCTCTCCCTTCCTCTCTGTAAAAAATCAATAAAATATGTATTTAAAAAAAAAAAAAGAGTTCTCTGGTAGATGTCTTTACAGGGCCGGGGCCTGTGGCGGGGGAAGGGAAGGGGGAGGATTTGCCAGTCATCGTTGGGGAAGAGAGCCTATTTAAAGTACGCTGCCTGGGTTCCTATCTCAAACCCACGACTTCGTGGTTTTGAGACACTTGGCAAATTATTGAACCTCCATAAGCTTCCCATTTCTTTTTTTTAATATATCTTATTGATTTTTTTTTTTTAAACAGAGAGGAAGGGGGAGGGAGGGAGAGTTAGAAACATCAGTGAGAGAGAAACATCCATCAGCTGCCTCCTGCACAGCCCCTCCTGGGGATGTGCCCGCAACCAAGGCACATGCCCTTGACAGGAATCGAACCTGGGACCCTTGAGTCCGCGTGCCAACGCTCTATCCACTGAGCCAAACCGGTTTCGGCAGCTTCCCGTTTCTTTATCTTTGAAGTGAGGACAACTACAACCTCTGCCTTAGAGGGTGGTCGTGCGGATTCACCGGGATAACGCGTGGGCAGCTCCGGCACGGGGACTCGCCCTGACAATGAGCGCTCAGAGGTCTCGGCCGCCGTTCCCCGTGGGATGGTTAAGCCTCGCGGCTCGACGGGGGCCGGCCCGGGCAGGGGGCGGGCTGGGGGCGGGCCGGGATGCCGGGCTGGAGCCGCGAGGGCCGCCCAGGGCTTCAGCCAGGGCTTGGAGGGGAAAGCCGGGCTCGGAGGTCAGAGGCGCATGCCCGGACAGCAGGTGCGGGGGGCGCGCGGCCTCCCCTTTAAGAACCGCCACCGCCCACAGCCCGCCGCAGCGGCAGGGACCTCCCCTTTAACGCCCGCCGGGCTGGCTGCTCCGCGGCCGCCGCGGCTGCTGCTCCTGCGGCTCCTGCGGCTCCCGCGGCTCCGGCGGCTCCTGCGGCTCCGGCGGCTCCCGCTGTCACTGTTCGGCCGCGGCAGCTGCATCCTCGGCCCTGGCGGGGGCCGCGCCCCGCGCCCGCCATGGTGTCCTGGATCATCTCTCGCCTGGTGGTGTGAGTGCCGCGGCGGGCGGAGGGGCCGGGGCTGGGGCCGGGGCCGGGGCTGGGGCCGGGGCTGCGGGGGATCGGGGGATCGGGGTATCGGAGCCGGGATGGACCGCTCGCTCGGGGCTGCACACAGCACAGTCACCTAAAGACACGCCGTCCCTGTTTGTGGTCCCCGCCCGAGACCTGGAGGGTGGGAGCCAGGGCTGGGGAGGATGTTGAGGAGCCTGGCAGGCCTGGCTTCTCCCCCTTTTATCTTGAATCTCCCTGCTCCCCCGCCCTCCCTCCCCCTAGGGCTGAGCAGCAGGGGCTGATGTATGGGGGCGGCGGGCGCGTCCCTTCCCCCGCCTAACGGAGCGGTCTGAGGAGCGCATCTCCCCGGGGGCAGCTAATGGGAGAGGGAGAGTGCGGAGCGGGCAGGGCCTCGTTATGCCAGGCTTCAGGGCCATGGCAGCAGCCGGGGCCTCCCCAAGGGCTGGGTCCCCCCTCCTCTCCCACCGACTGTCAGGGGTGGGGGTGAGGGCACATTCCCTGAAGGCCCTCCGGGGTCCCATCTGGGTGTGGGGAAGCAGAGACGTTTGGGGGACAAGATGTGGGGGGTAGTAACCCCGAGAGGCTGTACGTGCTCAGCCTGGGGTTGTGAACGCCACGGAACGGGGCCTTAGATGGCCTTCATTCCACATCCCCGACCCCAGGAGGAGCCCTGCTCCCACAGCCCCAGGTTTTGTCCTGGAGGGCTCCACCCCCACCCCCTCTCTGCAGGCCAGCTTGGAAGTCCCCTGCCTCTGAGAGGTGGGTCCATGTCAGAGGGCTGGGCCTGCAGGGGCCCCGCTGGAGCCTCAGCCACCCTGCCCCATCTCAGGACCCTGGCCCCCAGCTCCCACGGGACCGACACCCCCCAATCCCCTCCCTGCTGCCTTCTTCCCATTCAGCGCTGTCTCGTGTTTGTGTCCCGGCTTCCTCCAGACCGGAATCCCCTTCCTTCCTCTCCCCCTCCCGTCCCACCCAGAGGGGATCCAGGGCCTCATTTCACGTGGCCACAACAAGAGTGGCTGCTGCTCTCCTGTCTGGATGAGCTCCCTGCGTGGAGCAGCCCCCCGCCCCCCTCCCCGAGGCCTGTGTGGTCTCTAGCGGGATCACCACCAGGTCCGGGGCCCGGGTCCTCCCCTGAGACTGGTCCCAAGAGGGTGCACATGGGAGAATACACCTCTTTGCCCCTCACAGGCCTTCCTGCCCCTGTGCCCTCTGCTCCCCGGGGCCACAGGGGTGCCACTGACTGCCCTGTAGAATGCCCTGTCAGCGTATCGGGAACCCTTGCCAACCTAGCCATTCCCAGCCTGGCCAGGAGACAGGGCGGACGGGTGTGAGTGGACACGGTGCTTGGAGAAGGAAGACAGC
The DNA here is from genome assembly GCA_963924515.1 of Vespertilio murinus. Lineage (NCBI taxonomy): Eukaryota > Metazoa > Chordata > Mammalia > Chiroptera > Vespertilionidae > Vespertilio > Vespertilio murinus. Next base: position 28,783,404 of record OZ004708.1, on the reverse strand, counting down.
CTGGTGGCAGTCGCCGGACACCCACTCCCACGCAGGGCTGTGCATGACCAAAGGATCCTGGCTGAAGAGATCCATCAGACCCTCTGGCTTCTGGGTCTTTCCTCGTCTCAGGGGCTAGAGCGAAACTGAACAATAGAGCGGGGAGGGGACCGAGCCTGAGCTAGGACTCCCATGCTGGTGTGGGACCTGAGTCTTGTCCCATGCTGGTGTGGGACCTGAGTCTTGTTCCATGCTGGTGTGGGACCTGAGTCTTGTCCCATGCTGGTGTAGGGCCTGAGTCTTGTCCCATGCTGGTGTAGGGCCTGAGTCTTGTCCCATGCTGGTGTGGGACCTGAGTCTTGTTCCATGCTGGTGTGGGACCTGAGTCTTGTTCCATGCTGGTGTGGGGCCTGAGTCTTGTCCCATGCTGGTGTGGGACCTGAGTCTTGTTCCATGCTGGTGTGGGGCCTGAGTCTTGTCCCATGCTGGTGTGGGACCTGAGTCTTGTCCCATGCTGGTGTGGGGCCTGAGTCTTGAGCCCATCAGCCCAGGCCCCGGTGCCCGCCCAGGGGCCGGTGCAGAGCTGGGAGGGAGCGGCCACTGCTCTTGGCCGAGGGCCCTGTAACCATGCCTCCTCCCTAGGCTCGTCTTTGGCACGCTGTACCCAGCCTATTCGTCCTACAAAGCCGTGAAGACCAAAAACGTGAAGGAATATGTGAGTGTGTGACCCTTCGGCTCCCTCCCACCCAGCCCACACGGCAGAGACGGGGAGGACAGCGGGTCATGTTGTAAACGGGGTGGCTGTGCCAGTGCTATGGGCACTGATGAGACCCCGGTCCAAAGGAGATTCCTGTGTGTTCCCCCCCCCCCCCCCGGCCCAGGTCCTGAGTGTTCCCTTCCCCACGGAACGCCCGGTGTGGTTGGCGGGCAGGGGCCCCTCGGGCCCAGCCAACGCCGCCCTCTGTGCCCTCAGGTGAAATGGATGATGTACTGGATCGTCTTTGCCTTCTTCACCACGGCCGAGACACTCACGGACATCGTGCTCTCCTGGTGAGCTCCAGCGGCCCCTCCCTGCGTCTTGGGGCCCAGGGCGTCTGGCTTTCTCTGCCCAGCCAGTCATGAGGCCACAGTTCTGTGCGGTTCCGGATGCTCCCCCTCCCAAACCCCCCCATCCAGGCCTGTCTTGATCAGCAGAATAAGGACAAACATACCCTTCACGTTTCTTTTTAGTGGCAGCCAGAGCCGAAGCACCACAACAGAAGTCAGGAGAGCTGTTGCTGCCAGGCTTCCTGTGACGTCTGGCAGGTCACAGCTCTCTCGCCTCAGTTTCTCCACTTATGAACGTTTCAGTCCTATCCACATTGGATAACTGTACTTCAAAGGCATTTTTCAGGCACTACTAGGCTATGTAGCAACACGATGAGGACAGGGACGGCACGTCTTAATCATCTCTATATTTACGCCGAAACCGGTTTGGCTCAGTGGTAGAGCGTCGGTCTGCGGACTGAAAGGTCCCGGGTTCGATTCCGGTCAAGGGCATGTACCTTGGTTGCGGGCACATCCCTGGTAGGGGGTGTGCAAGAGGCAGCTGGTTGATGTTTCTCTATCATCGACGTTTCTAGCTCTCTATCTCCCTTCCTCTCTATAAAATATCAATAATATATATATATTTTTTTTAAATCATCTCTATATTCACAGCAGTAGCTCAAAAGTGTTTATTCCATGGGCAAATGCGTTTGGAAGAGAAGACTAACAGCACACACACTACAAGTCAAGAGCAGGGAGTTTTAGGGAGAGGGAGAGGACAAAAGATCGTTGGATCTACCCCCCACTTAACGCCATTGACAGGTTCTGCAACCTTTTTAAAAAATACATTTTTATTGATTTCAGAGAGGAAGGGAGAGAGGGATAGAGAGATAGAAACATCAGTGATGAGAGAGAATCATTGATTGGCTGCCTCCTGCACGCCCCCTGCCGGGGATGGAGCCCACAACCCGAGCTTGTGCCCTTGACTGGAATCGAACCCGGGACCCTTCAGCCCGCAGGCCGATGCTCTATCCACTGAGTCAAACTGGCTAGGGCAGGTTCTTCGACTTTAAGCGAGGCGACATATAATGAAACCAGCTTTACCACAGGCTAATTGGCAATAAGAATTAAGTTCCTACAGCTGCTCATCAACATTATAACAAAATGGCACTGGATGAGGAGTTGTTTCGAGACCTGCTTGCTGTGCCTGTGTCCTTTGGGAAGAGTAATTTTGGCACAGGGAGGGCAGTGGGCTGGAAATGGAGGGCAGTGAGCATGGCGCCTCCTGGAGCACAGGCAAAGGAGGGAGCTTTGGCGGCTGCTTGGTGAGGGTGGGGGAGGCATGCCTGGAGGAGTCTGTGACCCGGAGAGGGAGCCCCGGGGAAGGAGAACAGTCCTCCAAAGTAAGGGGCACGCCTTGGCAGCCAAGGACAGTGCCCAAAGCACGGGTGGAAGGAGCCCCTGTCATTTTTAAAAATATGTTTTTATTGATTTCAGAGAGGCAGGAAGAGAGAGAGACAGAAACATCAATGATGAGAGAGAATCATTAGTAGGCTGCCTCCCGCACGTCCCCCACTGGGGATCAGGCCCATAACCTGGGCTTGTGCCCTTGACCAGAATCGAACCCAGGTCACAGGCCAATGCTCTATCCACGGAACCATACTGGCTAGGGCGGAGCCCCTGTCTTCATGGGGGGAAGGGCAGAGAAGACGCGGTGAGGGCACAGTAGACCTAGAAGGTTAGGGAGCGCCCTGGGCGTTGACCCCAGAACAGAGGAGTAGGCGGTCTTCTTTCGGGGAGAAAGGGCTGGGACTCTGAGAGAGAAGAGGGCGAGGGAGCCACTGCCGAGGGACTGCTACCGGGCTCACACCTCGCCTTCCCGTTGGGGCCTGGCTGAGCCTCCCCCCAGCACCCGTGAGATCTGAAGTGGCCGGTCTCCTGAGCCCCGTGGGGACCCCAGGGCACGTGGTGGGGGGCTCCCTGGAGTCACACGGGCTATCGGGGCACCCCCTGACGCCCTGCCCCGGGCTTGCCTCTGTCCCCACAACAGGTTCCCCTTCTACTTTGAGCTCAAGATCGCCTTTGTGATATGGCTGCTGTCCCCTTACACCAAGGGCTCCAGCGTGCTCTACCGCAAGTTCGTGCACCCGACACTGTCCAACAAGGAGAAGGTGCGCCCCCCACTCTGCTCCCCGGCCTGTCCACCCCAGGCCTGGGCAGCCCGGCGCCTGCAGCACGTCCGTGGGCCTGACAAGGCCTTCTGCCCCCGGCTGTGCCTCGCCCGCCCGCCCGGGCGTGAGCCGGAGCAGGGCAGGGCCCGGCCAAGGGAGCCGGCCCTCACCTCTTCCCGCTCCCCTGCGGCCCCTCAGGAGATCGACGAGTACATCACGCAGGCCCGGGACAGGAGCTACGAGACCATGATGCGCGTGGGCAAGCGGGGCCTGAACTTGGCCGCCAATGCCGCCGTCACCGCGGCTGCCAAGGTGAGACGGGGCCAGAGCCAGGCTCCTGGGGCCCCGCCCGCTCGTCTCGTGTGTCCCCCCCCATCAGGTCTTCCCCCCACCCTGTCCTCGGGGCCGTGAGGGTTTGGGGCCAGTGCCACCAGGGTCCCGATCCCAGCTCTGCCCCATGCCGGCCGAGTGACCTCCACCCCCCAAGCCACGGTCTCCCCATCTGTCCAAGGGCAAGGGGGGCCCGGCCTGTCAGAGCCTCCTCGGGGATGGCGGGGACGGTGGGGGGAAGGCCCCACGCCCAGTGCCGCCCGGTGACCACGCTCTCCACCCCGCCCCCCCTCCGGGTCCCCGGCGCGGTGGCGACCCCAGGGCCAGGGGGTGCTGTCCGAGAAGCTCCGCAGCTTCAGCATGCAGGACCTGACGCTGATCCGGGACGAGGACGCGCTGCCCCTGCGCGGGCCTGACGGCGGCCCGCTCCGAGCCGGCCCCGGCGGCCTCCTGGACCCCATCGAGGACCTGGGTACGGGCCGGACACCGGGCATGAGGGCGGGAGGGCGGGGAGGGGCCGGGCCGGGGAGACGCCGGACCCTGTCCTCCTCTTCCTCCCGCCACCAGGGGACGACCCCACCCCGAGTCTGAGGCCGAGCCCGAGCCAGGCCGACTCCCGGACGGAGACCTCCGAGGAGGACGCGGGCGACAAGGCCCCCAAAAGGCTCAAGCCCGTCAAAAAAGTGCCCAAAACTGAGGTGAGCGCCCAGGGAGGGGGGAGACGGGGAGGGGGGGGTTGTGTCTGCAGCCCGAGCAGCGCCCCCTGACTTCCTCCTCCTCCTTCCCGCAGCCGCCGGCTCCCAAGGCGGTGAAGGCCCGGCCCAAGAAGAAGACCTCCGGCGGCGGGGACTCGGCCTGAGGGCCACCAGCCCTGCAGCTCACTGTGCCCACCTCCCGTGCGCCTCGGCCCAGGGCCCTCCGACGGCTGTGCCAGTGCCCGGCCCGAGGCCCCCTTTTGTCAGAAAGGCTTGGAAAAGAGGAGGGAGGTCCCGCGTGTGTGTGCGTGTGCGTGTGCGTGTGTGTGCGCGTGTGTGTGGAGGGGGGATCGAGGTCGAGGCTGGGCCTGGAGCTGAGGACTGAGCCCCCCAAGGAGGCTGGGGGGAGGGAGGCTCCTCAGAACCCGAACTGCCACTGCCCCCCCCCCAGCCCCATGTGCCCACCCGGTGCCTTGCCGACAGCCATGGCCATCGGCATCTCTGAGGTCCTGCCGGGCTCCCCTACGCCCAGTCTGAGCCCGGGTGGGCCGGGCCGGGCCTGAAGGCGCCTGGGAGGGAGGGAGGGAGTGGGGGAGCCTGGGGGGCTCCGGCCATAGCCCTGACGGGGGGAGGACAGGGCCTTGGCGTGTGCTCCAGTGACCGGGGCGGCCCCGCAGGAGCGGGAGCCGGGGCATCGGATGAGCTGGGGGCTACACGTCCCCGCTAGAAAGAGGTGGGGTTCTGGGGTGTGCGTATGAGTGAGTGTGTGTGTGTGTGTGTGTGTGTGTGTGTGTGTGTTCCCGGGCCTAGGGCAGTGGGCGTTGGGGGTAGAGGACTTTCCCTCCAGCGCTGACCTCCCCCACCCTCCGCCTCCTCCCCAGTCTCTGGGCCTCGGAGGACGACAGCCGTGAGGTGATGGGGCTGCGAGGAGCTGCTCGCTCGCCTCCTCCTCTGCCCCCAGTGCTGTCCTGCCTCTTCCCCTTCCTGCCCGGGGCTGGGCGCCTGTGCGTCAGGGCCCAGGGCGGAGGCCCCTGGGGAGGCAGCCCGTTCCTCCTCACCCGGGGCCGTCCTCCTTCCTCCGGCTCCTCCTCCTGCGCCCAGCAGACCAGGCCCCGTGTGAGCGGACCGACCCAGCCCGGCCTGGGCCTCGCCCCCGCCCAGCTCCCGCCGGGGTCTCCGCCAGAGCCGGGGGCACGAGTGAAGAAGGACCGTCCAGGAGCCCAGGGCCCCCCAGTTCAGCGGAGAGCGGACGCTCACTGGCCTCTGGCACTGGACGAGCCAATAAACCCAACTCTGGCGCTTGGTTCGTGTCTGCCTCTGTGCTTGTCTCGCCCCACCCGGGCCAGCGGGGGAGGCCCCAAGTGAGACTCGGACCCGGCCATGGGGGGAGTGGGGGAGAGACCGGAGTGTGAGCACCAGGAGTTCTGGGGAAATCGTTTGGGGTTCAAGATGGAGTCCGGGGACCAAGAGGCGTCTGGATTTAAGAAGAGTTAGGGGCCTCCACCCTCAAGGGCCTCCTGCCCCAATGGACTTCCTGGTACCTCATGTGTGATATAGGGGACAGGTGTGAACTCTGGGGACAGAGACCCCGATGAGGCCTCCCGGCGGGGCTGGAGGGTGGACGGCCACAGTGCCCGCAAAGGCTGGAAACGTCGGGAGGGGCTGTGAGGCTCTGAAGGGAGGAGACAGGTGGGTGGGGGAAGAGGCGGAGATAGGAACCAGCCCCACGGCCCATGTCTGACCTGGGAACAGAGAGGGAGGCAGGTGCCCAAGCACAGGAGCCAGAGAAGCAGCCCCGGTGGCCCAGAGGGAGGGAGGAGGGAGGGAGCCCGGAGCTGCGGGGCTGGGTTGGAGGGCAGAGGGAGACTGCAGGGCATGGGGCCGAGCCCGTGGGAAGAAGATCCAGGGGCCGAGGGACACACTGGCTGAGAGGAAACCCTGGAAGGCAGGACTCGGGAGAATGGAAAATACGGCAGAGGAGAAGAAGCAGCATCAGAAGATAAAGGAAAAGAACGGAGGAGGAAGGATGAGGGAGGGAGGGAGGAGCAGAGAAAGAACGGCACAGCCTCTTGGAAAGGAAACGGAGGAAGCAGAGCATGGTCTGGGGGGGACGGGAGTGTGGGGACCTAGCCCCAGCTTCTGGCTGCTCCAAGATGGGCGAAGGCTTTTCTCTTCCTCCCTGGCATCGCGGGGCACGGCCTCCAGCCGCACTGGAGCCACGCTGGCCAAGAAGGGCCAGACTGGGGCCGCAGTGGGGGTGCCGTGTGAGAGGCCATCGATGGTCATTCCTTTCACCCCTGGCCTCTGAGCAGATGGGCCCCTTTCTATGTCAGAGGGGAGAGGGAGTGTTAGGGCAGAATTCAGGGGAGAGAAGGGGAGAACCCCTTGTTCTAGAAAGATCTCCAGAGAGTAAGATGTTAAAGTCTCATGCCAGCAGCTACCACAAGGCCAGGAAAAGGTTAGGCCTTCTGTAACCAAAATCCTATTTGCCGCATCACACACGTACACACACATACACAGGTACACACACAGGCATACACATGTGCACACACACGCAAGTATATACACACACACAGGTATGCACACACATATAGGTATGTGCACACAGGTACGTGCGTGCGCACACACACACACACATGTGTACACACACACAGGTACACACTTGCGCCCACAGTGACCGGTAGCCACGGAGGTCACGGCCAGACCCAGCATTGCCAGGCTCTCCATGCACATCTGGGTTTCCCTGTGTCAACAGAAACACGTTCAGATGGCTAAGCTCGTTGGTCCGTTGCCATGGAAACAGCCATTCTCCCAGAACTTGGCACAAGGCCTGGCCGCGGTAGTGCAGGGCAGGAGGAGAGAGATGGCGGTGACAGAAATGCATGGGAAGTCTCCTGGCAGGGGGCTGGTGAGCCAGAGCACCTCCTTCCCTGGGCCACCTGCCCTCCCCCCCCCCCCCCGTCGGTCCCTCCAGGCCAGGAGAGTGGACAGAGCAGTCACACCGCGGCGTATGGCTAGAGCTGTGGAAGGTGCCCAGTCGCTGCCTGGGTCCCCCGTGGGCACTGAGGGATCGTTCGTTTTGACCTGGGGGCTGAGGTCTAGCCCTGTGCCCACAGCCACACCACCTTGGGGACGGGGGGGGAGGGGGGGGAGATAGGAACCCTCCAGGCCTCGTTTCTGGCTAGAATGGCGCAGGCCTGAAGCTTCTTCGGCCGGCTCCCCCTCCCTTCCTTCCGTTTGCCCCACCTGGGAAAGCTGCTTAAAACGGGATTCCAGGCTGTGACGTCAGAGGAAAGCCAGCAGCTCCAGCCTGTGCCGGCTTTCCTTGAGCAGCAGAGCCGGGCCCAGCCTTGCTCAGCCTGGATGAACGAGGGAGGCAGAGGAGGCAGAGGAGGCAGGGGCTCTGGGCCATGGTGCCCATAACTGTGGCATCCAGGGTACCATGGAGAGAGTCTCCAGGCCAAAATCCACGGCTGGCTTCTCTACTGCCTTACGTTTCAACCAGTACCTAACCACCTTCCTCCTAAATTCTCCAGTTTTCCCCTCTCTGAACTGCATCAGGCCTGCCTGGAGGAAGAGGGCAACCTTGAGCCAGAGCCATTTAGGTTTTGCCTGAGAGTTTGCCCTTTATCTGGGCTGGAGACGGTGATGCTTGGCAGGGGTGCCTGCAAGAAGGGAAAGCACCACTAGGTGGCGCAGCTCCCGCCCAGTATGGGTTTCCCCGGGCCCTGCTGGGGACAGTCTTCCCCGCAGCCCATCCGCTTAACAAACGGTGAGCAGGGCGCCCCATGCCTCACTCCCTGGAGTTGGAGGTTCATGAGTTCGTGAATAAAGCGTCTTGCCGGTGGACAGGTCAGCCATGGATTCTCAAGCAATCGCTTCACAAGCTCAGCCTGTGTGCACACCGGGTCCTACTCCGCACAGGAGGTCAGTCCAGAGAGCAGGCCTTCCCTTTGGGTGGGAATCAGGCACCTCCGGAGAGAGAGCAGGGAGATTGCAAGGCTGACCCTGGAGGGGCCCTGCAGCTCAAGGGACCCGACCCGGGCCTCTGACATGGCATCTGGAGAGGCTGCTGGAGCTGATGTCCGGGTCAGGTGGGGAGAGGGACCCAGGCAGAGGCGAGGGTTAGGGAACCTGGGAGGGGCAGCCTGGGCCCAGAGGAAAGGAAGCTCATTTAGCTGCACGATTCCGTGGATATGGTCTCCCTGATGGCCACAGTGGGGCCAGGCCTGCCGCAGGTTTCCCCATCCCATCCTCTGTCCCCTCCTTTATTTTTAAAATATATATATATTTTATTGATTTTTTACAGAGAAGAAGAGAGAGGGGTAGAGAGTTAGAAACATCGAGGAAAGAGAATCACCGATCAGCTGCCTCCTGCACACCCCCTACTGGGGATGCGCCCGCAACCAAGCTACATGCCCTTGACCGGAATCGAACCCGGGACCCTTCAGTCCACAGGCCGACGCTCTATCTACTGAGCCAAACCGGTTTCAGCTCCTTTATTTATTTATTTTTTAAATCAATGTTTAATTGATTTCAGAGAGGAAGAGAGACAGAAACATCCATGATGAGAGAGATCAGCTGCCTCCTGCACGCCCAACTGGGGATCAAGCCCGCAACCTGGGCACGTGCCCTGACCGGGAATTGAACCGTGACCTCCTGGTTCATAGCTCGAGGCTCAACCACTGAGCACGCTGGCCAGGCCCCCTTCATTGATGTTCGTTGGGAGTGTCATGGATTAAAAAAGGAGACAAAGTCCTTAATCTCCAGATCCTTGAATCCCAAGGAATTTTTGCAGGCGCCCAGGCTGAGGATCCTCAGTGAGCTACCTTTCCTGACCTCTTTCCCACACTGACCCCACCAGCCCCGCATCCCTGATGAATTACCCTCTCCTTTTGTCCCCGCCAGGTGAGTGATCAATAAATAATGCGGCCTGAAATATTGATGGCCAGTTTTACACCAGGATCCCTCAGCTGTGCCCGTCACCGGGGAACCCGAGAGCTGACAGAGAGATGGATGCCCCCCAGAGCGCTCCTCCCTGACTTTGCCAGCAGAAGGGCTTTCTCTGCCAAGATTTCAACCTGTCCCCATCTCAGCCAGAATCATGATTCACTCTTATCGAGTGAGAAGAGGAAAGATCCCCAGACACTGACTCAGCTAGCCCCCAGGAAGGACGGGGTGAGCTAAGCCAAGCAGAGACCCTTCCTGAAACCCGCGCCTCCTAGGATGGGGTGGAGACCCCATTTCCTCTGTGCTGGGTCCACCTTGGACCTGTCAGGTCCAGCTTCCTGCGTGAGTCAAAAGGAGACCCGCAGCTTCCCCCGCCCCCGCCTGAACTATTCAGAGCCAGAGCAGAAGGGACCGAGTGCTCCCAGTCAGTCCTCTCCGGCCAAGGTCACTCTCACCTGGGTCTGTTTTCCCTGGAGGAAGGGAAGGAGAGAGGAGGATGAGGGGGGGAGGAGGAGGAAGAGGAGGAGGAAGAGGAAGAGGAGGATGCTTCTGAGCCCTCCTGAGCCCAACTCACCCAGCGCCAGCGCCCTTTGCAGAAGCCTGGCCCTCTCGAATCTTTGCATGTGCAGTGCCTTCTGCCCAAGCACGCGTGTTCTCCTGTTTCGCCTTGACCAACTCCTGCGTGCACCTCAAGTCTCAGCTTGGATGGGGCTCCCCGACCCCACTCCTTCCGGGCCCATGCAGCATCTGCTCTTCCTCCCCGACAGCCCACGTCACCCTGTCTGTTTCTCCATCACCCTGAAAGCCATGTGGCAGGTGACCGGGTCTGCCTGGCTTCCCACTGTTTTCCCAGCATCCAGTACGGGAAGCACTGGGCACATTTCTGTGGAATGTCTGGGTGGCGCCCCGCGGCAGTCCTGGGAGAACACCAGCCTCCGAACCCCTGTGCTGAGGGGTTTCCTGCACCTAAGGAAGCGGCCCAGATCAGCCCTCCTCTGATCGCCCCGCTGGGCTCGGGCTCACTCGCTCTCCTTTTCTCTCTCTCTCTCTCTCTCTCTCTCACACACAGATGGGAGTCAGCTTTCCAGCCACATTCAGTTCTCACTTTAACTCGGAAGCTAAATTGGGAGGAAGAGCAGCTTCACACTCCCAATTTAGCCTGGGAGAGAACAGGGGAGACAGCCTGGATGTTGCCAGGGAAAGGAGAAAGTTGGGTTTGGGGCAGGGAGTGATGGCAAAACATATCCAGGAGAGGACTGGAACCCCCACCGCCCACCTGCTACAAATAACCCACACGGAACCGCGACCCCGGGATGACCCCTAGAAAGCTTCTTTCCTACTTCTTCCCCTAGCGCAGCCTTCCCAGGCACCCTCCCCGTCTGGGGGCGGGAGAAGGCGGGGAGGCAAAGGAAACTCGAGTTTTCAAAACCATCCAAAGACAGACATCCTGCTGCTTTGGTCATGGTCCTAGGAAACCAGGAAGTCCTTCTTAGATCTAACTTGAATCCCTCTAGCGATAGCTGAGATGGAGGATGAACCAAAACAGAGGCCGCACACAGATACTTTCCCTCTCATACTCACAGCGGCGCTCCTCACAGATGCCAACAGGTGGAAACAACCCAGATGCCCACCGACAGACGAGTGGATGAACACAGCGCGGTCTGGCCACACGATGGAATGTCGGTTAGCCTTAGAAAGCAGGGACGTTCTACCACACGCTGTAACCTGGGTGAGCCATGAGCACGTTGTGCTAATTACAACAAGCCCGTTGAGAAAGCACAAAGATGATCCCAGGGGCTGTGGGGAGGGAGCAGGATGGGGAATTGGTGTTGCAGGGGCACAGTTTTTGTTTGGGAATGATGGGGGGGAAAGATTCTGGAAAAGGACAGTGGTGATGGCTGTGCAACACTGTGAATGTGCTTAATGACACTGGATCATACACGTAAAACGGTTAAAATATGCTGTGTATGTTTTACCACAAGAATTTCTTTTAAAATACGCTGAGTCCAATGTCAGCTGTAAGACACAGTCTCCCCGCCATCATGGCGCTCTCGGTGGCTGGGCCAGAGGGAACCTCGTCCTGTAAGTCCCCGGGATGCCCTCCCTTTACCTGCTGAGAGGAAGAGGAGCGCTGCCCCAGCCCAGGGCAAAGCCAAGCCCCTTGGGGGGATCTTTCTTGGGAGAGGAACCAACCCTCCCTCCCTCGCTCACGGCACCGCTCGTCAGTGTGACCGGCTGGATGGAAGCTCTTCCTCCGGCTTCCGGCCGGCTGCCTCTCCGGTCACTCACTCTGATGTTGCCCTAAAACTTAGGCTTCCACGTGGGGGTGACAGGAGGAGGAAAACAAGAAGACACCCTTCCATCCAGCCTCTCTGACTATCCTACTGTCGCTGTACCAGGGAAATGGATGCACTTGGGGCCCAGCTGCCTGCCAGCCAATTGGGGCATCGGTCTTTTCCTGCTCTCTGCCTCTGGCTGGGAGACCCCGGAGGGCGTCTGTGGTAACTGATGAGGATGCATCCAACCCTCGCCACCGTCTCTCTGGACCATTGTATGGGCGTGGTTTCCTGGATGGTCACACCACCAGTCTACCCCCCCCCCCCCCCAGTCTCCTGCCATTATTTTAAAGTGGCGCGTGGCTTTCTGACTGCCTGGGAACCACTTCAGTGGGCGGGGGCTGGGTTAGGGGCTCCCACAGCCACTGAGCTTCCCCCGTGGGAGCATGGATCACACTCTTGTACTTGCTTATTTACTCGTCTGTCTCCCCGCTAGGCTGTGAACTGCCTAGAGCAGAGTAACTGTCTGGTAATAATTGTTGGATGAATGACTTGAAATGATCTGTTCACGTGTCTGTCTCACCTATTCCATTTGACTCAAGAACCCCTTTAGGGGAAAGCTTTGTCTGACTCATGCTGGGACCCCAGCAGTTTTGGTATGAGTGGGGTTCGGCCCCAGGGTCCTGGAGACAGACTGTCTGGACTAGAATCCTGGCTCTCTGACTTTGAGCAGGTCCACCTGCCTTCCCGGAGCGTGTCTCCGCATCCATGGCATGGGGGAGAGAATGCAGGGCGAGGACAAATGCCCGCCGCCCGCAGAGGGTTTAGCACAGAGACTCACACCGGGGTGCGGGGAATCACCTAGAGATCAAGGAAAACCCGAGGACACAAGCACCACCCCTCGCTGCTGCGTCTGGTGTTTGGAGTTGGGGGTGGGGGGAGGGCAGTGCCAGAGGCGGTAACCCCGGCTGCCTGCCCCCTCACACCAGGTCTGCAGCATCCGAGCTCCCCCGCCACAGCCGAGCAGTGGTGAGGGGCCAGAAATAACCGTGGTTGCTATTCCTGCCTCTCTGGGCTGGCTGGAAACACTGCCTCTCTCATCTAAAGGCTGCTCTAGACTTCCTGCACATCAGTGGGCTCTTATGTAACGCTCCCTCCCGCTGCCTGCCCGAGGAGCTTCCAGAGATTTCTGCAGTCAGCGCTGCCGTTCATTCGGCTGGGGGCGGGGGGAGCAGAGAATTCACCGCACGCTGGATTGTCCTCTAAGCCCGCGGTCCTGCCGGCCCTGGCCTGGGGGACCCCCCCCCCCCGACCTCCCCACCCCCACCCCCAGCACAGAGCAGAGGGATCAATGGCCAAGGACAGTAGTTGTTTTCTGCATCTGCAGGGAATTCTGGGACGGAGAGGACCCAGAGAGCCTTACCTAAGGGCTCACCTGCCTCCACCCGCTCCCTTCTCCCTTAACAGACCCTCGGTGCCTCCTCCCCAAGCTATGATGCCCCATGTCCTCCATTCCAGGCCTCACCTAACTCTGCCTGGCACATGGCCCCTCAACACACTCCGGGGACTTCCCAAGCAGCCCAGACCCCAGCTCTCTCAGGCAGACCCCACCCTGGGCCCAGTGCTCCTGGTCTCCCCCTCCGGCCTCTGGCCCCATCTGGAGCGGGCAGAGCACCCTCTTCCGGGCCCAGGAGGCCCCTCTGCGCTCCTCGGCGAGGGTCCTCCTCAGAACTTGCCTTCTCCGGCCACGCTCGGACTGGGGCTCCCCTCTGGCACCCGGTTCTCCGGTGCAGAGCAGGTGAGACGGCTTCCCGCTCCGACACTCTGGATGATTCTCTCTCTCATCTCCCCTGCCTTCCTCTGTGCCTCCGTTTCTCCCCGCCTTCTCAGTGCACCGTCCGTCCCACCCTCCACCTGGTCTCTTCAGGCCTCTTCTCGCCCCCCAAGACCCTCCCCCGGGGGGCGCAGAGCTGCCCACACACCGCTGGAGACCAGGCCTCCCTGTTTCCGCCAGAGCCCTCCGTCAGCCGTCGGAAAGTGTGACGGGCACCCTAGACAGAACCAAACAGAGAGTCACTTCCTGCGTCCCGGGGCCGCAGCCGCGGCAAACCACAGGCTGAGCAGCACATGCGGGTGCTGACGTAGCCAGGGTCGGGGAGAAGGAAGCGGCAGTGGAAAAAAGGGGCTTGTTTTTCTCCGAAAGCGGCAGCCTGCTCCGCTCTGGGCTGGGTGTCTGGGACGTGACGGTTCCCTCGGGCTTTCTCCTGGAGCCCCTGCCAAGGTCTGAGAGCCCCAGACTCGTCCCTAAACACGACTTGAGGCCGCCTGGGTGCACAGACCAGGGTGCAGGGGTGGCATGAACCTCCCTCGCCTCCAATCTGGCTGCCGTTAGGCCCCAGGCCAGTTGTTGGCCACAAGTTGGGTGCTCCTAAGCCCAAGCGGAGATGTGGCTCCTTGGAAGGGGACAATTCTTTTTACCACGTCCCCTCCCTGTGCTGTCCCCCACGTTACAGCAAACAGAAGTGTGCCACTGGCCAAAAGGCAGAGGAGGGGAGTGCGGGGTTAACTCAGACGCCCTAAGCCTGCCCCGCTGCCGAGGAGGCAGACCGGCAGCCTGACCCGCCCGGACACGGCTCCCCGGCTCCCCGCTCACGGCTGTCCCGGCGCAGAGAGGGCGAGGGCCGGCGGCCTGCGGGAGCCTTGAGCCAGCTCCTCTCGCTGTTCCTGGGGGGAAGCTGCCTTTCAGGTCGGAGCACAGACCATGGAGGCCGGGCAGGCAGGGGGGAGGAGGCCTTCTCCTGCGTTTGAGCTGGAGAGGACAGAACAAAGGAGGTGAGAGTGGAGGGGGACAGCTGAACCCTAAACATTCTCTCTGCCCGCACCTTAGCTCCAGGCGGGTCATGGCCAGCCCCCCCCCCCCCACTCCCCTCCTGAGGCCTTCGCATGCTGTCCGCATTGGCAGGAAGGCTCTCCCCATCACACTCCTCTGTGCAGAGTCGGTTTCTGCTCATCCTTTATGTCTAGGCAAATGTCACCTCCTCTGAGATGAGGTCCCTCACCTCTCTGGTATGTTGCACTTATCATAATCCGAAACGATCCTTTATATTTATGTAGTGGTTTAATTCCACCTGTTTCACCGAATCGTGGTTTCCAGAAGGGCAACCCTACCTCTGCCTCTCCACTGTGTGAATTCTCCAAGACTCAGCACTGCACCTCATACAAGCAGCGGCCAATAAACTTTTTGTTAATGGTTTCTTTTGCTGTAAAAAAAGCTTTTTTATTTTGATGAAGTCCCATCTGTTCATTTTCCCTTTAGCTTCCATTGCCCTAGGGGCAGTATCAGTGAAGAAGTTCTTTAGGCATATGTCTGAGATGTTGCTGCCTGTGGATGTCTCTAGTGTCTTTATGGTTTCCCGTCTTATATTTAAGTCCTGTATCCATTTTAAGTTTATTTTTGTGGCCAATAAACTTTTAAAAAAATAAATGTTTTATTCGGCCTTACCTCCTACTACTTCCCAATGGGAACCTTCTCTGCTTCAGCCGGTTTCCCCCAGGCAGGCAACACACGGGGCTCTTTGGCCACCCCACCCCAACCCGGGCCTGAAACTGCCTCTCCCTTCCTAACCACAACGTTTGGCCCTTCTCATGTTCTTTCTCCTCCAAAACCTCTTCGTCATCCCTGCCCTATTCTGTCCCCTGAAACCTTTTCTCCCCTGGGTCCCCTGTGTCCTTTGGTGGAACTGACTTTTGGCAGCCAATGAGGCTGCTTTCTACTTTTTTATTGACTGATTGATTGATTTGAGAGATCAATTTGTTGTCCCACTTATTTATACATTCATTCATTGATTCTTGCATGTGCCCTGACCAGAGATCGAACCTGAAATCTTGGTGTATCAGGGTAACTCTCTAACCCACTGAGCTGCTCAGCCAGTGTTTGCTTCCTATTCTTAAATCTTTGTTCATTTGTTTGTTTATTTTGTTAGTCTTTAGCTAAGGATATTTTTTCCCCATTTATTTTTAGAGAGAGTGGAAGGGAGGAAGAGAGAAAGAGAAACTTCAATGTGAAAGAGACACATCGATTGGTTGTCTCCGGCACACCTCCCAACCAGGCCGGATATTGAACCTGCAAACCAGGGACGAACGTTCCCTTGACCAGGAATTGACCCTCTGGTGCGCGGGCTGTCGCTCTTCCCACTGAGCACACCAGCGAGGGCTCCTATTCTTAATTCTTGTGTAACACCGAACCCAGACTTCTACCCAACTGTTAAGTTCCTTAGAGACAAGGGCCTAGCCCATAGGCCTCAGCCCACAGTGAGCCCTCAGAAAAGATTTTTGTTGTGGGTAATGAGTATATTAATCAGAACCTCCTAGGTTATGAGAAACAGAAATGTGCCTGTTTTATTTTATTAAATAAAAGAGGAATTCAGCCTGCATAACTAAAACTCCCAGACTTTATCCGGAGACTTACTCTCTGTAGATTTTTTTTTTCTCTCTGACTTCCTCTGGGTTGGTTTCCTGGGTGGGCTCTCCAGCCTGCTGGCAAGATGGCCTCCGGGCTCACGTTCCATTGGCTGTGTACCTTCAGGGGAAGACAATTCCTTTTTTTAAGAGTCCCAGACGTGATTCTCATTGGCCTGGTTTGACTCACGTGCCGGTCCAGATTCAATCTTCATATCTAGGAAGATGGAATGCGCCTAGCCTGGAGCATCCCTAGATAGACGGCCAGGCTTGGGTGACATAAATACTGCTAGATGTAGGATGGGGTTGTCTTTCCCCAACCACATGGATTGGGGTGGTTCCCCAAAGAAAGTCACTGGCTGGGTGGGGAGTAGTTATGAAAAGAAAGGGGACTTGAGGATGGGTACACAAAACAAAAGATGTATACTAGGAGGATTTCCAGAGCTCAGCCTCAGCAGGGACCTTAAGATTCCTTAGGTCAGCTTGCAGATCAGAATCTCAGGGGACCTGGTTTGCCCTGCCTCAGGGGGAGGATGTGCTTTTGGGGCCTGAGCAGCTCTCCGGGGACAGAGCAGGGACATTACAATGAGGTGCTTGCTCAGTCCTGGCACTCACAAACTCGGGAAGATTGTGATTCAGTTGGCCCAGGGCAGTGGTTGGCAAACTCATTAGTCAACAGAGCGGCAAACCTCGGCTCGTGAGCCGCAGTGTGCCGACCCTTGGTCTAGGGTAAGACCTTTCTTTTTCAGGGCGCCAGGGGTGAGTCTTCTGCACAGTCACAGTTTAAAATTCTGCTCTAGGAAAGGATGTCCTACGGCAGCAAGAAGGACTCAGATCAGCTCTGCAGGACAATGTCCCCTGTGTTAGAACTGAAATGTTGCTCCCTCTCTGTGCCGATGGTCAGAAAAGGGTCGCTGGGGCTTGCTCAGAGGCCAAGGGTGGGTGGGTGGACTGTGGGTGACCCTGTGAGTAAAAAGCCCCTGAGAACAACAATAGCCACTGTTTATTAAATGCCAACTGTAAGGCGGGCACTGTGTGCGCTTCGGGACTTCACAGAAGGCAGTCCATTTAAGTTTCAGTCTTCATGATAATCCTTGATGTAGATACCATTAACATTAGCCCTGCTTTACAGTTGAAAGAAAGAAAGCAAGATACAAAAAGCCTGGGGAAGGCACCTCACCAGGGAGTGGCAAAATAGGCATCGGACGCAGAACCATATGGCCCTGCTTGGCTGGGCCTAGCTGCCCTGCGGGAGGCCTCAGACAGGCCCATCATCCTGCCCCTTTAACGGACAACTCCACGGGCAGTTGGTGGTAGTGGGTCCCCTACCCAGCCCCAGGCACTTGGGATGAGGAGCTCAGACCTAGAGCAGAGAGACAAGGGAATCCTGGCTCACTGCAGGGTTCCTTCAAAAGATTTTTATAGCCCTAGCTGGTTTGGCTCAGTAGACAGAGCGTAGGCCTGCGGGCTGAAAGGTCCCGGGTTCGGTTCCAGTGAAGGCACACACACCGGTGGTGGGCTTGATCCCTAGTACTGCAGGAGGCAGCCTATCAATGATTCATCGCTGATGTTTCTCCCTCCTCTCTGAATCAATAAAAGTATATTTTAAAAAAGATTTTTATTTTTAAAAATTGTGTGTGTGGGGGGGTGGTGGGGGTGGGGCGGTTACAGAGGGATGAAGCCCAAGAGAGTCATAAACTCCCCCCCCCCCATTAAAATCCCCTGACCCCGACTTTCTGAGGCTCTTTGGGTTCCTAGAGACCTTGACCTGCCCACTTCCCTCCAGGTGGTCACCAGCACCCTCCTTCCACATACACATCTTCTGCTTTACTTTCATTTTTTTTTCAAATGTATTTTTGTTGATTTCAGAGAGGAAGGGAGAGGGAGAGACAGAAACATCAACGATGGAAGAGAATCTCTGATCGACTGTCCCCGGCACTGGGGACTGAGTCCGCAACCCAGGCACGTGGCCTGGCCAGAATCGAACCTGGTTCATAAGTCCACACTCCGCCGCGGAGCCACCACGCCGGCCAGGCCAGGCTGCTTTCTTTTTAAATCCAGAAAAAACAACCCTTCCCCTGGATTCAGAGCTAGAGCTGGTCTTCCGCCCCCGGAATCCCTGCTGTCTTTGGGGGGTGCAGGCCGGGCAGGGAAGGGCTTCCCTGGTCGCGTCCGCTCCCCGGAGGCCGGCGGTAACGGTTCCGCCCCCGCAGCCTCTCCACCTCGGGGAGGGGAGGGGGTGCCGTCCCGCCCGGAGTCCGCGGCCCCGGCGGCGGCGGCGGCTCCCCGGGGACTGCGGGAGGCCGGCAGCGGCGCCTGCTCAGTCCGAGCTCACTGCGGCTCCCGCGCCCCCGCCCGGCCCGGCGCCCGGCCTCCCCGGAGGGGGAGCGGGAGGCGGCGGAAGAGCCCGCTCGGCCGGGGGCTCGGGAGCCGCGCCGGAGAGGGACCTCCAGGGGGCAGCACCAACCCGCTGAGCGGGTCCTCTCCACGCACCAGCCCGGGGTCCCCAGGCTGCCCGTGGGGAAGCCCCCTGTTCAGACTCCCGCCCGTCCACCCCACCTCCACCCGTTCTGGACAAGGATGGGAACGTCGCCCACCACCACCACCACCACCACAGGGTTCACCATTCCCTGGGGGAGGGAAAGGACTCAGGTCTCCCCGAGGGCAATCAGATTCCCTCATCCGGTCACCCAAAGGCGGCCTCCCTCCCGGAGGAGACCCCCTAGGGAATCGCCTTTCAGTTGTGGGTGGCCCAGAGGGATCCCCAAGCTCCAACATCCCCACTGGAAAATGTCCGAGAGGCTGGCACCCAAGGCAACGCGTGGGACCTCGGGAGCCATCTAAGCCATTATTCCCCAGCCTCAGGCCCCCGCGAAGACCCGGCCAGGCACCGCGGGGCGGGCAGGTGGAGGCCGGGGGTCAGGGCCCCGCCCCTCCCGGAGGGAGGCCTCTGACCCCGGGCCCCCGCCGCTCCTCCCCTCCGCTCCCGCTCGCTCCCACGGCCCCAGAGGCGGGCGGGCGGGCGGGCGCCGGGTGACGGCGGGAGAGCGCCGGCCCGGCCCGCCTCGCCTCGCCCCCGCCCCGGCCGGGCTTCCCCAGCCGGTCCCGCCGGGGAGCCTCGCAGCCGAGGCCTCCGCGCCCGGGCGTCCCCGGCTCTCTCTCGCGCGCGCGCCCGGGCTCCCGGCGGGGACCCGGGGAGGAGGGGGAGCCCGGAGCCGCCGGCGGAGGCCCGGAAGCGCCATATAAGGCGCAGGAAGGATCCCCCGCCGGAACAGCCCTTATTTGGCCCGCGCCTTATTTGGAGCGGCCCGATATGGGCCGGCGGCTTCCGGCGCCGGGAGGGGGCGGGGGGCGGGGGGAAGGGGCGGGGGCAGCGCCGGGATCCCGGGGCCGCCGGGACCCGCGGGCGCCCAGCTGCGGCGTGGGCCTCGGGCTTCCGCCAGGTCCGGGCTCCCGGGGGTGCCGAGCGCGGCGGAGGGCCCGGGGTGCGGGGTGGCGGTGCCCACCGGCCGGGGACCGGGGACCGGGGGGGGCTTCACGTCACTCCGGGTCCTCCCGGCCGCCTTTCCATATTAGGGCTTCCTGCTCCCCATATATGGCCATGTACGTCACGGCGGAGGCTGGCCCGTGCGGCTCCAGACCCTACAAATAGAGGCGGATCCGGGGAGTCGCGAGAGATCCCAGCGCGCAGAACTTGGGGAGCCGCCGCCGCGCCGCCGCCAGCGACCGCCGCCGCCGCCGCCGCCGCCGCCAGCTTCCGCCCCGCAGGACCGGCCACACCGGCCGGCGGGCGGCGAGGGCGAGCCCGGGGACTCCGCCTGCGCGCTCCGCAGTGCGCCCCGAGCCCCGCATGTGACCCGGCCAGGTTGCCCAGAGTGTGCCCCCCGCACCGCATCTCCAGCCCCGCGCCGCCCCCGGCCGCCCCCACACCCGCGCTCCTGCCCGCCCGTCTGGGATGGCCAAGGCCGAGATGCAGCTGATGTCCCCGCTGCAGATCTCTGACCCGTACGGCTCCTTCCCCCACTCGCCCACCATGGACAACTACCCAAAGCTGGAGGAGATGATGATGCTGAGCAACGGGGCTCCCCAGTTCCTCGGGGCCGCCGGGGCGCCCGAGGGCAGCGGCGGGAACAGCAGCGGCAGCGGGGGCGGCGGAGGCGGAGGGGGCAGCGGCAGCGGCAGCGGCAGCAGCAGCAGCAGCAGCGGCAGCGCCTTCAACCCCCAAGGGGAGGCGGGCGATCAGCCCTACGAGCACTTGGCCTCAGGTAAGCGGTGGCCTACGCCGAGGATTTAGCCCCTTCGCCTCCATCCTAGCCTCCATCCTACCCCCACAGCCTTTTGCAGGACCTCAAGGGTGCAAGTGGGGTTTCCCTCCTGTTCCTTGCATCTCTGGGTCATGTGTTCGAGAGGGATGCCTGGGGACATCCACCCCCACCCCTACCCCCCTCCTCACCCCCAGCGGCGCGCAGAGGGGCGAGCTTTTGTTTGGGGAGGAGCGCGCTGGGGCTGCGTGGGTGGGTGGCGGTGGGGGAGGGCTTGTTTTGATGAGGAGGACTGCGAGGCCCTCTCCCCCTCCCGAAAAGCTTGCCCTGCCCGCCGCCGGTCCCCAGGGGAGGGCTGTGGCCCGCGGCCAGGGATGCCCGGCTCCCGGGGCAGGGGATGCGCGCTGGCGGGAATCCCTGGGCCGCGCAGCCGCCGCCGCCGCCGCCGCCGCTGCGGAGCCGCAGTGGAGGGGGATTCTCCGTATTTGCGTCAGCTGCTGTTGAATTGGGTTCTGCCGCTGGCGCGGGTCCAGGAACATTGCAGTCTGCTGGTATCAATTATTAACCAGCCGGGCCGTCAATGGTCGCCGGCCCGACCTCTTGCCTGGCAGCCTCGCTCCTCCTCGTCCGTCCGTCCTCCAGTGATTGCTCTCCAGTAACCAAGCCCCCCCCCCCTCTTCCTCTTTCTCCTGCCAGAGTCTTTTCCTGACATTTCCCTGAATAACGAGAAGGTTCTGGTGGAGACAAGTTATTCCAGCCAAACCACCCGGCTGCCTCCCATCACCTACACGGGCCGCTTCTCCCTGGAGCCCGCACCCAACGGCGGCAACACCCTGTGGCCCGAGCCCCTCTTCAGCCTGGTCAGCGGCCTCGTGAGCATGAGCAACCCACCGGCCTCCTCCTCCTCCTCCTCGGCACCGTCCCCAGCAGCCTCTTCCTCCTCCTCGGCCTCCTCCTCGGCCTCCCAGAGCCCCCCGCTGAGCTGCGGGGCGCAGTCCAATGACAGCAGCCCCATTTACTCGGCGGCGCCCACCTTCCCCACGCCCAGCGCTGACCTCTTCCCGGAGCCCCCGGGCCAGGCCTTTGCAGGCCCCGCAGGCCCCGCGCTCCCGTACCCGCCGCCGCCGCCTGCCTACCCCGCAGCCAAGGGCAGCTTCCAGGTCCCCATGATTCCGGACTACCTGTTTCCGCCGCAGCAGGGGGACCTGGGCCTGGGCAGCCCCGACCAGAAGCCCTTCCAGGGCCTGGAGAGCCGTCCTCCGCAGCAGCCCTCGCTCACTCCCCTCTCCACCATCAAGGCCTTCGCCACGCAGTCGGGCTCGCAGGACCTCAAGGCCCTCAACGCCTCCTACCAGTCCCAGCTCCTCAAGCCCAGCCGCCTGCGCAAGTACCCCAGCCGGCCCAGCAAGACGCCCCCCCACGAGCGCCCCTACGCCTGCCCCGTGGAGGCCTGCGACCGCCGCTTCTCGCGCTCGGACGAGCTCACCCGCCACATCCGCATCCACACGGGCCAGAAGCCCTTCCAGTGCCGCATCTGCATGCGCAACTTCAGCCGCAGCGACCACCTCACCACCCACATCCGCACGCACACGGGCGAGAAGCCCTTCGCCTGCGACATCTGCGGGAGAAAGTTCGCCCGGAGCGACGAGCGCAAGAGGCACACCAAGATCCACCTGCGGCAGAAGGACAAAAAAGCGGACAAGGGTGGCGTGGCCTCCTCGGCCACCCCGTCCTCCCTCTCTTCCTACGCATCGCCGCCGGGGGCCGCTACCTCCTACCCCTCCCCGGCCACCACCTCCTACCCGTCCCCGGCCACCACCTCCTACCCGTCCCCCGGGCCCACCTCCTACTCCTCGCCCGGCTCGTCCACCTACCCGTCCCCTGTGCACAGTGGCTTCCCCTCGCCCTCCGTGGCCACCACGTACTCCGCCGTCCCCCCGGCTTTCGCGGCCCAAGTCAGCAGCTTCCCTTCCTCGGCCGCCATCACCAACTCCTACGGCGCCTCCACGGGGCTCTCGGACATGGCAACCACCTTCTCTCCCCGGACCATTGAAATTTGCTAAAGGAAAAGAGGGAGGAAAAAGGAAAAGGGAGGAAAAGAAACACAAGAGACTTAAAGGACAGCAGGAGGAGGAGGAGATGGCCATGGGAGGGTTTCCTCCTAGGTCAGATGGAGGTTCTCAGAGCCAGTCCTCCCACCTCTACTTGACCCCCAGGGGTCAGCGTGGAAATTCTGTTGGCCAACGATCCCTTCCGCCCTCTCGCCCTTCCTCATCTTCTCCCTTTGACTTCAGCTGCCTGAAACAGCCATGTCCAAGTTCTCCACCTCTATCCAAAAGAACTTGATTTGCATGGGTTTTGGATATATCATTTCAGTATCATCTCCGCCATCGGCCTGACGCCCCCCCCTGCCCGACCCCCGGTCCCTTCAATGCTAGAAAATCAAGTTGGCAAAATGGGGTTTGGGCCCCTCAGAGCCCAGCCCTGTACCCTTGTACAGTGTCTGTGCTATGGATTTTGTTTTTCTTGGGGTACTCTTGATGTGAAGATAATTTGCATACTCTATTGTATCATTTGGAGCTAGGGCCTCACTTTTGGGGGGAGGGGGTGGGGAGAAAAACCAAGCAAACCAACAATGGTGATCCTTTATTTTGTGATGATGCTGTGATGATTAAGTTTGAAGCTTTTTTTGAAACAGCAGTCCTTGGTATTAATCAGAGCATGTGTCAGAGTGGTGTTCCGTTAACCTTTTGTAAATATTGCCCGAATGTACTCTCACATGTGGCAAAATACGGTTTGGTTTTTCTTCTTCTTCTTTTTGAAAGTGGTTTTCTTCGTCCTTTTGGTTTAAAAGTTCCACGTCTTGGTGCCTTTTGTGTGATGCGCCTTGCTGACAGCTTGACATGTGCCAGTTTAAGGGACGTGCTCACCTCTAGCCTTAAGGGGGCAGGGAGTGATGGTTGGGGGAAAGCTTTGGAAGCAAACTAAGAAAGAGGGCTGAGCTGAGCTTCGGTTCTCCGGAATGTAAGGGGAAAAAAAATCTAAAAATCTGAACTCTCAAAGGTCTATTTTTTTAACTGAAAATGTAAATTTCTAAATATATTCAGGAGTTGGAATGTTGTAGTTACCTACTGAGTAGGCGGCGATTTTTGTATGTTATGAACATGCAGTTCATTATTTTGTGGTTTTATTTTACTATGTACTTGTGTTTGCTTAAACAAAGTGACTGTTTGGCTTATAAACACATTGAATGCGCTTTATTGCTCATGGGATATGTGGTGTATATCCTTCAGAAGAATTAAAAGGAAAATAAAATAGCTGTGGTTGAGCATATCTTTTCTGGGGTGGGGGTGGGCTCTGCAGTCGCCCTCCCTGTTGAAGGTTTTGAGGTGTTTTCACAGAGACAAGGATATTGCCACCAGAGTCATCATGCCCAGTGTATGTCATTGGAATGAATTCATTTTTAAACTTGATTTTAGAAAGGGAAGAAGGAGAGAGACGTCAATATGAGAAAGATACAGTGATTGGTTGCCTCCCATATGTGCCCTGACTGGGGACCGAACCCACAACCCAGGTATGTGCCTTGACCAGGAGTGGACACTGTGGCCTTCTAGTGCAGAGGACAGTGCTCCAACCAATTGAGCCATACCAGTCAGGGCTGGAATGAATTCTTTATAAGGGCTAGGTGTGTGGGTCTTTTTCTTCAGTATGTATTTTAAAATATATTTTATTGATTTTTTACAGAGAGGAAGGGAGAGGGAGAGAGAGAGAAACATCAATGATGAGGGAGAATCATTGATCGGCTGCCTCCTATACACCACCTACTGGGGATAAGCCCGCAACTAGGTCATGTGCCCTAACTATGAGTTAAACTTTGACCTCCTGGTTCATAGGTTAATAGTCAACCACTGAACCACACAGCAGGGCAGGGTCTTGTCTTCTTGATTCTGAACCTGTTCCTTCTCAATCTGGTGGGCTGCAGCTTTATCTTGGCTAGTTAAAGCTAAAGAAGGCCAGAGGTAGGGGTGGAACACGTGGTCAGAGGCAGAACTATTCTCCTGGCTCCAGATGTTTAGCCAGCCCCGCTCCCCATCTCTACCAAGGGTTGGGAAAAGCTATGTCCTTGGGAACTCTTGCCCATATGCACTTGGCAGGAGTTAAGGGGTGGTCACAGGGCTCTGGGAAATAGTAAAAGCTGGAGCTGACTCAGACTCTCCCTCCCATCCTCCATGTCCCCAGAAACCGGAGGGTGTTGAAGAAACTTAGAAGAGACGAAGGCCAGTTCTCAAGCCAAGAATCCTTCCAGGAAGAAATTTCATTACTTGCCAGCTGGAGCTGCCATCCTTGGCAGCTTCCGGGGGCATGAGACAGAGTGGGCAGGAGGCTGGCCTGGTGTTTACGGTTCCCATCCAGACCAAGTCTGTACTGTTTTGTAGGAGGCCTAAGAAGCTAGGTTCCTCTGGTCCCAGCCCATGACGTTCCACACTTGTGACTATAGCGATCCTTGTGGACTCACGAGCATCTTATACCCTGAGAGGCCTTGAGGTGGCCACAACAACAATGCAGACTGTCAGTTGGGGAAACAGAAAGGTAAGCCAAAAATTACAACATGGTGTTATGTTACATAACATGGGCAATTATGGGGCTCTCTGGGAGCACAGAGAAGGACACCCAACCCACCCCGGGGCTTAGGAAAGGTGGAAAAATTGAGTTGGGAAGGAGAAGTAGGAGTCAACCCGAATGACTTGCTTTGTGTCTGAGGTAGGAAGGGTATTGGTTGAGTTTTTGGCGGGGAAACTGATGGATGGATCACTGAATAGAAGCATTACCTCCAATCCTAAATCTTCTTTGAATTGATCAGACACCACCATCTATTACTCAGATGGGTGCAATAGTTTTGGTGTCCTGGAGTTCTGAAGCCTTGGGCCCCCTCCTCCCAACTTCTGACCCCCCAAATTAAGGACAACGAATAATTGCCCTCCCTACCTGGTATAGTTCTCAATCCTTGAATGAAGTCAAGGTCTCACCTGCCTCCACTCTTCTCTCTGAGGGTCTCTCCCACGTTACCCATGGACACCTTCTCCTGGGGCCAGGGGAATTCCAGCAATCCCCTGGAACTGGCCCAATTCTTTTTCTTACATTCCAGCCTTCCTGAACAACACCATTGATCTCTGCCTTTTCCCATGATACCAGACTCCTCAGCCTGGAGCGGGGGGAACCACGCCATATTCTCTAGCAAAGGGCATATCCTTGTGTGCCTCCAGGCAAAATTGCCAGGTACTGATGGGACAATATTTGCATTGGCACACCTCTTCCCAGCCCCACCCACCTCTCCCCATCTCACTCTAAGCCCAGGAACACAAGTCTATGCCTGTTATAAGATTCTTAAGAATTTCTCCCACATACTTCCAAGAAACAAAACATGGCAAGAATAATATATGAGAGAAAGAGCAAAGAGAATCTGTTCCTTTAAAGCAGAGGGGGGCGGGGGGGAGGGACCAAGATGGCAGCATAGGTAAACACCTAACTACAGCCTCGCATAACAAATTCAAAAATACAACTAAAATACAAAATGGACATTATCCAGAACTACAGGAAAGTTGACTGACTGGAAATTCTACAACTATAAGGAAAGAGAAAACCAGAAGGAAAATCAGAGGAGCTGTAAAAGCTTAAGGTACAGAGAGACACGATGTGCGTGTGGGGAGAGGACGGAGCCAGAAAGGAGGGGGCAGCTGAGTGCCTGGCTGGTATTCCCTAGCGGGAAGGAGACAAAAGCTCCAGACTGTGCTGAGCCCCAGTTCCAGGCCAGATCCTGGGGACCCAGACTCATACTGAGGGAATCTGGGCTGTAAGACGGAAACTCAGGAGAGCGGAGCGGCGAAAGGCAGAGCCCAGGAGGCGCGCACATGAATGTGCAGAGGACAGACTGTTGACTGTGCCACTGGATTGCCCTAGCGGGAAGGAGACAAAAGCTCCAGACTGCACTGAACCCCACTTCCAACCCCACTTCCAACTGCACTGAACCCCAGTTCTGGGCTCGTTGCAGGAGAGACTAGACTGTCTGTCTGGTATCGGGCGAAACTCGAGGGCACCTTTCTCTCAGAGGTGCTTGCAATGAGTATCAAAGGACACTGAGGAACACTGAGACTCAGGAACCTCATAGGGCGGGGCTGAGGGGAAACCAAGGTTGTAGGCCAGCCGTGGGCAAACTACGGCCTGCGGGCCGGATCCAGCCCATTCGGCTGTTCTATCCAGCCCATGAAGCCTAAAGAGCAGAGGGTTCTCTTGCTCTCCCCTCCGCTCCTTCACCAGCAGCCCAAGATGAGAGTGCCAAGATGAGAGTGTTCCTGCCCTCCGGTCCAGTTTAAGAACGCATTGTGGCCCTCGAGTCAAAAAGTTTGCCCACCCCTGCTGTAGGCTCTACCCTGAAACTCCACCCCTTCCAAGCTGAGCACAGAGGCTTTTGCAATTTTCTAAGTCTAGTCGAATAAGGCTGTCTCCCGGCATAGACACAGCTGATCCTCACAGCCAATTGGCCTGGAGGTCAGTTCCTCCCAGTGATACCAACAACAATCAAGACTTAACTACAACAAGGCTGTTCACACAGTCCACAAAGGGGTGCACCAAGAGTGTCCACCTCAGGTAACTGGGAGGCTGACCCACTGAACCATCTAGGACACCTTACCACAGAAAGCCACCCTACCAACTCAGGGAAGCAGCAAAAATGCCAAGACATGGAAACAGATCACAAACGAAAGGAATGGAGGACAACAAGCGACTGGATTTAGAGTTCAAAACCACGCTTATAAGGTTTTCAAGAATTTTCTAGAAAAGGCCGATAAAATAAATAAGACCTATGAGGATATGAAAAGGGATCAACTATAAATAAAGAATATATTGTCCGAAATAAAAGATATTATACAGAGTCCTAAAAACAGAATGGAAGATCACAAGAATCAAGTAAAAAATTTGGTACACAAAGAACCAGAGGACACTCCTCCGCAGAAGCAAGAAGACAAGAGAATCCAGAAAGTTGATGATAGTGTAAGAAACCTCTGGGGCAACTTCAAGTGAACCAACATCAGAATTATGGGGGTCCAGAAGAAGAAAGAGAGCAAGACACCGAAAACATATTGAAAGAAATAGTGACAGAAAACTTCCCCCACCTGGTGAAAGAAATAGACTTACAAGTCTAGGAAGCGCACAGAACCCCAAACAAAAGGAATCCAAAGAGGACCACACCAAGACACATCCTAATTAAAATTCCAAGAGCAAAAGACAAAGAGAGAATATTAAAAGCAGCAAGACAAACCCAGGCAGTTACCTATAAAGGAGCACCCATACAATTGTCAGCTGATTTCTCAACAGAAACTATGCAGGCCAGACGGGAATGGCAATAAATATTCAAGGTGATGAATAACAAGAATCTATAGCCAAAATTACTCTA
Source organism: Vespertilio murinus (assembly GCA_963924515.1). Taxonomy (NCBI): domain Eukaryota; kingdom Metazoa; phylum Chordata; class Mammalia; order Chiroptera; family Vespertilionidae; genus Vespertilio; species Vespertilio murinus. Next base: position 28,755,807 of record OZ004708.1, on the reverse strand, counting down.
CCCAGCAAAGCTATCACTCAGAATCGAAGGCCAGTTAAAGAGCTTCACAAAAAAAAAAAAAAAAAGCTAAAGGAGTTTCATCACCGCCAAACCAGAATTATATGAATTGCTGAAGGGGGTTCTTTTGGAAGAGGAAGAAAATAAAGATAAAAATTATGAACAGCAAATATGTAACTATCAACAAGTGAATCTAAAAACCAAGGGATTAAAAAAAAATCTGATGAACAATATTAACTGGTGAATATAATAGAATCAGAGGTCTGGAAGGGGAGTGGACTGACGATTCTCGGGGAAAAGGGGTGGGGGTGCGGGAAGAGACTGAACATAAACTGTGCACCTATGGATGAGGACAATGGGGGATGGGGAAAGGGCAGAGGGTGGGATGGGAACCTGGTGGAGGGGAGCAATGGAGGGGAAAAATATGAGGAACATTTATAATAATATGAACAATAAAGATTTATTTTTAAAAAATAAAGCAGAGGGTCTTGTATGCTATTACTGTGCTTCAGAATCAGATTCCCAGGTTATCTGATTCTTGAGGTCTGGGATGGGGTCCTGGAACTGGCCTCGGTAGCAAGCACCCCAGGCGATTCTGATGCAGATGGCTTGGTGAGCAATTCTGCCAAGGCTGCTAGCTACTTTTTATAAGTCCTGTCAGCAGGGTATCTTTAGGTTCTGACAGTCCAAACTCAAATTCCTTGGCATGGTTAAAATAGGCCACGACTCAAAAATTGCCCCATTTTATAGTCCTTGAATATAAAATAAAAGGAAAGTGTCCATTTTAACCCCTGCTCCTGTGAGGGAAATCTGAAACCAAGGGCATAGGGCAGTGCTGATAGATGCTATTATCACAAAGGGGAGAGACCCAGGTGATGTTGAGCAACTGATAGGTACCCGGGGACATTGTCCAGGGCTTCGGGAATGTGGAGAAGGATAGAGAGGAGTAAAGAGGTAGAGGTGAGAGGGTAGGGAACTCCTCCAGCAGAGGATTCTGAAGAAAAAGAAGGAACCAGGTCCTAAGGACTCTTCACTCTTCCTCCCAGGACCTGAGAGAAACTCCTTTCTCTTGAATTTCCAGAATGTTCAGACTCATTCATTTTCAAAGATTCTAAGCACCCAGGATGGCGAGCTTAGTCCGGTTGTCAGGCAGAGTTGTCTTCCTCCCCTCACTCTGAGCTCCCCCCACCTCGAGTCAGAAGTGGAGTCAGGATTGGGTACCCCAGGCTCAGAGGTACCCCTGCAGCATCACCCTCGCCCCATCTGTTCTTCCTGGGTCAGCCATACATAGGACAGTCTAAGAGGGGAAGATTGGGATCCCAGTGTCCTAAAGAAAATGAGGCCAAGTCTAAAAGAATCGGGTATTGAACAAATAAAATTAAAACATTTTACCCATACATCTTTGGTGCTAATAAGATTTTTGCACCCAAATAGCAAATCTAGCCCTCCACTTCAGTGATTTTTTTCTTCCCATCTCCATTTTCCTATTGCTAGAATCTAGGAGAGCCTTTTGAGGCAAAGCTGATTTGAGAAGTTCTCTTCGGTCAAGTTGGCGCAGCTCCACCGGTCCAGGTGAAAACTATCTCGTCTCCCCTTTCAGAGAGCTCTCTCCAACAAGCCCAATCTCCTCAGTGCTTAGGTTGTTTTATTATTATTTTAAAAACTTTATTAGAATACAATTGATATACAGTAAACTGTCCATATAAACTGTCCAACTTAGGAGTCTTTTTAAAATTATATATATATAATTTTACAGAGAAGAAGGGAGAGGGAGAGAGAGTTAGAAACATCGATGAGAGAGAAACATCAATCAGGTGCCTCCTGCACACCTGCTACTGGGATGTGCCTGCAACCAAGGTACATGCCCTTGACCGGAATCAAACCTGGGACCCTTGAATTCGCAGGCCGACGCTCTATCCACTGAACCAAACCAGTTAGGGCCGTGGTCAGCAAATTGTGGCTCTTGAGCCACATGTGGCTCTTTGGCCCCTTGAGTGTGGCTCTTCCACAAAATACCACGGCCTGTGCAAGTCTATTTTGAAGAAGTGGCGTTAGAAAAAGTTTAAGTTTAAAAAATTTGGCTCTCAAAAGAAATTTCAATTGTTGTACTGTTGATATTTGTCTCTGCTGACTAATGAGTTTGCCGACCACTGGTTACGGCATGGAGTCTTGATGTATCAGTACACAGGTGAAACCATCACCACAATTAAGATAATGAACCTATCCACCGCCTCAGAAACTTTCCTCCTGTCACTTGGTAATCATTCCTTCTTCCGCCGCTGTCCTCGGGCAACCACTTCACTGCTTTCTGTTGCCATATCGATTAGTTTGCCTTTCGAGAGTTCTCTATAAATGGAATAATTTAGTATGCATTCATTTTGGTCTGGGTTCTTTCACTTAGCATCATTTTGGTTTTTTTGTGTTTTGTTTTGTTTTAAATATATTTTATTAATTTTTTTACAGAGAGGAAGGGAAAGGGATAGAGAGTCAGAAACATCGATGAGAGAGAAACATCGACCAGCTGCCTCTTGCACAGCCCCTACTGGGTATGTGCCTGCAACCAAGGTACATGCCCTTGACCGGAATCGAACCTGGGACCCTTCAGTCCGCAGACCGACGCTCTATCCACTGAGCCAAACCAGTTTCGGCTTAGCATCATTTTGATTCACCCATGATGTTGTGTGAATAAATATTTCACTCCTTTTTATTGCTGAGTTCCATTCCCCTGGGTGGCTAAGGTGCAGTTTGCTTATCCTTTCACCTGTGGATGCATATCAGTGGGTTCCCTTCGGAGCTACTGTAAGCAGAGCTGCTGCGCACACCTGAGTACAAGTCTTTGTTTGGATGTGTCCCCATTTACTCCACAGCCTCCCACTCCGCTCTCTCCTCCCAGCACACCTCCCTTTCCTCACCTTGCTCCTACTCAAAGCAACAATCACCCATCTCACCCCCCACAACCACCACCACACCCCCCCCCACACACACACACACTCAGTCAGGGCCCAGCCTCCGAAGGGTTTGCTTCATTTAATCTTTCCTCCTATAAACAAAACCAGCCCCTTCATCATTTTTTATTGCTCTACTTCAAACTCCTTCCCGTTTGTTTATTCCTGCCTTGTAATGAGAAGTCTGGGACTAAGGAAGATGTGCTGTCATCATTTATTCAGCTTGGCAAAGGCATGTAAGTCCTTGGTGATACTTGTCTGAAGAGAAAGGCACCTGCTAGAGGGTGGGCTGCACATTGAAGAGGCACTGCTGCCTCCAAAGGAGGGAGGGGCTGAGGTCAGATGACGAGGGAGGTTACCCTGGGGAGACCGGTCCTAAGAGGCTATCTGTGCGCTTTGCCTTCTGTGACTGTCTTCTGAGAGTTCTTTCTGAGATGGCTTTTCGGGAACACAGACCCTACAAACCGGACAGTTGTCCCAAACCCTATAGCCTGCCCACCTCCGCGTTCAGAAATACTGTTGTGATCACAGCTTCTCTTTCTTCTCTTTGGGTCTCAGGAGCCTGGGGCTGTGGAGCAGCCTGAGTGAAAGGCTGAGGCCAGAGGACTGGTTTTGGTCTGTGTTCCCAATTCCGGTAAACTGGCCCTTGCTGCCCTCCCAGGTCTGTATTAAGGCTGGGACCGAGGGAGGGTGGCTTACTTTAGGAACAAGTGTTGGTGAAGATGTGGAAACACTGGAACTTTCCTGTGTTGCTGGTGGGCATGTAAAAAGGTAGCAATCACTGTGGAAAATGGTTTAGCTATTTTTTATAAAATGAAAAATACACTGATCATGTGACCAAGCAATTCACACTCCTAGGTACCCATCCAAGATAAATGAGAATGTGTTCATCTAAGTATATGATGCGAATGTTCATAGCAGCGTTATCCACAATAGTAAAAAAGTGAAAACAATGCTATGTCTGTTTCACTGGTGAACGGATAAACAAGAGGTGCAACACCCAAACAATTAAATACCAGGTGTGTGGGTAAACCTCAAAAATGTCATGATAAAGAAGTTAGGTGCATATTGTATGGTTGTGTTTATAGGAAATGTCCAGAAAAGGCAAATCCGTAGCTACAGAGAGTAGATTAGTAGTTGCCAGAGGCTTGGGGAAAGAGTAGGTTTTGACTGAGAATGAGCTTGTTATTTGGGGGATGATGCAAATGTTCTAAAAAAGGATTGTGATGCTTGAACAACTTTGCAAAGTTACTAAAGTCATTCAATAGTACACTTAAAATGGATGCCTTTTGTTGTACGCATCTGCTTGGAGGACACAGCCCTCTAAAATTATGGTGCTGATCTGCAAACTGGAGGCCAAAGATCAGGCCCCAGAGTAGTGGGGGAGAAGGCCTTCCTAATATTCTCATTGGAACTCGTTTTGAGGAAGGGAATTTAAGAAATCTGGGGAGAGCCCTAGCTGGTTTGGCTCAGTGGATAGAGTGCTGCAATGCCTGTGGGTTTGATTCCAATCAAGGGCACATGCCCAGGTTGTGGGCTCATCCCCAGTACAGGAGGCAGCCGATCAAATAATTCTCATTGATGTTTCTGTCTATCTATCTCTCCCTTTCCCTTCCTCTCTGAAATAAATAAAAATATATTTTAGCCAAAACTGGTTTGGCTAAATGGATAGAGTGTCGGCCTGCAGACTGAAAGGTCCCAGGTTAGATTCCGGTCAAGGCCATGTCCCTTGGTTGCGGGCACATCCCCAGTAGGATGATTCTCTGATCGATGATTCTCTCTCATCAATGTTTCTGACTCTCTATCCCTCTCTCTTCCTCTCTGTAAAAAAAGCAATAAAATTATATATATATATATATATATATATATATATATATATATATATATATAAATAGAATATATATAAAGAATTACCAATGAGTCCTGGGTGGTTTGACTCAGTGATAGAGCATCACTCAGTGATAGAGCCCATAATCCAAAGGGTCACAAATTATAGATTCCCAGTCAAAGGCAAATACCTCGATTGCAGGTTCAATTCCCAGCCCCAGTTAGGGCAAGGAGGAAACCAATCGATGTCTATCACATCGATGTTTCTCTCTCTCTCTCTCTCTCTCTCTCTCTCTCTCTCTCTCTCTCTCTCAGTGACTGCTTCTGATCCCATTACAGCAGCCTCAGAACCAATTTTGCCCCCTCAGCTTTATGATGACTCCCCCAAATCATCTCCTCCGAATCATCCTTCATTCTCTTCAGAGCCAGACTTCGTTTTGGGCTAATGAAACTACCAAGGTCCTTAGAATTTTCTTCTCAGAGCATGTTGGCTCCATCCAGAAAGAATTTGTTTTCAATCTCCTCGGGCCCAACTGTCAGGCTTCTTTCATAACTCGAGTCTTTAAGTTATTAATCCATGGCCTGCGGGTTCCCCATCAGCTTAATGGGGAAAATAATGCTTATTTTCTTCTTTTTCTAGAAAAGAAGAACATTACTTTTTTCTGAATATAGAAACACCTCACCTTTTTTACAACTTAACTTTGACACAAAAAAACCATACACTGGCCAAAACCAGTTTGGCTCAGTGGTAGAGCGTTGGTCTGAGGACTGAAGGGTCCCGGGTTCGATTCCGGTCAAGGGCATGTACCTTGGTTGTGGGCACATCCCTGGTAGGGGATGTGCAAGAGGCAGCTGGTCGATGTTTCTAGCTCTCTATCCCTCTCCCTTCCTCTCTGTAAAATATCAATAAAATATATTTAAAAAACAAAACAAAACCCATACACTGATGGAGGGAGAATAACCCATCACATGCTTTCCTGAGGGCAATTCAAGAGCATGCACCCAAAGCCTTATTGGAGTTCATGCCCTCAGACCTAGCAATCCTCCCAAGACTGCTGTTAATTACAGTAATATTTGTAATGGAGGAAAGCTGGCAACAACATGAGTGCCCCATGGCTGGTGGCTGAGATCAATTGTTAGACGAAGGACTACTATGCAGCCATTACTATAAATCATGTTTTGAAATAATTATTGACCTGAAAAAAAATGCCCACCATATAACACGAAGTGATAAAGTAATATATAAAACTTTCTATATGGCACGACTCCAGTTTTATACAATACATACTAAGGCACTTACATATACATCAAATGTTAATAGTTGTTACTTCTGGTGGGATTATGGGAAATGTTTATTTCATATTTTGTACTTCACTGTATTTTCAAATGAGATTTATTATCAGAAGATAATTATTCTATGTATGAAAGAAAAACATAAGGCTAGGCAAGCAAATAATTCTTCTTTTTTGGGGGGGCTGGGGAGGTGACTTAGACAGCAGGAATTTCTTTCTCACGGCGCCGGAGGCTAGACGTGCACGATCAAGGTGCCGCCGTTCTATTTTCCTCGGAGGCCTTTCTGCTTGGCTGCCCTCTTGCTGCCTGTGACCTCCCTCTGTGCACCGGCTCCTGGTGTCTCACATTATTTTCCAGAATCTGTGTGATGTGGAGGTCTTTTCTTTCTTCTTCTCCTTCTTCTTTTTTTTTTTTTTTGTTGTTGTTGTTGATATCTGGGTCTTTAAGAAGATTCTGGTGGAATATTCCCTCCCCTGCAGATACCTGCCCCTTCAGCCATAAGGCATAAAGGAAGAGTGCTAAAAGTAAAGAAGGGAGGGATCTTCTAGGAGCTCAGGCCTCCAGGTTCTTGGCTGAAGGGACACACTTGGCTGTTAGTAGTGCCTGTAGGTGGGTGGTCTGTTGGGGCAGGATAGAAGAACCAGTGAGCTGCTGCTGGCTTCTAAATTTGGGGGCTGTACATTTGTGTGTGTGTTTTTTGTTTTTTTTAAATATATTTTTATTGATTTTTTACAGAAAGAAAGAGAGAGGGGTAGAGAGTTAGAATATCGATGGGAGAATCATCGATCAGCTGCCTCTTGCACACCTCCTACTGGGGATGTGCCCGCAACCAAGGTACATGCCTTGACCGGAATCGAACCTGAGACTCTTCATTCAGCAGGCCGACACTCTACCACTGAGCCAAACTGGTTTCGGCCATTTGTGTGTGTGTGTGTGTGTGTGTGTGTGTGTGTGTGTGTGTGTGTGTTTTAAGTCAGAAAGGGTAGTTATTTTATTAGATCATCAAGCTCCCTCAACTACTTCTTTGAGAATTCATGAGATCTTGCTCTTATCTCAGAATGATGTCTCAAGTAACCTCGATCAGAACGTTAAACCTAAGGGAAGGTAGGGGAGGGTGGGGGTAAGGGGAAGAGATCAACCAAAGGACTTGTATGCATGCATATAAGCCTAACCAATGGATACAGACACCAGGGGGGTGAGGGCATGAACGGGGGGGGGGATTTGAGGGGTAATGGGGGAATAAGGACACATGTAATACCTTAATTAATACGGAAATTTAAAAAAGAAGCAATCAAAGAGTACACAGCCAAAATAGTGTCAATTTAAAATATTATAAAGATGTAGCAGACAATTAATTTAAGAACTACTCCTTCTAGATCTCTTTTGGTATTTGAGGCTTTGTGAGTTTTTATGAATGTGTACTTTGTGTGATCTTTATGTACCTTATTTTGTATTCTTATTTTAAAAGAGGGCCCCTCAAATTGTGTAAGCTTCAGGAAGCCATTAAACCCAGATTCACCCCTGGCAATGAGTATGGTTTTAGATTTTCTTGTGATGCTTGCTCCTAGCAGATTCATTAATCTCTGCATTTTACCAAATTCTCATCCCACTTTCCCCTACTTCTTTGCTCCCTTATAAAAAAAATTTAAAAAAAGGAATGATGTCTCTATCTCCATTACACACACACACACACACACACACACACACACACACGCACACACACACGCTCGCGCTCGCGCACACTACAAGGCTCAAAGCCTTTCTCCTAAATTTCTTTCTTCTGCTTATTCCTGAGTTGGTATTAACCAGGTAGTCTTGTTGGTTATTCTTGGATTAGATTGTTTGCTTTGTTTGTCTGGATTGAGTGGGCTCTCTTGGAAGGAAGATCCCAAATCTGGATAACTTTCTTAGAACCGTCCTCAGCACTGGACCATCCAAAGTCTGTGCTGCTCCTTCGGTCACTCAGTCATGTGTCAAATACTGATTTTAGCTGAGGTTGGTTTGGCTCAGTGGTAGAGCATCGGTCTGCGGACTGAAAGGTCCCAGGTTCGATTCCGGTCAAGGGCATGTACATTGGTTGTGGGCACATCCCCGGTAGGAGGTGTGCAAGAGGCAGCTGGTCGATGTTTCTCTCTCATCGACGTTTCTGGCTCTCTCTCTCTCTCCCTTCCTCTCTGTAAAATATCAATAAAATATATTTTTTAAAAATACTGATTTTATATCAGGCCATGAGCATGTAAAGATAAACAAGATTGCGTCTGGGGCAGCAGAGGATTGGGAGGTGGTGGTGGTGGTGGTAGAATTAGAAATAATTACCTTCCAGTGTGATGACTTAGAGGTGTATCTGGAACAGAGAATGACTAATTCTCACAGAGGAGGAGGAGAGAAACAGGTCGCAGGAGGAAGCTTGGGAGTTCACAGGAGGATTTCAGGCAGAGGGAGCACCGTGTGCGAAGGCAACGATGTCCGGGGATGAGTGGCGGGGTGGGGCGGCGAAGTCAGGAGAGGAGGGACAGGAAATGCTGCTGGAAAGGCAGGTTGGGGCCATATTGGGAAGGTTCTACTTTTCTTTTAATTGATTTGAGAGAGAGAGGAGAGGAAGGAAGAGAGAGACGTAGCTTTGTTGTTCCACTTATTTATGCAATCATTAGTTGATTCCAGGGATCAAACCCACAACTTTGGTGTACAGGGACGATGCTTCACCATCATTACTACTTGCCACTGCTGGTTCTACTTTTCTTAGAAGCAACAAGGTCTCAAGGAATGTTATAGAGAAGACTGACATGGCACCCGTGGGGATGCAGCATCAAATCCCACCACCAAAAAACCCCCCAAAACCAAGACTGACAACTTAATCTGAGCATGTTTCCAGGTGCTGGAAAGTTATTCTCTGCTCCATACACACTTCTAAATGATCACACTTCCTCCGGCCTCTTTGGGAGGGTCCTGGTGCCCCTGGTTCACTTCCAATGTAGTTACTGCAATAATGAGAGTAATGACAAAAAATAATTGGGGCTGGTCACTTCAGGTTTTATACATGCTCTTTAATTTCAGCTTTCAATAAAGTAAGAATCACCTTGAACTCAATTACTCAATATTAGCTCATTTTCTTTCAAATACTAGTAAGATACAATGTCTAAATATGATCTGATCTCATGGATATTCGCTTTTTTTGTTGTATAAAATTTCAGACACAAAAGTAGGCGGGAATAGTGTAATAATCCTCTCTGTATCTGTCAAGCAGTTTGACAATTGTCAGTTCACAGCGGTCTTGTTTCGTCTATAGCAACGGTCACCAACCTTTCAGACCACACAGACCACCGGTTGGCAACCGCTGGTCTATACCACACTCGTTCCTCCTTGCCACGGCACACTGGATTGCTTTGAAGCAAATTCTAGATGTTATGTCATTTCAACTGTAAACACTTGAGTATATATATATATTTTAAATTTTTATTTTATTGCTTAAAAGTATTACAAAGAGTAGTACATATGTCTCCTTTTTCCCCCCACTGACCTACCTTCCCCCGGCCTCCCTCCCCCCTCCCTGCACATGCCCTCACCATCACCCCCACCCCAGTGTCTTGTGTCCACTGGCTATGCTTATATTCATGCACACAAGTCCTTCAGTTGATCTCTCTCTCTCTCTCTCTCTCTCTCTCTCTCTCTCTTTTTAAAATATATTTTATTGATATTTTACAGAGAGGAAGGGAGAGAGATAGACAGCTAGAAACGTTGATGAGAGAGAAACATCGACCAGCTGCCTCTTGCACACCTCCTACTGGGGATGTGCCCGCAACCAAGGTACATGCCCTTGACTGGAATCAAACCTGGGACCTTTCAGTCCACAGGCCAACGCTTTATCCACTGAGCCAAACCAGTTTCGGCTCAGTTGATCTCTTAACCCCTCACCCCCATATATCTTTTTTTTTTTTTAATGGAGAAAGCTTTTATTTTATTTTATATATTTTATTGACTTTTCACAGAGAGGAAGAGAGATGGATAGAGAGTTAGAAACATCGATGAGAGAGAATCATTGATCAGCTGCCTCCTACACACCCCCCCTATTGGGGATGTGCCCACAAACCAGGTACATGCCCTTGACTGGAATCGAACCTGGGACCCTTCAGTCCGCAGGCCATCACTCTATCCACTGAGCCAAACCGGTTTTGGCCCAGATATATCTTTAAATTATTTTTAAGTTCTTTTTTATTGAATCAGGACCTAAAAGAGACTGTACTTTGCATTTGGTTGATAGGTTTTAAGTTTCTTTCATTCATAATGGTTCCCATTGCTACTTATTAATTGAAGAAATCAGGTTATTTGTTCTGAAGAATTCCCAACTTCTGGAATTTGACAGATTGCACTTTCCCCGCTCTGTAATGTTCTTCTACCCCATGAATTTCCTATAAACTATGTGTTACATCTAGAGGTTTGATCAGATTCAGATTTACTTTTTACGTGAAGCGATGTTTTTGCTATTATAACATAACAAGAGGCACATAATTTTTAGTTGGATCTCTAATTTCTTACATGATTTTTTAAAATTGCGGTATAATTAATATAACATAAAATTCTCCATTTTAAAGTGTATAATTCAATAGTTTTCACTATATGTACGATGTTGTGCAATTATTGCCACTGATTTCAGGACATTTCCATCACCCTCAAAGGAAACCCCCTACCTGTTAACAGTCACGCTCCATGCCATCCCAACTCCCAGCACCTGGAAACCCGTAATCTACTGTCTGTCTCTATAGATAGCGATTTGATTTGCCTATTATGGACAACAAAAGATGTAGCTTTTTGTATCTGACTTGTGGTAAGCATAATGTTTTTAAGGTTCCTCTATATTATAGCATGCATCATTTTCCTTCCTTCCTTCCTTCCTTCCTTCCTTCCTTCCTTCCTTCCTTCCTTCCTTCCTCCCTTCCTCCCTCCCTCCCTCCCTTCCTTCCTTCCTTCCTTCCTTCCTTCCTTCCTTCCTTCCTTCCTTCGCCGAATAATATTTCACTGTATGGATATACCACATTTTGCTTACCCATTCATCAGTTGATGGACATTTGGATTGTTTTCATTTTTGGTTATTATGAATAATACTGCTGCTATGAACATTATGTATAGGTTTCTAAGGGAAGGTATGTTTTCAATACTCTTGGGTGGTTTCTCTTTTTGTGATGTTCAAGTTGATTGGTGGGTTCAAGTATTATTGGTATTTTAAAGTTCCCCTCAATCTTTCACCCCGGGGTCTTAGAAATTCCCAATGATTGCTGATCCATATCTGAATCCATTGTCTCATTAGAGGTTACAAAATGGTGATTTTGTAACTCTATCATTCTTTTTGCATTTATTAGCCAGAATTTGTCTATAAAGAACAGACACTAAATCGTAGTTGTAAAAAAAAAAACAAAACAGGATAAATACTTGACTGCTTTATTTTGTTTATCAAATAATGATATTTTGTACTTTCCTGTATGGAACCCTAATAAACTCTGGGTCTCTATATGGTTAAAGTACTACATGGAGTTGCAAATAAAGAATTATTATCCTGGATCATAATAAAAAAGTTATTTCAATCTCTACTTGGGGAATCCATTTAATGCCCCACAGCAATGCTAATATTTCATAAAATTCCTCCTACCTTTCCTTTCTAATGGGCCTCTTTCCCTTCTCCCTTCCCCTCCCTAGCTCTTTATTATATAGATCAACTTCGCCTCTCAGCCCGAGTCCTTCCTCTCCCAGCCTCCCAGGCTCTCCTTCTCTCTCTCTCTCTCTCTCTCTAACCAGTACCCCCATCCCTCACCCCCAATCTGATTCTACATACAAAAGATCCAGAAACTAAGCTGGCAGAGACCAAACTCTAAACTGGAAAGTAAGTCCGAAACCTTACTTTCGCTCAGTGGATAGAGCGTCGGCCTGCGGACTGAGGGGTCCCGGGTTCGATTCCAGTCAAGGGCATGTACATTGGTTGCAGGCACATCCCCAGTAGGGGGTGTGCAAGAGGCAGCTGATCGATGTTTCTCTCTCGTCGATGTTTCTAGCTCTCTATCCCTCTCTCTTCCTCTCTGTAAAAAAAAAAAATCAATAAAATATATATATTTTTTAAAAATAAACTGGAAAGTAGGATTGTATTTTGAGCTGGAAACCTTCTGGGGGAGGGTAAGGGGAGAGAAAAGAGGGAGGAGCACTCACACTAACAAATCTTTTATTTCCATCACTTGTACTTTCTGTCATGAACACACAGCACATATGGTGGGACACAAGATAAATACATAAAAGGCTCTAAAAATAAAAGATGGCAGGGAAGGAAATGAGCACTCCTCTTTTTCACTTTCCAGTTCCCCTTCCTCTCCAGACAGACTGACTGCTACCTCCTTGACTTCTCCCAGGGAAAGTGAAAGGGAACCTTTCCTCTGACTCAGGATTCCGAGTGTGTGTGTGTGTGTGTGTGTGTGTGTGTGTGTGTGTGTGTGTCCGCACCCAGCCTGGTGGGCGGGAGCAGTGGAGTCTGCTCCGGTCACAGAGCGGGGGAGCCTGCGGGCTGCAGAGGCTGCTGCTGGCGTTCTCCCCGGTGGAAACCGCTGGGCTCCCGTCCTCTTCCCCAGGAAGCACCACCCTGGGTCTTCAGGAGACCTCCTACGGGCTGTTGGATTCATACCCGTGTGCATCTCAAGGCCTGGGGAGGGCAGCGAAGCTCCCTCAAGGTTCCCTCCTGTTGGAGTTCGCCTTGGGGACAGCCGCCGTGCCAAGGTACAGGGCCCCCAGGAACGCTCGGGGGGCCAGTCTGAGTTAACAGGCGAGCACTCCCCGCCAGGCTGCCACTTGTGGGGCGAGCACCAGCGGGATGAAGGTGTGGGCAGGTTTCTGTGGTCTCGGCCTATGGGAGTGGGAGCCCCGGAAGGGGTGGAGAAGACTTGGTGGCAGCCTAGCAAAGTGGTGAAGCTCTGTGGTCCCACATGCCAATCCTAATCCCTCACGCTGCCGCTTACGCTACTGAGTGATCCCGGGCGAGTCCCCCACTTCCCTGGGCCTCGGGTCTCACTCGGAGAAGATGGGCATCATGGTTTCAACGCATGGGTTTGCAGTGAGGATTAAATGAACTGTCTGTAGCATGCCCGGCCCAGTCCCATTCATTATGGAGAAGCCCATAAACATCTCTAAAGCAGCAACATGGTAGGATCTGAGGGGATTAAATCGGATAATTAATGAAGTGTGATTGACACCTGTAAACAGTAGCCATTAATACTACTGTTTTGCTGGAGGTCACAACCTGATAGTCCCCTGCTCCTTGCTGCTTCCTCACCTGTTCCAGTTGCCAGGATATGACTTTTCTCATCTTTTTAGACAGAAGACTCCCGGAAAGAAGAATGACACCCAGAGCCCTGGCTCAGTGAGCGTATCGTCTCTCCACACCCGAAGGTCTCGGGTTCCATTCCCAGTCAGGGAACATGCCTGGGTTTCAGGTTCAGTCCCAGGTAGGGGTGTGTACGGGAGGCAACCTACTGATGCCTGTCTCTCCCTTGCTGTTCCCCTCTCTCTAAACATCAATAAAAAAAATAAATAAATAAATAAAAGGATACCCAGGAAAGAGCTCATGAGGCGAGGAGGAGATGCAGAGGTCTCTCTGCCTCCCGCCACCTGCCTCTCCTTCCTTCCCGCAGCACTCACACCCAGGGCTCTCCCCCTGGCACCTCTCCCGGGCAAAGCTCTGGCCCAAGGGTTCATTCAGCGACTTGTATAATTTCCAGAGGATCAGTATTAATCTTCTCCGCCTACAAGAGGAGTGGCAGCTCGAAGCCAAGTGCTTCCCAGCCAAGGGAAGAAATAGAAGTTTTCCCGAGTCTCTCTCTGTCTCCCCCGCCCTGCCTTTTGCGGGGGAGCTGAATGCGCTCATTCTGGAGGGACCAAGGGAAGCCTGGGCGGACTCTAACGCTATTTTGCCCAGACGAAGCTGGCAGCTGGGAACCACTCTCCCTCGGCTGGCCCTCTGCTGGGGAAACTCCGCCACACAGACGAGACAGCTGGCGGGGGAGGCTTCTGAGTTTGAGGACGCTGCTGCTGCTGCTGCAGTGCCGAGCCGGCCAGCCAGGACCCACAGGACTGCGCTGCCACGGAGCCCGATGCCCATCTGGTTCCTAGAGCTCCTAGAAGGCGACGGGGGAGGATTTCTTCCTCAGGGACACGGCAGCAAATACAAAGGAAGGCACGATTTAGTGGGAGTGTGGGCTGGGAATCCGAAGACCTGGGCTCTAGTCCTCAAGCCACTGACCACTCCACGGCCATGTGACTTGGGGTCAGGTTGCGTTAAGATCTTTGCCTAGATTTTAGTTTCCCCGTCGGTAAAATGAGTGGCCTACTTCCTCCCTCATAGGACGGTGGGAATGAACTCCTTGAAATCATGTATGGAAATCTGGGACAAGTGAGATGGTTAATAAGTGTCCATTTTGCCAAAACCGGTTTGGCTCAGTGGATAGAGCGTCAGCCTGCGGACTGGAAGGTCCCAGGTTCGATTCTGGTCAAGGGCATGTACCTTGGTTGCAGGCACATCCCCAGTAGGAGGTGTGCAAGAGGCAGCTGGTCGATGATTCTCTCTCATTGATGTTTCTCTCTATCCCTCTCTCTTCCTCTCTGTAAAAAAATCAATAAAATGTATATTTAAAAAAAATAATAAGTAGCCATTTATCCCACAGAGGAGCTAAGGAGAAAGGAAATCGCTGGATTACAGAGGCTTTATGGGTGATCAGCTTCTACAGAAGCAAGCACCAGCATCCCGCCGTCTGCTGGGTGCCTGGTTTTAGCGAAGATGAGTGTTTCCCATTCCCCACGTGACCCGGAGAGGCTCCCTAAATACCCTGGGGTCCCAGGACTGGTTTCTCCGGGAGGGTGAGGATCACCCCACAGGGCAGAAGGAACCTGTTCCTCAGAGATCCAATCAGCATCTCCTTTAAGCCCTTTCCTGTTCCCCCTCCCTCCGTGAACCAGCCCATCTTCTGTGCCCCCGGCACTGCACCCCCATTCTGGGGGAGGCCAGGATGACACAGCTCCTTGTCTCCCTGCGATCTCCAGTGCAGGGAAGGAGCTATGTCTCTGCTGGAATGGAAAACATCCTTGAGGGCTGCAACTTAGACAAGGAAGGTTACCATGCCAACCACAGCCTCCTTGTCCAACAAGGATGAAAGAAAACAAGGCCGGGGTGAGGCACATCTATTGTGTGCGCGTCCACAAATGTGCCCGGAACCTCTCGGAGCGGCGGTAACCGGTGTTCAGCAGGACGGAGCTGCCCTGGGAGGCAGGCAGGCTCGGGTTGGATTTCGGGGGGACTCCCGGACCCGCAGCACCGAGGAGGGCAGGGCAGGGCCGGCCCGGAGGATTGGGAAATGCTTTTCTGGGGTTGATACCCATCTCCTGTTGAAATGTGTGGGTGTGGTACTGCAGCAGGCGTGGGAGGGCAAGGTGTCCCAGATATCAGGTTCTGCCTGGGATGGGAACTTCCACTTCCTCCAGGTTCTTTCTGCCCTTTCCAGACACGCAGGTCACCGAGGCTCTGAGGGAGGGAGGGCGGGCAGGTCACTGGGATGGAGAAAGGGGAGCATCGGGGCCAACGCCTGCCTCCGGTTAAGGCACCAGATCTTGGCAGTTAGGCCCCACAGAGGCCAAAGAAGGGGCCGTCTTCCCCAAGGGGCAGGTTTCCAGGAAGGAGGGCCAATCAAGGACTCCCGCCTCTCACACCTCCCCCTTCCCACGCCCACGTGGGAACGTGCACAGGAACGGACATTAACGAAGCACCTACTCCAGGTCAGGCATTGCACACATTTGATCTGATCTGATCTGATTTATCACAGCAACGCTGCAAGTCAGGAATGATTGATTACCCCCCGTTTGCTGCCCAGGAAGCGGGGTTCAGAGAAGGAAAGGCCCTTTCTCAGCACCAGCCCCTGGTCAGGGGATGAGCTGGGGCTGGAGCTCCCTCTGGACGCCACAGCCTGGAAAGGAAAACTCTGGGTTCACGGCCGCCCTATCTTCTTCTGAAAACATCTCTTCTGAACCCGTCAGCCCCCCCAGAAGCCGTCCATCCGTTCGAGCTCCCCGGCCCTGCATCCCCCGGGGAGAGGCTAGCGGGACACCGGCACAGGGGACGGGGAACACTGCCGCCCCCCTGTGATGGCGAGGGCGCCCGGGTGCCACTGCGGCCCGGCCGCTCCGGAGGTGCCCAGAGGGCATCCTCCCGGTTTATCCCCCCCATCGAGCCTCGGACCCGGAATCGGAGGCTCAGAGGCCGCCGAGTTCCCCCGGGGCCTCGGAGCGAGTGCGCGGAGGAGCCGGGGACCCCACTCGTCCCGGTCGGGCGTCCCAGCCGGGCTGCACCCGGGACCCCGGAGCCCGGAGCCCGGAGCCCGGAGCCCGGTTCCCCTCCGCGAGGCGCGGGGAAGGCCAAGGCGCAGGGGGCGGGGGGCGGGGAGGGGGCCGGCCCGCAGCCGGGCGGGGGCAGGGAGGGGGCGGGGGGACCGGGGAGGCGCTCGGCGGCGGCGGAAGCGCCTCCATCGCGGGCGGGCTCCGGCTCCCCGCCCCGGCCCGCCCCCGCCCGCCCCTCGCCATGTTTGGCGCTTCCTCCCGGGACCCTACAAGGCGCTTCCTCCGGCGGAGGCCCATACATGGCGCTTCCTTTCCGGCGCGCCTGGCGGGCGGCCCGCGGGCGGCGGCGGGCGGGAGCCGGCCCTCGGCGTCCGCCCGCCCGGGAGCCCGCGGCCCGGAGCGCCGCCAGGGGGGGGAGGCCGCGGGCTGGGAGCGCGGCCAGGGCCCGGCGGGTGGACGCGGGGCCGCGGGCTGGGAGTCCCCGTGGGCACGGCGCCTCCTTCCCCCCCAGAGGCTCTGGGGTTCGCACAGCCACCCCAACCCCCACCCCCTTCCCAACCCCCGCTCCCTGTCCTGTCCTCCTTCCTCCCAGCCCGGACGCAGCACCCCTGCAGGAGGGAGATCCTTCCGCAGCTCCAGCTCAGGGCCTGAAGCCCAAATCCCCAAGCCCCAAGCCTTATGCTCCTGCCCTGGCCTTTTGCACGTTGGTCTCAGGTCTGTCTCCCTTCTTCCCTCCTGGCTGTGCCTTTCCTGAAGCCGTCCCCGCTGTCCGGAATGCCCTTCCCGCATCCTGGGCCCTTCCCGCATCCTGGGAGACCAGCTCCATCCTCTGCTTGGTTCAGATGCCTGGCCGCCTGGAGACCCTCCCCGCCCCACGCCGCAGGCCTGTGAGGCACTTACACAGGATCCTGTGCACATCGTTTGCTTATTGAGGCTGCGAGGGGATCTTCCCCTCTCTGGGCTCCTAGTGGCGGCGAGCTCAGGGGGAGCTGTCACTGTGTCTGAGCAAGGGCAAAGGGAAAGGACCTGTGTTCAGGCCGGCCGCAGGCCTTTCACCCTGCACCGGGGCCCTACTGCCTCTGCTGGTCTCCCTGCGGTTTGGAGGGTCAAGAGCCAGGTGGGAGGGGTAGAGTGTGGGGAGCTGGAGCTGGCGGTGGGGCTGAGGTCTGGATGCAGGGCAACCCGGGTGCCCCCACCACCCCGAATAGCCTCCCTCGCTCAGCCTGACAACCCAGGTTTACCCTTGCTGCATGCACCAGCAAGCCTCCACAAGCCCTCCCTAGAACACTTCCCCAGACTTAGACCCGGCCCAGCCACACGTGACTGCACTGTCCTATCTGCCAGGAGATGAGCAAAGGTCACAGAGAGACACCAGACCTAAGCAGAGTTCCTAAACCCCAGCCTCCAACTCTTCCAGAAATGCAACATGTCACCAGAGGACAGCCATTCTGTTGGACTATCCTGTGACCCCCTGATTGTTGTGCCTGGGGTGAGGCAGGGAAAGAGAAGCTCAGAGTTTGGGACAGAGTCAAGGAATATGCCAGGGAGGAGTTTCTAGTGCCAAGCAGCTGTTGGGCTTGATCAAGAATAAAATCAGCCGAAACCGGTTTGGCTCAGTGGTAGAGCGTCGGTCTGCGGACTGAAAGGTCCCGGGTTTGATTCCGGTCAAGGGCATGTACATTGGTTGCGGGCACATCCCTGATAGGGGGTGTGCAAGAGGCAGCTGATCGATGATTCTCTGTCATCAACATTTCTAGCTCTCTATCTTTCTCCCTTCCTCTCTGTAAAATATCAACAACAAAAAAAAAAGAATAAAATCAGCCAAAACCGGTTTGGCTCAGTGGATAGAGCGTCGGTCTGTGGAATGAAGGGTCCCAGGTTCGATTCCGGTAAAGGGCATGTACCTTGGTTGCGGACACATCCCCGGTAGTGGGTGTGCAAGAGGCGGCTGGTCAATGTTTCTCTCTCATCGATGTTTCTAGCTCTCTATCCCTCTCCCTTCCTCTCTGTAAAAAATCAATAAAATATATTTTTAAAAAAAGAATAAAATCATTCGCAGGCTCCCAGTATTTGGCTTCACACACACACACACACACACACACACACACACACACACAGACACAGTGGGGTAAGGCCAAAAGATGAGGAACTTGTTGGTCTCTTGGGTCCCAGGTCAGCCGAGGGTCTGTGTGTTGGCTGCATGGAGCGGAGATGATCTGTAAAGTCCAGAACTGAAGGATTAGGGGTTAGGTTTTGGGGAAAAAAAGCTAGGTCTCAAGGCCTGGGCCGCCTACCCTAGGCTAAGGATGCCTCTGGCCTGGTTTTCCCACCGAAGGCTGCAGGCCCCCAGCAGCCTCCTCCTCCCAGCTACCATCTAGCATTGTGGGTAATGTAGTACCGAGCCAGCTTCTCTCTGGAACTAGTTCCCACCCTCCCACCCTCCCTCTCTTTCCCCCCTGCCAGCTACCACCCCCTCTGCTCCCGGCTGAGGGCAGCCCGGGGTGAGAAGGCGGTGCCTGCCTCTTGCAGGGCTGGGAGATCCCCAGCTGGAAACCAGCGAGCTATTTATAGCTGAGCCCGCGGAGGAGGAAGTCCTTGGAGGAGCCGGGTAGCTCCCGCAGCCTCTGCTCCGGCTGCAGAATTTGCAGATCTCTGCTCGGTAGGCCTGTGGCCTGTGTTCTCTTCTGGGTGAGAGGGCTCTGAGCTTTAGAAACACTTAGGAAGCAGTAGGGGTCCTGGGAGCTCCCTGCCTTGAGAGAGAGATACTGCCTCTCCTCAGTGGGAATGGTTGGAAGCTGAGACTTTTTGCAAAAAAAAAAAATAAAAATAATAAAAAAATAAAAATAAATGCCAACATGATAGTTGTCTGGTATGTGTATGTATTTTTCCTCTCTGTTTTCCTATGCATGCCTTTCCAATCGAATTATATTCCCTTTAAGGACAGGAACTAAACCCTTGTCTTCTTGCCAGTGGCACCAACCCCATCTCCATGCTGTTAACAAGCGAGTGATCATGCCAAAAGGAAAACCAATCCCTCCTGCCAAGACTGGGCTGGGTGTGACTTTTGTTCCCCAGATCTCTGCCCAGTGCCCGTGTCCTTCCCAACAAAGCATCGGATCTTCACTTGACGGGGTTCACCATTGTTGACATGGTGCCTGCCTTGTTTCCGGCCATGCCCCGTTGTCTGGCATGATAAGCAATTGTTGAGGGAATGAATATGAACCTATGATAGCTAATGCTGATTGTAGAGTATTTGATACATGCCTCACCACCACGCTCCCCCTTAGTTCTCTGAGCTTCGTCCACACTGCTCTCCACTCACCTCCTCACCTGAACTCCCCACCCCCACGTGTCCTTGCACCTCTGATGCTCTTCCTTCTCTTCGCCTGGTTACATCTCCTGTGCCCACTCAAGCACCCGTGTCGAAGTCTAGAAAAGCTTTTCTGTGAGTTCACTGGCCAGGTCAGGTTTCTCTGTGGCAGACTCTCACTGTGACCTTCCTTCAGTATTAAAAATATATATTTTATTAATATTTTACAGAGAGGAAGGGAGAGAGATAGAGAGCTAGAAACGTCGATGAGAGAGAAACATCGACCAGTTGCCTCTTGCACACCCCCTACCTGGGATGTGCCCGCAACCAATGTACATGCCCTTGACCGGAATCAAACCCGGGACCTTTCAGTCCGCAGACCGACGCTCTAACCACTGAGCCAAACCGGTTTCGGCTTCCTTCAGTATTAACTGCAGCAGGGATTTCACATCCATTGGAATGACCCCTAGCCTGGAAGCCCACTGGGACAGCGACTTTGTCTCTGTGTGCTCTGTGACTGTATCCTAGGGTCTAGCACAGTGCTTAGCTGAGGTAGGCACTTTTATGTAACAAATGAAATAAAAACTTAGTTTATTAAAAAAAAAAAAAAACCTCTATTTTAAATTTAAAGAAATGGAAAGAAATAACATCTCAAGATCACACACCTGGTAAGTTGGTAGAGTGGGACCTGGGCATCTGGCTCCAGTGTCTTGTTGTTAACTCCCTGCACTGTGCTACCTTTCCATCTGCTAAATGCTTTTGACTTATTTTTTGTTTCTTTTTTTAAAATCATTTTTAGCCGAAACCGGTTTGGCTCAGTGGTGGAATGTCGGTCTGCGGACTGAGGGGTCCCCGGTTCAATTCCGGTCAAGGGCATGTACATTGGTTTAGGGTACATCCCCGGTCGGGGGTGTGCAGGAGGCGGCTGGTCGATGTTTCTCTCTCATCGACATTTCTAGCTCTCTATCTCTCTCCCTTCCTCTCTTTAAAATATCAATAAAATATATTTTAAAAAATTATTTTTACATTTTTTATTATATGTTGCTAAGTGCTTTTTGAAGGTAAAGAAGAGAAGAAGAAAGGTATCATGGAGATGCAGAACTGGAGAGTAAGAAGATATGAGAACGGCTAACAAGCACATGAAAAGGTGCTCAACACCATTAGTCATCAGGAAAATGCAAATCAAAGCCAGAATGACACCACCCGTGAGCCATCCAAAAAAGAAATTAAGAAAGTAATTTCATTTACTATAGCATCCAAAAGAATAAAATATCTAGGAACAACTTTAATCAAGGAACTAAAAGGCATACACAGAATACTATAAAACACAGCTGAAATTAAGGGAAAGACATTCGAGTTTATGGTGGGAAGACAAGAGTAGGATGGCAATACTACACAAAGCAATCTGTAGATTCAATGCAATCCTGTATCAAAATTCTAATAGCCATTTCGCAGAAATGGAAAAGTTGATCCTCAAATTCATGTGGAATTGCAAGGAGCACTCCTAGCACCTCAATGTGTTCACTAACCAACCCGGAGGAAGTTCTCTGAACCCCATTAGTTGTGAGTTTTATGGAAGTGCCATTACTTAGGCATCATTGGTTAAATAATTGGCCCTTGGTGATTAACAACCTCCAGCCCTTCTCTCCTTCTGGGTGGGGCTGGAGGTTCCAAGCCTGTAAACCAAGCATGTCTAACTCAAAGCTAACTTGCCAAATAAACAAGGTTTAAGTTTACGTGGGCCCTAAAGAGACAAAAGCTTCAATTTTCATAGAAACGTAGGTTTATTTCGATAGAGACATACTGAATACAAAGGGCTGAAATAAATGAGCAATCATTAACATAAAATAATAGAAAAATTTAATAAAAATTAATACATTTTCTTGAACATTAACTTACCAGACACTGAATAACTGCACAAATTAATAAACCATAACGCAAATAAACCTATTTTTCTTGTTCTCCAAAAGCGAAATATTTCCTGTTGCGCACACCAAACAAGTCAGCACAAGACAAATGATGTGGCAATCGGCCGCTAAAATATTCACTGCTAGTATTAGTGGAGAGAAATGGTGTGCCTGCGTGTAAGGGGCGTAAGGGAAACGAATGCAACATAATTATAGTAATCAGTCATCAGTGAACGTTGTAGCTCATTGTTAATAACTAGAAATTTGTGCACGGGTAGGGGCTCTAGGCCTGGCCGGCAATCAGGGCCGACGGGGGCCTTCCAGCTGCGGGCCAGGGCCTCCCTTTATTCCATGCCACACCCTGGTGGTCAGTGCATGTCATAGCAAATGACTGAACTCTGGTCTCCCAATCAAACTCCCGTGGGGACAATTTTTGCATATTAGGCATTATATATATATATATATATATATATATATATATATATATATATAAATATATATATATATATATATATATATATATATATATATATATATATATAATGTATAACAGGATATTATAAAAATTAAGTTACAAAAAAATTTAAAATGTTTCTTACTGTTATATTGGGTGGGTCGCAAAAATATTCGTTGTGGGCCTCAAGTTTTAATGCTTGCTGTAAATCATACCTTCTGGTAACCAGCCCCCATCCTGAAGCTTTCCAGGACCTTCAGCCACCAGTCAATTCAACATACAAAAGACACTTATCACCAAGGAGATTCCAAGGGTTTTAGGAACTGTGTACAAAGATCAAATATGTACAGTTGACCCAACTCACCAAGGAGATTCCAAGGGTTTTAGAAAATGGGTACAAAGATCAAATATGTACAGTTGACCCAACAATAACATGAGCTTAAACTGAGTATATCTAGTTGTTCAAGGGTCAACTGTATTTCTTAAAAACAAAACAAAATTATATCTATAATTTCTTTCTTTCTTTCTTTCTTTCTTTCTTTCTTTCTTTCTTCTTTCTTTCTTTCTTTTTTTTTTTTTTTTACCAATTTCAGAGAGGAAGGAAGAGGGAAAGATAGAAACACCAATGATGAGAGAGAATCATTGCTTTGCTGCCTCCTGCATGACCCACCTTGAAACCCGGGCATGTGTCCTGACTGGGAATCGAACCACAACCTCTTAGTTCATAGGTTGGCCCTCAAGCACTGAGCCACGCCAGCCAGGCTGTATTTCTTAGTGTATCGCACTGCTCAACAGTAAAAAAGTGTGGACGAAAGGGACCTGACAAGCTCAGGGGAGGCCTGCATGACAGTCTTGCAAACTCAGAGACCTAAAGTAACTACAAAGGATGGTCTGAAATTAAACTTTAACTAAAGGCAGTTATGGTGGGCAGTTACGTCCTAGGCTGGTATCTTCACTGACAAGGTCAATCTTTACCTCAACTGAGCCTATCTGTCTTTTTGCATCTATGAGAACATACCCTTGAAATGTCTGGGTAACTTGTAACTTCCCTTTTTCTGGAGTCCCTGGGGCACAACCAAATGTAGTGGGCACCAGGATAGATACCACAAATTCCTTCATTATCATGTTAATTGTTTCTACACCCACCTCAGTATGTGTCCATCATTTTACTTTTTATCCAATCCCTGGGATTTCCCACCGCTTTGCTTTATCCCACCTCCTTAATCTATCACCAGTGAATTTCAGGTAACCCACCGATGTTCCTCCTTTGATCGCAATGTATAAATACAAATGTAACCTGCCTTTCTCTGGAGCATTATCTCAATTCGTTGAGGTTCTGCTTCCCGGGCATATGTCAACAGTTTGGCTCAAATAAACTCACAAAAGTTCTTTACGGGTTTCAATGTTGTTGTTTTTTTTACATTAACAAAAGGAACATACAGGTGATGGTATTATAGAATTGTACATCTGAAACCGATATACGTTTATTAACCAACGTCACTCCAATAAATTTAAATAAAAAAACAATACAAAGGTACAAATACGGAACAACATGGATGTATTTTTAAAAATTTACCCAAATGAAAGGAGCAAAGTTAAGGAAGCTTGGTGAATCAAAGGCTGCATGTTGTACTGTCCCAATAATATGAAGTTTCTGGGAGAGGCAAAACTCATGGAAACAGAAAACAGATCCGTGGCTGCGTAGGGCTGGGTGTGGGAGCAGGGACTGACTTTAAAGGGATACAAAAGACATTTTGGGGTAATAGACACTGGATTATTTGATGTTTGCACAATGTACACATTTATTTCAAAAAGATAATAAACTTACAGGGAGTGAATTTTATAAATTATACCTCAATAAAGCTGTTAGTAATCAACAATGATGATAGCAGGGTGGAAAATAAACACACAATGTTCTGAAATCCCAGTGGCTTCCTGCCCTTTAGGGCAAGTCAGGACAAATCCATTTGCTTCTCCAAGCCGACCTCTCATCAGTCCAGGCTGGTCCCTGCTCACCAGTCAAGACACCCCAAGATGAAGGGGGAACCACCTTGTCCTCCCCTTGTCCTTTAATACTCCTCATTCTTTCCAGCCAAACTCCCTGAATAAGAAACAGACATTTGCTGTTTTAAGCCTCTGTGATTTGAGGCTTGCTAGCACATCATGACCCAGCCCTCCCTGGAACACACCTTTTCTGGTTAATTGGACCCACTTAGCTCAGCAATCACACGCCATTAACACTTTCCTTCCCTTTATCTTCTATATCCAGATGGTCAATAGCCCTGATAGTTCTTCCCTTAAATATCCCTTAAATAATCTTTTTCTTTCTATCCTAACTGCCACTATTCCTCTTGTGATTACATTTTTATTAATTTTCTTTTATAAAAGTATGTTTTATTGAGTTTTTACAGGGAGGAAGGGAGAGTGATAGAGAGTTAGAAACATTGATCAGCTGCCTCCTGCACACTCCCTACTGGGAATGTGCCTGCAACCAAGGTACATGCTCTTGACCAGAATTGAACCTGGGACCCTTGAGTCTGCAGGCCGATGCTCTAATCACTGAGCCAAATGGGTTAGGGGACATTTTTTAAAATTAATTTTCTAAATGGGTTTCCTGTGTCACCCAGCTCTACCTCTACAGGGTATTCTTTGATATCTGCTGGAGTATTTCAAAATAACTTTAAAAAAATAATACAATTTTTTTTATTGTTATTCCTTGATATCTCCCTTGCTGGACCATTGACCGGAGGGCTAATGCCTGTGTTGGTCCCTTCTGTATCCCGGCATCTTGCACAGGCCCAGTGCACAGGGAATGTCTGGACATGCTTGCTGAATTAAAAAATGAGAACAGGATTAACCCAAGTCCAGTTTAAGGAATAGAGGTGGCAGTAGGCTCTGTCTACGGAACTGAAAGCTACAGGAGACTGGGTTCCTGAGGGCATTTGCTCAGCTCCCCAGGGAGGGGCAGAATCCCTTCTAGACAGTCTCTCTTCAGAATCAGTGTGACAGGTAGGGGAGGGCCTCTAGCCCTAAGCACAGGAATGCTTCTTTACCTAGAGGAGCTTCAACTCCTATTCCCGGTGACATTCTGCCCGGGTACAGAGTCCCCTTCTGCAGGCCCTCCAGCGGGGCTGTGTCAGGAGGTCCATCTCACCCCCCCCCGGGGAGCCTGTGCTGGGGATGTACTTGGGACAGCCACGCAACACGGGACAGGCACTTGCATCAAGCCCTGATTTCTTCTCATTTCCAAGCCCAGTTCCCACCTTCCTTTCCCCATGTAGCAGAACATCCCTGAGTCCTTGCCTTTTACCTCAGAACATCCTCGATGTATCTGCTTAGAGAGCCTCTATGACATTTCCACTCTCCCATCCTGGTCTCCAGGCTTCCCCGGAAATGGGTTCGCCCTTTACGTCTCCTTTGGGTCAGGGTGGAGAACGGAGGGGCTGAGCCCAGGCAGGGCCCTCACTCAGCAGCCTGGAGAAGCCAGAAGTCTGACAGACAGACCTGGATGGGACTAATTTGGAACCCTGGGGGCTGGACAAGCAAGTTAATCTACACACTGGAGCCAACCCTGACTCACAGGAAAATGACTTCGAAACAGCTTTCATAACCCCACCTGGATGTTGGCCACCTTTCCCCTCCCAAGTTTGTCTTTGGCCTCAGGCCGCTCGCTCACTCACTCGCTCTGATCCTCCCTTTTCTCATCCCTAACGAGGAGGAGGAAAAGGCTTAGATGAAGAATAAGGAACTCATCCATGTGTGAAGAGCACTGGGTTTGGAGTTGTAACATCAGGCGCTCACATTGGCTCTAGTTTGCTGCTAGAGCTCAACAGGCCATTATGTTACTCTCTGGGCTCCAGCCTTCTCTCTCTTTAATGAGGGGACTGGAATGCAAGGTGCCCTTCAGGTGCTAACACGAGGATTCCTTAAGAAAGTATGGAGCGCCAAAACCGGTTTGGCTCAGTGGTAGAGCATCGGTCTGCGGACTGAAAGGGCCCGGGTTCGATTCCGGTCAAGAGCATGTACATTGGTTGCGGGCACATCCCCGGTAGGGGGTGTGCAAGAGGCAGCTGGTCGATGTTTCTTTCTCATCGATGTTTCTAGCTCTCTATCTCTCTCCCTTCCTCTCTGTAAAATATCAATAAAATATATTAAAAAAGAAAGAAAGTATGGAGCAACAGAGCTTCATCAGGATGTGGCTGGACATAAAGGACTAGTCTAGTGACACACCTGTCCTTTCTGAGAATGGGCCATAGGCTCCCAGGTACACCTCTGCCTTGTTCCCATCATCCCCAAGGTTACCCCGGCCTCCAAAGCCCTTGCTCTTGCTCCTGATTCTGATTCTGCCTCATCTCAGCCAGCACCAGACCAGACCAGACCAGACCAGACCCAAAGCCAATTTCCTGAGACATGTGACCGCAGCTCCTCTCCTGACCTTGCTTCTGCTCCTCTTCCTTCCAGTTCGGGCCCAAATCCCAGGCTCAGACCACACCCTGTCCCCTCTTACTAGCTGATTCAGAGTAGGGATTTCTCCTGAACTGAAAACAAACAAACAAACAAACAAACAAACAAACAAACCTTCTAGCAGAATTATTCTAAATGCTGACCCCTGAGTCAGACCCAAATTCTGAGTAAAAATCAAATTCAAATAAGCAATCAAACTAAAGTTGTGTTTTAAATACCTTGTGAAGCAGTTAGAACCTTAACACACATTATCACATTAGTTCCATAATGGTCATGAAACTCAAAATTATTAAAGTGATGCTCTTACCCTTTTCTTCTGCATTTCTGAAAATTCAAAAATTTCCTTAATGTATGTCTTACTTAACCCCTTTGATACTTCAATGTATGTTTCCTAAGGAAAAGGGTATTCTCTTACATAACCACAGTACAGTTACAGAACAGATTTAACATTAATACTTTTGTCTATAGTCCACATTCCAGTTTCGTTAATTGTCCTACTGGTGACATATTTATTATTTATTTTTAAAAATATATTTTATTGATTTTTTTACAGAGAGGGATAGTTAGAAACATTTATGAGAGAGAGTCATCGATCAGCTGCCTCTTGCACGCCCTTGCGGGGATGTGCCCGCAACCAAGGTACATGCCCCTGACCAGAAGCGAACCTGGGACCCTTCAGTCCGCAGGCTGACGTTCTATCCACTGAGCCAAACTGGTTTCGGCTGGTGACATATTTAAAAGCAGGGGCAGAAACCTTAGTCTTTGAGAAATTTCACTACACATGTATTTTTCTTTGAAGATGTTGGATAAATTATAGGGGTCTTCAACAGAGTCTAGGGGATCTATCTACTTTCATCCATCTTCAACCATGGCTGTGGATAAGCTGAGCTGACCATCAAAGCGTGTGTGTCCGGCAAGGTCAGAACTGTTAGCTGGTGCCTTCCAAATGCAATCTGAGTCACTGGTTGTCTCTTAAAACACAAGGGTTGGTGAGGTGAATCCACCACCTATCATCTTAGCAGTCCCGGCAGTGTTGTATTCTTCTTGAGTAAGGAATGATGTGCATGTGTATTGGCCTTGGAACTGAAGTCTTGTCTTTGAGCCCCAGATTTGGCCACTTAGGAGCTTATGAATTTGGACTGGCAGATACAACAGTATCTATCTCATTGTTTTTCCAAGAATTAAAACCCTGTCTGGCACATGGTAATGATTTAACAAATATTAGTGATTGTAGTTATTTCACGGATGGGTAGGTTGAACCTCAGAATGACTTCAAGGGTGTCCTGGATGCTTCTCTCTGTTCACTTCTTTTGGAAATTTGGCCCCTCCGTTATAAATTTTAAGGCTAAACAAGCTGTACTAGGCATATCTTAATGCTTGCCACAACTCCCCACCAGCACCAATGTCTTCCACAGCCAGTATCCTGAACTCTAGCACCACCTTGTGGTTCGCCAGCACAAACTCACCCTGGTTCCTTCTGGAGGACCAAGATTGGCAGCTTCCAATCTTTGAGCCCTTGGTAAGTGCCAGGCATTGCATTATGCATTTCATATGCCTTATTACACTTAATCCTTACCATAATCTAATTGTTACAGTTAGCAAAGTTGCTGCTCAGAGAGTAATTTGCCAAATCTCACTGGAAAAGCCAGATATCAGGTATCTTGCTCACTGTAATACTACTATCTTGATAGCTTTACATCTGAAAAGGCTTTTTAAGCCCTAGCCGGTTTGGCTCAGTGGAAAGAGCATTGGCCTGCGGACTGATGTGTCTGGGTTTGATTCTGGTTAAGGGCACATGCCCAGATTGCAGGCACAATCCCCAATAGGGGGTGTGCAGGAGGCTGCCAATCAACGATTCTCTCTCATGTTTCTCTCTCCCTTTCCTTTCCTTGGTGAAATCAATAAAAAAATTTTTTTTAAAAAGGCTCTTTAAATTCACATGCTTCCTTATAGTAAGGAAGCAGGGATAGAAAGGGACTTACCTGAAACCACAGGCAGGCACAGGTAATGGCAGAGACAGAACCAGAGCTGTTTGTCCAAAAAAGCCAACTTGGCCCCGGACTCTTCCTTGAGCCTCAGTCTGAGCTACCAAGCAATTTCAGACTATACCCACCACAGAGTTCCCAGACAGGGTGTAGAGTTGATTATTAGAGAACCCTGGAGGTTAACTGATTTCGCACGTATCTCTAGTTCCTGTTGTTCACCCGTGTCCTCATCAACTCTGGCACCCAAGGCTTCCGTACTCCCAGTCCCTGTGTCCCTGGAGGGACAATCCCTTCAGGGTGGGACTTGGCAGGTGGGAGTCCCAGCAGGCGCTCACTCAGAAATTGGCAACAAAGGAGAAGCTGGCACAAGGCACAAATTCCACCTTGGCGCTTAGCCCTGAATCCACTGTGCCTGTCTGGGAGCATCGTGGCATGAGAACTGGAGCCAGAGAACAAAGGATGGCAAGTACAGCAGGCCCAGACAGGCGAGCACAAACAGCCCACGTATCCGGCACCACTGTGCTGCCTTCCAACTCCTGACTTCAAACAGCACCTCGGGGTGCATGAGGAAAGGCGTGCGCAGGCACATCTGCCCTTCCCAGAGGGTGACTGGGTTTCAAAGTTATCGCCTAGATCTGATTAGAAGAGGGGCCAAAGTAAGCTGAAAAAAACAAACACAAAGTGACAGAAAAAGTGCTATTATGGGTCAATTTCATTAAAATATTGTTTTCTGGAGAAGGCAAATCATATACCACTCTGGCTCTAGGCTTCCTAAAGTACCACAGAGGAGCTCCAACACCTAACTTGGGGGGGGGGGGGGAAACTAAATAAATCCTCTTGCTGCTGACCTGGGCCAGTCTCATAAAGCTTTTTACTTCATTCCACAGTGTTAGGTATGCAAGATCAAGTGGAAGGTGTTTTTGTTCTTCCATCTGGACCATTCTATTGACTCAAAGGAAACCAGATAAAGAAAATAAATTTTGAAATTAGGCCTGGGATAAAACGGCTTTGCTACTAAAGAGCTATTACTTAACCTCTTTTGACCTGTAAAATGGGGCACATCATCTAGCTCCATGGAATGTTGAGTTACATGGGACAACAGTTAAAATGCCTTAAGAAGGGGGGCGGGTTTTCCTTTGGTGTGCATGTGGAATCGAAGATACTAATCAGTTTGGCCCCAGCAACTTGAACCTCCTTCCTCCCGGTGTTAACTGAGATCACAAACTCAGACATCCTTTGCATACACCTTCCCATAGGCAAATGCAGTGAAGACAACTAAAATCTTAGGCTGAAAGTTATCAGCCATGACTAAATTGACACATATCTTGGAAAGCTCACTCAATCTCCACATTAAGATCTTTCTAAGAACAATCCTAAAGAATCTCAAGCACACAAAATATATTCTTAAATATGGTTTAATACTCTTCTCCATTTCTGTACATCACGACACCAAGATTTTGCTGCTTAGGATCTCTCTGTAGAGGCTATAGAGAATGCAAAGGCTACGGTTTTTACCCCCTCATATTGATGTGTTTGTATGTTAAGTGTAATACATATCAGTATATATTGATACACACATCAATATATAATGCAATATATATCACCGAAGAGAACACATTGATTAAAGAAATACAAAAATTTGGCATCATTTCCAAACTTAAATAGTAAAAATAAAAACTACAAAAGGAGCTGCATACCCTAAATGTATCATGTGAAACAATAAGCATAGTCAAAAATGTAAATTTACATCCAATTTCTCTGGTCTTGTCATATCACATTAGACCCATTTACAATGGCAAAACCCTAAGGTACTGCTGCGAAGAGGGCATGTTTGCTCGCTCTAGGGTGCTCTGCAAACAAACAGCAGGGCCCAAAGCAAAAGCCTGTTCCAGTGAAGCCTCCCGCATTGGTGAATACCAAAGAACCGACTCTTCTCCTTGGGGGTTGAGACATCAGGTCACACAGCAACAGTCATTTGGACCCCAAAGTACAGTGTGAGAACCAGAAACTTTACATTTAAGACATACTCCCTTCATTCAAGTGAAACAGGATTATTGGAACGATAGGCAGGTCTGCAACCTAGGAACAAGGAGCTGGTTCAGACCAATAAAGCTACGAGTGACTGAGTCAAGTTAATGAAGAACAGCAGTCAGGCACTAAAGTGTTGAAAGTACCCAATTTGAAAACCTAACGCACCCCACTACCCTATCAGTGTGAGGTGATACCAATTGACTTTAAAAACCTTTGGTCCTTCAAAGTCCATTTGGTATACTTTTTTCCATTGCTACCACTGGGCACATTCTATACACTTTGTTCACTGTCACCACCTCGGGCACATGATGACCTTTCATGTCAGCTGGGGTCAAGTCCAACTCACAGCCCAGCTGTGAAGCATGAGCTTCAGGTTTTCCGGCCCACTTTTGGACCTAACATGGTTATGTCCTGGTGCCAGAAGCTGTGTCCCATCCCTTCCCGCCCTTCCCACCCCACCTCTCATGTTTTCTCCTATGAGAGGTACTTGCAAGTCCCATATTCGAAACAGATGCTCCCACCCCACCAGGAGGTCAGGGGTTAAAATTACATGCAGTCACACATGTCTTATCTGTTGTTCCTGTGAAGAACCTTGCAGTTCATCTTTAAAAAATCAAAATATTCACATAATCTCATGCCATCCAACGCAAGGAAAACACGACCACCTCCCCTTTACCAAGGACAGACCCAAACAAAATAATCTTTAAATTTCTTCGCTTCCACTTAAATTGCATGTTTTATTTATCCCACTCCCAGCAATAGCACAGAAGCCCCAACATGTGCATCCCAAACTGGCTTCTAGGCTAAGATTATGGGAACCCCTGTCAAAGCAATGGATGCTAAGGGCTCCCAAAACCCCAGCACAAATTTGCCTGCAAAACACATGAAAGGAAACAGTGCACTGGCCCAAACGCTTCATGTGTCAGCTTGACTTGACAATGCAATTTGCATCCTTGAAACTAACAGTCTGGAGGGGGACGGGTAGTGTGAGGGAGTGAAATTGCCTATTAGATCACCCTTTCAACATTAAACAAGAGACCAAGAGAAATGATTCCAACATTTCACCACATATATTTCTTCTTATGCAGTCTAAGCTGAGAATGCCATGTAAATGGGTCACTGCGAAATGCAGCAATTTAACTTTTTCCAATCAAAATAAGAAACAAATCAGTATGATCTCATGTCTATTAACTTTTGAAGGTTTACAGCAGTTAAAGTATTTTTGCTTCTATGTATGAAGGTTAAAAAAATCATTTTTTTTCATAAAATACAAGAGCAACCAATTTCACCATCGAGTAAAAGTAAAAACTGGGATTCTTGTTTAAATTAGTCCAAAGTGGCATTTAGGAACTTAGTTGTAGGCTGCTGCTGCGCTGACACCGTGACAAACCAAAGTGTAGGGTTGGGTCTGGTTTTGTTTCCGTTTTCTTTTCAGTATCCAATGCTCATGGAGTAAGTTCTGGAAATGTTCCAATTGTAAGGCAGGGATCTGTTTGGACTCCACCACGGGTATGCTCCTTGGGTTGGATGCTGGAGGGTGAGGCACATTTTGCCGGACCCATGTCGACTACCTAGTAGTCATCAAGGTCAAAAAATTCGTCGTCTCCTCCCTGGTATTCCA
This sequence comes from Vespertilio murinus, assembly GCA_963924515.1. Classification (NCBI taxonomy): domain Eukaryota; kingdom Metazoa; phylum Chordata; class Mammalia; order Chiroptera; family Vespertilionidae; genus Vespertilio; species Vespertilio murinus. Next base: position 28,723,620 of record OZ004708.1, on the reverse strand, counting down.
TTCCCTGGAAATCTACTCGGTACCGCAAGATACCTGGGGACACAAACCAAGGAGTAAATCACCAGTCTTCAACAGAATGAGGAAGGCCCAATTCCCTTGCAGAATTAAATAAAGCTAAAAGGTAATGATTAAAAAAATGCTTCCGCCCATGCAATAGGCAGCCACATGCTGCCTCCACCCTCCTCCTCCAGTGGATGATGAGATGAGCAAGTCTCACCTAAAGAAATGTTATTTTGGAAATGCCTTGGGCCTGGCTTTAAGTTTAGGTTTCTAACTGGCTACTCACCTCCAATTCCACCAAATCCTTTCACAAATTGGGATCCTTCTTGTGACTTATCTGTGACAATTTCCAATGTAGCTCCAAATTTTTTGTAGTTATTAGCAAACCATTCCAGCAAGGGCATGCTCTCAATTAGTTCATGTTCTTGTCCTGTCTTTAGGGGCGACCATGATACAGAAACAATGGAATTAGAATATGGCTAGACTTGGCAACTCTTGTTTTCCTGCCCCCGCCCCCCCCCCCCCCCCCGGTCATTCTCCCTCTCATTATATATATATATGTAAAAATCTCTTAAGTGAATTCTGGTTTCTGGTGACATAACTGTAACACAGAAATTCTGATTATTTCAATTAACGTTCTTCCCCAGGATCTAGTATCAACAATGAAATGTCAACTTAACCGCTCCTACTGTTGTCTCTAGAAGCCAGGCTGTTGTAAAGGGTCTCTAGGCATTCAAACGGCCCAGGAGAGACACACAGAGCCGTTTTTGGGAGCAGCCTCATCAAAATAAAGTCTTAATCTCAGAAATGGAGGAACCTAGTAGCTGTGGCGCTGGGCAGGTGGCACATTAAGCTCTACTGATGCTTTTACACCAAACCTGAAGAAGCCATTTCAGCAAAACAGGTAATACAACAAGTAAAACAGCAGCACAGATTTCATGGGTGATTCCTGGAAAGGGGACATGCCCAGGTTGTGGGCTCATCATTGATATTTCTTTCTATCTCTCTCTTTCCCTTCCTTTCTGAAATAAAAATATATTTTTTGAAAAAAGAAATCTTCCTCTTCACTATTTTGAGGATGAGAATATTTAACTACTTAAAAAATAATCACAGTAACCAAGACTTGGCTCTTTCTTTGGAATCAGCTTGGTATGTGTGGACAGTAGCTGACTATCTCCTGTCACCCCAACTGACAAACAGGAGGTTTGGTTTCCCAGATGGACACTCTACACTGCCAGTGCTCTAACATAAGGATTTGTCTTTCCTTGCATGCATTACCAAGAAAACAATCACATACCTCTTTGTCTGTGAAATGAGATTTATCCTTCTCTTGTTCTGGAGTTAGATAGAGAATTTTCTCCTCTGCAGTAATGAGGAGAAAACGTGTTAGCTTGGTTCTCACATGCTAACAAGTGTAAGCCCCATGAGATGAGTTAGGTTAGATAAAAGGGCTCCTGAACTTATTCTATCAACTTTTTCTTAACCATGTGATTAACCAGCAAGCATCAAGTGTCTACTAGGTACATTGCTCCTATCATGAGGAACCACCAAAGACATCAAGATACAGTCTTATTCTCAAAAAATTTAACTATCTTAAGTAGACATTTATCAGTTCAAGCAGAAACTATGCAGGAATATGCTACAGAATGAAAGAGATAGGAACAAGGTATAGATCTGCCTTCTGAATGATCCTGCAATCTGTCATCTCTCCTAAATCTCCACCCCAGAATTTCTTAATACATAGGTCAGTAATAAACAGCAATCTGATTTTCTAATTCTCATACCTTCTGTGCCTTGGCAATGAAGGACGTATCTCATTATATCCAGATTTTCATAGACTATTAGAATTTCTACAGCTCCCATTTCTAAAGCTTTTAGTGTATCTTCAACTCCAAAACAGTACTTGCCCGTGTCCTGGCTGATTTCATCAAAGTATCGTCCTGTAAGTAGGGACAAATCAATAAGGACATATATTAAAGTTTCCTTTGTAGATATAGACACCCTTTAGCTGAGCAAACAATGGCTACATTAATCTTTACTTCAGGCTCTCTATTCATCACTCTATTACAAAGGATAATTAATATGGGAAATAAGACTGTAGTTTGGGCCTGGTGATGTAGTTGATCATTCATGTATGAACTCAGAGGTCACAGCTGGATTCCTGATTAGGGCACATGGCCAGGACTTGTGGGTTTGACCCCAAGTAGGGGGCGTGCAGGTCGTAGCTGATCATTTATTCTCTCTCATCACTGTTTCCATTTTTCTCTCTCACCCTCCCTCTCAGGGTAAAAATATAAATATATTATATTCTAGAGGCCTAGTGCACGGATTTGTGCACTGGTCGGGTCACCCAGCCTGGTCTGTGCCCTATTGCAACCTGGGACATTTTAAAGGAATGGATTGGGCTGAAACCAGAAGTCCACTGTACAACCCCATGAGGGATGTAGTAGTGCACAAAGTGGCAGGGAGGAGCCTGAGCCCAGGTCTGGGCGGCACTCCGCTCCTGCCAGAGACTGGAGAGGCTCACGTAGCTGCAGCTGTGCTCCTGCTGTGGGAACACACTGTGTTGAGTGTCTGCCCCCTGGTGGTCAGTGCATGTCATAGAGACCAAGTAGGATCATATATATATATATATATATATATATATATATATATAGAGAGAGAGAGAGAGAGAGAGAGAGAAGCCCAGCAAAATCTCACGGCCCTACCCACCTGCCCCGCTGCACTAGCAGCCCTGCCTACCTGCTACCTGCTACCTGCCCGCCCGCCCACCCACCCACGCCTGCCTTGCCTCGACCGCTGCTCCACCCGCCTGCAGGCGCTGTGCTGTGATTGGAGTCTGTGGGTCATGGGGGAGGGACTGAGAGGTGCTCCATGCACTTCATGGTGACTTGTTGTTTGGTTGTTATGATCACGGGCTTTTTATAATATATAGTATATAAAAAGACTGAACTATTGCCAAAGGGTAAAAATAGTGCAAATACAAATACATTTATTAGACCTAATGACTAAGAAAGATTAAAATGATTCCACTGTGGAACATCTTAATAAAAATGCTAACTCTTCCTCTTACCCTTTCAGCATCATGCTTCATATATACAATCATGTATAAACATACAAAAACATTTCACAGCCAAAACCGGTTTGGCTCAGTGGATAGAGCGTCAGCCTGTAGACTGAAAGGTTCCAGGTCAGGGTTCTGGTCAAGGGCATGTACCTTGGTTGTGGGCACGTCCCCAGTAGGGGGTGTGCAAGAGGCAGCTGATCGATGTTTCTCTCTCATTGATATTTCTAACTATCCCTCTCTGTGAAAAATATATTAAAAACACACACAAAAAAAAATTTCACAGAATAAGTAAATAATTTGCATTCAACTGATACCTATTAATTTCTTTTCTTGAATGAATTTCACGTTGGAGAGGACTTCAGTAGATAACTCAATAGCTTGGTTGAATCCATTTTCCCCACCATAGGATATATCAACTAATTTTAAAACCTTTGATTGCAACCTCTGAAACAATGAAAAAAAAAAAGCATAATTAGTACTTCAAAACACCTTCACTAGGACCCACTACCTCTTAATGGCATGCAAAACTTGGCAATTGATCACAGAAGTCTAAAGAGGGAGAACATGGGGAAAGGGCCAACTTATTCATTAGCAGTTCTCAGTGAGCAACACTGCCAGGATATACTTCCTCAACCAATCATATTGCACATCCTACTGGACCTATAGAACTCATTAAATAAAAACAAGACTAAATTTCTTGGGAAGGAAAGGGAGAATTATTAGTTCTTGCTATGTAAGGTAGTAGAGTACAAGACAACTTAGTTGGTGAGCCTACCATACTGTTACCTCCCTCACCCACAATAAGACCACCACATCATAAACCAAAAGATCTTTCTGCATTAAATGCTTTAGGCTTAATAAGCCCTGTCATATCACTGCTTTACTTACCTATAAGAATAAATCAGAAAGAGAAAAGGCCAGTTCCTAGTTTTTTGAAATCAAATTTCATTTTAAAGCCAAGTATGACATCCCACTCAGAGGCCTGTATAAGACTAGAAAGATCCTATCTCAAAATGGCTTATTTCAAAAGTGAAAAGGCCCAGAAAAGCACAGGGGAATGCTTCCTAATAAACACTCAAAATCTTACCAACTCAGAAGCAGTAAAAATAAAAAAAAGATGTGCATGTCCAAGGCGGTCCCACTATTCCCATCCAAAAATTAAATAATGGAGCATTTACATCTCACTTACCTGATCAAACATATCAGATTGACTTAGTTCAGTTTTAAAGTCAGCAGATCCAGCTAAAACGAGACCAGCCACATTCACTTTGTCCCCAGAAATAAACAGCTGCACAGCAGTCTCAGCTACTTTCCGAACATAGTTATGTCGCTTTTCCATTCTTAAACGGGCAAAACGCAAGGCTGACTGACCTCCTCTACCTTTGGCACAAAAGTGGTGAGGAAAAAGTAAAATATTAAGAAGTACAAGATGTCTTGCTAATTAAAACTTAACTAAATAATCATGCTATCACCCTCCCAAAAGGACAGAGAAAAACCACTATATCCTTAAATAAATACTGGGCATAAACCTTTACTTGTCTTCAGAGAGTGACTACTAATTCTCCTGTCAAAAAAGGGCCATAGGCACCACGGAGTCATTTCATGACGCTTCTATCATCTGGACTTACCAACCTCATCTCCACCCCCAACCCCCATTGTACTACCCTGTTTCCCTGAAAATAAGACAGTGTCTTATATTAATTTTTGCTCCCAAAGATGCGCTAGGTCTTATTTTCAGGTGATTCAGAAGAAAACCTGTAAGTAGGTCTTATTTTCGGGGAAACATGGTATCTGTTCCTTCACTGCTAGACATAAAGCAAATGGGCTCATATTCTCTCCCTATATTACCATGTTTCTTTGGGAGATCCACAGTGAATTTGTGCAGGACTTCTCTTGTGTTTCCTTGGAGTGTGCCAAAAAGTGCACCACTACCATCTATTACAATGAAGCCAAATTTGCTGTCATCTGAAAGTAGTGCTGTAAGAGCCTGCAAAACAAACACAAGCACCATACAATAAATCTCAAAGTTTTGATAAGGTCATAACTCTGAAAGGACAATATAAAGCCCTTTCACTGCACTCAGTATGGTATGAATACCACAGGAAGACCATCTTACAGAGTAATGTATAGACTTCAGCTATAAATATGAAACTCAAGAGAAACAATTTTGAATTTCTGATGTAGGAAAAAGCCAATGATATTGATATGAAGCCTTTCAACAAAACTGACCTGGGTACATGATCACAAAACCCAGAGTTATAGGGTTTAAATTCTCCCTAGTCCTTGATTTGATTTAGACTGATGGTAGTCTATTTCAATATTCAAACTGAAAGTCTAACCTAAAAAAGCTGACTTTCTGTTATCATGAGTAACCCCAGGATTAATAGGCGGTATTCATCATAGCAAATATCTTGTAAATCAACTCTAGAGTAGTACACGAGTACAAAACCGAGACATAGTCTATATAAAGATCTAGTTTGGAAATGTTTAACTCCTATGTCTTAAGCATCATTAATAATATGAAAATGCAAATCTCAATTAAAAATGTTTAATTATCTCTAGGAAGGGAGAAGAGTAGATAGAAACATTGACAAGAAACATCATTGATTGACTACATCCTGCCCCCCCCTCCACAACCAAGTCTGCAACCTGGGCATGTGCTCAGACTGGAATCAAACTGCGACTTTCTGGGTCCCGAGTCAATGCTCAACCACTGAGCCAAACCAGTCGGGCCAAAAACTTGGTATAGCTAATGATTTTGAATTTTTATGGGGGAAAACCCTCCTTCTACATTAGCAGTATATCCCCCTATATTTCTGCCTCCTGAAAAAGCAAATATTTAAATAGTCCCAGGATTCATATAGGCAACAATTTTCATGATGGACTTTGAATAGTATAGGCCTGTTAGATGACTTGCTAGGTGGCAGCCTCTTTAGAGCTGAAAAATTACCCATTCCATTTTAACTAATGAAGAAAACAGCTTCTTCAAAAATTGACTAGAAAGCAGATTAATCACTAAAAATCAATCTTTAACCAAACTTGATAATTAGCATTGACATAAATATTGCACATGTTAAAATTTTTGCTTCACTGAAATGCTGTTAGATGATCTGATTAATCCAAATTTTTAACAGTTTGCTGATCATGGAATACACTTATTCCTCACAAAAAGGTATAATTATCCCGATTAAACAGGACATAAGTTGTGTTATGCAATATCCACATTCACATCTAGTTCTTGACATATCAACTAAAGGAAAAATAAAGCTAGTAAGAATAAACGGTACCTTGGAACAGGAAACTTAGTAAGCTAAAGCTAGATAATATGAGTACCAAGTACTATTTAATTCAGTAATATACAAAATTTGCTTTCATCAATCCAGATAAGTGGGATAGGGTGGCCAAGAGCCTCCCAATTAAGGTTTTGCCAGAAGGATGTGAAACCCAAGAGAAGAAGAGTCTCAACCATCTATGCACCAACCAAGACTCAACTTGAATTGGGCTTCATGTCAAATGAGCAAAAACCATCCACTGTAAACTGAATTGACAAGTGTCAGTTCTAATTCCACTGTAGAGATTTTTCCCTAGGTTGATGAAAGGCAAAAAACTGAACTAGGAGCCAACTATGAATTCCTGATTGTTCTATTGTTGACTGATTTAGGTCACTCTAATGAGGCTTCCTTTCCACCCTAACGTTCATCTTACGGCAGCTCTGTCATTCAAAAGTTTTATAGGTGAAAAAAAAAAAAGGAAGCTCTTAAAGTCTTGTTAGTAAAGATTTTATAATTTGTGAGCATGAACACAAAGAGGTCAGGGAATACAGGCAAGCATCACAGTACATAGGGAGAAAAGAAGACCAGGTAGCCAGTTATTTCTTTACCCGTAGTTAGCCAAAACCAACTTAGCACTTTACTTAAAAATGATCAATGATCATGTCTTTCAGTGTGTCATATAAAGATAAACTCTTCTACTTTTTGAAAATATCCATCCTTAAAATGATTCAAAAAACAGTCTTGCAGCCCTGACTGGTTTGGCTCAGTGGATAGAGCATTGGCCTGGACCGAAAGGTCCCAGGATCGGTTCCGGCAGGGGCATGTACCTTGGTTGTGGGCACATCCCCAGTGGGGGGTGTGCAGGAAGCAGCTGATCAATGTTTCTCTCTCATTGATGTTTCTAACTCTCTATCCCTCTCCCTTCCTCTCTGAAAAAAAAAAAAATCAAAAATATATTAAAACAACAACAACAAAACAAACAGTCTTGCAATTCTTTAAAAACTTAAACATAGTTACCATAGAATCCAGGAATTCCATTCTTAGGTATATATACCCTCAACGAAAACAGTCATGCAAAAACATGTACATGTATCCCTGGCCAGTGTGGCTCAGTTGGTTGAGCATCATCCCATGCATCAAAAGGTCACTGTTTCGATTCCTGATCAGGGTACATGCCCAAGTTGTAAGTTTGGTCCTTCGGGGAGCATTTGGGAGGCAACTAATATTTCTCTCTCAAAAAACCAAAAAACAATGAAAATGTTAAAATACACACAAAACTTGTACATGTATATTTAAAGCAGCATTATTCATAATACCTAAATAGTGGGAATGCAAATACCCATAAACTGATGGATAAATAAAATGTAGCAAATATCTGGCAATAAAAAGGATGAATTACAGATTCAATATCACAACATAGACGATTTGGCTCAACGGACAGTGTTGGGTCTGTGGACTGAAGGGCCCTGGGTTCGATTCCGGTCAAGGGCACATATTCAGTTGCAGGCTCAATCCTGGGGGTCGGGGAGGGGCACACAGAAGGCAGCCACCAATCAATGATTCTCACCATTGATGTTTCTATCTCTCCCTTCCTCTCTGAAATTAATAAAAATATACTAAAAAAAATACAACAGACAAACCTTGAAAACATTACACTAAGTGAAAGAAGCCATTCACAAAAAGCCTCTAGTTGTATTGATTCCATTCATATGAAATGCCAATATAAGCAAATCTACAGAGATAGAAATAGATTAGAGGTAGCAGAGAGGAGGGATATTGGTGTATTTGTGGGGGGTATAGGAAATGGGAGTGATTGTTAGGTATTGGTTTTTTTCTGAGGGTGATGAAAATAGTCTGTGCTTGAACTTCTTACCTCTGTATGGAATTTGTTGTCACACAGATACAATGATGTATTAATTGGTTTGAAAGGTTCAAAGTCAATGTTGACTTTCTTTTCCTTTCCTTCTTCTGTAACAATTGTACCACAGTAAACAACCAGGCCATTTGGAGGTACTGCAAAAAAACCACACAAACAATTTCTCTACATAAATCCACAGCTAACCATAGAAAATGATTCCACAGCCTACAATCTCTGCCCTTTAAATACCAATTTAAATAAAGCAGAAATATCTACAGATCTCTCAGGCAGAATTCCATCTTGGAATTTGAAACTTAATTGAGATGTTTTAATACTAACAAAGCAGAGGACAAAAATGATCAAGCTCCAGATTACCTTTTCTTCTTCCTCCAAACAGTAGGTTATTTTTAATGTTTGAGGAACCACCACACAGTTTTCCACAGCAACTGTATTATTTTACATCCCTATCAGCAATGCACAAGCATTCCAATTTTTCCACATCTCACCATGGCTTACTATTCTGTGATTTTTATTTTTTATAATAGACCTTTTAATGGGTGTGAAGTGGTAATTCATAGTGGCTTTGATTTGTATTTCTCTGAAAATTGGTGATGAGGAACATATTTTTTTTCCTTTAAGGTACTAGTGGCCTGTTGCACGGAATTTGTGCACAAGGGTGGGAGTGGGGGGTGGGGTCCTCTTAGCCCGGCCTGTACCATCTCCAATCTGGGACCCCTTGGGGGATATCTGACTGCCAGTTTAGGCCCGATCCCACCAAACTGTCAGTCGGACATCCCTCTCACAATCTGGGACTGCTGGCTCCTAACCACTTGCCTGCCTGCTTACCCCTAACCATTCTGCCTGCTGGCCTGATCACCCCAACTGCTCCCCCCTGGCCTGATCACCCCTTACTGACCTCCCCTCCTGGCCTGATTGCCCCTAACTGCCTCTGCCTTAGCCCCGCCAATATTGCTTTGTCCTAAAGGTCTCTGGGTCTAATTAGCATATTACTCTTTTATTAGTATAGATTATTAGTAGAGATTACATATCTGTCCCTATCTCTCCATTGCCCCCTCACCCCCTGTCCAGATTACCTTTGTTATAAAGTTTGAGTCTTTGTTGTACAGATGTAATGGCTCCCAGGACTGAAAGGCGGTTTACTCGAGACTTAATGTTAGATGCAGTTCCAAACTCATCTGCTAACATTTTTGCCACTCGTGAAATCTGGTCTTTGGGAGGAATGATCAATGATATCATGCTTGTGCCATTGCTGTGAAAGAAAGAATAACACCAGAGATTCAAGTACCACATAAGAGTTTAAGTTCGTGTGTCTCATTAACAAAGGGGGTTTGAGTGACATTTCCCTAAAACAGTAGAAACAGATCACTCTCAAAGTGACCAGGAAGGTAGGGACCAAAGGTAACCAAAAGATACTCAGTGTAACCAAAGGATACTCAAGAGCTACAACACACACTTTCCTTAAAATATAGATCTTAATCTTGACTGCACAAAATCACCTGGGGAGTGCATTCATCTGGTTCCTTTTCAAAAAGGTTCCTGTAAGTTGCATTCCTTAAGGTGCTTTTCTCATCTCTTTCTTCTTGGTTTCAGAAATGCAAACACAATGAACTCTCATTAACACCCAAACAGCATGGAAAATTTCTATTTATAAGATTATTTAGATCAGATGGACTTCATCAAAATTAAAAGTGGGCAAAGGTCTAGAACAGGCAACCTAGACACAGAGAAAGGAGCGATTGCCAAGGTGGAATAGGGAATGACTGGCAACTGGAAAGGGGGTTCCTTTTTGGGCTGATGAAAACTACACAGGGTGATAGTTGCACAACTCTGAACAAACAACCCAGTGAATCGCACACTTTAAAAAGGGATTAGGTCAACCCTAGCTGGTTTGGCTCAGTGGACAGGGCGATGGCTTGGGGACTGGAAGGGTCCTGGGTTTTGATTCTGGTCATGGGCACATGCCTGGGTTGTGGGCTTGATCCCCAATAGGGGGCATGTGAGAGATGGCTGATCAGTGATTCTCTCTCATTGTTGATGTTTCTGTCTGTCTCTCTCTTCCCCTTCCTCTCTGAAATAAGTAAAAATGTTTATAAATAAATAAATAAATAAATAAATAAATAAAAAGGTGGTAGGCCAGGACACATATAAGAAACAATGAATGTATACATAAGTGGAACAACTAATTGATGTTTCTCTCTCAACCAATAAAAAATAAATAAAAGGGGGTAAGTTTTATAGTATGAAAATTATCTCAATAAAGCTGTTATTTAAAAAAAAAATCTATGGCAAAGACTCACTATATTATAGGATACTTCCTTTTAAGGTCTCTTGATCTCTTAACCTGGCAGCATACTAGAAAAGATGAGTGGTTTTTCTCAAGAAATGTTATAAAAGCCCTAAATATGGCTTCTTTACAATACCTACAGCACAAATTGAGCCAATTTATATGTTGAAGGCAAAAATTCATCTGATATGAGCAAATATTAAGAAATGTGATATCATTTTACAAAATGTTTTCTACATGTTACTTTCTGAGATTCTCAAAGATCATGACCTTAAAGTTTAAGACAAGTGCCCAATTGGCATGGCTCAGTGGTTGAGCAATGACCCATGAACCAGGAGGTCAAGGTTCAATTTCCGGTCAGGGCACATTCCCAGGTTGCAGGCTCGATCCCACTGTGGGGTGAGCAGGAGGCAGCTGTTCCATGATTCTCTCTCACCTCTTTGAAAGCAATAAAAAAAAAGTAAAAATAAATAAATATCTATATCTATCATGTTATTATTTATTAACCAATTTATATATTACTAGAGGCCCAGTGCATGGATTCATGCACTGGGGGGGGAGGGAAGAATCCCTGCCTGGCTCACATATATTGGGCCAAAACCAGCTCTCTGACATCCTGGATTGTGAGAAGGAGCAGGCCAGGCCAAGGGACCCTGCTGGTGCACAGTCAGGGCCAGGGAGGGCCCACGGGAGGGCTCCAGGTATGTTTGGCCAGTCTCGCCCAGTCCCAGTTGGAGTTGGGGACTGTGGGAGCACCTGCCCCCCTGGTGGTCAGAATGCATCATAGTGACTGGTTGAATGAATGGCCGGACACTTAGCATATATGATTTTCATATAAATTTTACTAATTTTCTTTCATCTCTGACACTTCTATTATAGGGAAAGGGCAAACAGCTATATTAAAATCTTCCTTCTAATTAATTTCCTTTCAGTGTGCACAAATCTGTGCACAGGGCCACTAGTTTTAAAAATAAAAACATCCTATAGAAAGTATTTCTTTATTAAATTTTGGTCGAGAATATGTTTGTATGTTTTCAGAAAACAACTCCGAGACCATGTGGACTCTGACAACAGAGAGGAAGTGGCAGGACCACTCCAACCATGAAGACAGAAGAGAAGCAGTCCAGAGATGGAAGATGCTGACGACGCCTTGCCATAATAGCAGTCAGCAGCTGTGTATCACTGTAAGGTTGCCCAGGACCAAACCAGAGAAGGTTGGACCTGCATACCACCATTTGTCCACCATCCAGAACTGAAATATTATTGCTAACATGTAAACATAAGGAACTGTTTGACATTGAAATTGGGTCTCAAAAGAACAGATGGCCCAGAAAGAAACTCACTACAGACTGATTCATATGCCTTTCAGCATAACGATTATTGCTTGTCTCATTTTTAATTCTTATATTTCCAGTAGGACATGATCTCACTCATCTAGGGGAAATGGTAAACTACATAGACTGATGAACAAGAACAGACCCAGAGATAAGGAGCCATGGGTCAGGCTGTTGGACCTCAAAGGGAGGGTGGGGATGAAAGGGAGAGATCAACCAAAGGACTTATGTGCAAACATATGAGCCTAAACAGTGGTCAAGGACAATAGGGGGTGGGGGCATGAGTGGGGAGGGGTGGGGGATTGGGATGGGGGGTTAAGGACAAATATGGGATACCTTAATCAATAAATAAATTTAAAAATATTTCAAGCCCCCCCCCCCGCCGCAAAAAAAAAAAAAAAGGGCTATAAGTTTAATCATTTTAAGTATTAGTATCATGTGGAAACTGGTGAGCCTCCCCCCTCTCCCTAGCCAGTTTGGCTCAGTGGACAGAACATCAGCCTGCAGACCAAAGGTTCCCAGGTTTGATTCTGGTCAAGGGCACTTACGTTGGTTGTAGGCTCCTCCCTGGCCTATGCCCTGGCCAGGGCTTGTGCAGGAGACAACCAATCGATGTGTTTCTCTCACATCTATGTTTCTCTCTCTAAAAACCAATGGAAAAATATCCTCGGGTGAGAACTAACAATAAAAAACACCCAACGACAACAAAAATTTTAAAATTGATTTGTGAGAGAGCGAGCGAGCGAGTGAGGGGTGGGGGGGGGGGGGAAGAGAAGAAAACACTGATTTGTCATTCCACTCACTTAATGTACTCATGGGTTGGTTCTTTTATGTGCCGCGACCAGGAATCAAACCAGAACCTTGGTGCATGGGGACAACACTCCTAGCCAGAGCAAGGGTGTTTTTAGGTAAACTGGGAAGACTGTCAAAATGCCTAAGGGTCCTAGCTGGTTTGGCCCAGTAGATACAGTGTCAGTCTGTGAACTAAAAGTTCTTGGGCTCGATTCCAGCCAAGGGCATTTGCCTGGGTTATGGGCTTGATCCCCAATAGGAGGTGTGCAGGGGGCAGCTGATCAATGATTCATTCTCATCACTTATGTTTCTATCTCTCTATTCCTCTCCCTTCCTCTCTGAAATCAATACACAAACAAACAACAACAGCAGCAGCAACAACAACACGCTTAAGGGCCCTGGCTGGTGTGGCTCAACTGGTTGAGCATTTGTCCAGTACACAGAGATTGCTGCTTCAATTCCCAGTTGGGGTATATGCCCGGTTGTAGCTCCATCCCCAATTGGGGGGTGGAGTGAGGGGTGGCAGGAGGCAATGTCCACCCTTCCATACTCTTCCTCTCTAAAATAAACAAAAACACATTAAACACAAATGTATAATTAAGGCCCAGCTGGAGTGACTCAGCTGGTTGAACATCGTTCTGTGCACAAAAGGTTGTCAGTTAGATCCCTGAACGGAAGGCAACTGATAGATGTTTCTCTTCACCTCTCTCCCTACCCCTTCCTCTCTCTAAGCATGTCATCGGGCAAGGATTTAAAATAAATAAAATGTCCCAGCTTAAAACAAACAAATAGCCAAGTTTTCCATTAATTACATATATCCAGTGTCCAGCAGAAGTTGCCAAGAAAAAGAAATTAGAAAGATGGATACAAGATCAAGTCAAATGGCTTATGTGCCAAGTGACTAATAAAAAGAAGCGAAGAAGCACAGTCAGAGGAACAATAACAAACATTAGAAGAAACTCTATATTAGTTTTGTCACAGGACCTAATTTACACAAGATCCTGCCTTCTGAAAGTTTGCTCCTAGTGGTAAATCACACAGGTCCTCTTTACAAGTAAACAAACTGGCTAGCTGGTCCTTCCACTATCAAAACAATTAGTTCCATCTTGGCCTGTGTCCCTCACTGGTTAGAGCACAGGCCCTTGAAGCAAAGGGTCATGAGTTCGATCCCTGCCCCCTAGCCAGGGCGTGTTACACAACCAGTCGATGTGTCAGATACATAGATGTCTGTCTGTCTGTCTGTCTCTCCTACTCTCTCTGAAAAGCAATGGAAAAAAATATCAGGCAAGGATTAACAACAGCAACACAAAAAGTTAGTTCCAGATTGTCAGCTCATGTTATAGCTCCAAATGTTGGTATTTCTATTCAAAATCTAGAGGGCTGGTTCATAACCTTTGTGATATTTTCCCCCAAGTTGACTAACGACAGTATGGTGTTTGTTCTGTTGCCACCCCTTGGATAGGGGAGCAAGCATTCTAGACAGACCAGAGAATCAAGCAAATGTATAGTATGTAGCTACCTCATATGACATAAATCTCCAAAGTACCAAACCTGACCCATAGTTATTTATCTACAGAAATGTTATTTCCAGTATTCAAATCAAACTAAAATTTCACTGTAGTGCTGACAAACCAGAGTGATCCAGAACAATCCAGCGCGCACACACACTCCTATTAAGCCAGGTGTATCACTCTCTAAACTCTTTTTACTTTTCACAGCACAACCACATTAAAGGAACCTTAAAAAACTAGGACAAAGTGCTAAAAATCCCAAGATCAGACATAAATAAAATTCTACCTGTGGCCTTGTTCCAATTTCTGAACTAGATAGGAAAAGAATTCCCAAATGGAACAAATGTTTTATTAAAAAAAAAAAAATCTTGCTGAAACCGGTTTGGCTCAATGGTAGAGCATCTGTCTGCGGACTGAAAGGTCCCGGGTTCGATTCCGGTCAAGGGCATGTGCATTGGTTGCGGGCACATCCCTGGTGGGGGGTGTGCAAGAGGCAGCTGGTCGATGATTCTCTCTCATCGATGTTTCTGGCTCTCTATCTCTCTCCCTTCCTCTCTGTAAAATATCAATAAGATATATTAAAAAAAAAAATCTTTACAGTCAGTGAGTGTTCTTTGGACCCTATTTTTAAGCAATCATATGCAATAAACTGCTTTTCTTCCAATAATTTATCTTTCTAGGCTTCTAAAGAGGATTTCCAAAAAACTTTTCTGATAATTTTTTTTCCTGGAGTTATATTAAACCCCATAGGCTGAGAAGGAGAAAAGGAATCTGTTCTGTGAGTGGCTGGAAACATTTAACTTCAAACACAGTCTACCTGTTTCTAAACAGGGATTGTCAACTTATGCAAATGTATAATATGAAAATATTTAAGACAGGGAAAACGAAAGAAGATAAGTTTGAATACTGACTTTCCTGGCTTGTACTTCCTTTCAGATGAAAAATTCTCAAGAGCATTTTTGTTCACCCTAGAGGCTCTTGGAATCTTTAAGGACCAGGAGAGTTATTTCTCAAAAGGGCTCAATTTCTAAATGCTGATGTGCTCTGATTTACAGAGTAGTTTCCTAGGAGATGAAACTAGCAAAAAGGTAATCAGTAGGGAATGGTATGAGAAGGGACCCCTAGAACAGCAGAAGCAATGGTTCACAACTCAGGAAACAGACACCAAAACACCCAAGGATGGAACATTTCGGAGAATTTGAGATCTTGCTCCCTGGCATATGTTGCCAGGATGGCTCAAATAAATGCTTATACTAAAACTAGAGGCCCATTGCACAAAGATTCGTGCAAGAATAGGCCTTCCTTCCCCTGGCTTCGCTTCCGGCTGCCCAGGAGCCGGAAAGTCCTCACTCCCAGCAGAGCACTGCTCCTGTAGCTCCCTCTTCATAACAGGCGTCCCACCCCACCCTAACCCACCCCGCCACTCTGCGCCTGCAAATTAACCTGCCACCCTTGTTGGGTTAATTTGCATACTCACTCCTGATTGGCTGATGGGTGTTGTGGAGGCACAATTTGCATATTTCTCTTTTATTAGTGTAGATAAAACAAAAAAGATGGAAAATTTGACAGAGAGGATGTTGGGACAAAATAACAGAGAAAACCCAAAATGCCTGAAGGAAATCCTTAAAACAAATAACCATGTGGAGGACAAAGTAAGATCTTACAAAAAGCAGCTATTGCCCAGGTGGTGTGACTCAGCAGTTGGGCATTGGACCCATGAACCGAGAGGTCCCTGGTTCAATTCATGATCAGGGCACATGCACAGGTTTTGGGCTCAATCCCCAGTTGGGGGCATGCAGGAGGCAGCCTATCAATGTTTCTTTCTATCCCTCTCCTTTTCTCTCTCTATAAAAGCAATAAAACAATTTTTGAAGCATATTTAAAAAAAAGATAAGCAATAATTTACTTTCTACCATAGGTAAGTTAATAAGATATAAGCATTTCTTAAACAACTTTACTGAAGAGTCACCGGATTTGGGCAACCTTACACTCACATCCAAGTAACTTCTAGAGAGGACAAAGCAGTGAAGATACCAAAGAACATACCGTATTTGCCGGCGTATAAGACGATTTTTTGGCCCTGAAAAATACGTATTTGCCGGCATATAAGATGACTGGGCGTATAAGACGACCCCCTAAAATTTCCACTAAAAAATACAGAGTTTGTTATATACTCGCCATATAAGACTACCCCCTACTTGGAGGCATATTTTTCAGGGCCAAAAAATCGTCTTATACGCCGGCAAATACGGTAATCTTGTTATAGAATTCCAACTAAACAATGGCTGCCTAGCTAGAGTGGTTCAGGTGGTTGAGTGTTGTCCTGTGCACTGAAAGGTTGAGGGTGCATAAAGGAGGCAACTGATCTCTCTCAGATTGAGGTTTCTCTCTCTTAAAAAAAATAAAGTAACAATAAAGGTTCAGAAGTGTAGCTTGCCAAAAATTTGTTTGATAAATCTCTACCAAGTTGCTTAATCTGAAACACTACTCCAAATTAGTCTTGTCCTCTTACTCCTGAATTTTGACTAATGTTCAAGAAATTACCTTTCACTAGTTTTCCTTTGTGACTTTCCCTACCTCACCCGGGGTAAACACTGTTGTGGGTAACCTTTACTGAATTCATCTTTATTATAAGACACCTGACTGGTAAAGAGGAAATAAGCATTACTAAATGGCTTCCACTTTAGAAATTTAAAGGCTACTTCATAATTTCTGATGTTTTGTATCTCGGGTTTAATACAAGCAGATTAAAGTTTTCCCAGGAAAGTTTTCAAACACAAATACTCATTTACTCTATATGCAAGCCAATCAAATCAAAGTTGTTAAACTAGTTTGTGTAAATACCAAAATAAAACCAAGGGAGCTGAATACAATTTCATTTTAAAGTACAGTGAACAACCCCAGGAAAGCACAAGAAATAAAGCTAAGGAGCTGCTGACTATGTATGCAAACTACATCCTTTTTAAATTTTAATAGTTTTTCACCCACTATTCTGCTTTGTCACTATATCCCTTTTCCAAAATCAAAGACACTCATTCCAGAGCTAGTGAATTATTAGGGACAGCAATGATCAACATGCAGGTTATAAAAATTTGGCAAAGCAAGACACAACATATAACAATGTGCTAATGTGAGGCTTCCAGCGACCTCAGCTCACAGATTATTTTTTGTTCTCATTTTAGGGACCCTTTCCCTTATCAAAGAAGGGTTCTTCAATGCTTCTACCCAGAGAACTAACTTCTGAGAAATAAAAGTTGGGAGACAGGAGGAAGTAGTTGTAAATAGACTAAATATTGAGAGTAAATAAAACTAGATAAGATTCAGGAAGAGAATTAAAAAACAACAACAAACAAACCATATAGCGGAAGTTTTTCTTTTCCTCACTCTCAAAGAGACTGTTGAAAGAAAAGTCTCTCTCTAGGATGGGAAAGAGGTTAGGGTAGTCCTACCAGGTACTCATCCAATCCAACCAAGGATCCTGAACACTATGAAAATGGAAATATTTGTCATTGAATGGCCATTACTGAAAGGTCTCTAAGGAAGAAAACTCAAGGTAATTAGAGCAAAGCTTGACTGGGGTGTCTTTTGGTAAAGACAAATGTGTAACTTTAGAGAGTTCTATCTAGCCTTTGGATACAAGGTGCCTTCTGGTCAGTCATAACAAGGAAATGTAACAGGCAACTCTTTGACCTATAAGTATCTTAAAAAATTATTTATTTTAGAGAAAGGAAAGAAGAAACATCGATTTGTTGTTTTACTTGTTCATGCATTCATTAGATGTTTCTTGTGTGTGCCTGACTGAGGATCGAACCCACAACCTTGGGATGTTGGGAGAACACTCTAACCATCTGGCCAGAGCTGACCTGTAAATATCTTATGAAAGCTCATCATCAACAATGCTGAAGAACAGTTTAGAAAAATAGGTGTAAAAAAATGTGTTTCCCACCAGCTTGTCCACTGACCCATTTGCATGAGAACTCTGAACCTTGAATCATTACTAGCCCAAGGATATGGATCGCTAAGGTTGCCACTAATATCCTTTTCAGGCCACGAAGCTTAATTTAAACCTCAGTTGCCCTGGCCACTCGTTGGAGCATCGTTCTGTACACCAAAAATGTTTGTTCAGGGTTTGATTCCTGGTTGGCCTGTATGGAGGCAACTGATCCATGTTTTCCTCTCACAACTATGTTTCCCTTCCTCTCTAAAATCAATAAAAACATACTGTTGGTTGAGTATTAAAAACAAACAAAACAAAAAATCATCAGATTATTTCTGGAGTTGATACACTAGTCACATTATATCGATCACCAGCTGAAAATAAGCTCCTCTCCAATTCTTACTACTTTTGTCTTTATTTTTTCTTCATCGTGGGGTTTACATTCCCCCCTCCCCTCTTTTACCAAATACATAAAGCCACGTTAAAATTCTGAGACTAAAGCAATCTTTTTTATATGGTTGAATATGGGAACAGAAAGGAGGTGGTTATAAATGAGCAAAGGTTTTAGAATCAGACAGATTTAGCTGAGACCAGTTTGCACAGTGGATTGAAGGGTCCTGGGTTCGATTCCAGTCAAGGGCATGTACCTTGGTTGCGGGCACATCCCCAGAAGGGGGTGTGCAGGAGGCAGCTGATCGATGTCTCTCTCTCATCTATGTTTCTGACTCTCTATTCCTTTTTGTAAAAAAAAATCAATAAAATATATTTAAAAAAAAGAGAGAATCAGACAGATTTAGGTTCATGTTCTGTCCTATCTGTATGACCTACAGCTTATTACACAAATCCCTTTGGGCCTCAGTTTTACTTAGTTTACAAGGTCATGAGGATCCTATTAAGATAATACATATCAAATGCCTAGCATGAATAATAGTTTCAATAAATGGTAACTAGATGGAGCTCTATGTCCTTGTGCCCTAGCCCCCCCTGACCTTTAATGGTATCAGTCAGAAAGAATCATCATCATCATAGCACAGGGAAAAGACACTGTTAGGTGGTGCTGAAGTCAATCTAAAGGAAGGAGGGGGAGAGGGAGGGAAATAGAGAGAACTTGCCAAATCTTCCAACAGAACAAAAGTACCAAGCACAAAATGTAGTTCAAAATAATATGGCCAGTCCTAGCTGGTTTGGCTCAGTGGATAGAGCGTAGCTTGCAGCCTGAAGGATCTCGGGTTGATTCCAGTCAAGGGCACTTGCCCTGGTTTTGGGCTCGATCCCTGGTGGGAGACAACGGATCAGTGATTCTCTCTCATCATTGATATTTTTTCTCTCCTTCTCCCTTCTTCTCTGAAAGCAATAAGAAGCAAAACAATATGGCCAGAACATCAGAAACTATTTTTAAATATATGCATAAAGAGAGAGATTCATTCCCTTCTAAAACTTTAAATAGTTATATTACACAAAAGCTTAAGTAGCCTACAGCTACAGAATGGGTTCCATATTTTGATACATACAGTGAGCACCCAAAACATCTGATGATGAATAAATGGTTAATCCTAACATAAAACAGCCTCTACGCTAGAGGACAGAATAATCAACTGTCCCAAATTTTTTCAGTAGGAATTTACAAAGTTCATTTTAGTACCATCCTTAGCAGGATTACTCAGTTATTCAAACCCAAAATGTATATTATCTGATGGAGCATTATTTTTTTCTACAAGTATAGACATTTACTTCATCCTAAAAGAATTATAACACTTTACAAAATTAACCTAGTGGAATATTCCACAGGGAAGCAACAGAAGCTGGAAAATTTCTCTAAGGTTCTCACATCAGTGCAAAGTCAGGAGATATCAATCACAACCAGCATTAGGGACTCATTACCAGTGTTCTTACACAGGACTCTATAAATGAAAAATCTAACTTCTATCTTTTTGACCACTATGTAAGTACTATGCAAATAAAACAAAGCCATAGACATCCTGTTAATCTTTCTAATATACAAACTAGCTTCTGGGGAGGGATTTAAACACAGTTATTTTCCTCACTTGCTTTATGGATTCTCATTAGAAACAAATATGTTCAGCACCCCAAGTTTTTCCTAGGATAGACTTTCAAACAGCATGCCTGTTTCCGTTTTATCTTTGCTCCTGGTCTCAACACACCTGCTCCTTCTAGTAAACTCCAATTTCCTTGGATAAGAGTCTTTCAGAAAGGAATGGAGAAATTTCTATTCAGAAATACTAATCAAAGAGGAAGGCAGTATGGTTTGTTAGGATCATAGGCTTCAAAATCAGAAAGTACAAACAGAATCTAGCATTGTTCCTTCCTGTACTGCAATTTCTTCATCAAGAAATGGCAGTAATAGCTTTCCTCACAGAGCTGTTGTAAGGATAAAAATGTATGCTATTCAATTTTTCAGAAAACTAGTTTCATTACTTAATTAAAACACATCTCGCCCGGCCCGCATGGCTCAGTGGTTGAGTGTTGACCTATGAACCAGGATGTTAGGGTTTGATTCCCGGCTGGGACACATTCCTGGGTTGTAGGCTCAATCCCCAGTGTGGGGTATGCAGGAGGCTGATCAATGATTTTCTCTCATCATTGATGTTTCTATTTCTCCCTCTCCCTTCCTCTCGGAAATCAATATAGATATCCACCTTTTGGTTTCTGACAATATCCAACATATTTATTTGAGACCTGAATTATCTATATGCATTCAATGTGTACTGTGTTTCTATGTACTTACTAATTAATGTGGGGCTGGAAATGGTTCTTACCATCACGCTAGGGTTATGTGTCAGACCACATTCTTACTGTACTACACATTTTTACAAATATCTATTGCCCAGCTCACAACAGATGCTTGATGAAGTTTGTAAGCTGACTGGTTACTAGTAAAAATTCATTTGTGGGCTTTATTTTTCATATACCTAGATGTTCGTTTGGGGGAAACAATCTAATTTAAAAGGCCACAGATAGAGCATAAAAAAGACAAATAAAAAAACAACAACAATTTTTAACTGATTTGAGAGGAAAGGACAGGGACAGAAACATCAATGATGAGAATCACTGACCTGCTGCCTCCTGCATGCCCCCTACTGGGGATCAAGCCTGCAACCCTACCATGTGCCCTGTAACCTCCTAATTCACAGGTCAATGCTCAACTGAAGTCACACAGGCAAGGCTGAAAAGACAAACTTTTGTTTTGACTAGGATCATTCTGCTAAAGCTGACCTTAGAGATTCAAATGAAAATATGAAAACAGAAGACGTACAGAAGCAGTATCTGCGTGACAAGAAGCAGTGTCAGGCATCTCAAAAGGTCAAGCCTCTGAACTGGGTAGGAAGAGTGGTGACAAGCATAAAAACAAAGCATACATTGGACGAGAAGCCACACGTTTGAAAACTGGTGTTGAAATGAAGATTTAGCCCTGGTGGGTGTGGCTCAGCTGCTTGAGCAATGTCTCCTACACTGAAAGGTCGCTGATTTGACTCCAGTCAGGGCACATGTGGGAGGCAACCAATCAATGTTTCCCTCTCTCAAATCAATAAAAAAAAAAAAAAAAATCTAACGTAAGTTGAAGGGTTAAAAAAAAACGGCAAAGCAAACCTATAAAGAGTTATAAGGCATCTATTACATACAAATTAAGTAGATGAAAGAGAAAGGACTATATTAAAACATAGAAAGCTTTAATGTCTATTTTAATGTTTTCATCTTTGTATCTGTAAGAGAATAAAATTATGGCCCTTAATTAAACTCCATTATATTTTGGGTTGGAGATAAAAGCAAAACCATTCTTTTTCTTGATCTCCATTCATTTAAAGAAAAATACACCTGTTCAGGAAAAATGACAAAAATAAGAAAAAAGGAAATTTTCCTTTTCTAACAGATAGTAGGCAAGGGTTCAAAGTGTGTCCAGTGGCAATAAGATAAAGTTGTATCTGAGGGAACTTCATTATGCTGAGGACAGTGTTCCCAAAGGAGAAACCTCATAATTTCTAACCTGATGCAAAGAAGAGCCTTAAAACTCCCTTATCCCTTCTCCCCCTCACTAAGAGAGCAAGCTGCTGAAGAAGTAAGAGCCACCTACAGAATGTATCCCAGGAGGTTCTATTCTGAGATACCTGGAGAGTAAGTTGGATTCAGAAGAAATTTCTGTTGTCCCAAATTCTCAGAAGGACAGTTCTAGCAGATCTAGGGAAAAGAGGCAAATTTCTCCTTCTGACTCTTCGATTAAAGACCATCTAGTCCTGCTATAAAACTAACTGACATTTTACATTTTCTTACAACTGAACATCTTCCCAGCACGAGAGGCTGCACTGGGCACATACTCAACCCCAAGCTCAAAGAAAATGGACCCTTTGTTAAAAAGGGTCCAACTGGTGTGCGTGGGGGTGGGATGGGGGAGAAGGTGGGAAAGGGGGATAGCCACCTATAACCCACATTGCAATAGGCCTTAAATGGTATTCTAATTAGGTACTCTTGCTTACCTAGGAGTGTGTCCAGAGTAGGCCTTCCTTTCCTGGAAGGATAAGTATATCTGCTACTACAATGAGAAGTCTGTCAAGAGTTGAAATTCAAAGAGAGTAATTGTTCATTAGGTTCACAGTGCATAGAACACCATGCCAGAATACAAGGGCTGTTAGGACAAGTTCAGAGTCGAGGCAGGCAGTCTGTGACACTTGAAGTGGACTGAGGAACACCACCATACTCTAATATACTTTTATCTGCCCCTCTTCCCTTTACTATCTCTTAAATTTATTGCCTTGAGAGCATTCCAAGTATTATTTAAGTTAATGTTTTTAATCAACAATTTTCACTTGAGGAAGGTATTAAAGCACATTTAACATACATAACTTACTCAAATTATATTAACTATTCATATATATTTTACTTGCCTATAAGATTTTTATAAAATCTATTCAATGAGCTCTCAAAATTACTTTTAATTAAACACAATATAAGAAATTTTGTGGAGATAAAAAAAAAAAAGAAAAAGCATGTGGTATAATAATAAATAAATTTAGGCCAAAACCGGTTTGGCTCAGTGGATAGAGCATCAACCTGCAGACTGAAAGGTCCCAGGTTCGATTCCGGTCAAGGGCATGTACCTTCGTTGAGGGCACATCCCCGATAGGGGGTGTGCAGGAGGCAGCTGATCGATGTTCTCATTGATATTTCTAGCTCTCTATCCCTCTTCCTTCCTCTCTGTAAAAAAATCAATAAAATATATTTAAAAAAGAAAGAAAGAAATTTAGTTTTAGCCGGTTTGGCTCAGTGGAGAGAGCCTCAGCCTAGGGTCCGAAAGGTCCCAGGTTAAGGGCATGTACCTCGGTTGCAAGCCTTCTCCCTAGCCTGGGCCCTGATCAGGGCTCACACAGGAGGCAAACAATCAATGTTTCTCTCACATTAAGGTTTCTCGGTCCTTCTCCCTCTCTTCTACTCTCTAAAAAAATCAAGGGGAAAATATTCCCATGAGGATTAAAAAAAGAAAGAAATCAATTTGGTTTTAGAATTCCTAGATAAGATTGTTTATGTCATTCATAAGGAATCCCTTTGGGGCACACCTGGGTTTATGCTAATTAAGTGACTTAGGGTAGGGTTCCTAGATAGCTTTAGGATGGGGTTGGTTACCACCCATGGACCTCAAGGAAGGGGAAAAGAAAGTGGCATGCTGCAGATTATGTTCTATAAAATTCCTGAATAAAATGTATTGAACTTTAAATTCCAGTAGTTCACTCTAGGTCCACAGGGGCACAGTGCCACACTCAGACCCTTCTGAACCTTGCAATATGTACCTCTTCATCTGACTGTACGTTTGTCTCCTTTGTATTATCCTCTGTAATAAACCAGTAAACATAAATAAGGTGTTTCCCTGAGTTCTATGGGCCACCTCAGCAAATTACTGAACCCCCAATCTATAGCCTGTGGCTCAAACAAAGTAGGACCAGGTTTTCAAGTAGATAGTTTTGTGGGACTGAGCCCTTTACCTTGTGGGATCTGCTGTTAATTTCAGTGTCAGAAGTGAACTGAATTGTAGAACACTCAACTGGTGATCACTAAGAATTCGAGTATTGCTTGATATGGGGAAACTCCCCACATATCTGGTTATCAGAATTATTGAGAATAATCTCTCAAATCATTATTTTGGGGGCAGGAAAGATAGCTATATACAGCCAGGTAATTTCTACTTCCTTCAAAGTCTAAGTATCTACAAGTTATTTTTAACTAAATAGTAAGCTTTAAAAATGCCCAAAGACCAAATGATGTTTATAAACTGCACCAATCTTCAAACATGGATTATCTGTCAGAGGGCTCATTATATCTGAAATATTCAAGGTTCCCTGATGAAGATAAATGAACATATTTCTTTAAAAAAATATTTAATCGATTTTTTACAGAGAGGAAGAGAGATAGAAAGAAACATCGATGAGAGAGAATCATCGATCAGCTGCCTCTTGCACACCCACAACTGGGGATGTGTCGGAAACTAAGGTACATGCCCTTGACCAGAATCAAACCCGGGACCTTTCAGTCCGCAGGCCAACGCTCTATCCACTGAGCCAAACCGGTTTCGGCAAAATGAGCATATTTCTAACACATACAAACACAACTAAAGAGTCCAAACTAACCTTGTCTGTTCCTGTCACTTTCACCATTGTCCTTGGATGGAATAGGCTTTGGTTATGATTTTACTACCTGAAAATTATAAAGCTCCCAATACTATTTCTTGCTGGCTCAGAAAACAAGAAAAAAACAGTAACCAAAATTACCCACCTACTATTCACCTGCTTTAGTTTCTTATTCAGAATATCTGCAACCACCTTTCTATTTTCATGGACCTAGTTCCAGTTTTGGCTTATACACATTTGTCCTCATTATACCAACTGTGGAGAATATACCAAGAGCAATCATAAATCAAGAAGAAACTACCACCAACTTTAAGTGGGACTTAATGTCTGGCTCAATTTAAATCAAGTTACACATGTAACACCCCTTTCAACACAATTCTCTCAATCCACCTCTATCTGGTGCTAATAACCACATAACCCATTTTCTCCTGAAACCCAGAATGCCCCCAAACACCAGCACACACATTCATTTTGCCATTCAGTTTGTCCTTAAAGTCCATTACATTTCCCCTTAAATATTTTAGCATTGGGCAAAAAGAAAAAGCATTCTCACTGTATACTATAACCTGAGTCTGTAATACAACTCAGCCACGAAAATACAATTTTGCTATTTCTAAAAAGAAATTGGTATGTACTAGAAAACCTCTGAGCCAGACAGAATAAACTTGTGACTCCTTTACTGATACCTGGAGATGGCCAAGATTTTAAATTTTCATGGGCTCAACCAAATCCTGAATAAAATCTAAGTAGGCAAAGTAGGACATGATTATCAACCACATTGTTTATTTATTGGAAGACTATTCCCCAGCTCCTTTAAACAGCTTATTCCCGTTTAAAACTCCAAACTCACTCCATCACGCTGAAGAAAAGTTGAGTGTAAGAACTTCATTTAAACTTTAATGGCCAGATAGCTCACTTGGTCACAGTGTTGTTATCTCAATGTGCCAGGGTTGGGGATTCAATTCCTGATCAGGGCACACACAGAACAACCAATACATGCATGTGTGGGACAACAAATTGATGTTCTTCTCTCTCTAAAATCAATAAGAAGAAAATTAAACTTGAATAAACCCTGATAATCAAAGGAATAAAGCCTTTAAAAATTTTAAAGGGGAGCTTAAAAGTTTCAAGTGGCTAGGAACAAACTTAAGAATAAGTTTCCTGAAGTAGTAGAAAGGAATGCTGTTACTCATTAAGCCGAGTTATTCTGTCAATGTTACGTCATTTGAACATCAGGCAAATTATAGTTGTGAATTCATAGTCTAGATTTCTTCAGAGAATAAATGTATATAAATTCTAATGTGTGAACCTGCTTCCAAATTAGAGAACAAATCTACAGGTCAGAGACAATTTTAAACAACACTGCACCAACAGCAATTTATAAAAGCCATACTCAATTGAGGAATCCAAGTAAAACAAAACAAAAAATATATCCTAATGAAATAAAAGAATCCGGCTAATTCCTGGTAGTGCATCACAATGGGTCATGACCCATATTACCCATCATGTACAGTCTTCTTACACTCGGGGAAAAATTATTCATTCCATCATGTAGCACAGAACTACCGGTATCTGTGTTCAAATTCCTGTAAGATTATTAATTAGGTCTGAATATTCTAGTCAAAGAAAAACAAGCTTAAAGAACAAAAAATAAGCTGCTATTTCAGTTCATATTAGAGCAAAAGCCCAAGTCACCAAACTTTCAGAAGTTTCAACCCAAGCAGAACTGTCACTAATTTATTAAGAACAAAAGACAATGGTAAAACCTGTCTTAACCTTGGGCCTTCCGTGGAACTAAGCACACTTCAATTAAGAACTTAATTAATGTTATCATCACAAATCTACCAATCAAGGACAAACGTAGGCTGGAAACCAAAATGTTCAATTCTTAAGCTGAAAACTTTCTCAATGGCCTGGGGCAAGCCACTCTTCTAAGAATACCCAGACACACAAGTAAGGAATGTCCCAAACACTTTCTCCACACCCCCCCCTTCCTATAAGTAAAAAGTTTCCACAAGTAGGAAAGGAACAAAATAAAGTAACTAGGTGAAAAAACAGGAATAGTTGACGTAGCATCTCCAAACGAGTAATTAAAAAAAAAATTTTTAAATAGAGCATACAGAGCTAGTTTTAAACTAGTTTACCTTTTCCACCGTGGCCTCACCTATAGCTTCTTATCAACATTTACAAAAGGATACTCAAGCCCACCTAATTCAATTTTGAATTTCCGCAAACATCAGGCACATCTATCCCCAGAAGTTCCGGAGAGGCCAAAAGGGACCCTGATGTTGCAATTCATATCAACAGCCCCGTATTCTGCATTTTTAGATATAGATCCTTAACCAAAACCTCCCTTACTCCACCTCCCCGCCGCACACGTTGGCATTTGCAGTTTACAGATGAGTCCCGGAATGACTAAAACCAGGAAGCTCCGGACTAATTAGAGGACTTGGGGGAAGTCATGTTGGGAGACACCGGGAGATGTCAGAAAGGTTGTCCCTGACCACCTCTCGCTTCTGCCCCATCCAAACTTCACGCAACCGAGTCCCAGAAGCTCGAGAAGCAGAGGCCATTTTAATGAGGCCTGACTGAGGAAGGTAAAGGGAGAGAAGGAAGGAAATCAGGGAAGGTAGTTTGGAAAGGAGGGCCGAGCCCTTTCCCTCAACAGCACCCGAGTTGGGTGGCAGCACCTGGAGCTCGCAGAGGGAGGAGCTGGGTTCAAGGGCCGAGGAGGGGTACAAAAGTAGCAGTAGTCTGCCACGAGGGGGGGTCGAGTGGTCCGAGCCCCAGGACCGGGGCCCCCCCCAAACGGGGGAAGGACCCCTTCTCGGGCCAGTCGCACAGACCCTCGCCCCTGGGTCGGGGACAGCTACCCCAAAGTCCAGAAGGCGGGAGGGACTAGTGCCTGCTTCTCCTCATCCGGCCATGCGGCGCGGGGGCGGCCATCCTGAGAGGTCTGGGTACCAAGAGGGCACCGGGGGGCCGGACGCAGCGCTCACCCGCGGGCCGCCTCCAAGCTCTTAATCAGCTTCTTGATCTTCCAGATCTCCACGTTCCTATCCGCAGCAGTGGGGTCGTCCGCCATCTTCTCGCCTCCTCCTCCCTAGAGCGGCCCGGCGGGGCCCGGAGACATCGAGACCACAGAGTTAGCGCCGCCACTGGGCAGAGCGGCCCCCTTCCTTGCCACCGGGGAGAGGCCCTCCTCTTCCCGCCCCGCGCGACCCGCCGTGGCGAAGGGTCGCTGGCCTTTCCCTCCTCCCCCCCGGCTCACCTAAGGGCCCAGTCCTGGGCGGCAGCGGCTGGTCCTCCCCGGCGGCGACTCCGCGGCGGCGGCGGCTCTGACGTAGGACACCGGCTCCCTCTCTCCAGGCAGCTGCATGTGTTGCAATCCGCTCACATGGGGCCTGTGACATCACTTCCTCCGCCGAAGGCTGAGTGGAAGTCGGCGGGCGGAAGGGCGGGGCTTGGGCGGAAAAGGGAAAGCTCTGCGCGCGCCGCGACTTGCCATTGGCTCTCCGCGCCGCGGCCTACAACAAGCCCGCGGATTGGCCGCAGCTGGGACCGCGCCGCCTTGTGAGGTAAGACCTGGGGCGGGGAAGTGCCGTCTTCCTTCCGTCCCGGTAAGCGGAGACGAGGAAGCGAGCCGAGTCCGGTGTCTCTCGCGAGGATTTATACTCGGCGCCCCGCCAAGCTCGAATGGGGAGCTTCTTAAAGGGCGAGGCACGTGGGTCGTCGTACTTCCGTCTCCCCCCCCCCCGCCCCGCCCCTTCAGAATGGACTTCGGAGGGTAGGCGCTCGGGCCGGGGCGCACGGTTTGAATTGCGCCTGAGACGCCTCAGAGGCGCCTCGCGGCTCGACGGCTGACGAAGTGTGTTCCTGCCTGGGCGCCTCCGGACGGGCGTCCGTGGACTGGTGTTCAGACCGGGCCGGGGTGGCGGGGTCAGGATATTCCCCCGGCCGGCCGGTCCGGGACCCCGCCACCTGCAGGGCCAAAAAGAGGCGGGTTCCTTCTCGCCTGAGGGCGGAGATGTGTTCACTTTGGACCCGGCACTTTGGGGGCGCGGGGGTGGGGTGGGGTGGGTGGGTAGGGGCTACCTGAGGTTTGAGACTTGATGTGTCTGACTAGATTCCGTGAATAGTTCGGTCTGATCCTGTTCAGAGTGTGGAGGTGGGGAGAGTGTTGAAGCAAAATGGGTAGTTTTGTATTTAGAACCGGAACTTTTACTTAGCTGCTTGGTCTCTCTTCAGCCTTAGTTGGTTTTATCCAGATGTTTGGCCGCAAACGGTGCGTGCTCGGTTTTCCTGAGGAATCTGAGGGAAACCGGATAGCAGCGCCCACCTTCGCGGAGCTTTCGGTTTAGTCGGGTTGATGATAACCGTTTGTGCTTTTACACTCTAATGTAATATAAATAAGTACAGATAGGCACTTCAGATTGCTGTGAGAGTAACGCAAGAGGGCCCAACTTTGCGGTGAGGCCCAGAGGATGTTTGGGGGTTTGTCCGGAGGGAGCCTGGCGCTCGTGAGGGACTTCAGCAAAGCCAGCTGCTGGATGGAGCAACGCCGGGAACAGGGAAAGAGGCCGGGGAAGGAGGCAGGGGGCAGATTGTAGAAGGCCCTGAAAGCTGGATTTAAGAAGTTGGCCTCTTAGAGGTGGGGTGGTGACAAGAAGATATGGTTGTATTTTTTAAGGAGACGGATTGGCTTGGATTGGCAAGAGCAAAAGTTGGGAGCTTGGAGATCATTTTGGCTGCTGCAGTAATTCCCGTGAGAGAGAATTGTATCTCAGAACAGGGTGATGGCAGTGTAAATAGAAGTGAATGTTAAGTGGGCTCAGCATGGATAGGATTGGATAATGGGTTGGATGTGGAGAAAGATGTCGATATGGTTTTAAAAAATATATATATTTTATTGATTTTTTACAGAGAGGAAGGGAGAAAGAGAGCTAGAAACGTCGATGAGAGAGAAACATCAACCAGCTGCCTCCTGCACACCCTCTACCGGGGATGTGCCTGCAACCAAGGTACACGCCCTTGACCGGAATCGAACCCGGGACCCTTCAGTCCGCAGACCGACGCTCTGCCACTGAGCCAAACCGGTTTCGGCCGATATGGTTACATAACATGTCATTGTAACTTTGTCCACACTTTGGAGGTGGGAGCATTACCCCCATTTCATAGATTGGGAAGTTGAGGCAAAGAAAGGCACAACTTGTTTTTTTAGAATAGTCTAGATTCAGGCAGTTTAACTGTAGCCCTACAGCTTACTTGCCCAGTTGATGCAAATTTACCGTCTCCTCATTTAGTATTGAAAATCAGTGTGTTAGAGGCAAAAGCTGGCTGGCATGGATCCCTAGTGGAAAAGACTTGGGAAGGTTAGAACAGGGATGCTATTTCCTTCAGCAAAGACAAGCCCGTTAAAATTTTTTTTTTTAATTTAAAATTTTTATTGTTGAAAGTATTGCATATGTCTCCTTTTCCCCCATTGATTTCTCCCTGGCTGCTTCTACCTTCCAGCATATGCTCTCGCCCCCTTACTGTCAGTGCCAATTGGTTATGCTTATAGGCATGCATACAAGTCCTTTGGTTGATCTCTTACCCCACTCCCATCATCTCTTGCCTTCCCTCAGAGATTTAATGGTTTGTTCGATGCTCCTATGTCTCTGGATCTATTTTTGTTCATCATTTTATGTTATTCATTATATTTCATAAATGGGTATGATATTTATCTTTCTTGGACCGGCTTGTTTTGCTTAGCATAATGCTCTCCTTGTCCATTCATGCTGTTGCAATTATAAGAATTTCTACGTCAGCGTAGTATTCCATTGTGTAGATGTACCACATTTTTTACCCACTCATCAGCTAATGGGCACTTAGGCTGCTTCCAAATCTTAGCTATTGTAAATTGTGCTGCTATGAACATAGGGGTGCATATATCCTTTCTGATTGGTGTTTCTGGTTTCTTGGGATATATTCCTAGAAGTGGGATTCCTGGGTCAAATGGCAGTCCCGTTTTTAAGTTTTGAGGAAAACTCCATACAGTTCACAGTGGCTGCACCAGTCTGCATTCCCACCAGCAGTGTGTGAGGGTTCCCTTTTCTCCACATCCTCGCCAGCACTTGTTTGTTGATTTGCTGATGATACCCATTCTGACAGGTGTGAGATGGTACCTCATTGTCATTTAAAAAAAAAAAATATTTTTTTATTGATTTCAGAGGGGAAAAGGAAGAGGGAGAAGGAGAAAGAGAGGGAGAGAGGGGGGGAGAGAGAGAGAGAGAGAGAGATCAATGTTGAGAGAGAATCATTGATTGGCTGCCTCCTGTACACTCTTACTGTGTATCCAGCCCACAAGCCTGGGACCCTTCAGTCCCACGCCAAACCTGCCCACTGTGCCAAATCGTTGTTGCTTTGATTTGCATCTCTCGAATGTTAGTGACTTTGATCATCTTTTTCATGTCTCTTGGTCTTCTGTGTCCACTTTTGAAGTGTCTATTTAGGTCCTTTGCCTATTTTTTTTTATTGGATTGTTTAGCTTCCTTTTAAGTTTTATAAGTTCCCTATAACATGTGGAGATTAAACCCTTATTGTAACATTGGCAAATATGTTCTATGCATTGGGCTCTCTTGTTTTGTTGTTGGTTTCTTTGGCTGTGCTTTTTATTTGGATGTAGTCCCATTTGTTTATTTTCTCCTTAGTTTCCATTATCCTAGGAGATGTATCGGTAAAGATATTGCTATGAGATATGTCTGATATTTTGCTTCCTCTGGGTTCTTCTAAGATTTTTATGGTTTCCTGTCTTAAGTTTTAAGTCTCTTATCCATTTTGAGTTTATTTCTGTGTATGATTTAAGTTGGTGAAGACGAGCCTTTTTATTATTTATTTGTTTATTTATTTATTTTAAAAATGTGTTTTATTGATTTTTTTACAGAGAGGAAGGTAGAGGGATAGAGAGCTAGAAACATCAATGAGAGAGAAACATCGACCAGCTGCCTCCGGCACAACCCCCACCGGGATGTACCCGCAACCAATGTACATGCCCTTGACCAGAATCGAACCTGGGACCTTTCAGTTCGCAGGCTGACGCTCTACCACTGAGCCAAACTGGTTTCGGCAAGGCGAGCCTTTTTAATTGGGACTATGACCATTCACTGTGCAGGAGGAAACTCCTATGATATAAGGGTAATTTTTAAATGCCATACGGCGAGAATAGAATATATAACCTCTCAAGGCACAGTCCTATGAAAAATGAAGGATTTGTACTTGATGACCTCAGAATTTCTTCCCTAGAGCTAATGTTAGGTAATAAACCTAAATACTGTTTTGGGTAAAGATTACATTCCTATTTGGTGGGGAGAAAGGAGAGGGATCAATTTTTATTTTATTATTTTATTTTAAAAAATATATATTTTATCGATTTTTTACAGAGAGGAAGAGAGAGGGATAGAGAGTTAGAATCATCGATGAGAGAGAAACATCAATCAGCTGCCTCCTGCACACCCCCCACTGGGGATGTGCCCGCAACAATTAGGGCAGAAGAAATATTTTAATATTGCTATTTGCCCTTTTTCTGTAATAGAAATGTCAGCCAACTTCACAATCAACAATGATAGATGGAAACACACACATGCAATTGGCGCCAGCAAGAGCTTTATATATATAGATAAACTTGCTTAATTAGACCTGCTTTCTGATTTAGCCAAATTTTTTCCAGCCCAGTGAAGCACCCCAACTTCTCTTTCAGGTAATTGTTAGAAACACAGCAATAAATATCAACAAAGCAGATTATTATTGTAGATCACACAGGAAGAACAAAGGGTGAAATATTTAGCTGTAGCAGTGTTTGACCATATTCTGTGTAGTGAGAAAAACCGAAGTCATTTTCAAGGTCCATCATTTGTTACTTTTCATTCGGGTCAAGTTTCTAAACTTTCCAGATTTCCATTTTCCTTCTAATGAAAAGAAAATAGGATTCTACTGAGTCTCCTATCTATCTACTCCAAAACTTCTGTGAGAATCAAATGAGGTAAAGGCACGGGAAAACACTTCACAATTTTGTTAAAGTGTAAAATGTTTGCACCTTGCTACAAAGCAAGTCATGCTCCTGGGTTGAAGAAATTTCAAGTGGCTAGTTGTTAGGGAGAGGAAGCCAGGCATTGCTACCTGATGTCATTACCCAGCGCCCTCAGCCACCGTTTCCAGGCTGGGCTGGGCTGTTGGCCACATTTTGGTGGGCTGTCGCTCAGGGTGGTGGCAAGGCTGTGTCCCACTTGGGGGAAGCCAAGTATTCCTTTGTCTGCACCAGGTCCGCGGTGCTGTTTTTTTGGTAAATAGCCAGTGTATGTGTGTATGTTTTTTAACCTGTATATATAGATGTTTTTTAACCTGTTTATTTTTTGTTTGTTTTTGGTCATAGATTCCTTCAAGAAATCAATGGTCTATTTTCCCAGAAAAAAATAATATTGACCATTTTGCATTTTATAGTGGTTATGCACCTCCTGAAGTCCCTCATGTCGACTGCCTATCCCTCATCCCCATTGCCTTAAATCTCCACATTCTGGGCTAAGTGCTATAAGAACCTGTTTTAAGAGCCTGTGATTTAGGTGGAACATTTTATTTCCTGATCTCACTCAGATCAGAGTTGAAGCTTGTAATTATTGAAGGCTGGGTTGGCTGCAGCATTCTTAGTGTGAAGATACTTTTGCTTCCTGACTTGCTCCTGCAAATGGATTTGATGATGCATTGTATATGGCTTAACCACCATGTGGAGTTGCTGTTATTTGTTTTTGACTTATTGAAATGGCTGTTTTAGTGGTTTTCTGTATAATTGCTAAATTATCTCTTTCATGCTGTTCACAGGTTGAGTAATGTAGGTCACCGTATAACACCTCTATCTAGGGCTTTCACTTATTTTTAAAAAAATATAAATTTATTTCAGAGAGGGAGAGAAAGAAACATCAATAAGGAGAATCATTAGTCAGCTGCTTCCTGCATGCCCCCTACCGGGGATTGAGCCCACAGCCTGTGCATGTGCGACCAGGAATCGACCTGGAAGCCTTTAGCCACAGGCCAATGCTCTATCCACTGAGTCAAACCAGCTAGGGCAACTTTCACTCATTTTGTTCTGATATTCGAGGGCAAGAAGGGGAGATACGATGCCCTTCCCTTACACAGCAGCCTTAGGAATGGAGATGCAGTTGCAGTGCTATCTGAAATACTGAAGGGTCTTTGTTTGAAGCAGTTTATATCCAAAATTTGAGTTGTCTCTTCATTCCCAATCTTGTAGTGTACCATCTCTAAGAACTTGCTTTTATCTTTACTGCTCCTCATTGCTATAGATAGAATCTCTAGTATAAGTGTTAAAATTAAAATTAAGCCATTCTCACATATTACTTATTAAAGGATTCTTTGTAATGAAGTATGGAGCAAAGCATAGAACTGACATCTTATTTTTCCTGGTAACTCATGCATTGGTA
Source organism: Vespertilio murinus (assembly GCA_963924515.1). NCBI lineage: Eukaryota > Metazoa > Chordata > Mammalia > Chiroptera > Vespertilionidae > Vespertilio > Vespertilio murinus. The sequence goes on along the minus strand of OZ004708.1, from coordinate 28,689,442 downwards.
GACACATGCCTAGCCTTGGCTGGGTGGCTTAGTTGGTCATTCCTTGCACCAAAAATGTTGCAGGTTTGATTCCCAAACAGGGCACATACCTAGATTGCGGGTTCAGCCCCCAGCCAGGGCAAGTATGGAGGCAACCAATTGATGTTTCTTCTTTCATTTTAATATTTCTCTTTGCCTCTCAATAAAAAGACACAATGCCTATGTGGTATTACTACCTGACGCTGAATGCAAGGTCATTATGTGAATCCAAACAAAGGGCCATTTTGCAAAACAAATGGCCTGTACTCTTCAAAAATGTCAATGTAAAATAAAAAGGCAAAGGAATTATTCTTAGATAAAAGAAAACATAACTAAATGCCATATGTGCTCTTTGATTTGACCTTGTATGAAAAATATTAGAGGATAGTATTGAGACAATTAGGTTAATATTAATATGGGCTACATATTAGGTAATAGCATTATATCAGTGTCAAGCTCCTGATATTAATAGTTGTGGGGAGAAGGTTCTGTTCTTACAAGCTGTGTGCTGAAATATTTTGGTTGAAGTGTCATGTTCAGAAAACAAACAGAAAAAGCATGTGATACCTGGTCAGGGCACATTCAAGAATCGGTGAATGTATAAATAAGTGGAATAACAAATCAATGTTTCTCTAAAAAAATTTAAGTAAAAAAAAGTTGAGGAAAAGTTATTTTACCTGGGTAAATCTATAATAAAGCATAATATGCTAAGTAGTCCAGATGTCTTTCCAGCGTCCAGGGCTGCAAGGGAAGCCCAGGTCCTTGGGTGCCAGAGGGAAGCAAGTGCTAGCAGCCGGGGGAAGGCCTACTCTTGAACGAATTTTGTGTATCGGGCCTCTTGTAGTAATGTAAGTTCCTTCAATATCACATAGAATAAGTCTGCAATAGAACTGGACTCATGAAGGAAGTATGGAAGATTGTCCTTTTACCTTGTCCCCCACCCCTTTGCTGGCCAGGAAAACTTCAGGCCTATCAACTTCTCCTTGGCCTTTTCTGATTAAAAATTTTAATCTAAAACCAAGTTTTAGTTTCTGGATTTGGTATAAGTTGCCTCTAGTATTCTTGATATGATTTAGACACAAATTTAAAAAACAAAGGGACCTTAACCCACCTCATTTTGCAGTAGGATTCACTAATTTGCCAAAAGATTTGAGTGCTTTTGTTCTAGCATTCTAGTTGTTGGTAAATAGAAGCAAAAAGTTTCTGACCTGTGGAGCTTGTGTGGTAACTGTCAATCCTGAGATTTAACAAAATAGACTGGGTAGATTGTAGTTTCTGGCAGTTTTGAAGGCTGGGAGTCTTGACATCAGGGTCCAGCATGGTCAGATCATGATCTTCTTCTAGGTCACATCCTGATCATATCCTCATAAGGTGGAAGGGGTCAAGGGATGTCTGGAGCCCGTTTTATAAAAGCACTACTCCCATTCCACCCTCAAGGCCTGTCACTCCCCAGAGACTGCACCTCCTAACACCATTACCTTGAGGTTAAGATTTCAACACATGAATATGGGGGTGGGAGGGATAACACATATTCAGTCAGATCATGTAGTGGGGGGAAGGAAAAACATTGGGTGGTAATAACTGCTAAGGAGAAAAATAGGGGAGAGGATAGGAAACTTTTAAAAAATATATATTTTTATTGATTTCATAGAATAAGGGAGAGACAAATTTTGATGAGAATCATTGACCATCTGCCTCCTGCATACCCCGTGGTCAAGCCCACAACCTGGGCATGTATCCCGGCTAGGAATTGAACTGTGACCTATGAGTTAATCTCAACCTCAACCACTATGCCAAGCCAGATGGGCTGGGAGCTATTTTATGAAATTTCAAAGCTTTAGGAATAAAATGAGCCAAGTGAAAAGCTGGGAGAATTCCTGCAAGGGAGGCAAAGACCACAAAATAGGAAGCTAGGGAGAAGGTAATGAGGGGCCTCATCACTGCTGTGGGGAAAAAGTAGCAAGGTGTGTAATTTTAAGTGGGAAAGACTACTTGTAATCAAGTATCAACTAATACGAAGTGATACAGAGGAGATGGTGATGCACTTTGAAGGTTGGTAAGATTTGTTCATTCCAGGTTTGGGCAACCATAAGGAGCAGTTACTGAAACTATCGGAAGAATAAAGTCTTTCGGCCTTTCAAGGCTGTTTCCACTAGTATGTCTTATTGGTTTGTATCAGGAATACTGCTGTATGTTCACCAGATGGAGAAGCTTGAGACAACAGTGGGTATCTAGCCAGGCAGCTCTCCTTCCTAGTAGAACCTGTATTGTTTCAGGGGACGTTTGGTTGCTCTCCCTGTGCCAAGGATGAATCTTGAATCAGAGGACAGTAATTGGAAAGCTTACATCTCTCTATAAAACCCTAATATGCAAATGGACCAGTCTGAAAAAACCAAACTGGTTGCTATGGTGTGCACTGACCACCCGGGAGGGCATGTGTGAACATGGTGGGCATCTGCTACAGCAGGATTTGCTGGATGGGGGTGTGGAGGATGGGCAGAGACCTTACCCCTATGCCCAATGCAGCCTCGTGGCCCAAAGTTCCTTTTAAGATGCACGAAGTATTGCACAGCCCACAAGGTCCACACCAAGTGTCCATCTGGCTAAGAACTTGAGCCTAGAATTTATTTTTTATGAGAATCTCAAGTAAGTATTTACATGGCTGTTAATGACCAATTTTCCAGGAATGTAATTATCATGTAAACGATGTCCTGCACATTATAGTACTGTATTGATTTTTTTAAGAGGAAAAGAGAAATATCAATTTGCTGTTCCACTTTTTCATGCATTCATTGGTTAGTTCTAGTATAGACCCCCAACTGTAATTCAAACCCACAATCTTGGCCTACTGGAAAGACACCTTAACCAACTGAGCCTACCCAGCCAGAGCCTCACTGTATTGGGTTTTAAGGTATATATGAGTTTCATTTCTAAATAATCAGCACAAAATAAAAGGCATTACCTCTAGTGTGATCTAAGCCCCATGTTCTTAAGAATCTTATAAGCATGGCATATGATAGTCCTATCCCAAGACTTTTGGGGGAAAATTCCAACACTTAAATGAGATACAAAAAAGATGCAATCTTTTTGTTTCTGAAGTCAGCATGTGATAATTAGAACTGTATCAGAATTTAGGATAAGACTATAGCCATGTGCTGAGAGTGAAAAGTAAAAATGGTAATTACCAATATGTAATACTACTGAGCCATTCAATTTGTAATTTAGGATTTACTACAAGATTTATATACAGCTACTTAGAACTAAAAGCAACCTGAAAATAGTAGCCTGTTTTTGTGCTACAGATTTAGACTTTCAACATTCCAAATAAAAGGTGGGGTTATAAGAAATCAACAAAAAACCTCAGACCCAAACTTGTACTTAGCCTCACAAACGAGATCAAGATGATTTTCATATTTATTTTTTTAAAAAAAATTCAGAATGGATCAGAAGGATACAGGTGCCAAAGGCCAGAAGGTAGCTATAAAAGTATGCCACAGGAAAATCAGGGAGCCTTATTACCTCGTTTTAAAAGCTGTACCTAACATAAATAGCTTAGCTTCCCTGCTCTACCTCTGAATGTGGCACAGCAGGCTTGTCTTGCAAGGCCTGTTGAAGGATCCCATGTATGCACTCACAGGCTGGCATGGCAGTACTTAAGTATTTTATATCCCCAGTTAATTTTATTCCAGGTTTGACTACCTTCATTGTTGTGTGTGGGATGATTTCACCCCTTGGGAACACAGGTATTTCAGCACAAAACAATACTAAGTCTTTACAATCAAATCATCATCTTCCCTTTTTCGTGCAGCTGAAAAATGATAGGTTAGGGACAGACAGAACATTGTGAGCTTTGTTACTGTTGGAATTATCACTCATTAAATGATCATTAGCTAAGTCACTAAATGTACATATTAAGGAAATTATATATAGAATACTGCAAAAACACAGTAAAAGACTGAAGTCTGCCCATTTCTGCTCAGGTAGTCCCTTCACTCCCAAGCGTCATATGTTGTCCTTTTGGCTCCAAAGTTTACTATTATTACTGTTTCTCCTCTTTTTGATCTTCCTTTTGTTCCCCACCACTAGAACTTCCAGAACCTTCTCGCTCAGAGGCCATCTGTTAAAAAAAAAAAAAAGAAAAAAAAAGAGTTGTCACTCATTTAATGTGAAGGCTGGTAGCTTGCTCTCTGGAGCATATCCCACCTATTCCACCACCACCACCACCCCCCCCCCCCACTTTCTCCTCCCTGTACACTATTGTCACACCAAATTAAGAAGGAAGGATATTTTCAATACTCCCGTTCTATGAAATGGCTATGTAGGGAGCCATCAGTGAGTCATCAAGAGCAGTTTTATCAAGATCAGACAGGAAGGAAAATAAGTCATTGAGCAAAACACCCTTCAGTACTTGTACCTTTTTGTATGCCATTTCAAAGAGCTTCAATGACGCTTGCTGAAGGGAAGATGCTGCCTGCCTTATGTTTTCTCCAGTTTCACTATCTTTTCGAGCCAGGAGCTCTCTCATTTTGGAAATCTCCTCTTTTAGTTTGTTGCACTTAAAAAGAAAATAAAACAAAGCCCTCAGTTTTCCATGTTTTCTTATCCTATTACAATTACATGCAGTAAATATTCAGAAACATTTTTAAAAAATTAAATTCCTATCAGGACCCACACAATCTTTATTGACACCGGTGACAGTGCCTACCAACTTTCATCTTGAACTATTTATTGTATTATAAAAGAGGGTTCACCTCATCAGCAGGCAATTGGTCCTTGAATTCCTCCATCTTGCTTTCTGTATCATGGATGATTCCTTCAGCCATATTAACTGCTTCAACTCGTTCCTAAGAGACATTAGAAAATGAAGACTTCCCAACCGGTTGGCTGAAAGTCCTCACTGAGAAAGACAACATGCTGAATGCTTCATATAGTTAAGAGTAAAATCAGTAAGGGGGAGAAATCACTCTGGTTGGTACGAGCTAGTCTGATGTGAGATTTTAGCTGGATTTTGCAACATAAAAATTAATACAGGAAGATTTGGAATAAAGGCATTCCAAATAAATTATAGCAGAGGGTGAAAGGGGATAAATTGAGGGCAACAAGATATAAGATCAAAGATAAACATCTGAAGTCCCACTTTCATTTCCCAGCTGAAAAGATAGAAAATACCAATCACCTTCTTTCGCCTGTCTTCTTCAGCATACTTCTCTGCGTTTTTAACCATATTTTCAATATCATCTTTGCTTAGCCCACCAGAAGACTGGATCACAACTATAGTGGAAAGAAAGCATCTTGTTACTTCCCTGGTAAAATTATCTCACCATCTATTTGTATTGAGGAAAATAATAGGACTGCTCAGAATAGCCAATCTTAATGTAAATTATGAAGAGGAATATCCTATTGTCTTATGACAGACAGAAGGAAACAAATGTCTGACATACACAAAGACCAACTATCCTGTCACTCTTGCAAAATTTTAAGCTTAGCAATCCAGAGGCTTGGTGTTTGCCTATTTTAGGGAATAAACACCTCAATAATATGAATCTGATAATTGAGAAAAGGGACTAAGAGGAATCATTCTCCTGAGGGCAGAAAAAGATACGCACAACTTGGAGAATCTAGTTCCCACCAGGAAGAAACTCCAAGGTCTCTTACCTCATCCACACAGTCTGATAAATAAGAACACTTACTCTGCTGCTCGCGTCCTGTGCCCTTATCTTTGGCAGAAACATGTACAATCCCGTTGGCATCAATGTCAAATGTAACTTCTATCTGAGGGACTCCTCGTGGGGCTGGGGGAATTCCAATCTAAAGTAAGTAAATACACATATTAAGCTCTTCTCACAAAGAGGCACAGTGCTCTAGTTTCAAACCTATACAGTCTTCTGTGGAACAAGTAATTTGGTTCCTGGGAGAAACTAGCTATAGTTTCACTGAAATGTACAAAAACAAGTTTAGAAGTAAAGGTAGTACTTCCTTTGCTACCTGAAATAAACGGGGCTCATGCCAGTAAAGGCTGGCTGTAGCAATCATTATTATGTATTTGGGGACACAATGAATAATAATAGCAAACCTCATTACTGTTCATCTCACCAAGAACTAGTAAACAACACTAATTAGAAGCCAATATCTAATGTCTCTTAAATTAGTAACCAGAAATATCTCCTAATTAGCACTGTCTATAAACACTTCCCTCTTATATTTTCTATCTATATATAGAAAAGCTTGAACAAACAAATGCTATCATGTGCACTGAACACCGGGGGACAGATGCTGGTGGTCAGTGCGCTCCTAGTGGGAGAGCCACTCAGCTGACTAACGGGCGCCAAACACTGGGCTCATGGCTGGCACGCACAGCTGCAGCGGTGCAGTCTGGCTTACTGGGATTGGACTGTTGGCAGTCCCACATGCCCCAAGGGGTCCCAAGTTTCGAGGGTGCAGGCCAGGCCAAGGGACCCCACCAGTGCCCCAGGCCACTAGTCTATATAATAAAAGCCTACGGGACTGTTAGGGTGGAACAACTGGTCGCTCAATGCAGGAGCTATCCCCCGGTTGTCATGTACTCACTCCCACAAGGGAGGGGCTGCTCAGACAGTAGCTGGGCTCAGGACTGGTGAGCACAGCAGCAGGAGCCTCTCCCACTTCTGCGGCAGTGCTAAGGAGCAAGGGTTACTGGACTGCAAGAGGGTGCAGGCTGGGCCTGAGGGGAACCCCTCTCCCCATCCAGTGCACAAATTTCGTGCACCAGGCCTCCAGTATATTTATAATATTTTTAAGGTTCCTAAGGCACAAGCAAGACTTTCATGTAAAAATTGAAGTGAAGGGCTCTTTAGTTGCAGAATTTGTATTTACACTATGTTAAGAAAACAGACTACCCACGTTTCAGCGATTTATAGTAATATTAATAGGGGTTGAAATACAGTCTAACTGTACAATAAAAAAAGGAACATATTTAGGATTCCCAATACCCACCAAAGTAAACTGTCCAAGAAGTTTGTTGTCTCCAGCCATCTCTCTCTCACCCTGGCACACTTTAATCTCCACCTGAGTCTGACCATCAGCAGCCGTAGAAAACACCTAGGGAAAAAGAAACTTTCTGGGTTGGCTATCTAATTAAACCACTCTCCTCACACAGAGGACAAGCCAAAGAAATTCACACTGTAATACTGGAAGAGTCCTAATGTACACTATTTTCAGAACAAAGGCTTATGTCTTTTGCAGGGAACAGGAATAGGATTAGCACACCAGAAGGGCACACAATAGCTATTGGTTCTCTAAGCAGCAAATGCACTGTAAAGAGATGCAGCATTGGCACAGAAGGCCTCAAGAGAAGGTGCCAAAAAAGCGAAATGTTGAAACATGCTCATCTGGGGAAATAGGTCAGAGATAGGACATGAATTTTATGCTCAGTAACAGGATGTCACCACATACGTTTCTTCAGAATGATGTGTTGACGATACATCATAGCACAAATATAGCAACAGCCAGTTTTCCATAAAAACATCAAAATTGGAAAAGTCAAGAGATCATTCTTAATCCAAAGACCCCAATCACTGTCCAAATAGCCCTGCCTGGCATAACAGGACAACCATCATTCACCCATAATAAAAGCTCATTGCACTGTCTTGGCCAGGCCATTTTTTTTTTTTATTGCCTTTGAGAATAGAATAAAATTTAGTCCCAAGCAATGAGGCTTCTTTGGTAAGTTAAAGAGTGAAATTTTCCAGGAAAAGCCCACAAAAATGGCAGCAATCACATCCCTCACAGAACCGTGGCTCTTACCTGACTTTTCTTGGTTGGAATAGTGGTGTTCCTGTTAATAAGCTTGGTAAATACACCTCCCAGAGTCTCAATACCCAAAGAAAGGGGAGTGACATCCAGGAGCAGCACATCTGTGACATCACCAGCCAACACACCTCCCTGAATGGCAGCTCCAATGGCCACAGCCTCGTCAGGATTGACAGCTTTACTTGGGGCTCGGCCAAAGAGATCCTGCACAGTCTGCTGAACCTGAGCACCAAGAAAAAATAATCTGTCACCCTCTACTCAAAGCAACTAACTGCCCAAGGGGAGAGAACACATGTCCCAAGACCGTAGCAAATTAAATTGTAGGATAAGTTGCTTCAGATCCAAGAATTTCACTCAAATTACTAGTAAGTTTGTTACCTGGTTTCCCATACAATACATTGCATTAAAAATGGTGTAGCCCCGGTTATATGGCTTAGTTGTATGGGCATTGTCTGGTGCATGGAAAGGTTACAGGTTTGATTCCTAGTAAGAGGCATGCGGGAGTTAGCTGATCTACATATCGACTAAAAACTAAAAGGAAGCAGTGCAGAGGTCATACAATGACAACAGTGGTGCTAACATGGGATGTGCTCTTCCCTCTTTTAAAACAATGCTAGGAAAAAGTGCTATTTAAATAGCATCTAGGATATTTGATAACAGAATATCATCTAAGTTCAAAGCCTTTCGTTTTCTCTGCAGCTTTATTCTGTGCATATTTTCCTAAGCCCACATACTTGAAAATTTAAGAAAATATTAAGACCCAAGATAATTCTATGAAAGTCATAAAGAATTGCATCTTCAACAGTTTGTGCTCAGTCATTAACTTTCTACACACCTGTCTTTTCAGAATGATGTGTTGATGAATAGAATGCATCATTGCACAAATCTTTGTTGAAGAAGTATAATTAGTTAAAAGCCTTGAACACTATGCTGTAAAGTCACATATCCAAAATTATTCCACAGAGGCCAGTTGGTGTCAGGTTTTAATATATATACTTTGTAACTGATTAATTTTAGAGGAAAGGAGAGAAACATCAACCTGGGCATATGCTCTGCCTGGGAATCAAACCAGCAAACGTTCAGTGCACAAAATGATGCTCAAGCAACTGAACCACACCAGCCAGGGCAGTATCAAGGTTTTAAGTTATCTCTGACCTCATGTTCATTCCTAAAAATTCTTCAAGACTGAAGTTCAGCCGAAACCGGTTTGGCTCAGTGGATAGAGCGTCAGTCTGTGGACTGAAAGGTCCCAGGTTCGATTCCGGTCAAGGGCATGTATATTGGTTGTGGGCACATCCCCAGTAGGGGGTGTGCAGGAGGCAGCTGGTCGAGGTTTCTCTCTCATCGACGTTTCTAGCTCTCTATCCCTCTCCCTTCCTCTCTGTGGAAAATCAATAATATGTATATATTTAAAAAAAAAAAAAAAAAAAAAAAAGACTGACGTTCAGAATCCTCCATGTCATCACCCCAAGGACATTTTGCCCTTCTTCCTAATCCTTTTTCTTATATCCCTGAATTTTAAAAAGAGGCTGAAAAGAACTCATTAAAAGCACAAATTCATCCTTTCTGGATCACCATGGAAGAAAGGCCACATAGTCACATCCTGACACACAAGCCATTTGTCCCCCCCCCCCCCCCCTCCAAAAAAAACCACATATGCAGGTCCTCTCTGCTCGCCATGCTGAGAATTCCATGGATCCATCCATACCTTGGGCATTCTAGTCATGCCACCAACAAGAATCACTTCTCCTATGTCACTCTTGCTGACTTCTGCATCTTGCATGGCTTTCTGGCATGGGGCGATGGTCCTCCTGATTAGCTCAGCGACAATCCCCTCAAACTGAGCCCGGGACAGCTTCATATTCAAATGCTTAGGTCCAGACGCATCCATTGTAAGATATGGCAAATTGATGTCCGTCTGTAAAGGAAGGAGGGAGATCAGTAGTGGTGAAGTTTCTTTATTCAATAAATACTGTAGGATAGGAAGACTTTGAATGCCACAGTAGTCACACCTACTTTAAAGGAAAAGCTACCAAACAACAGTGACTCTTTAAGAGTCCAACTCTTATCTTTCCAAAGGTAAAAACACTTCAGAATTTTATTATTAAACAATGAAGACCAGAGGAGAGAAACAGGAAAAATCCTTGCTCAGGAGACAAGAAATATTCTACCACTAAATATATAGGGTGGGGCAAAATTAGATTTATAATTGTGAGTACACAAAACAGTTCATGCCTATATTATTAATTACTGTATTTTCTATACAAACAACTGTAAGCATACTTCTGTCTCACTCTGTACATTAAGAATCATACTATAGCCCAGCCAGTGTATCTCAGTAGCTGAGCATAGACCTATGAACCAGGAGGTCACAGTTCAATTCCCAGATAGGGTACATGCCTGGGTTGCCTGTACCCTAATGTGGGGCATGCAGGATGCAATTAATAATGTTCTTTCTCCCTCTCCCTTTCTCTCTGAAAAAAAAAAAAAAATCTATTTTTTTAAAGGAAAAAAGAACTATACTACTGTTTTTTTCCACCAAGTTTAAAAATATTCCATGTACGGTAGTTAAAAAACACACATACATCCAAGCTAAGCTCTGAACCAAATAGCGTGCCACCAAGTCATGGCTTTAAGTTTCAGAAAGATGATTAGAAAGCTATGAACAGAGATGCTCTTTAACTACAAGGACTGACTTTACTGCCATCATATCCACAGATAGCTGCAAACATGGCCACAGTCACAACCATGTAATATCTAGTATTTAATAAACCCCCAATCCTATTAAGGTATGGATTAAGAATATTTAGACCTGCCTAGTGTGGCTCAGGGGTTGAGCATTGACCTATGGACCAGGTCACGGTTCAATTCCTAATCAGGGCACATGCCCGGGTTTTGGGCTAGATCCCCAGTAGTGACGTGCAGGAGGCAGCCAATCCATGATTCTCTCATCATTGATGTTTCCATTTCTCTTTTCCCTGATATAAAAAAAAGGTATTTAAAAAAATTATATTTAGACAAAAAAAAAATATGAACATGCTGAAACAGATGTCTTAGGGGAATTACCTTATGCCTCTCCACAGAGATTAAAGATGGAGGGGAGCAAATCCTTAAACTTTTCCTTAGGTAAGGAACTGGGACTATTAAATACTTAATATGCGAGTTAATACATCTTCTGCAGAAACAGTGTTACTGGGTTTTGCCTTTAAGAACACCGATGACAATTTACTTCTTTTTTTCAAAATGTCAACAATCCAAATAGACAACAGAACTGCGTCATACAAACCATTATGATTCAATAGAACTTTGTGACAACAGTAATGTTCTATAATCCGTGTTCAATTCAGCAGCCACTACCTCTTATGGCTGAGCTCCTGAAATACAGCTAGCACTACTGAGGAACAAAATTTAAAATTCGTATTTAATTTTAAATGCCCACATGGGGCTATTGTTTTACTGTAGTTCTACATGCTATCAGTTAATGACAACCTGAAAAATTCCAGGACTCTCAACTCTGTAAAACCAGTTCACCACAGTTTTGTCCTTCATTTTTCCTCAAATCCCAAGTATCTTTCACTCTCAGTCCTCTCTCTCACCACCCGGTGTGCTACAATAACCTCCCAGTGATCTGCCACATCCACTCAGGTTGCCTTCTACCACAGAACCCTTCCCCACTGAAAATAAAACTGTGCTCTACCTTGGCCAAAGTGCTTTTATAAACCCTCATATGACCATGTGATTGCCCCCACACAAAGTTTTTAGTGGTTTATACTCAGAACAGACACCAAAACACACAAATCTATAAAGTTAGAGCTCCCATACCCATCTGCACTTCAGCCACACTAGGCACTTCATACTTGATTAACTCAGCATTTCCTAATTCATCTTTCAGATGTTTCCTTGCTATGTCCAACACCTCTGGTCAACTGTCAGGTTCCTCTATTATAAATCTAACTTTGCCTTTTTACTACATTAATAACTTACATTCAGAGTACTTTTTACTACATGTTCTAAGCATGTTACATGTATGTACGAATTTAGTAATAGAAATTCTAAGGGGAAAAGTAGCACTGTTATCTGTATTTTATAGAATGGAAATGTTAAGGCATTCACCCAAGGTCACACTGCTAAGAGATAAAATAGGACCTGAACCCCAACAGTCTACTTGTAGAGCCACTCTGGACCTTTATTTACATCATGTTACTTCTGGCTTGACATTTTATATTCTAAATAATGCCCACCTCCCACACTACACTAAACTATATGAATGAGGGTAGTGTTTCTCAGAATTGATTCTAGAGGTTTACAATCACACACGTACAAATATTAATGTTACAAGGATGCTCAATATACCTTGGTATAATGACAAAATGCTGAGGGGGAAAAAAATAACCCCAATGCCTACCAATAGGATACAGCAGGTCTTTGAATAACAAAACATTGATAAGATGCCACAGGAATTTATCAAATAGCCTATGAAAAACTGGTTTCCTTATACAACATTTTGCTTAAAACTCCTAGGACCTATTGATGACATCAAGTGAAGATTTACTGTGCAGCCATATAAAAACCAACCAACCCTCGCCTCCAAAAAGTGCCAGACCCCTGGGAAGAATTACAAGCTATTCTCTGGCACTACTGCAATATTTCAACCCTAACCCATCATGTTGCAACGTTCTGCCACTCTGTGTGGTAGCAGGAAACAAAGCAATATCATCACTCTGGGTAACTTTGTACAACTTTGTCATTGCTTATACCTACTTAAAAAAAAAAATCCCAGGTTTGACTTGATCAATACCTCTTCTTCTCCCAGCGGTAATCAAACTAAAGTAGTCACAGGCTCTGTTTCTCTGCCACCTAAGAACCTGAAATTAAATCTCTTGCCTTCCACCTTGTTTCGTCTCTGACCCAGATCTACCATACTTTCTACAATTCTATTCTTGGTTATTAAAGCAAAGTGAAGCTTCATCTCTCTGACATGAAGCAGGATTGGCTGACACTTTAAAACATGCTGTGCAAGTCTGATGCCCAGGGGGAAAAACTTGCTCGGATGTATAAACCCCAATCTTCATAGCTTGCTTTCTAGATCGGTAAATCAAATTAAAAAAGAAACTATTAGAGACCCACACAAAGGTATATTGAGTTAAGTGAAGATAGTAGTGCTGAGAGTTTCCTGGTATTTACAGGCTAGCAATTAATAGTTTTTCACACTAGTCTAGATTTTAGCTCCAGTACACATAACCTCCGATTTGGATGGTTAACAAATTTAGGTCATCCATTAATACACATACACACAACACCTGGTTCCTTTGCTCATGGAAAGGTTTTTACCACCAATCAGAAAACGGTAAGACAATTAAAATATGTGATTCAAGTAAGCTCAGGCTTAAAAGATCCATCAAGACTGCTGGGATTTGTGCTTGTCTCACCTGCACAGATGAGGAGAGTTCACACTTAGCCTTCTCAGCAGCTTCCCGAACTCTCTGAAGTGCCATGTTGTCTTTGGTCAAATCAACTCCCGTCTACAAAGTGAAGACAAAAACACTAGTATTAGTGAGGTAATAAATACTTTTAAATGGCAGTGATATGCTGTTAACAACACAAAATAGAACCATAACTTTATAAACAAGCCTTTAAATTACTTCTTTCCTTTAAAAATCTGTAGGGAAAAGAAAAACTATTCTAAAAGGGCTATCTATGCCTGAAGTCAGAAAGCAGAACTGATTTCAGTATTTTTAATTGTAGAGTCTAGCTCAAAAACAAAGAATGCCATATCCTTTTAACTAAAATACAAATATTTCAGTGTTCTACTCTGGGCAGCTATGTGAATAAGGAAATTTTCATATCCCGATGTTTATAGATTAACCACACCAATAACTAACCTCTCTTTTAAACTCCTTCACGATGTGTTGTAGCAAGGCCTGGTCAAAGTCTTCACCACCTAAGAAAGTGTCTCCATTGGTGGACTTAACCTCAAATACTCCTTTCTGAATTTCCAGGACAGAAATATCAAAAGTCCCACCACCTAAATCATATACAGCAATGCTAGGAAAAATAATAAAGGCCTTAAGTAACAAAAGTAATGAAATATTTATACATGCTACAAGGACAAACTTTGAAAACATATCTGACCAGCACATGGTAGAACCTATGCCAGTACACATTTCAATAATCAAATAAATATAAACTCGTCTATTTTCCTCAAAGTATAATTATTATGAAATTTGATAATTGTGATATTTATATTAACATATGTCCCTAACATGTAAAGTTTACATACAGTTGAAATTAATAATTTTTTTAAAAAAGCAAAACCACTCTTTTGGAGGGGAGAGAATGACCCTATGAGACCAGTACTTAGGGGAAAATAGTAAATTAAAAAAAAGTCTTGAAATGAATGAAAAACATATTACAAAGCCTTGAAGAACATCAAGGCAATATATTTTAGTCTAAATATAAGAATCACTAAGAAATGAAGACTTGGGATAAGTCTTGGTGGAGTTTATTATTACACAGACTTACACTTTATCTTCCGACTTGTCTAGACCATAGGCCAGAGCAGCCGCTGTGGGTTCATTAATTACCCGAAGCACATTCAGTCCAGCTATCTGACCAGCGTCCTTAGTGGCCTAAAAAAGTAAAAAGCATTTTCCATCTTTGTGTCAGCAATACCACTAATTTCCTAGATTAAAAAAAATGCTAAGTGACTCACCTGTCTTTGAGAGTCATTGAAATAAGCTGGGACTGTGATCACAGCATTTTTTGCTGTATGCCCCAGGTAATTTTCTGGAAAAGAATCAAGGAATAAATCCAATCATGAAATTGTCAGATGATATAGATAACAAAATTACTAATGTAACCTAACAACCTATTCCATCTTTTTGGAGCCACAAGCAGCACTCATCAGTTTTTTAGCATGCTAGAACCTAACATGTAGAGAACTTGTAGGAAAACACTCCATCTGAAGATAATTAAAAACCAAGACCTCACCTCTAACACTTCAGTGAAACTTTAACAATATTGAATGACTTAAAATAATTATAGTTTCTTCAAATGGGAAGCTCTAAAGTTTTGCCTAACAGACAAAAGCTTGTGTGTGATCTTTTGGCTTTCAAAATACTACTTTTCTACTGGAAAAAAGAAGCAAGCCACTATTTTTTTGAAGATGTATTCAATCTGCAGGGAATAGTATGAAGAAGGTTTTCTATATAAAAGCCATCAGACTCACCCACGGACAGTGGGGTATAAAAGCTAGTGATTTCAGATAAATTACCCAGTTCTTGATACTTTCCGAGATGTGAAGAACTAAACATCTCACCTGCAGTCTCTTTCATCTTCATCAACACAAATGCTCCAATCTGACTCGGAGAATAGAGTTTTCCATGAGCTTCAACCCAGGCATCACCATTGGAGGCACGGACAATTTTAAAGGGAACATTTTTACTGCAAGACACAATAAAAAACATGGCAGTGCAATTTACCATGAATGTCCACCCTCCCATCCCCAGAAATCCTTGGTCAATGAGAACTTCAGAAATTAATTTAGTGAAAGCCTTTAGAAAGTAAACATTAACATATCAAAACACCCCGATGATGAAACCCAAACATTCTCTACTTCCTACCAAACAAAATACTTATGCAGCTGCTTTGGAAAATGATTATAGTTATTACTTACAGGACCCAGAAATTCCATTACTAAGTATCTAGCCAAAAGAAATGAAAACATGTGTTCACACAAAAACCTGTGGCAGCATTATTTGTAATAGCTAAAAAGTGGCCTAGCTGGTGAGGCTCACTCATGGTTGAGCATCGACCCATGAACCAAGAGGTCACCACTGGTTGGATTCCTGGTCAGGGCACATGCCCAGGTTGCAGACTCAATCCCCAGTCGTGCAAGAGGCAGCAGATCGATGTTTCTATCTCTCTCTTTAAAATTAAGAGATGAAAAAAGGAGGGAAAACAAACTTAATGTCTATTCACGTAAATGGCTAAACAAATGTATATATCCAGACAATGGGATATTATCTGGCCATATAAAGTAATGAAGTATTGATACATGCCACAACACAAACCTTGAAAACATATCTGATCAGCACATTCCACTCTCTGCCTTACGAATTGAACACCAATTTACATGGCCCAGGAATGACTAGCCAAATCGTCCTGTACTACATCTACACACAACAAAGACCTAATCTGTGGAAGCAAAAGTGAATTTTTTGAAGGAGATATCCTTTTGGCAGGTGAGGGCTTGCCCCCAGGGACACACAAAATTACGAATGTGCTCAAGGGAACCTGTTAAAAGGTCCTTTTGTGTGGCCTTCGCAAATAACTATGCTTTTGTAATTACTCACATGTCTTTCTGGACTTCAGAGTCATCGTATCGCCGGCCAATAAGACGCTTCGTAGCATAGAATGTGTTGTTTGGGTTGGTGACAGCCTGTCGCTTGGCAGGCATGCCAACAAGTCGCTCACCATCTGCTGTAAAGGCTACAACTGAAGGGGTGGTTCTGGCACCTTCAGCATTCTCCAGCACCTAAAACGCCCAAAGCAAGTCAGAGAATGAGATTCCAGTGACCACCACTATCTTTGTATTAATCATTTAAGACATAACAGATGTCAGCTCACAACATAAATGCTCAAGAATAGTGGATGCTGATATGGTAAGTACTTTCTACTAGAAATAGTGGATGCTCAAAATATCTTTATTCCTTTATTTTGAAACAGAAAAAAAAACCCAGAACAAATATAAATCAGAGCTTTCATAGTCAATGTAAGGACAAGGTGATCTTTCATTCTAGAAGAATTAAATCCAGCCAAAACCGGTTTGGCTCAGTGGAGAGTGTCAGCCTGCGGACTGAAAGGTCCCAGGTTCGATTCCGGTCAAGGGCATGTACCTTGGTTGTGGGCACATCCTCAGTAGGGAGTGTGCAAGAGGCAGCTGTTCAATGTTTCTCTCTCTTCAATGCTTCTAGCTCTCTATCCCTCTCCCTTCCTCTTTATTAAAAAAAAAAAAAAAACACCAATAAAATATATTTAAAAAAAAAAATCAAGAATCTAGTGGGAATAAAAGTGTCATAAAGCCCTAACCGGTTTGGCTCAATGGATAGAGTGTTGGCCTGTGGACTGAAAAGTCCCAGGTTCCATACCGCTCAAGGGCATGTACCTTGGTTGCGGGCACATCCCTAGTAGGGGGTGTGCAGGAGGCAGCTGATTGATGTTTCTCTCTCATCAATGTTTCTAACTATCTTCCCTTCCTCTCTGTAAAAAATCAATAAAATATATATTTTTTAAAAGTGTCATAAAAAAAGTAAGGAAACTTCTCGAATAGCCATAATAGGAATCTCCTAAGAAGCTTTACTTAGGTTGTAGCCCATATGTTATGTGGAGCTCCACTTGGGATTGATAACAGAAATAATCTTTAATCTATCTGTAAGCCATCCCAATGGTAATTTAGTAGTCCAAGAGGACACACCTAAATACTTGAAGTCAAATCCATCCAATTATCAGCACCATGCAATAATTGTGACCCAGAGTTTCAAATCATGCTCACCTTTGCTTGTTTACCTTCCATAACCGCCACACAGGAATTAGTAGTACCCAAATCAATACCAACAACTGCTCCCTTGATTGCTTCTGATCTGTAAAACATTTAAAACAATGCTATAGCTATCATTTTAATAGTGATCTCCATAATAGTTAAAAGAATACATAAGAAAATATTAGATACTGTGGGAATAGTGGCACATTACATAAGCTGAAAATAAACATAAATGTATCATTTCTTTTCCTAAGCAGAATCATTAATCACAAAGTTGGAGACCACTGCTCTGGAATTTAGAATTTATCTCTCAAAGGAAATTAATTTACACTTACGCATAGTCCCGCTTTGAAACAATTCTAAAAGTCTCATGACTAAGGCCATTCCAACCATCCTAAAAAAGAAAAAACAAAAACAATTACATCAGCCATTATTACATATGAAAACTTGAACTTGTTCCAATTATTCTGAAAGTCTCAACTCTCATTCTACTTAACTGAGTAAGAGGTATTGTGGTACTGAAACAGAAAGTTTAATAAAGCCCTACGTATGCGTGAGTATTGCATGTATAAGTTTACTTAGAAACATTTACCCTGACCCTGCTTTAAAGAGGATCAGAAATCTTGTGGAGTCAACTTAGAAAAAAAATCTCTTTTTTTCAGGAGTAGCCTCCTGCCAGGATCAAGAAAAGACCTTGGTTAGGACCTAATTTTAGGCTACTACCAAGCCTTTCTTTAACCCCAGTAAGACAATTCCAGTTCTTCAACGATGTAGGCTTTTGATCGCAGGTGGCAACAAGCACCATGGCTTTCCCCTAATTTGCTTACATTTTTTTTTTAAATAACAGAGGACAATCTTAACCCCAAAATTTGGGGGAACCAACTACACAAACATTCCTAAACAAAGGAATGGGAACTTGATTCTGGGTTTATTAAGGTGTGCTCTTGCTTTATTTCATCTCTGCAACGGGGTCCTTGCACACTCCGTATCTTACAGAAGGGAACAGTCGTCTCCGACTCGTCGGTGAGACTACAAACCCGAAGAGCGGTTCCCTCTGAAGTAGAATTGCATTCCTCTCCCACAAGCTCAAACCTGTTTAACCAGCCACAAAACGGACCGTCAGGACCGCTACCTACTACTTTGTGAAATGAAGCTCCACGCTGGCAAGGGGTGTGACTCAGCAGGGCTTAGGACCCGGAGATAAAATCCTGAAATGGGCCTTGAATCGGCGGCGCTGATTACACAAGGCCCGTTACCTTTCTCCCCTCCGGATCTCTCCCAGAGGATTCTGACCCCGAAGGGCGCGTGGCCTGCGGCTCCGAGGCCCAAGACGGTGAGCCCTCTCGAGAGGCCCTCGGGGAAGGCCCGGCAGTTTCTTACCTGGTGGCGGGCGACCGCGGGGCCCCGGGAGGCTGCAGCGCCCACGAGACGGGATGCCGCGGCTCGGCTGGCGCTTATCATGGCGGCTGAGCGGCGAGAGCAGGAGGCAGGGAACAGTCACTCGGACGGCCGGGATCTGCGCCGTGCTGCGCGGCGGTGGAAACGCTTCTGGAAACCTCCAACCACGTGGGGCGGCGAGGGCGGGGTTGGCCGCTGGGGCCCGGAGGCCCGCTCTTCCGCCGAGGCGCTGCCGGTAATGCCTGACCAGAGGCTGCCTGGCCGCCGCTGCCGGAGTGAGCGCGGACGGCCGGTGCGCTCCGCAGCATGACGGCTGGAAAAGTACGTCTTTCCGTTCTGGCGGTGGCGGGTTTGGGCGCAATGAGAGGCGAGGGGGTTAAGAGATATATAAAGGCAACGGCTATAGACAGCCCTGGTCCTCGGAGGCAGCAAAGACTCAAGGTCACACGGGATAAACTGCGAAACGATTACAGTCTCCTTGCGTCAGTTGCGTGAGAGGCGGGGCCTCTCGCGCCTGCGCAGCTGGCGCCCGGCGGAGCGCCTGGAGCGCATGTGCCCAGGGAGTGGCGGAGAGCGGGGGTGGGGCGTAACCACGGCACCCATTGGACGTCCCGCCGAACGTGCCCGGCGGCGCGCCTGGGCGCGTGGACGTTATTCCTGCTCCAGCTCCGGGATGGGGGGGGGGGGGGGGGGGGGTGGAAGAAACGGGACGGGACGCCATCTTGTCCTGGGTCTTTGTTCAGTGTAAACCTCAGGCTTGGAGCCTTCCTTGCTCATTTTCTGGCTACCTATTGGTATATACATATATATAATATATATTTTAACCTTTGTTTTTATTGTTGACACTGTTCCACATGTCCCCAACTCCACCCAGCCCCGGCTCCTCCTTCCCTCTAGCCATCACATCACTGTTGTTTGTCTATGGGTTATGCATATATGTTCTTTGGCTAATCTCTTTACCTTCTTTAAAACAACAATGCGATACCATCTCACACCTGTCAGAATGGCCAACATTAACAAAACAAATGACAAATGTTGGCAAGGTTGCGGAGAAAAAGGAACCCTCGTGCACTGCTGGAGGGATTGCAGGTTGGTGCAACCACTGTGGAGAACAGTATGGAGCTTCCTCAAAAAACTGAAAATGGAACTCCCATTTGACCCAGTAATCCCACTACTGGGAATATACCCCAAGAAACTAGAAACCCCAATCAGAAAGGATATATGCACCCCTATGTTCATAGCAGCACAATTTACAATAGCTAGGATTTGGAAACAGCCTAGGTGCCCGTCAGCAGATGAATGGATCAGAAAACTATGGTATATCTACACAATGGAATACTATGCTGCCACAAAAAGGAAGGAATTCTCATCATTTGCAGTAACCTGGATGGAATTGGAGAGCATCATGCTGAGTGAAATAAGCCAGTCAATGAAAGAGAAACACCACATGACTTCACTCATTTATGGATATTAAAGAACATTATAAACTAATGAATAGAAAGATAGATATAGAGACAGTAAAACAGCAAGCAGACTGTCAAATGACAGCGGGGGAGGGAGATAGGGAGATCTGGGGGAGATAAGAGATCAACTGAAGGACTGGTACACATGAATATAAGTACAACCAATGGACACAAAACTCTGGGGCGGGAGGGCATGTATGGGGGGGGGCAATGGTAAGCTATGTACACATATAATACTTAAATAAATTTTTTTAAAAAAAGTCCCCCAGTTCGTACAGCAGTAACACAGAATGCACATCCACACCCCGGGCTGGCCCTCACTGAGGGTACTCAGGGCCTACTCAAACCTTACACTGGTTGCTAGGGGCAAACTGTGGGTTCTGTGACAAATGGCCGTGGCCACCGCGCTGTGACCAATTTCAGATTTTTGAGAAAAAATTTATTGATTCAACAAATATGTATTGGTGTGACAAGACACTAAGTATACAGTGAAAACAAAATTAAATTCACTTACCACAGCTTGAGTTTAATTCTGCAAAGGAAGTAATTTCTCCTTAAAGCTTTAAAGTCCTGTTTCAAAAGACAAAAAGATACTCCACTATTAAGTGATCACTGTGTGAGGAATTGTAAAGGAAATGTCAGGGAAAGCTGGGGAAGAAGAAAACTGGAATGTGCATTGTCAGGGGAATAGAAGTAAGAAACAACAACAAAAACACACACATTGGTTCTAGATTATACAGATTCTTTCCTCAGGGGATAGAGGGTCAGCCTGGGAACTAAAGGGCACTGATGGGTCACCGTCACCGAGAGAGGAACAGGAGGCAGGTGGTGAGGGATTACCAATCTCTTCTCTCATCGAACACCAGGTGGCTGAGGGGAGAGATTCGTAATCCCTCACCACCTGCCTCCTGGTTCCTCTCTGGTGACCAGGTAGTTGCATTTCAAAGGTGCTGTGACTTTGGTTTCATAAAGTCAATTATCTATAAGTATTTTTAGCTGAACCGAGAAGGTTTATGGGAAAGTAAAAGGATTTGGTGGCTTGAATTGTTTCTGGAGTCACACCTCTGACCCTGTAAAGATTTTATTTATAAAACAAGGACAGTCATTTAAAAAATTTTTATTATATCCACATCCAAGGATATTTTCTCCATTGATTTTTAGGAAGAGTGGAAGAGAGAGGAAAGACAGAAACGTGGATGTGAGAGAAATGAATTTCTCTGACATCAATTATAGTTGCCTTCTGCAAGAGTCACTACCAGGGCCCAGACCAGGGAGGAGCCTGCAACCAAGTATGCGCCCTTGACTGGAATCCATCCTGGGACCCTTTGGTCTGCAGACTGATGCTCTATCCACTGAATTAAATCCACTAGGGCAGGATAGTCATTTTTAATACCTCAAGGATTGGCAAATGTTGGAAAAGGACTGACAAATTCATCCATTTTCAAATGTTTCTTTCCATTTAAGCCTGTTTTTCTTTCAAGCTCTATAGCAATTACAGAGAGATCTAGTTTATGGGTAGCATATAGCCGTCATTTTTTAGAGTGCAAATAGCTTGCATGTATGAAGAATACACATTTGATTTAAAAAGGCCTCATTCTCCATTCACTTCCCTTGGGAAGGAACAGCAAAAGAGATCTAGCTGAAGGATAGTATTAAACTTAATGGTGCCTTTAACTGGCCAAATCTCTCTATTGTCCACTTTATAGTGGGGTCAGGCTATGTTGTAAAAGAAGCTGGAGGGATTTAGGTCAAATTTCACCCAAAAGGATAAATCAAGGCACTGTGGACTGGTTCCCCATCTACGGAGAGGCAGATCAATTCCCAGCTGAGAGGCATCTTAGCTATCCTATGGTCTGACAATGTACCAGAGTAGCACAGGTCCCTTTTCACCCTCAGAGGTAGACTTTAGACTTTGCTGTATAGATTTCAAAGTTGCAGGCTAATGACCCCTGGTGGTCAATGAGTATTGTAGCTACCGGTCTACCGGTTGTTTGGTTGTTCAGTTGACCGGTTGCTTAGGCTTTTATATATATATAGATATAAAAATAGAAAATAAAAACGGAAAAGATAAAAACAGATACATTTCAGTGTATTCCTTAGGCTGCTTGAACATTCCTTGCTACTGTTCTGTGTAGCTTAAATTACACCATCCCTATAGAGTTCCTTTATTGGGAAGAGTAAGGAAAGTGCCAAGGTATCTCAAGGATCAGCTCATAGGCCTTGGGTTTAAGTGCTAATTTCTTATTTTATTCAACTAGTGGTTGGGGTGGGGGTAGTGACTGTGTCAATCTATATTACATGATGTGAAGCAAGCAATTTACTTGGAAGGAGCCCAGTGAACCCTTCAGAGGAAAGGGGGAAATCTGTGAGCATGATAGCTGCCATGGGTCTTATGAACATTTGTCTTCCATCATAGAATTATGAACTGTTTCTGAGCATGGCAAAGTGCAAAGCTGACTCCACAGAGGCTGTGGGTGAGGCTGTGTGTGCCCTCTGCAGCTTTGCATAGCTTCCCAGAAGGAAGTCTGCTCTGCCCCAGGCTGTTGTACCAGGATGTGTATGGCACAGGGAGGGTGGAATGCTGTTTAGAGAGCTCTGCAGAGGAGAGAGGGACAGGGTACTTTTTGGAATCAGGGCAGTTAGTAGCCATGTATATGTGTTTATTTCCTGATTGATAGGGACATTTGAAAATAAGTTACTTATAATTTTACTAGAGGCCCGGTGCACGGATTCATGCACATTGAAAAGAAATTAATTAGAAGGTGGCCAGCGGGGTAGGACAGGCCAGACACACCCTGGAACCAACCTTCCTCAGTCCCTCCTTGGCTGGCTGCATCTGGGGTGGCACTGGGGATCAAAGGATGTCTTCAGAGTGAGCAGGGGTCCCTCCAGCAGGTGGGGTCCCTCGGCCTAGCCTTTGGGGATTGGGCCAAACATCCTGCAGTCCAACATCCTCTGAGGGGTCCTGGAGTGTGAGAGGGCACTCTGCAAAGTTGCTGTCGCTCGGCAGCTCCTGCATTGAGCTTCTGCCCCCTGGTGGTCAGTGCACATCATTACTATCAGCCAGTTGGCCAACTGGTTACTTAACTTTTTATATATATAGATTGTTTTTCACTAAGCTTTCTTTATACTATTGAAAATCTCTAGGCTGGAAACATTTCTTTCTGTCACTTTGTCTTTTTCCATTTAGCATATGTGCTTACGATTTTTGCGTTCTGCTTTTATATTTAGCATTATTTTGTTTAAGGATATCTGCTTATCAACCAGGTCCCATATACTTGTCATTTTAAAAAATATACATTTTTAATTGATTTTTTACAGAAAGGGATAGAGAGTTAGAAACATCAATGAGAGAGAAACATTGATCAGCTGCCTCCTGCACACCTCCTACTGGGGATGTGTGTGTAACCAAGGTACATGCCCTTGACCGGAATTGAACCTGGGACCTTTCAATCTGCAGGCTGACGCTCTATCCACTGAGCCAAACCAGTTTCGGCTATACCTGTCATTTTTAATGGCTATTCTATATAATCTCATTCTTTCTTGAGATTCATAAATTTATTCCACTGAATCTTCTATATTTTTGCAGGATATGCAGAGAGATTTGCTGCATTTCTAAAATATCTCTGAAAACAGGCTGCATTTCAAAATTGAAACCAGCATTTCCTTTTCTACTTTAAGAGTGCACCCAGGAAGCCATTGGGTCCACCAAGGTATTGAATTATCTTTCTATGTCTTTGGGTCTATGAGAAATCTCAGCAAGAGGTCTCAGACACCAAACTGGGGTGGGGGAAATAAACTTGACAGAGTACTTGATATTTCTGAAGAGTCACTTAAGTTCTATTGCTGCCATGTTCAAAATGTAGGCATAATTAGGTACTGTGATTAAAGTGATTTTCACCGATAGCCACTATAAGATATAGCAGTATGCGATAGCCGGTTTATCATTTGGGGTGTAACAATTAGCTAAGCTATTTTTCTCTAAAGGGTCAGTTAGTTCTCTTGTTTTTCTCCACAACTTCAACTTAGCAAGGAGCCATCATAAATTCTGTGACATAGCTGTCTCCTTATCTGTCCTGGGAGTTATAGGCTGCACATATAAAACAATTCATGTGCCTTTGCATAATGAATTGAGTTTTATAAATCATAAATCTTCACTTACATGCAGGTGGGTGCCAGGTTTAGAAAAGCTGATGTAGTTTCCAAGTTCATGAATGTCATAAATCATTCATGATAAGGTAGTCCAGAATTTTGCTGTCTTCTGAGGCAGACCAATATCAAGGTGATAGTTAAACACAAAAATGTGAGTCTTAGTGACTGTTTTTATTTTATTTTATTTTATTTTATTTTATTTTTTTATTTGTTGTTCAGTGATTGTTTTGCAAAATCAGATGCACTTACCCTGGCCTGGTAGCTCTTTGATTAGAGTGTCACCCGGGTTCACCAAGGATGGGTGGAACAACAAATTGATGTTTCTCTCTCTCTTTCACTTGCGCTCTCTCTCTCTCTCTCTCTCTCTCTCTCTCTCTCTCTCATCAAGCATCTCCTTGGCCACTTCTATTAGAGTAACTTCACACAAATAAGCAGGCTGGTTAGTCAGAAAGTTCCAACTCATACTCTGGGGTGGAGAAGCCCTTGGGGCTCCCTGGTACTTCAGTTGCTCCCTTACTGCAGCCTCCTGTGACCCGTGCCAAGCCCTGTCTGTCCTCCATTCATGTGGACCCAGTGATAGGAAACAGGCAGAGAGAATTTCAGTGTCATCTGGGTAATTGGACTGAGACCTTTAAATTCCTTCAGTCCTACAGTTTTCACTTGCTTTGTTCTTAATCGACATTTAAGTTCCCCCACTCTCTGCAGATCCCGTTAGCCTCCTCAGCTTGGCCTCTTTCCTGCTTTATAGGCAGATACACTCCGGCCATGAAGCCTTCTTTCAGTTCCTTGAATGTGTTGCTTCTGCCTTTCCATATGCCCTTTCTTCTCCCTGGATTACTGTACTCCCCACCAGTCATTTATCAACCCTATTTCAGGTCCCAGTTTTAATGTCACATTAGGCAAGCTTCTCTAAGCTCCAGACTAGGTTAGATTTTTAATATCTAAAATAGTCCTGCATACTATCTTCCATAGTATGTTGTGCATTTGTATTAGTTTAGTAACATTTAGTTTTAGTAACATTTTGTTTAGTGTTTATCTTTCCAACATTTTGAAAGCTGCACATGTGCAGGGACTCTGTCTATTCTGTTCAAAATTTTATTGCTAGAACCTAGTCCTATGCCTGACACCTAATAGCTGTTCAATAAACATTCATTGATTGGCCGACTCTGCTTCCCCTCTCAATCATGCATTTCCCCTGCTGTTCATTCATGTATTGATTTCCTCCTGGGGCACTTTTGTGGGTTCTTCAGAGATCTGTATTACCCTACACACACACACACACACACACACACACACACACACACACACACACACTTGACCTATACAAGTAAACTTGCCTCTGTCAGTTGCTTTCTTCCTCAATAGCCCCTCATAATTCAACAGTCTATTTTCAGTTTTTCCATGAGAAACAGGCCTTTGCTCACACAACCTCTGAGACTATGGGCAGATTCTAGCATTGCAAAGCAGCTGCTAGGCCATACAGTGATCCCTAAATTTCTTGGGCTGGAGTCAGAAATTAGTTCAGTCTGCCACTCTAACTTCAGGAGATCCCTTGAAGCTCTCTTAGAGGCCGTTGTAGCCCCTCTTATTAGGCTTGTGGTAAAATGCAGGTACCCCACCCCTCTTTTTGGAGGGGGTACCCACAGCACATCAACACTTCTAGCCTTTCTAAAACCTTTCTCTTAATATCCACCAGCTTCTTTTTCCCCTCAATATGGGGTGAAGGTTTTAGAGGGGGTTTTTTGTTTGTTTGTTTTAAAATATATCTTATTGATTTTTTACAGAGAGGAAGGGAGAAGGATAGGCAGAAACATCGATGAAAGAAAAACGTCGACCAGCTGCCTCCTGCACCCCCCCCCACTAGGGATGTGCCCACAACCAAGGTACATGCCCCCACTGGAATCGAACCTGGGACCTTTCAGTCCGCAGGCTAATGCTCTATCCACTGAGCTAAACCAGTTAGGGCAGATTTTAGAGTTTTATAATGGTTTTTCAACTGATTTCTATGAAAAAAGTGTTGTTGTTATTATTGTTAATCTTCACGTGAGGATATTTTTCCATTGATTTTTAGGGAAAGTGGGAGGGAGAGGAAAGAGAGAGAAACATTGATGTGAGAGAAACACATCAATTGGTTGCCTCCCGCAGGAGCCCAACCAGGACCAGGGCCGGGGAGGAGCCTGCAACCAAGATACATGCCCTTGAATGGAATCGAATCCGGGACTCTTTGGTCCAAAGGCTGTTGCTCTATCCATTGAGCTTAACCGACTAGGGCAGATTTCTATGAAAATTTACATATTTGTTGGCACCTCCCTTTGGTATGACATTGATGCTACATAGTGGAGCCTGTCAGCTTCTAAACAGAGTAAGTAGTTACTATAGTTAAACACATTTCTTAGGAAACAAGTAATTTATTTCTGAGTAATGGTAGGTAATGTCATTTTCTCCATATCTCTTCTGTTTAGGAAGTTTACTTGTCCTCATCTATAAAGTGGAACCCCTTCCTTCCTTTGCCTCAGTAAGATAGAGAAATAAGAAACTGTGAGCATAAAATGACACTGGATGGACAACAGGCCCTGGAGAATAGTTAAACAATCCTCAGAGGAATCATTTATCATAAAGAAGGGAAGTAGAGATGAAGGGCTTAATGGAAAGAAGAAAAGAAAATGCCCAGGTCATCAGTGTTTTTCTAAACCTCCTCCTAACCCCTTCTACCTCTGCCCTGGTTTGGAACTGTTTTCTTGTTACTAGTACCGTGTTTCCCCGAAAATAAGACATCCTCCGAAAATAAGACCTACTTCATGGAAACATAATACATCCCCTGAAAATAAGACCTAGCGCATCTTTGGGAGCAAAAAATTAATATAAGACACTGTCTTATTTTCGGGGAAACAGGGTATATACAGGTCCCTATTATAGCACTAAAGCAATGATTGTTCAGAGCAGAGCCAACTCCTACTCAACCAGTAATCCTTGGTTCTGTGTTTTCTAGGTGTATTCATGTCTGTGTCTGCGGGTTTAAGGGAGGAGGGGGTAAATGTCATCACTTTTGACAAAATGGCAGAATATCTGCTCTATCGTGATGAGAAGCATGTTGGTCTCCTGGTTCACAGAGCCTGCCTTGTAAGGAATTCAAAGGCTGCACTCGGAGCTGCTGTTGAGCCAGCAGATGGAGTAGCAGTCCTTCTCTGTGTGCCTCTGGGCCCACCTGGGCTGGTCTGCTGGGTGATGCTGGGCCCAGCCTGTGGCCAGAGGGAACAAGGCAATGAATACAAATGATTGCACCTTGTTGCCAGAACTCTTGTCCTGTCTGTAGAGGAAGTTTGGTAAAATGTGATCCCGAGAAAGTCATTCTCATGTGCCTCTCTATAACTGCTGCAGAAGCAATTAGAGGGAATGAGTGTTTGTATGTCTGAGATAACCGTGGAGCATAAGAGAAGATATAGAGACGACAGAATCGAGTCCTGAGGAGTGGAGGAATATGCACCATCTCCCTACCCCTGAAAAACCTTGGGGAAGACACAGGAATACAACCAGTGGCTCTTAATGGGAAAGGGCAATCTTAAGAGGAAAGTTTGGACAATGAAGCCTAATTAGCATCTGCCTAACTTACTCTGGGGTCTTTGTTACTAAAATCTGTAGATTGCATAAGAACTTTGGCCCTGGCTGGTTTGGCTCAGTGGATACAGCGTCAGCCTGCGGACTGAGAGGTCCCAGGTTCGATTCTGGTCAAGGGCATGTACCTTGGTTGCAGGCACATCCCCAGTGGGGGGTGTGCACGATGCAGCTGATCAATGTTTCTAACTCTCTATCATTTTCCCTTCCTCTCTGTAAAAAGTCAATAAAACATATTAAAAAGAAAAGAAAGAAAAGAACTTTACTTTGGGGCCAGTAGTAGAATGTAAGCTTCCCTGAGATTACTTCTTTCTATTTTCTAAGAAGTAGCTGGATATATGGCAGTTCTTAATAAATAATGGAGGTATGAATGGTGCTTCCATTGAAACTCTCTTTTTACCTCTCTCAGGCCTACAGTCATTCTGTGAAATGGAGAGTCCTTTCCACTTTCTCCTATAAGAATGTAAAGGGGCTTCACAATAGAGGATGGGCCCTGGCTGGTGTCACTCAGTTGGTTGGGCATTGTCCTATGCACTGCAAGGTTGCTGGTTTGATTCTAGGTCAGGCTTGATCCCTAGTAGGGGATGTGAAAGAGGCAGCTGGTCAGATCTCTCTCTCTCTCTCTCTCCTTCCCTATCCCTTTCTAGCTCTCTAAAAGTCAGTAAAAATGTAAAAAATTAGTAAGAAGGATGGTAAGTGGGTGGATTACTACTCTGAGGGCAGGGCCTATGACTCCCCCTCCACCCCCAACCCTCCTCTGGCTTCCTTTATCTAAATAACCCAAATTCAGAGTAGGAGTGGATTGGGGGACTCAGCACGATAGCCTCCATAACCCAAGGCCTAACCGCTGCAGACTGCGCAGGAAGCCAGAAAGAAGGTGGCTTCCTAGCTGGTCCTTTGCTCCTAAAATGAAGGGAGTTAGGAGTTATTGAATTCTTAGCTGTAAAGCAGGCAGCACAGTCTGTTCTTCATTGGGAATCCAGAGGTTTCTGGCAAGTCTCTTGCCACAGGTCTGCCAGGAGCCCAGAGCTCTTTGAAGAGAAAAAGAAAAAAAGGTTTTAGGAACAAGGAAGCTGCTGCTCTCAATGAGAAGATCGGGAGGGAAGAAAATGAGACTAACAAGTGTTGAAGAAAACTGTCTGTGGCTGAAGAGAATGTTAATGGCTCTTCTGAGCTTCAAAGTCTGAGCTGGATAGGGTCGTACACAAAAGCCTCTGCTGTCACCTACAGATACTTACCAATGACTGTTGCTTGCAAGCAATCACAGCCTCACTTTCCTAGGGTGAGAAGCAGTGCCTGCTGAGGTTGAGAAAAATGAGACCGTTGGGAGATCTTAGGCCTGGCTCCACTAGTAGGGGTTTAACTAGTCTCTTCTGCATCAGTCAATAAATGGGATTCCAGAACTTAGGTGCAAGGGAAATTGAACAAATCTGGCTTATAGCTGTTTCTTTTTCCTGTTTGCAAAATGCTAGCTGCTATGGATTGAATTGTATCCTCCTAAAATTCATATGTAAAAGCCCTAACCCCCAATTTGCTAATATTTGTAGAAAGGTCTTTGGGAGGTAATTAGATTTATTATTATTTTTTTAATTAAATCTTTATTATTCAGATTATTACAATTGTCCGTCCCCCCCCCATAGCTCCCCTCTACCCGGTTCCCACTCCACTCAATGCCCTTAAACCACCCACCCTGTCCTCAACCTTAGGTGTATGATTTTTGTCTAGTCTCTTTCTGTACCCCCACACCCCTTCCCCTCCCCCATGATTGTCAGTCCACTCCCTTTCTATGCCACTGATTCTATTATATTCACCAGTTTATTCTGTTCCTCAGATTTTTTGTTCACTTGATTTTTAGATTTAGTTGTTGATAGATATATATTTGTTGGTCATAATTTTTATCTTCACCTTTTTCTTCTTCTTCCTCTTCTTAAAGCATTTCATATAATACTGATTTGGTAGTGATGAACTCCTTTAGCTTTTTCTTATTTGTGAAGTTCTTTATCTGACCTTCAATTCTGAATGATAGCTTTGTTGGGTAGAGCAGTCTTGGTTGTAGGTTCTTGCTATTCATCACTTTGAATATTTCTTGCCACTCCCACCTGGCCTGCATAGTTTCTCTTGAGAAATCAGCTGACAGTCATATGGGTGCTCTCTTTTAGGTAACTGTTTTTCTCTTGCTGCTTTTAATATTCTCTCTTTGTCTTTTGCTCTTGGAATTCTAATTATGATGTGTCTTGGTGTGGTCCTCTTTGGATTCCTTTTGTTTGGGGTTCTCTGCACTTCCTGGACTTGTAAGTCTATTTCTTTTACCAGATGGGGAAAGTTTTCTGTCATTATTTCTTCAAATAGATTTTCAGTATCTTGCTTTCTCTCTTCTTCTGGTACTCCCATAATTCAGATGTTGGTATGCTTGCAGTTGTCCCAGAGGCTCCTTGCACTATCTTCATATTTTTGGATTATTTTTTCTTTTTGTTTTTCCAATTGGGTGTTTTTTGCTTCTTTGTATTTCAAATCTTTGACTTGATTCTTGTAATCCTCTAGTCTGCTGTTGGATCTCTGTACATTATTCCTTTTTTAAAAGATATATTTTATTGATTTTTTACAGAGAGGAAGGGAGAGAGAGAGAAAGTCAGAAACATCAATGAGAGAGAAACATCAATCAGCTGCCTCCTGCACACCCCGCACTGGGGATGTGTCCGCAATCAAGGTATATGCCCTTGACCAGAATCTAACCTGGGACCTTTTAATCCACAGGCTGATGCTCTATCCACTGAACCAAACCGGTCTTGGCTGTACATTATTCTTTATTTCAGTCAGCATATGCTTAATTTCTTTTCATATCCTTAAGGGTCTCATTAAATTTATCGGCCTTTTCTTTTTTTTTTTTTTTTTTTTAAAGTCTACACTTTTTTTATTTTATTTTATTGATTTTTTACAGAGAGGAAGAGAGAGGGATAGAGAGCTAGAAACGTCGATGAGAGAGAAACATCGACCAGCTGCCTCCTGCACACCCCCTACTGGGGATGTGCCCGCAACCAAGGTACATGCCCTTGACCGGAATCGAACCTGGGACCTTTCAGTCCGCAGGCCGACGCTCTATCCACTGAGCCAAACCGGTTTCGGCAAATTTATCGGCCTTTTCTATAAAATTCTTGAAAAACCTTATAACCGTGGTTTTGAACTCTATATCCAGTTGTTTGCTTTCCTCCATTTCTGTCATTTGTGACCTGTTTCTTTGTCTCTGCGTTTTGGCTGCTTCACTGTGTTAATAGAGTGGCTTTGTGTGCTAGGTGTCCTATAGGGCCCAGTGGCTCAGCCTCCCGAGTTACCTGAGGTGGACCCTTTTGGTGCACCCCTTTGTGGGCTGTGTGTACAGTCTTGTAGTTAAGCCTTGATTGTTGTTGGTATCGCTGATAGCAATTAACCTCCAGGCCAATTGGCTGTGAGGATCAGCTGTGTCTATGATGGGAGAACTTCTGTGCTGGAGACAGCTATATGAGGGAAGACTTGTTTCAGTGGGGCTTTGGTGCTCACTGAGTCTGCCCCCCTGAGTGTGTCCCTTATGGATCTGAGGAGTTGTAATCTTTTAAAAAATATATATTTTATTGATTTTTCACGGAGAGGAAGGGAGAGGGATAGAATGTTAGAAACATCGACGAGAGAGTAACATTGATCAGCTGCCTCCTGCACACCCCCCACTGGGGATGTGCCCGCAACCCAGGTACATGTCCTTGACCGGAATCGAACACGGGACCCTTGAGTCCGCAGGCCAACGTTCTATTCATTGAGCCAAACCGGTCTTGGCAGGAGTTGTAATCTTGATGGTCCTACTCTGACCCCTGGGTACACTGGCTTTTGGACCTCCAAGGAGGTGCTAATTTAGCCTCTGCCTGAGTCCACCAGCAGCAGTTACGGAGAGGTCTGCAGATTCCTCTTCTTTGTTTGGGTTTTGGAGGTGCCCAGCTGAGGCCCAGTGTGAAGCAATGCAAGCTGCTGTGGGGCCTTGAGCCTTCTTTTGGAAGCAGGCATCAATGTGTGCTCCAGGGAAGCATGTGGGTTCTCAGACTGGGAGTTGGCATTTAGTAACCTGACTAAGACACAATGTAGAAATGAAAAGATTAAAATGTGAGATATGTGATAGGGGCGATAGTTTGGAATAAATGGGTTCGGGCCTTCTTCCAAGTCAGCCTAACACTCTGGTAAGCTGCTGCATTTAATGGACAACTCCATTAACATCGTATTGGATGGAGGTGTTGTGGGGTCGAATCCTGGGTTCGAAATAAGATCACCGGAGGCTGATAATTTATTAAAAAGCAGGCAAAGATGTATTGAAATATCTGGCTAGGGCAGCTGCAAGAGCACACACGCTGGCGGCTCCATACGACTGCGACTGCTATAGATGTAGCTAGCCCTTTTAAAGGCTCAAACCACAGGAATTTTCTTTTGTTTTAATTTTAAAGTCTAAATTCTAAAGATTGGGGATAGCCTGCAGGGTTGGTTCCCAGTCACATCCTGCTGGACATTGTAATGTGGCCCTACCTTGCGATAGATAGATAGCGATAACACAAAACAAAAAGCTGAGGATAGCCCATAATACAAAACAAAAGCAGAGCTCAGCAGTTAGTCTCTAAAGGTTATCTACAGTTTCTATCCCTGAAGCTACTGAGTCAGTGGGATTCGATTTCCTGGTTCTGGTCTCAGGCATGGGAAAATTGCCTTAGCCTCCAGGCCTCCACCTGGAAGCTGAGGTAAGTACCCTGTGTTTTAATCAGACTTAGCAGAGTTAGAATTCAAACAGCAGGCTTTATCAAAATATGACTTCTACCATATTTCAGAGGGAAGGAGAGAAAGGGAGAGGGAGAGGAAGAAGGGGCAGCAGAGAAAAAGGGAGAGAGAGAGAGGAGTGAGTGTGTGTGTGTGTGTTGGGAGAAACTAAAAAGCTTGGAGCTTTCCTCCATATCCCCAGAGGGATCTTCATGTGTTTTTTATTGTCTGTATGTCATCACAGGCTTTGAAAGCTGAAGTGGAGCTGGGAAGCAATTTGGATGGGATAGGTTGAGGACTCATATCATCTGCCTTTACCTGATTCCCACAGGCTAGGAAGGATGAGAAGGGATATATCTTTTCACCCTATAATTCAGAAGATAAAAACATGGGGGATTTGAGGGTGCCTTCTGAGAGCTTCTGTGATCATGCAGATGGATGAGGAGGAAAGGGAATGGAGATGGTAAAGTGGGTCCCAGGATTCAGAAACTGGTTCATGAGTGATAATAAACTGGTTACCACTGCAGGAGGTGAGGAGGAAAACAAAGGAGCAGACATCATCTTCTGCTTGAGGCTGATTTAAGTTCAGGCCCTCAAGAGGCAAAAGAAGGACGAGATGGCTTTTATGATGGCTAATGAATGATGCTCAAAAAACTGTCAGATAATTGTGGTGCCTGACACTTCCTGGGTCGGTCTCTGGTACCCAGAGAACATAACGGATAGTAACATGAAATCACTTTTCTTTCCACTGTGTGAAAGTTCTTAGTATCTTCTCATTGCAGCCTTTTAGCTGAGTCAGACTGAATCAGGTAAAATATTGAACCTAACCATATAATAACTGCTAGATTTCCCCAGAGAAGATGTGCAATAAGAATGGGGAGAGTAGCCCTAACTGGTTTGGCTCAGTGATAGAGTGTTGGCCTGCGGACTCAAGAGTTCCAGGTTTGATTCTGGTCAAGGGCATGTACCTTGGTTGTAGGCACATACCCAATAGGGAGTTTGCAGGAAGCGGCTGATCGATGTTTCTCTCTCATTGACATTTCTAACTCTCTATCCCTCTCCCTTCCTCTTTGTAAAAATAAATAAATAAATAAATAAATAAATAAATAAAAATTATATATATATATATATATATATATATATATATATATATATATGAATGGGCAGAGTAGCTCTGACCTAAGACTTTGCTCCTGGCCTTCCTGAATGCCCTTGCCAGCTTACCTCCTCTCAAAAGTCACTTCCAGAGGCAAAGCTAGGTATTTAGGGTGCTGCCTATCTACAAATACATAGAATTGATATGACTTGCCCAGAGACAAGTTCTAGGTCAGATCAAGACTATGATTCTTGAGTATATGAACCTGACCCTACATCTTAGATTGCAGTGCAGGCCAGATCGGAGGGTACAGTGAAGAGGCCCCTGGCTTAGAGGTCAAAAGTGCTGGGTTCAGGTCCTGTGTGACTGTGAGTTATTACTTAAGTTCTTTAAATTTAGTCTTTTATCTCTAAAACTAGAGGCCTGGTGCATGAAAATTCATTCACTGGAGTGGGGGAGCCCTCAGCCTGGCCTGCCCCCTCTCACAGTCCAGGAGCCTTCAGGGGTGAGAGGTGAGCTGGAGATCAGGGGAAGGCGATGCCCCATCACCCTTGTGCTGCTGCCTCTGCCAGCAGTGTAAGCCTCAGCCGGCCCTGGTTATCTGAGCCTCGGGTGGCCCTTGATTAGAAGCCTAGAACTTGCAGCTCCAATTCCCTCAACCTCTGAAGAGGGGAAAGGGGCTGGAGATTGCGTAAATGACCTATTATGCCTATGTGATGAAACCTCCATGAAATTTCCTAGATGACAAACTTCAGAGAGCTTCCAGTTTGGTGAATGCATCCACATGCTAGGAGGGTGGTGCACTTCAAACCCATAGGAATAGAGGCTCCTGTGCTGGGGACCCTTCCAGACCTCTTCCTATGTACCTCTTCATTTGGCTGTTCATTTTATCCTTTAAAATATCTTTTATAATATACCTGTAAGTATAAGTAAAGTGCTTTCTTTAGCTATGTGAGCTATTATAGCAAATCATTGCAACTTGTGGGGGTCCGGGGGGGGGGGGCAGGGTGAGGGAGACACACCAAATTTAAAGCCATGTTCCATTCCTAATTCCCCAAAGAGAGCATCTGACCCCCTTACCTTTTCATACTAGACCTCACCAGACTGAGTTCAGAGCTTTGGTCAGAGAGCTTGGACTCCCATCATAGAGTACTTGGCTGCATAAAATAAAAAGGGTAAATCACATTTACTGAGGTATTACTATGCACCAGGCACAGTGGTCAGTGCTCTTTACCATTTATCTCAGGAATGTAATTGTCCAAACAACCCCACCAAAGTTGGTTGTAATATTTTCCCCATTGTGGGAGATACAACAAGATGGCGGCAGAGGTAAAAGCCTAACTGCAGCCGCACTCAACAATTTCAAAAAATACAACTAAAATATAGAGTGGACACTATCCAGAACTACAGGAAAGTTGACTGACTGGGAATTCTACAACCAGAAGGAAAGAGAAAACCAGAAGGAAAACGAGAGGAGCTGTAAAAGCTTAAGGTACGGAGGAGGCACGGCGCGCGCGGGGAGAGGACGGAGCCCGAGAGGAGGGGCGGCTGAGTGCCTGGCTGGCGTTCCCCAGCGGGAAGGAGATAAAAGCTCCTGACTGTGCTGAACCCCAACTCCGACTGCACTGAACCCCAGTTCTGGGCGAGACCCTGGGGTCCAGGTTCATACAGAGGGAAACTGGGCTGTAAGGTGGAAGCTCAGTGGAGCGGAGGCGAAAGGCAGAGCCCCGGAGTCGCGCACATTGCGCGCAGAGGAGGGACTGTTCGCCGACCTGCTGAATTGCCCCAGCGGGAAGGACTCAAAAGCTCAGGAATATACTGAGCCCCAGTTCTGACTGCACTGAACCCCAGTCCTGGGCAAACCCCTCGGACTCCAGCCTCATACAGAGGGAATCTGGGCTGTAAGACAGAAGCTTAGGGGAGCGGCGAAAAGCAGAGCCCCTGAGTCGCGCACATTGCGGGCACAGAGGACAGACTGTTGTTTGGGCCGCGAGATTGCCCTAGCGGGAAGGAGACATAAGCTCCGGACTGCTCTTAACCCCACTTCCAACTGCTCTGAACCCCAGCTGTGGGCTTGTTGGGGGAGAGACTACACTGTCTGGTAGCCGGCGAAGCTCTAGGGTGCCTTTCTCTCAGAG
Source organism: Vespertilio murinus (assembly GCA_963924515.1). NCBI lineage: Eukaryota > Metazoa > Chordata > Mammalia > Chiroptera > Vespertilionidae > Vespertilio > Vespertilio murinus. The sequence continues at coordinate 28,653,472 of OZ004708.1, read as the reverse complement.
GTGCTTGCAGCGAGTACCAAAGGACACTGAGGAACACTGAGACTCAGGAACCTCAGAGGGCGGGGCTAACCGGAAGCCAAGGCTCCACCCTGAAACTGCCCCATCCAAGCTGAACTCAGAGAGGCTTTTGCAGGTTTCTAAGTCTTGTGGAATAAGGTTGTCTCCTGGTATAGACACAGCTGATCCTCCCAACCTACCAACTCAGGGAAGCAGCGAAAATGCCGAAACGAGGAAACAGATCACAAACGAAAGAAATGGAGGACAAAAAGCGACTGGATATAGAGTTCAAAACCACGCTTATAAGGTTATTCAACAATCTCTTAGAAAAGGCCGATAAAATAAATGAGACCTATGAGGATATGAAAAGGGATCAACTAGAAATAAAGAATACATTCTCTGAAATAAAAAATATTATACAGAGTCCTAAAAACAGATTGGAAGATTGCAAGAATCAAGTCCAATATTTGGAACACAAAGAGCCAGAGGACACTCCTCCGCAGAAGCAAGAAGAAAAGAGAATCCAGAAAGTTGAAGATGGTGTGAGAAACCTCTGGGACAACTTCAAGCGAACCAACATCAGAATTGTTGGCATCCCAGAAGATGACAGAGAGCAAGATACTGAAAACATATTGAAAGAAATAGTGACAGAAAACTTCCCCTACCTGGGGAAAGAAATAGACTTACACGTACAGGAAGCACACAGAACCCCAAACAAAAGGAATCCAAACAGGACCACACCAAGACACATCATAATTAAAATTCCAAGAGCTAAAGACAAAGAGAGAATATTAAAAGCAGCAAGACAAAAGCAGGTAGTTACCTATAAAGGGGCACCCATACGACTGTCAGCTGATTTCTCAACAGAAACCATGCAGGCCAGACGGGAATGGCAAGAAATATTCAAGGTGATGAATAACAAGAACCTACACCCAAAAATACTCTACCCAGCAAAGCTATTACTCAGAATCGAAGGCCAGATAAAGAGCTTCACAAATAAATTTAAGCTAAAGGAGTTCATCACTGCCAAGCCAGAATTATATGAATTGCTAAAAGGGGTTCTTTAGGAAGAGGAAGAAAATAAAAATAAAAATATGAACAAACACGTAACTATCAACAAGTGAGTCTAAAAACCAAGGGAAGTAAAAATCATGATGAACAATATTAACTGGTGAATATAATAGAATCAGAGGTATGGAAGGGGAGTGGACTGATGATTCTCGGGGAAATGGGGAGTGGGGCGGGGCGGGAAGAGACTGAACATAAACTGCACCTATGGATGAGGACAGTGGGGGATGGGGAAAGGGCAGAGAATTGAATGGAAACTTGGTGTAGGGGAGCAATTGGGGGGGGGGGAAATGAGGAACATTTGTAATAATATGAACAATAAAGATTTAGTTTAAAAAAAAAATATTTTCCCCATTGTGGAGATAAGGTAACTGAAGCACAGAGAGGCTAGATAACTGTTAAGTGGTAGAGCTAGTATTTGAATTCAGGCTAACTGGCTTCAAAGCCAGAGCTTGTAAGCAGCTTCTATACAGCTTCTGAGGTAGGGCTGTGGGAAGCAAGTCCTCTAAGCAAAGATGGTGGGCATTCAGGCAATGTGATCTACATGTGTTGTCCAGACATAACCTTCAGGAGTCAAGGCAAACAAAAATTGATTCCAGAGTCTTTCAGCTATTTTGTGAGTGCTCCTTTAAGAGCTGGGAATAGGTGTGGTGTGAAAAAGGCTCCATTGCCATTTAAGTTTGATAAACACTGTGGGGTATATGGTACTCTTGAGATATTACAGTAAAGAAATGGCTTTTTGGCCCTGGCCAGGTAGCTCAGTTGGTTAGAGCATCATCTCGATAGGTCAAGGCTGTGGGTTTGACTCCTGGTCAGGACACATACAAGAGTCAACCAATAGATGCATAAATAAGTGGAAAGGCAAAAATTGATGTTTCTGTTGTCTCTCCCCCTTTCTCCCTAAAAAAGAAAGAAAAAAAGGAATGGTTTTGTCCTTTATTGAATCTGGAGTTTTCTAAAATTATTTAAGCAGAGAACTCATTCTTTTCTTTGTTAGATGCCTACTAATGTACAATAGACAACTATTCCAGGACGACTGGTTTGGGAAATGCTTTTCTAGGCTTACTCTCCACCCCACTACCACTCGGTCCACTTGAAGTTAACAGCTGCACTTAGGATGGCAGCTGAGATTTCTGTGGCGGGCAAAAAGTGTTCAGTGGCCAGCCAGCTAGGTGGCAACAGGAAGACACCAATCAACCAAGGTGGGCAGCGGCTGACATTCCTGGGCTTCATGAGGAAGCCATCCAACAGACGTGGGTGGTTTATTTCTTGTTTTCTTTTCCCTTTGTCACTGTTGTTGTCTAGACCCTTTACATGTCAATTCTGGACTGTCAAAACAGCCTGCTGACTAGTCTCCCTGCCAGCTGGCTCTCCGCTCCAGTCCATCCTGCACACCTGGCCAGATCAGTCTTCCTAAAATGCTGCTTTGAGCTTGTCACTCTCCTGTCCCAAATGTATTAATTTGGTTTTCAATATGTTTTGATTGGCCCCAGCCTACCTTTCCTGCTGCCTCCTCACATCCTACATTGTAGATGAAGTTGAATCATTCTGGAGCCCCTCTGTGCTGTGTGTGTGTGTGTGTGTGTGTGCGCGCTTGCTTGCTTGCTAATTTTTCCATCCAATGCTTGAAAATCTACCTCCCGCCCCTACTCCCCCATCCCTGTTTCCTCTTGTCAGAATCTTGTGTTCTCATTTGTTCACTTATGCCATTCAACAAGCATTTATTTTGTGCCACCTGTATACTAGATCCTGTGCTAGAATAAGACACAGTCCTTAACTTTAAGGAGCTAATAAACACAGATGAATGCATGCAGGGTGATACGTACGATGGCATAGGGATATTTAGGGCTTCATGGACACGGCACCTATCCCTGCCTAGAGCACACCAGAGGCAATTCAGGGTAGGTTTCCTGGAGAAAGGGATGTTTACACTTAAAGGGTGAAAAGGCATGTGGTATACTGGGGACTGGCTTTGGTGCTGGGCTAACAGACAGGTTCTCCCTACCTCAGGGAGCATCCTCACAAAGACTCTCAGATTGATCCTGTTGACAGGGGGAAGGTAGATGAGGGGAAAGCATGCATACTCACCAGGAGAGTGGAGTCTGGGGCTGGGAGGAGGGAAGGAGGACAATGACTGATATGCTCACTGCATCCTATGGTTTAGCAACCTCCCCCAATTCCCAAGTCTCATCTAAGAGATGCATGCCACTGGAGAAGCTTGGTTGCCAGGGGCAACCCCAGAAGGCAGCCTCATTTTAAAGGCAGTCACTGAAGCCTTTTGCCCCAGGGCTCTGATAAACAACCCACAGGTCTCAGTCAGTCCACCCTAGGAAGAGTGACAGGACAGGGCCAATGTGCTCAGGTGGGTCCAAGTGAAGGGTGTGGAAGATAACCCTCCAGCCACGCAGAAGGATCTTGAGAAAAGAAAGGATTTGAAAAACAGATGGCATTTTAATCTACCCAGATATTTAATATGAGTAACATAACCTTGTTTTTCCGAGACAGCCTAATTTACTTCAGGCCTCAGGCTTAGTAACTTAACCATTGACAACCTGCAGGTCTATGTGTGTGTAGATGTATGTGTGTGTATGCATTGGTCTGTAGTGCTAATGAGATTGCAGAAATGGTGAATTTCTCTTGGTCACAGTTTTCCTACTCTGTTGAGGCTGTCCACCAGTAAATTTCTCCTTTTCTGATCTAGGATTTATGATCTGGGAATATGAGCCCTTTCTAGGGGAAGAAGAGAGAGAGAGAGAGAGTGAGAGAGAGAGAGAGAGAGAGAGAGAGAGATATCCTGGTGCAAGTGACGTTAATTGGGTTTACCATGGCTCCCTGCTGCTTTCTCTGATTCCTGCTGTTCTGCCTGCTTGAATTGCCTGCTGCTTTCCCCACAGAAATGGAAGCCTGCAGTATGTAGATTCAAAGCACCTGGTTTTCAGTTCCTGCTCTGGACTAGAGCAACATATTTAACCATCCTGAGCCTCCGTTTCTTCACCCAATCACAGGATTGTTATTGTAAACTAGTGACTCAGTGCATGAAATTCGTGCACATTAAAAGGGAATTAATTAAAGGAAATATTTTAATATTGCTTTTTGCCCTTTCTGTAGGTCAGAGATGAAAGAAAATTAGTAAATTGTATATGAAATTCTTCCTCCTATCAGAATCTGGGGCATGCTGAGGGACCCAGAGTCAAGTCCCTGCCCACCCACATGCACCTCGAACCCAGACCAGGCTGCCCCTACCTCTGTCAAGCCCCGCTTGGGGCGGGGGTGGGGTGGGTGGGTGGGGGAGCGCAGCCTCAGGATCCCCGTCAAGCCCCACTAGGCAGAGGATGTAGCCTCAGGTCTACCCGTGCACCTTTAGGTCCCACGGCCTAGTGCTGGGTCAGGGGGCATGGCCTAAGGTCCCCCAGTCTGGTGCCAGGGCGGGTGGGGGGGGCATGGCCTGAGGTCCCTGTCAAGCTCCATTTAGGGGGGGGCGAGCAGTTCAGCCTCAGGTCCCTCGCTCTGTCCTGGCACCACGCAGCCTCAGGTCCCTGCTGATTGCTCATTACGGCTTGTTATGGGAACCCCGCTTCCACTGTGGCCACAGCCATCTTGTGATGGTATAATGGAGTGAGGGCCAATTTGCATATTATATCTTTATTATTTAGGATAGCAAATGAAGTAATTTATGAGAAAGTGTTTTGTAAACTAAGTATCAATAATAAAAATAAGGGAAAAAAAAGAATAATAAGAAGCAGCTACTGCCCAGGATTGAGTGGTTACTGTGCCAATTGCTGTCTCTTTATTCATATTATCTTTTTAATCAAGATTTTTTTAAAAATTGAGAGCCCCTGTCCTTTAAGACTCAGCTCACAATTCCCTTTCCCATAAGAACTCTTTTGACAGCTCTTGCTCATGTTAGTTCTTAACTTCTCCAAACTAGCTTGCACCTACTAAATAAACCCACCATTATTTCATAAGCTCAACTTCTCTCTCCCCAGCTGGAGTCAAAACTCCTTCAAGTTACTCTACTTCACTTGCCTCCCCCAAGATACTGAACACACAGTAGGTGCTCTAGAAAACTCGAGATTGAAATTTCTGGCCACGTAGCTATTGCATTAATTGAGAATTCCCTACATTTTACAAAGCAAAGCCCTGAGTCAAGAGTTACTTATTGCTCTTTGCCTTGGCCACTAGGAAAGGACCCATCTGCTCCATTCAGGTTAATAGCCACCATCTTTACAAAGCCTTTATCGAGCTCCTAGATAGAATTCTTATTGCAGGACCTGCCTCTAGCAATGCTAATCATGTTACCCTCCACCTCCCCCCCTTCCATTTTCTTGTCCTGCTCCATAACTTTCTCTGTGTTCATACAAATACATACAGCATATACAGATGAGTTCTGTTATTAAAATACAGAGTGGGGGAAAAAAGACAGAGTGGCCCTTTTTTAAGATTCAAGAAGATAGTAAAGAAGACTAGAGTTACTAGATATCAGATTGTTTAAGAGGAGACTTCCTGCTTCCTAATTTCTCTCCAACTTACCTCAAATCACTGCCTTTTGATGCCCCAAACAAATGAGCCTCCTTTCTCATCTTAGGACCCGTTATGTCCAGTCTCACATCCTGGAAGCTGTTGCTCAGAGATCTTCGCCTGGCTGGCACCTTCATATCATTTGAGTCTTAGCCTAAATTACAAGTCTTCTCTGATCACTCATTTTAAATAGCTTCCTTGAAAGGGGTACCTGATTTTTTTAAACCCTCAACTGAAGATATGTTTTTTCATGATTCTAGAGAGATATGAAGGGAGAGAGAGAGAGAGTCCTCAATGTGGTAGAGAAACGTTAATCAGTAGCCTCCCATACACACCCAAACTGAAGATCAAACGCCCAACCTAGGAATGTGCCCTGGTTAGGAATCAAACTGGAAAATCTAATGTGCACAGGACAACATTCCAACTAACTGAGACACACCAGTTAGGGCTGTATCTACTTTTTATATGAATAAATTTCTCTGGATGGATGCACAAAAAATTAACATTTGTTGCTTACAGGGAGGGAAACTGGATAGCTGGAAAATAGAGCCTTCTCTGCATATTCTTTTTGTATTTTTTCTTTTACTTATTTTTTTAAATTTTTATTTATTTATTTTTAATATATTTTATTGATTTTTTACAGAGAGGAAGAGAGAGGGATAGAGAGTTAGAAACATCGATGAGAGAGAATCATCTATCTGCTGCCTCTTGCACACCCCCTACTGGGGATGTGCCCACAACCAAGCTACATGCCCTTGACCGGAATTGAACCCGGGACCCTTCAGTACGCAGGGGTCCCCTGTTTGATCCACTGAGCCAAACCAGTTTCGGCTGTATTTTTTCTTTTAATTTAGACTTACTGACTATATTATCTATTAAAAAATTAATTTAAACATACAAATAAAAAGAGAAAAAAGAAAGTAGCCCTTTGCTAAACATTCTTTATTTACTTTATAAATTTTATTTACAAGACTGGCAGTGAGCAGATTTGCCACATTGGCAATAGTTCACTGATATCAACTCTATCACATTTTATTTTATATTCATTCTGGCTCTGATTTTTAGTTTATTCATTTCTTATCTGCCTTTTCCCACTATAATGCAAGCTTCATGAAAGCAGTGTTACCACCTGTACCTGGAACAGTTTCTGACTTATATAGTAGATGCTCAATAAATACTTGTTGAGTAACTGAGTGCTTGAATGAATTATATTTTTATTGAAGGGAAGAGCAGCCCAATTTGGAAGGAGATAAAGAAAACTTTTGGTAGCAGCCCCTCTAGGAGTGTTACTGTAGTTCCCCGTTTCCATAGTTTTGCTTTCCATAGTTTCAATTACCCACAGTAAACTGCAGTTTCAGAAATAACTCATAAGTTTTAAATTGTGCACCATTTTGAATGGGGTAATAATCTCAGCTGTATAGCTCCATCCCACCTAGGACATGAATTATTCCTTTGTCTAGCACATTCATGCTGAATATGCTACCCATCCATCCTTTAGTCACTTAGGTGTAGCCATCTTGGTTATCAGATTGGTTATCAGAGGGAGGAGAGAGAGAGACCATATTCATATAACTTTTATTACAGTAATAGAGGCCCTGTGCATGAAAATTTATGCACTGGAGGGGGGATCCCTCAGTCCAGCCTGTCCCTTCTCACAGTCCAGGAGCTCTCAGGGGCGGGAGGCGATCCGGTGATCAGGGGAAGGGGATGCCCCATCACATCTCTGCTGCTGCCACTGCTGGCAGTGCAAGCCTTGGCTGGCCCTGGTTACCGGAGCCTCAGGAGGTCCTGGGTGACTGGGCAGCCGCCAGCCAAGGCTTGCCTGTGCCTCGGGCTGGCCCTGGGTGGCTGCAGGGCTGGAAGGACTGGGGAACTCTGAAGGCAGGTGCACAGAGTGGCCTGATTGCCACACGCCTGATGCCCAGGCAGGGCTAAGGGGACTGGGCACTGCCACCTTGTGGCTGTGGGTGCTGCTATCTTTGAGGGTGGGGCAGTCAATTAGCATATTCCCTCCTTATTGGCTGTGGATACCACCACCTTTGCGATGGCGTGAGAGTCAATTAGCATATTCCCTCTTTATTAGATAGGATATTATTATAACTGTTTTGTTTTATTATTGTTAACCTCTTGCTGTGCCCAGTTTATAAAAAAATTTTTCTTATAGGTATGTATGCATAGAAAAACCTATATTTTTTAAGTACTATTCAGGGTTTCAGGCTTTCACACGGGGTCTTGGAACATATCCCCAGTAGATAAGGGGGGACTACTGTAATCTCTAATTTGGTCATTCTCAAGAAAATCCAACCCATAGTTCTTGCCTCATGGAGTAGCTGCTGATACCTGCTGCCTGAAAGGAGATTCGAAACTGAAATCAAGTACCTGTCCTCCTAGGATATGTTCCAGAAAGTAGAGAAACCTGTGGATTCACCACTTTTCAGTTTAGAAAGAAGACAAAACACACACACACACACACCTGGGAAATCTGCTCAGTTGGCAAGTTGAGCTTTGCAAACAGTCACCCTTGAGGGAAAGAGGGAGCAAATGCTCATTGCCAGAATGGCCTGGGTAACAGCCAGGACCCGGGGAAGGGAAGCAGTTGGGAGAAGGGGAAGGAGGGCATTCGGCACATTACAGCTTAGGCAGAACATTGCCCTGGACAAACAACCTGTGTCACCATGTGCTGGTTAATTTTTGAAAAGTTTTTGAAGCAACACATTCCTTGCATGTCCAGGCCTGGGCTTTTGCAGCCATGCAGCACATTAGCCCAGAAAGTGATGGTGGTGGGGCGGCCCTGAAGGGGAAACAGCTCCAGATGAATCACCCATGCCACTGGGCACTGCCTACTCAGGGCAGGATCCTGCTCCACGGGAGCTGGCTTCAACTCACAGTGCTTGGGTGGAGGTGCAGCAGAGTGTCGGGAGACTCAGGCTGCAGTACTTTTTATCTCCCTTGGAAGAAGGTGAACAGGAACATTCATCTACTTCTAACTCCTTCAACACTATCTTCACCACTAGATATAGTCTCATACTTTCTCAGAGGCAGTTGGTAGGGTTCCCAATGGAGTGCTCTTGAGAAACATTGGAAAGGGTAAGGTTTTGGAGTTGCCCAGCCATGGGGGTGAATACTGGTTTCTTCACTTACTAGCCATGTTATCTTTTTAAAAAAATGTTTTTACTTACTTTTAAAGTATGTTTTTATTGATGTTTAGAGATAAAAGAAGGGTGATAGATACAAACATCATTGAGAGAGAAACATTGATCAGCTGCCTTCTGCATGCCCCCCTACCGGGGATCAAGCCTGCAACCTGGGCATGTGCCCTGACCAGGCATTGAACCAGTGACCTCCCGGTTCACCCACTGAGATACAGGCTGTGCACTAGCTGTGTTATCTTGATAAATTCACATAAAATCCCTAAACTTCAAGTTTTCTCAACTTTCTCTACAATAACATCTGTGGAGTTATTTAAACTAAAATAATGTGCCTAAAATACAAGGAATGGTGTAGATGCCTACAATAAATAAATCACCCATAAATAAAGAGAAGGATTCAGAGAGGTGGAAAGGCAGTGTATTTGCCCAGCAGTGGCCAGGAGGGAGAAGGATTGAGTCCATCTTAGACTGGCTGCCTCATCTCACACAGACAGTTGAGAATCTCCTTTTGACTTTCCTGATCAGAGTCTAGCCTGGCAATGCTCGGTCCTCAACCAGATGGATCAATCAACTTTCATTGGCTGCTTTTACTGGAGCTTTGAGAGTTGTTTGGATCCATTTTCCTTCCTTATATAGAGGGCCTCTCCCTCAGACAAGCCCAGGATACCAGCAGAGCGTGAGGGGAGTGCGGACCTCAAACTTTCTCCGCTCCCTAACCAGAACTTGGGTCTGTGTTTTCCAGGGTGTGCCTCTGTGAGTCCTGGGAGGAAGCCCATGGGTGCTCTGCGAAGAGACTACTGAGGAGAGGGTTGGGTAGTCTGCTGGCCCTGCCACCGGTATTACCCATTTGAAGAGCCAAGTGATAACAGTCTAGCCTGTGCACTCAATTTGCCATCTCTTATACCAGAGTATACCTAGCACCCAGCAGCATTCTCTGACCCATCAAAAAGGAAAGGGATCAAAGGAGGGAGACCTGGGCATGTGTTGCTTTGAACAGATCTGTGCCAATGTAACATGGTATTTTCTGTCCAAACGTTACTAAATGCATGGCAGTGCCTGCCAAATTTTAGTTGCGGGGTTTGTGGGGGTGGGGTGAGGGGTGGAGAGTAGCACACAGCTCTGTGGGTATACAGATGCTTAGGGTATGTATGAGGTTCAACCGTAGGAGGTCTTCTAGGATTTGTGTGTAGCTTTATTTCCCCCATCCCCCTGTTCCTGGAGGGGGAGCTGTCATCCCACCCTCAGGCTACCTAACTACATTCCACTTCCCCCAACCCACCAGCCTCTCATTCTGTCACGAGGAGCTTTGGCAGAAAGGGAGGGAGCGTGGGTGCTGCAGAGAGAAAAACACCTCAAAGTTTCAGTAAAATGGCAAGAGAGATGCCAGCACATGGAACAGGATCCTTCTGTTTCTCACAGCCTGCACTGCTGGGCTGGGGGACATATACCGCAGTTTCATTTCCTTCCTTCCTTTCTCTCCCTGTCCCTCATGATATTCAGGAAAGGGAGATACGCAGGGAAGGGAGGAAAGGAACAAAGGTGTTTTCCTAGGGACCAACATTTTCTGTAACCACCAGAATAGACAGTTCTGGGCAATGTTTACTTTGGGCAAAGTGGTGTGTGTGTGTGTGTGTGTGTGTGTGTGTGTGTGTGTGTGTGTAATAGAGTTAATGTTTGTGAGTGTGTGTATCTGAGAGTATGTGTTGTTAGTATATAAGTGTGTGTATGTGTGTGTTCAGGGGCTTAAATAAAGGGCAGAGCCTGGCTGGTGTGGCTCAGTAGTTGAGCCTCGACCTGTTACAGTTTGATTCCCGGTTAGGACATATGCCCAGGTTGTGGGTTCGATCCCCCAGTGTGGGGCATGCAGGAGGCAGCTGATCAACGATTCTCTCATCATTGGTGTTTCTATTTCCCCCTCTCTGAAATCAATTAAAATATTTTTTAAAAAGATAAAAGGCAAATAGAACAGAAAGAAGCAAACTTAAGGGTGGTTAGATATCTGTCTTGGATAGCTCACCCATGAATAATTAAAAATTGACTATATTTGTGCATTAGGTTGCCCATTACCCAATATTTTACAAAATTAGAATAAAGATATATAAAAGGAAAACTTCAAGATAGACATTTTCTTTTGTGCTTTTGAAATTAGGGCATTTCATTTGAGCAGTGACTCCTTTTTGATAGAGTAGAACCTCATTTGAGATCATTTCACCTAACTAAGGACTGGAGTTCATCTTAGTACTATTAGTTTGTAAACAAATAAGATCCCAAAAGGAATGTTTATTCCACTCAAGTCACTTTTCACCTCTTTGAAGTACCAATTTGCATTCCAACAATATGGTACTTATAAATCACTCCTTTCTAGCAATTCATTAAAGCAACTCCTAGAGGCAATACTTAAAAAAAAAAGTGCCAAAACTGGTTTGGCTCAGTGGTAGAGCTTCGGTCTGTAGACTGAAAGGTCCCGGGTTCGATTCTGGTCAAGGGCATGTACATTGGTTCCGGGCACATCCCCGGTGGGAGGTGTGCAAGAGGCGACTGGTTGATGTTTCTCTCTCATCGACATTTCTAGCTGTCTATCTCTCTTCCTTCCTCTCTGTAAAATATCAATAAAATATTTTTTTTAAAAAAGTAACACTGTATTTCTTTATGTAAAAGCCTATAATGTGTTTGAACAGTTTATCTGATTTATTTATATCTATTCATATCTATACTTATAATAGGGTAATATGCAAATTGGTCAGGATGCCATCACATAATGACCAATTAGCAAGAGGGTGAGGCAGAGAGCTATGAGCCTGGAAGAGCTATGAGCACAGAGAGCTACAATTGGTGGTGGGCAGGGTGGCCAGCTGAGGCAAGTGGCAGAGAGCTACTCGTGCATGGATTTGTGGATAGGGCCACTAGTATAATCATAATAACTTCTAACATTTACTAGTATTGGGTGCTCTCATGTACCAGTCACTGCATTAAATGCTTTACATATGTGTTCTCTTTTGGTCCTTCCAATGAGGGAGGTACTGTTACTTTATTTTTATTTACTTATTTTTTTATTGTTGTTTTTAATATTTTTATTGATTTCATAGAGGAAGGGAGAGGGAGAGAGAGCTCATTGATTGGTTGCCTACTGCATGCCCCTCACTGGGGATTGAGCCCCCAACTTGGGCATGTGCCCTTGACTGGAATCAAACTGGGACACTTCAGTCTGCAGGCCAACACTCTATCCACTGAGCCAAACTGGCTAGAGCACTTATTATTCTTTACAGCTAAGGCAAAGGGAAGTTAAGTAGTTTAACCAAGTTCACGAAGATAGTAAATGTTGGGACAGAACTTAAATTCAAGTATATACTTCAAAACCCATGCCTTACCCCACATGCTCTATTGTGTACCTGTATATTTACTGCCAAATATAATATCAAAGTATGCTGGCAAGTGTGTCCCAGGGGGCCGGGTGTCCCAGGTGAGCCGTGTGCCCCGGGGAAGCAGTGGGACCCGAGGGGAGGGGCGGAGTGAACCAGAGAAGGAGCAGATTCTATTCGTGTGATCCTGAGATAGTCACCATAAAACAAGCAGACTGCCAAATGAGGAGTGGATTCTATTCATGTGGTCCTGAGATAGTCACCATAAAACAAGCAGATTGTCAAATGACAGTGGGGAGGGGAAGGAGACCTGGGGGGGAGATAAGAGAACAACCGAGGACTGGTATGCATGCATATAAGTACAACCAATGAACACAGAACTCTGGGGAGGGAGGGCATGAATGGGAGTTGGGGGGGGCAATGGTAAGCTATGTACACATATAATACCTTAATAAATTAAAAAAAAAAAGTATGCTGGCAAGAGGAATGACTGTGCAGGTGTCTACAGAAGGGTTGTCACTATAGAATTCTTGGCTCCAAATCTAGACCCATCATCCCAACAAGCCAAGGGTCTAGATTTGGATATCACATGTATCCCTCATGCCTTCTCACCTCTTCCCATCACCTTCCTTTTCTTCCTTTGTCTTCAAGCCAAATCTAGACCCTTGGCTTGTTGGGATGATGCTCTAACCAACTGAGATACGTGGCCAGGATCTTCTTAAAGTTTGAGTTAGGAGTTGGCCAGTCTGGAAGGAGGGAAAAAGCAGACTAGGCAGAGGAAACAGCAGGGCTAGTTTTTTTTTTTTTTGTATTTGGGGTCAGCCCATCTTGGAGATGGGGGAGGATAAACCCATCCATTAATCCCCTTGGGATTTTCAATTCTCTCTAGAACAGCAGATCAATATATAGCCTGGGACACTGACACAAGGAAATCACAAAAATACAAAGTATATCATAAATTATGTGTTTAGCACTGTGATAACCAATCCAACTAAGAACAATTTCAGGATGTTCTAGATAGTTTGGGACTTTGAGGAAAGGTAATGATCCTGAATTCCCTCTGGAAGGGTGAGAGAGAGAAGACAAAGGAAGAAAAGGAAGGTGATGGGAAGAGGTGAGAAGACATGAGGGATACATGTGATAAGGAGGAAGCATACACCCAATGAAGAATGGAGAACAGCTTCCTTACGCTGGCTTTTTGAAATAATATCTGCTTTATGAAGGTGGGGAGGGAGCAGCATGGGAATAAATGAAACAAGGAAGGAAATTGAAGCCTTCATTTCTGGTCTGCTGATGAACAGATGTCAGCATGCCCTTTTAGCCTCTTGCTGTATTCAGAGCTTTTCTATAGATAAATGTTCAGTAAAGCTTGTACTGAAAACTCAAAGTTTATTTGTGCACTCATTGGTAGGTTCTTCTATGTGCCCTAACCAGGGATCAAACCTGCAACCTTGGCTTGTTGGGATGATGCTCTAACCAACTGAGATACGTGGCCAGGATCTTCTTAAAGTTTGAGTTAGGAGTTGGCCAGTCTGGAAGGAGGGAAAAAGCAGATACTAGGCAGAGGAAACAGGAATTATAAAGGCACAAAGGAGCATAATGAACGGGGAGAATGTTGAGTTGAGTATGAGTATAGGTTAGGGAATTCTGTGAGAGTGTCTGAAAAGGGAAAGTGGAGACCAATTGTGAATGAACTGGTATACTCTGCTAACAAGTTCAGACTTTATCACATAGGCAGTGGGGAACTACTGAAGGCTCTTAAACAAAGGAGAAAGATAATCAGTTCTTTGCTTTATAAAGAGGTCACAGAGTAGAGTGGGATGGAAATAGTTTGTTCCAGGGTCCCACATACAGTAGGATTTCACATCTATCTTCTATCCTAGTCCTTAACCGGGAATTATTTCCTTTTCTATTCCTCTCTTCTTCCACAAATATGTGGTGAGCACTTATCATAAATAAGCCAGGTTCTGAGTTAGGTCTTGGGAAAATGCAAATGAATAAAAACCATTCTCTGCTCAGAGGAGCTCACAGTCTGATTTAGTTCTTCCTAAACTCCATACTAGAATATTCACTGGTCCATTTATTTCACTGCCATGATGAAATGAGAAAAAATAAGGACAATATATTCAATATAAAACCTCTCCTTTTCAATGTGAAGTTATATTCATATGTTCACACTTTCCTGAAAAGATGATAGGAGATGGTAGTTTTGTTTGTTTTTTCTGTTTGAAAATGAAAAGTTAGCAATCTTTTGTCATATTTCAACAATTTTGTGTGTGAGGGAAATTTACTGGTTATGATACTGTTGTAATTAGCTATTTATTAATAACAGCAAAGATGCAAAGGGAAGGCCAGACTTTATAAACATACTAGAGGCCCGGTGCACAAATTCATGCACTAGTGGGGTCCTTCCACCTGGCTTGTGGGATCGGGCCAAAATTGGCTCTCTGACATCCCCCAAGGGATCTTGGATTGGAAGAGAGTGCAGGCCAGGCCGAGGGACCCTACCAGTGCATGATCAGGGCCAGGGAGGGATGTGGGAGGTTGGCCAGCCAGGGAGGGACCACAGGAGGACTCCAGGGCATGTCCAGCTTGTCTCGCTCAGTCCTGATAGGCCAGACCCCAGCAGCAAGCTAATTTACCGGTCGGAGCATCTTCCCTCTGGTGGTCAGTACACATCATAGCAACTGTTTAATCGGTGGATTCTCTGCCCCCTGATGGTCAGTGCATGTTATAGTGAGCGGTTGAGCAACCTTAGCATATCATTAGCATATTATGCTTTGATTGGTTGAATGGATGACCAGACCCTTAGCATATTAGGCTTTTAGTGTATAGGATTCCCTGCAAAACACTAGAGGTTGGAGCGACATAGGGAAGATTCTTGCCTATGTACACCAAGGGACAGAGATGGTTGGCCACAATGGGCATGGCCACTGCGTGAATGTGGAAATTTCACACTCTCATGCTCTTGGTTCCTGTTGGCACACTTGGCTCATGGCACAATCTTGGCTTCCTGGCATTCTCCCATGTGGCCCATGGCCATGTGGACTCCACACACAATGGACTAATGGACTGCAAGTAGCCTGATGCTATACTGGACCCAGTTCCAACATGGAGGGGAAATTGGACATTGGCTCTGATTTTAGCTCTACTGAAACCCCAGCTACACTTCTTCTATGACTGGACTAAGGGAAATGGGATTTTGGAAATTCAGGGGTATAATTCCACAAAAATAAACAAAGCATTCTATCATATCTTGTCCTCCTGTGGGGACCTCCATAAATGTTTTTTCCAGCAGTACCTCAAGAACCTCACCTCCACTAGCAATGGGGAAGGACGAGACACGTTTTTCTCCCGTATCAGTTAAAGGTTAATTTTCTCATTCCAGTGGTGGGACAAAGTGAAGGCCTTTTCACCCAAAGGAGTGGACTTATGGCAGGGAACATGGACTTATCAGAGACGACTGAGACAAAAGCAGGCTTTCATGCTACTTCCAACTCTCCCTAGACTCAGATATGAAAGGGAGAGTTCCTGGTCCCAAGAGAGTCAGCAATTTCTTCTCCAGAGAGAGGCTTCTCTTACGAAGGCATGGCTTGCCCTGGCTGGTTTGACTCATTGGATAAAGTGTCAGCCTGTGGACTGAAGTGTTCCATGTTCAATTCTGGTCAAGGGCACATGCCCGGATTGTGGATCGAATCCCTAGTGGGGGTGGGGTGCGCAGGAGGCAGTCCATTAAAGATTCTCTCTCATCATTGATGTTTCTATCTATCCCTCTCCCTTCCTCTCTGAAATAAATAAAATTATATATATATCTCCTATCTAATAAAAGAGTAATATGCAAATTGACCATCACTCCAACACACAAGATGGGCGCCCCCATGTGGACACAAGATGGCTGCCACAAGATGGCCAGCAGGGGAGGGCAGTTGTGGGCGATCAGGCCTGCAGGGGAGGGCAGTTAGGGGTGACCAGGGCCATCAGAGGAGGGCAGTTGGGGGGCACCAGACCAGCAGGGGAGGGCAGTTAGGGTCAACCAGGCCTGCGGGGGAACAATTAGGCATCGATTAAGCTGGCAGGGGAGTGGTTAGGGGGTGATCAGGCTGGCAGGCAGAAGTGGTTAGGGGCAATCAGGCAGGCAGGCAGGCAGGCAAGCAGTTGGCAGCCAGCAGTCTTGCATTGTGAGAGGGATGTCCCAGATTGGAGAGGGTGCAGGCTGGGCTGAGGGACACTCCCCCTGCTCCACATGCATGAATTTCATGCACCGGGCCTCTAATATATATAGATAAAAGAAGGCACAGCTGATGTTACAGGAATTCACAATCACAGGAGGTCTTGGTTTAACTCATCCAGTTAGAGGAAGGTCAGCAATTCTGTAGAGAGATCCAGCAAGTATAACAGGAAAAGCTGGTGAAACGAGTGGGTTGTCTCTGACCCTGTCCTTTATGGAGTAATAGAATGTGGTCACCAGCTTTTATCAAAATTAGCCAGGCATTCAGGGTTTCCATGGCCTAAGCACAAATAACCCACCTACCCATCCCTGTAATAGCTTAGCACCTAATGCACTACAACCAGGCTGCATCATGATAATAGGGTTTGTAGGTTTAAACTAATTTAGAAGTCAATCTGGGTACCAAATGGTTCTTGTTCTGAGATGGCAATTTGCTTGGTGAGTAGGATGAAATGTATGCTTGAAATCCAGAGGTTGGGGAGCCATTGGTCTCACGGGAGAGTCAGACCTATAAGCAATTATTTCAGTACAGTGTGATAAATGCAGTTACAAAGCCACAAAGTACCATGCTATTAGGGGGCAGTGATGGAGTAGTATGAGTAGAGGTAAGGTGCATTTGCTGGGAGTGTCTGAAAAGAAGACTAGAAAGGAAGATTGGAGCCTGATTATGAGGGGCCAGGCTAGGAGCAGATTCTTAGGAAGCAAAGCGGAGGAGACAGCTTCTGATCCAGGGATTAGGGAGGTTGCGGGAGACTTCCCTGAGGAGCTGGTCCTTGGGATGGGTCTCTTGCCTAGCCTTTGGTTTTAAGGCTCTCTTCTCTTCTTTTTCTCCTGCTCCATTTTCTGTGTATGCCAGACCCAGAACATCCCAGCCGCCTGCTGCTCTAATTACTTCGTTCCATTTTAATTCTGCTGAGTTAGGAGCCTGTGAACTCAAGAGGAAATGCATGTGAAAATCAACAAATTGAATGTGCTGGCATTTCAGAAACACATCTGACCCTATCTGCCCCTTTGTGTTCCCTTCCTCCAGCAGTGCCTTGACCTGGAATGAAAAATCAAGGGCAGGATGTGCTGATGGGAGAGGTGGTGGCACCAATAGAGTAAGACGTTGGGTTTTACTGACTCATGTGAACTATTACTTTTGGGGGGAAGAGAGAAAGACAGAGTGGGGGGATGGCTTTTGGATGGGGGACTTTTCCTGGTGCCTTTTGGGAACTGAGGGGGGTTCATCTCCGCAGTTCCAAAGCATTGTGAGTGTATGTGAGTCATAATGTTTTCTCTTCCCTAGAGATATTTACAAATTAAAAGAGATACTTTATTCTAAGTTGTTTGTTCATGGAAAAGGAGGGGATTGCAGTTTATAAATAAGCAGTTCTCAAATTTTTTGGTCTCAGGATTCCTTTACATTCTTAAAAATTATTGTGGGTCTCCCAGAGCTTTTGTTTATATCTATTGATATTTACTGTATTAAAAATTAAAAGACTATTTATTAATTCATTAAAAATAACAATAAACCATGATATGTTAATATAAATAACAAATTTTTGTAAAAAAAACTATATTTTCTAAAATGAAAAAAAATTAGTGGTAAGATAGGCATGTTTTGCATTTTTGAAAATCTCATATCTGGCTTAACAGACGACATCTGGATTCTCATTTCTATTGCATTCAATAAGTTTTTCTTTTTTTAAGTTAAATTTTTTTTTTATTGATTTTTAAAAATATATATTTTTATTGATTCAGAGAGGAAGGGAGAGGGAGAGAGAGAGAAACATCAGTGATGAGAGAGAATCACTGATTGGCTGCCTCCTGCACCCCCCCCCAAAAAAAAAAAAGGGGATGGAGCCTGCAATAGGGAATCACACCATGAACAACTGGTTCACAGGTAGACACCCAACCTCTGAGCCACGCCAGCCAGGCAAAATTTATTTTATGTACAAAGAGCTAGCTAGCATTGTTTCCTTCTTGAATGACCCATTCAAGGAATTTCACTAAGTCCAACTTAATGAAGCCTACATTCTTCCCAAACTAACGTAATCACTGGTGACACACGTTGAGACCGTGCCAGTTTGAGTAGATGGGACAAGAATGAGAACCCTGGCCCAGCTGATGTGGCTCATTGGTTAAGTGTAGACCTGTGAAGCAGGAGGTCATGGTTTGATTCCCAGTTAGGGTACATGCATGGGTTGTGGGCTTAATCCCTAGTAGGGGAGGGGGTGTGCAGGAGGCATCAGATCAATGATTCTCCCTCACCATTGATGTTTCTATCTCTCCTCCCTTCCTCTCTGAAATCAAGAAAAATATATATTAGTATGTATATGTGTGTATGTATATATTTATCATCTCTCTATCTCCATATCTCTATCTCTACCATCTATGAAAAGAATAAGATCCCTGGCCAAATTTTCTCAGATGACTTCAGTAGAGCTGCTGATGACTCATCTTGCTCTCTTAGATGCATCAATCAAGTCTATGGAGAAAATATGGCCTCTATAGAGTTGGGAAAAGGAGGAGTATTTTAGTTTTCAAATAATTGTAATTATTTTTCTTTGATACTACACCAAAACTTGACACATAGTAACTTCTTTTAAAAAATATATATTTTATTGATTTTTTACAGAGAGGAAGGGAGAGAGATAGAGAGCCAGAAACATCAATGAGAGAGAAACATCTTTCAGCTGCCTCCTGCACACACCCCACTGGGGATGTGCCCACAACCAAGGTATATATGCCCTTGACCGGAATCGAACCTGGGACTCTTCAGTCTGCAGGATGACACTCTATCCACTGAGCCAAACCGGTTTTGGCACTTAGTAACTTCTTAAAGATTAGTTGCAATGTAGAATCTAAAACCGTATCAATCAATTCCTACTGGTTTATTTTGTAATTAAAATTATTTTATTTATTTATTTTTAAATATGTTTTATTGATTTCAGAGAGAGAGGAAGGGAGAAACAGTGATATGAGAGAGAAATATTGATCTGCACACCACCTACTGGGGTTGAGCCCACAACCTGGGCATATGCCCTGACCAGGAATCAAACCGGCAACCTTTTGGTACCTGTAAGGATACCCAACCAACTGAGGCACATTGGCCAGGGCTTTTTTGATTGTTTGATTGATGAGAGAGAGAGAGAGAGAGAGAGAGAGAGAGAGAGAGAGAGAGAGAAAGAGAGAGAGAGAGAGAGGAAGGGAAAAGGAGAGGGAGAGAGAGACATTGATATGCTGTTCCACTTATGCATTTTTTGGATGATTCTCGTATGTGCCCTTAGCAGGGATCAACCCTGAAACCTATGTGTATTGGGATGATGTTCTAACCAACTGAATACCTGGCCCAGATATTATCTTACACTTTGAATAGATTTTGTAACATCATGCATTGGTCATTTGGAAAATATAGGTTCTCTTGGATTATACAGATCTTCCAAATGTTGATACATTTTATTATGTTTTCTAAATCACATTCATTATATCACCATCAATCTCTTTAGAGGAATCTTTAAACATTGGGAAGCTGTCCCGTTCATGGTGGCAGGTACAAGTGTTCTAAAATTTTCACTTGTTAGCTTGAATTTTATCATTGGCAACAAATACTTTCGGTTGTTTTCCTTGAAGTGACAGGCTCACTTTGTTCATTTTCGGGAAATTGTCTGCCAAACATTCAAATCTGAATAATCTTAGTTTGTCTTTCAGTTCTTTCAAGTAAGAATGATGTTCCATGAAGAGAGAGGCTAGTTCAGCTTGAAACTCAAACAATTGCAGAAGTGTTTTTCCTGGAGACAGCAGCCATTGTACTTGGAATACAGAAGACCTATTTTATGTGTATTTTCTATTTCACCAGACATAATATTAAAAACATTACTCAAGGGTTGATATTTAGTAAAAATTAATAATTTTTTTACTGTTTTATCAAGGCGATGCCTAAGTGAAAAATGATTCGTTTTTTTAACTGCATGTGTGTGGCAGAGAGGAGTATAAGGACTGCCAGTACAGTTTAGTGCCACAGCTTTTATTTGTGCTAAGGTGCAAGCTATTTTATTCACTATTGCTTTTGTATCATTAGTATAAAAGGGAACACAGTGAAAAAGACAAAAAATACATGAAAGTGTTAGGAAAAGAGTTTTGACCTTGTGGACTCTTAGGGTCTTGAAAACCTCCTAAGGGTCTATGGATCACACCTTAAGAGCCATTGCCCTAAATGACATGCCTGAGTTTAGGGTTTGACCCTAGGTCCTGTTTTGTTTTTATTTTTTTATTTTTATATATTTTATTGACATTTTTACAGAGAGGAAAGGATAGAGATAGAGAGCCAGAAATGTCAATGAGAGAGAAACATCAACCAGCTGCCTCTTGCACACCCCCCATTGGGGATGTGCCCGCAACCAATGTACATGCCCTTGACCGGAATCGAACCCGGGACCTTTCAGTCCGCAGACTGACGCTCTACCACTGAGCCAAACTGGCTTTGGCACCCTAGGTCCTGTTTTTTTTGTTTGTTTTTTTTTTACTCTCTACTCTCTCTTAGGTGAACTTTTCTGATCTCTTTGAACTACCTCTGAGCAAATGACCCATACACTCCTTATCTCGAGCCCTGACTTCCCCTTTGAGCTCCAGAACCATTTATCTAGTTGCCGATTCAATATGGGCACTTGACTCAAAGACTCCAGGATAATCTGTCTAAGACTTCACTTGTGGACTTTTCCCTTATTGTCTTTCATCCATTTACATTTAAGAAGCCAGAATCCTTGTCTTTACCACATTCACCCTCCCCCTTATACAATCAAACACCAAGTCTGTTAATTTTATCTCCTAAATATGTTTTATTATTATTATTATTATTATTATGGTTTGAGAGAGAGAGAGAGAAAGAGAGATTGAGAGACTTGTTAGTCTACTTATTTATGCATTCATTGATTGATTCTTGTATGCACCCTGACGGTGGATTGAACCCACAATCTTGATTGACACATAGAGATGACATTCTGTAATCAACTGAGCTACCTGGCCAGAGCCTCCTAAATATCCTTTTATTAAAAAAAAAATTTTTTTTTCAAAGAGGAAGGAAGAGGGAGAGAGAGATAGAAACATCAGTGATGAGAAAGAATTGTTGAGCAGCTAGCTGCCTCCTACACACACCCTACTGGGGACTGAGCCCACAACCCAGGCATGTGTCCTGATTGGGAATCGAACCATGACCTCCTGGTTCATACGTTGACACTCAACCACTGAGCCACATGGCCAAGGCTAAATATCCTTTTAGTGCATCACTTCTCTCTAACTTTACCACCACCACCACCACCACCACCACCACCACCACCACCACTACCAAAGTCAAAGACACCATTATCTCTTGCTGGAATTACAGCAGTTCTCTTACAAGTTATTCTCAGCACTGTAGCTGAGTGATCTTTTCAAAACACAAATATGATCATGCAAAACCCTGCTTAAACTAAGGTGACCAGATTTTAACATTGGTAAAACGGGATACCATTGACCGAGGGGGGAGGGGTGTCTTGATTAAAAATTTGGTCTATATGGAGCAACAAAAATTTTCATAGAATGCAAAAATAATATTGTAATATATATTTTTAAATTTCAACAAAAGTACAATTTACAAATATAATAAAAAATTATGTATAGTCTTAAGTGTCACTTTCAAGGCCGGCGCTAGACTTTTTGCCGCCACTATAAATATAAATAATATGAGTACTGTCTGCTAAATTCAAGAAAATTTATGTATTTATGAAATAAATAAATAAATTACTTACCTAAATTATCTGAATAGCTGATCTGTAATGACATCACTTGTTTAACTAGCTTACTAGCACGCAGTATGATGTGTATTGTCTGAGAGACAGTTACAAAATGTTTTTTGTCATTGCCAGTCACAAAAAATGCCATTGTTCATTAAGTCCAAACAATGGTGGCCGAATTCTAACAACTGATCAACAATGCGAACTTTGATAAGCAGTTCTCGATAATCAGTTCTCAACAATTATTTGTTATTATTAAAGTTTAACATGATAAAATTAACAAAAATAATATAAAACTCATATCCTGGCTAAATAGTCACATGGCCGCCGAAAACTGTATATTCCCTTCCCGTTCTCCCACCGTTCCCTAGCTTGTCATGCATTCTTTCCAAAAATCGGGACTTTTTAAAAACGCCGCAGGACACGGGGTAAATTGTTAAAAATCGGGACTGTCCCGCCAAAAGCAGGGCGTCTGGTCACCTTAGCTTAAACCTTTCAGTGACTTCTCATTGCTGCTCTCACAATGAAGGTCAAAATCTTTAGCACGATCTGACTCCCGATTCTAGGTTAGGTTCTTTGGTATATGCTCTCCTAGAACCTGTTTCTTCCCTTCATAATGCTCATCATGGTTTGTACTATCATGAGTGGGATTGTTTGATTATTGTCTCTGCCTGATGAGCTCCTAAGTTCCATGATAGCAGACATCTTATAAATATTTAATTTACTGAGTCAATGACCAAGTGAGGCCTAGGACAACTCTGAGCATAGGTTAACCATTGAAAAATAAGTCTTTTGCCCTAGGCCCCGGAGTTGGGGGAAGGCCCATTTTTATTTGTTGTTTCATAGCATTTCAAAGAAAAATGCTGCCTTGTCCTAGGCTTTCCATCAAAGTGTCCTCATAAGAGCCGGAGCACATTAATCTTCTTTTTGACATAGGAGCCCTCTTTGCTCCCCATCACTTACACTGCCCGTGGCTTTTGGAGGTTAGCTAGCAATACTGGCCTTCCAGGAATATAAAGGAGGACACCTGATCTCTCTCCTGCTAGGTGCTTGGCTAGGAGGCCTATTTCAGCAAGAGAGAATAAAATATATCAAGGAGCCAAAAGGGAGACGAAAGGAGAACGAGTCATGATGTCTGTCCTCAGGGAGACTTTAATCTGCGGTAGAAGACAGAACCCCCATCTTGGTTTATTTTATTTTTATTTTAGCTGAGGTAACTATAGCACTGGAAGTGGCCTTTCCTCTAGGAAGGAAGGGAAACCAACATTTATTATGCATCTGCTGTGTTATTAAGCACCTACCAGCCACTCTGACTTTTCTCTCATTCAGTCTTTACAACAACCATATGAGGTTGGAATTATTGTCCCATTTATATAGATGAGAAAACAACTGAGGCCCAGAGAGATTCATTTACTTGTATGTTTAATATAGTATCATAGACCTATTTACCTACCCATTCCACAGCTCTTTTTAAGAGATTCTGTACTAGCTAAAACTTGGTTGCAGGCTATGTTCTATACCACATGACACCCCACCCCCAGGTTTTTATTTATTTATTTAAAAAATATATTTTATTGATTTTTTTAAACTAAATCTTTATTGTTCATATTATTACAAATGTTCCTCATTCCCCCCCGCCCCAATTGCTCCCCTACACCAAGTTTCCATTCAATTCTCTGCCCTTTCCCCATCCCCCATTGTCCTCATCCATAGGTGCAGTTTATGTTCAGTCTCTTCCCGCCCCGCTCCACTCCCCATTTCCCCGAGAATCATCAGTCCACTCCCCTTCCATACCTCTGATTCTATTATATTCACCATTTAATATTGTTCATCATGATTTTTACTTCCCTTGGTTTTTAGAGTCACTTGTTGATAGTTACGTGTTTGTTCATAATTTTTATCTTTATTTTCTTCCTCTTCCTAAAGAACCCCTTTCAGCAATTCATATAATTCTGGCTTGGCAGTGATGAACTCCTTTAGCTTAAATTTATTTGTGAAGCTCTTTATCTGGTCTTCGATTCTGAGTGATAGCTTTGCTGGGTAGAGTATTTTTGGCTGTAGGTTCTTATTCATCACCTTGAATATTTCTTGCCATTCCCGTCTGGCCTGCATGGTTTCTGTTGAGAAATCAGCTGACAGTCGTATGGGTGTCCCTTTATAGGTAACTACCTGCTTTTGTCTTGCTGCTTTTAATATTCTCTCTTTGTCTTTAGCTCTTGGAATTTTAATTATGATGTGTCTTGGTGAGGTCCTCTTTGGATTCCTTTTGTTTGGGGTTCTGTGTGCTTCCTGGACGTGTAAGTCTATTTCTTTCCCCAGGTGGGGGAAGTTTTCTGTCACTATTTCTTTCAATATGTTTTCGGTATCTTGCTCTCTGTCATCTTCTGGGATGCCCATAATTCTGATGTTGGTTCGCCTGAAGTTGTCCCAGAGGTTTCTCACACCATCTTCAACTTTCTGGATTCTCTTGTCTTCTTGCTTCTGTGGAGGAGTGTCCTCTGGCTCTTTGTGTTCCAAATCTTGGACTTGATTCTTGCAATCTTCCAATCTGTTTTTAGGACTCTGTATAATATTTTTTATTTCAGGGAATGTATTTTTTATTTCTAGTTGGTCTTTTATCATTTCTTGTTGGTCCTTTATCATTTCTTGTTGATCCTTTATTATTTCTAGTTGATCCCTTTTCATATCTTCATAGGTCTCATTTATTTTATCGGCCTTTTCTAGGAGATTGTTGAACAATCTTATAAGCGTGGCTTTGAACTCTATATCCAGTCGCTTTTTGTCCTCCATTTCTTTCGTTTGTGATCTGTTTCCTCGTTTCGGCATTTTCGCTGCTTCCCTGAGTTGGTAGGTTGGGAGGATCAGCTGTGTCTATGCCAGGAGACAACCTTATTCCACTAGACTTGGAAACCTGCAAAAGCCTCTCTGAGTTCAGCTTGGAAGGGGCAGAGTTTCAGGGTGGAGCCTACAGCCTTGGCGTCCGGTTAGCCCCGCCCTCTGAGGTTCCTGAGTCTCAGTGTTCCTCAGTGTCCTTTGGTACTCGCTGCAAGCACCTCTGAGAGAAAGGCACCCTAGAGCTTCGCCCGCTACCAGACAGTGTAGTCTCTCCCCCAACAAGCCCACAACTGGGGTTCAGAGCAGTTGGAAGTGGGGTTAAGCACAGTCCGGAGCTTATGTCTCCTTCCCGCTAGGGCAATCTCGCGGCCCAAACAACAGTCTGTCCTCTGTGCGCGCAATGTGCGCGACTGAGGGGATCTGATTTTCGCTGCTCCCCTGAGCTTCTGTCTTACAGCCCAGATTCCCTCTGTATGAGGCTGGGGCCTGAGGGTCTTGCCCAGGACTGGGGATCAGTGCAGTCAGAACTGGGGCTCAGCACATTCCTGAGCTTTTGAGTCCTTCCCGCTGGGGCAATCCAGCAGCTCAGCGAACAGTCTGTCCTCTGCGCGCAATGTGCACGACTCTGGGGCTCTGCCTTTCGCCGCCGATCCGCTGAGCTTCCGCCTTACACCCAGATTCCCTCTGTATGAGCCTGGACCCCAGGGTCTCGCCCAGAACTGGGGTTCAGTGCAGTTGGAGTTGGGGTTCAGCACAGTCCGGAGCTTTTATCTCCTTCCCGCTGGGGAACGCCAGCCAGGCACTTAGCCGCCCCTCCTCTCCGGCTCCGTCCTCTCCCCGAGCGCACACCGTGTCTCCGTACCTTAGGCTTTTACAGCTCCTCTGGTTTTCCTTCTGGTTTTCTCTTTCCTTCTAGTTGTAGAATTCCCAGTCAGTCAACTTTCCTGTAGTTCTGGATAGTGTCCACTCTATATTTTAGTTGTATTTTTTGAAATTGTTGAGTGCGGCTGCAGTTAGGCTTTTACCTCTGCCGCCATCTTGTTGTCTCCCTCTATTTTATTGATTTTTTTACAGAGAGGCAAGGAGAGGGATAGAGAGTTAGAAATATCAATGAGAGAAAATCATCGATCAGCTGCCTCTTGCACACCTCTTACTGGGGATGTGCCCGAAACCCAGGTATATGCCCTTGACCAGAATCGAACCTGGGACTTTTCAGTCCACAGACCGACGCTCTATCCACTGAGCCAAACCAGTTTTGGCCACCCCCAGGTTTTTAAATCATCACTTCTCTACCTCCTCTGCCCTACGATCGGACCAGAGGGAGGTTCTGATCAAAGTCAGTCAGTATATAGGCTGGCCAGTCACTCTAATTTATGGCCCAGTGGAAAAAAGAGAAACTGGGCCAAGCTAAAGTAAGGGGTTCTCCAGCAGCAACCAGAGCCTGGGAGAGAAACAAACTTGCCCAGTGTGTCTGATTTACATTAAGGGCAATTGGAACTTGGCAAGGAAGAGCCATGACCTTTAGTCATTAAGGAATCTTCAATCTAGATTCCTTCCAGCTTGAGCACCTGTCCCTGGAGTGTCCTGAGAAGCCCCACGTGGCTCCTCATGCATTCTGACACTAGCCTTCCATGTTTGAGCTAACTTTGCCTTAAGAGTTGGACTCAAATGGTCATAGAATTACAGAGTCAGAACCTGAACCTAAGCCCATCTGACCATACAACTTATGCTCCTTTTATTATTCCACACTCAAAGGCGTGTCCCTGAGCAGTCAAGGACGCAACACCCTGGGAATGAACACAGAGAGGTAATAATTTAAAGAAGGATGTGCTATGTGCTCTGAGGTGGTCAAATGCCTCATTATTCATGCCTGCCTTTGTTTTGGGAATCCTTCCTGAGAAATAAAAACCATGCTGACTAGAAGCCCTCCCATTGCCAGCCACAGTTTGGTGTGTGAAGTCACTAGTTGTCAGTGACATCACTCAGCAATGCCATTCTCAAAATGGCCCTAGACCTTGGGTAGCTCAGGGTGGGGAGCTACAGAGAGCAGAGCTTTAGAATAGGGTAGCCTGGGAATCAGGTCTTCTTGTCTGTCTGTCCTCAGGAAAGGAAGCACTACTTTCCCAGTCTGTTTCTTAGTGTCCTCATTGGTAAAATGGGGATTCCTATCTCACAATAAGGATTACAAGAGATAAATATGCAATGTGGTGGAGTGCTTCTCTGTTTTCCACGTCCCACACGGAAAGGGAGAAGGACAGGTTCTTGAGTGGAGGAGCTGGGGATTAAGAAAAGAAAGAAGGAAGGAAGGAAGGAAGGAAGGAAACAAGAGATAAAAATGGTTTCAAGCTGGGTGCCAGGTGGAGGTTGTCACTCTGATGGAGAGACAGTCACACTCACAGGCAACACAGCACATTTATTTATCCTCCAAAATACTAAGGGGTTTCACCAGGAAAACTCAGGATCAAAGGAGCTTGGGTGGGCCCAGGTCCTATTCATTCCCGGTGCTAGACTGGATTTACATCTCAAAGCCCTCTCCCTTGCCGAAGCCGGTTTGGCTCAGTGGATAGAGCGTCAGCCTGTGGACTGAGGGGTCCCTGGTTCAATTCTGGTCAGGGGCATGTACCTTGGTTGTGGGTGCATCCCCAGTAGGGGGTGTGCAGGAGGCAGCTGATCGATGATTCTCTCTCATCGATATTTCTAGCTCTCTATCCCTCTCTCTTCCTCTCTGTGGAAAATCAATAAAATATATTAAAAAAAAAAAAAAAAAGCCCTCTCCCAAAACCTGGACAAAGGTAAATCAGGACTAATAACACCCCCTGCCTTCTTGGGGGGTTGTAACTGACAACAGGACTCTGCAAGTGCAGCTCAGCTGATAAGAATTAAAAGAATGTCCGTATGCCTTCCCAGAGGGCCTTCTACAATGCAAGACCCTACACTGGGGGAGTTAGTGTTTAATGGGTACAGATTTTTTATTGGGTAAGGTGAAAAAGTTATGAAGAGATATTGGCGATGGTTGCCCAACATTATGAATGTACTTATGTGACAGAACTATACATTTAAAATGATAAATCTTATGTATATTTTACATTAAAAACACACACAAACCAAATCTTTACATTGGTCTTCCATGTAACAGCTGCCTTATAAATGTTGGTTTCTATCTTCATCTCCTGTAGGAGAAGCCAAAGGTCCAGTCAATCCCTGGGCCCTTAACCCAAGGCAACCCTCTCTTTTAAGACCCTACGCCATAGCACTCTGCCCTAGAGAGCTGGAGGCCCATTGGGGCAATGAAGGAAACTCTCCAGACCTGGGAGATTAGGACTGCTATGAGATGAGCACTTTCTAGGGCAGGAGGCCAGGAATTAGTTTGGGAAAGAGTGAATGGTTGAGCTGCATCTCTGCGTTAAACTACAGAGCTCTTCCGGGAGGGTTCCTTTCTAGCCATTAGTTTTCTGATCACGCCACTGGCAATGCTCACTGTGTGCTGTGTGGAGCTGGCCTGGTGCCCCCACCTCTTCCTCACAGCAACCTCTCTGCCTTCCTCAAAGCCAGTACCTGTATTGATGCGATAATGCTATAATAATGGCCAGGACATGACTTCGGCTAGCTGATTAGGCCGTCTGGAATGGGATCTGAGACACTGCCTTCATTCTCCCTGGTGAGGAGGCAACACAGGCACTGACTGGGAAATTACAGCTGGGAAAGCACTGAGGGGGAAAATTGGAAGTACCAGAATTTCCCAGGTTGCTATTCCACAGGGGCCAAACATCGTTAGCAGCAGCACTAATTATGATCCAGGAGAGTCAGGCCTGGCTGCTAGCCGGCGCAGGCAGTCCTTGACAGCGGCCTTGGGAGCCGGCAGGGCAGAGACAGAGCTACAGGCAGGCTGGGCTCTGAAACCAGGAGAGAAGAGACTGCAGGGTTGTTCAGACGCGTGGGCATGGGTGCCCCCATGTCTTTCAGAGTGCTTGGAACTACGATAGGAAGGGTGGCAGTTAGATTGCTGGGATGATTTCTACCTTCTCAGAATTCAGAGTTGTCTGTACTTACTCTCTTCTCATTCTCTCTTGTTCTCTACGCTCCACTGAAAAGTCTCATGTCAATGTCACCAATGACTTCCCTGTTGCCATTTTCAGAATTCATCTCTCTATCCTCATCTTACTCATCCTAGTGGCAGCACTTGTCATGGATGATCACTCATTCCTTTTTAAAACACTTTTTTATTTATTTAGCTTCCAAGACACTTCTTTTTCAGTTCTTTTCCTACCTGTGCTGGCTCCTCTTTATCTTCCCCATCTCCAGGATGTCCCTGGACTGTCATCACACCTCTATTCTACTTTATCTACTCTCACTCCCTAAGACACCCCATCTATCTTAGGACGTTAAATTCAGCTACATGTTGATAAATCCCAAATGGATATCGTCAGCCCCTACTTTCCCCCTGAACTTTAGAATCATATCCAGCTGCTACTTGACATCTCCTTGCGAATGTCGCTCACTGTCTGCTTAAACACCCTGGTTCCCAGTCTCCTCTGTTGCAATAAATGAAACTCTGTTGTACCAGGTTCCACTCTTTGAAGTTATTCGTGGCTTTTCTCTTTCTTTCATGCCCGCTTAACCAATTCCTCAGGAAATGCTGTCAGTTGTACCCTTTAAATTATCTCCAAAATCTGGTCACTTATGTAAGGTTTGAAGGGAAGCAGGAAACTGACTACCAAGGAATTTTAAAGTAAAGTTTATTCCCCAGTAATGAGCGGGACTCATTACAGAGGTAGAGAAACCAGAATTGAAGGAGTGGGGAGGGGGCAGGGGACCCAGCCGGGCTGCCTCCTGGACATGGAGGAACAGCAGCACGTGGCTTGCCTGGGGGTCCTTTTAAGGAGAGGAACTGGAGAGGGTTGGACCCAGGGCGAAACAGGAAGGGGTGGGCTCCAGGACACTTTGGCACATGCTGATTGATGGTTCAATGTCTCTGTGACAGGTGCCAATAATGTGGTAGATCCGCCCATCAGTTGGGAGGAGGGAGAACCTTACAACTTATACCACTCCTACCTTCATCAGAGCCACCATTATTACTTGATAAGGCAATTCCAATCACTTCTGAATGAGTTACAATTCAAAGGAAGCTGCAATATCACAGTTTCCAAAATACAGTGTTTTATTCAAGATAGAAGATTACTTCTTTCTCAAGTATGAACCTGTGCATAGTATAGTCTGGGGTTAATACAGTCACTCTACAATGTCAGGATCCTAGCTTTGCCCAGCTTGCTACTCTGTTGTCTTCAACATGTAACTTTCATCTTATGGCATACGATAGCTGCTCCAGCTGCCATATCATGCCCATAAGATTCCTCTGAGGCCTATCTGTGGAAACAAGAGAAGGAGAAGTAGAGGGCAGGACCTTTCCTTGAAGAACATGACCTGAAAGTTGCAGATATCCCTCTGTTTACTAGGATGCTCTCAACACAGCAGCCAGAGCAGTCCTGTAAAATCAGAACATGCCATTTCTCCATGCACATCTTCTAATGCCTTCTCTGCCAAAGTGAAACCTAACATCCAAGGCCCTCTGAATTCATCTCCTGTATCTGTCCCTCTTGCTCATTTTACTCCTGCCATGCTGGACTCTTTCGAAATGCTTCCATCTCAGGGCTTTGTAATTGCGGTCCCCTCTGCCTGGAACACTCTTCCCCCAGATTGCTGCAAGGTTAGCTTCTCCACTCGCTTCCGGTATCTGCTCAGATGCCACCTGAAGTAATGTTATATGTTTATTGTTTATTTTCCCCACTGGAACCTAACATGTGGTGCAGACGCTTGTTGAACGAATGATAGATGAAGATGGCAGAGCGTGGGCTCAAAAATGGCAGGAAAGGGCTTCTTCCCTAAGTATTTCAGGGAAGACCCATTTCTTGATCTCTGTCATGGTTCCAGTTTGGAAGAAGAGACACGTTAGTTTCTTGCTTCTGAGAGGTCCCTTCTGTTCAATTTATCAAATATTCATTAGCCACCTAGTGTGTTAGGTGTCTAGTGTGGTGGATATAAAAGGAGAATCAGCCAGTACTGGCCCTCACGAAATTTACTGGTTGGCTAGGAGCCTTAATTTTGTCCCTTCCTCCCTCCCACTCTTTCTTTGCAAGTATGACCACTGAGGTACAGTATAAAAGGTCAGGGAAAGAGCAACTCCTTTCTTTTTGGTGGCACTATGAGGGAGGATGGTAGGGTATAAAGAGAAACTGACCCATTATAGGGTATAGTAGGCTTCTTTCTCTGACTCCCCATGGAGTAGGGCCTCTCTCAACTGCTGGTCTCATTAAGAAACAATTTGGCCCTAGCCAGTTTTGCTCAGTGGCTAGAGCATCAGCCTGGAAATCGAAGGGTCCCAGGTTCAATTCCGGTCAAGGGCACATGCCTGGGTTGCAGGTTCGATCCCCAGTAGGGGACCTGCAGGAGGCAGCTGATCAATGATTCTCTCTAATCATTGATGTTTCTATCTCTCTCTCCCTCTCCCTTCCTCTCTGAAATCAAAACACCCCCCCCCACACGTATATGTTTTAAAAAGTAACAATTTGAGCCAGTTATCATTCAATGGATGAGGGTAAAGTGGGATGGCGGGAGGGGAGGATGGGAGTGAGGAGGGGCTGCAGCTAAAGGACAAGGGAGGTGAGAAAAGCTGAGTAGGAAATATATTACCTGAAACAACTGTTTCATTATCTTTTCCTGCTCATGGCAAGATGAAAAAGGTGAGGGTTGGTTATTTTCCCCAGACTCTTCCATGAAGGGCCACTTAGACACTGCTTTGACATTTACAGCCTGAAAAGAGCAGAGCCTCCTCTGAGGCCTATCTTTGAACTTTCACATTGGGAAAGTTCCAGTTTTTCTTCTTCTTTGGAAAAGGCTGCTTGTCGCATCCCCTTCTAATTCTTCCTTCTCTTTTGACATCCCCCTTCCATGTCAGAGGTAATGCAGTGGTTCTCGAACTTAAACATGCAATGGAACCACTTTGAGGGAAAAAATTTGCTGTTGTCGTCCCCAGAGTTTACTAATTTAGTACATCTAGGGTGGGGCCTGAGAATTTATATTTATAGCAAATTCTCAGATGCCGCTGCTGCTGGTGGTCCCAACCACACAGGCTAATGGGGGAACATTTGGCCCAGAACAACTAATTTGGGTCTAAAAAATGTCCCATCCCTGATCTTCCACTTTCTAAACACAGGGAAGTGGGCCTTGAGTTATCATAAGATTAATTAAAATTAAATGTCAAGGATTTCCTGATCATCAGAGTTGTTAGCCAAGTCAGCCCCAGTAATCTCCCTCCACGTAAAACTTTGAGAATCTCTGTCTGGGTAAGTGAAGATCTATTATCTATATACAACGCTAACCCCTGCGTACAACCCCTCTGAGGTAGGGAATCCCTGACCTGAGAATTGTAGAAATTGTTTTAGGTGAGGAATGGGAGGATAATAGATGCAGGATAAGCAGAGGGAACCCTCTCCCCTCCCACACTTCTATTACTTTGAAATTAAAATATTTGTTTGTTCCTGGGCTCTGCGTAATGCTGATGTCTGAGAAACCATTTATGCTTAATGTCTCCAACCCATTAGCAGCCTGGCATGGGGCTCTGCTAATCAGCTTCCTTAATGGCAGCGCTGTGCAGAGTGAGGGGGTGCGTGTTTGCATCAGCACCAGCACCAGCTTCCCAGCCCCAGCTAGGGAGGAAGCATCTAGACAGAAATCAGGGCCCAGATAGGTTCAAAGGTGTCCTGAAAATGATTCATGCCGGTATAGGAGGCCCATTTAATGGTAGCCTGTCCTTTCACCTACATTTTGGTAGAGATCCCAGAGTAGATCCCATAATCACCTTGGTTGAAATAGCAAGACCCCACTGACTCCCCCCCATCCCACTCCTACTATAGCCTGCTCTCTCCTCGCATTAAAGGACAGTGGGCTCCTTTGGAAGCATATTCCTGTACCACTGACCCTCATCCAGCATTTATTGAGGACCTCTATGAATGAAAGTCTCTCTCCCACACCACCTGCTTCCCCCTCCAAAATCCAAAATCCAAATGTTGTTCTGTGGTCAAATAGATGGCGAGGTCCTTTGGCCTGGAGATCCCTGAGGACTCTTTAGCTCTAAGAATCTGTGGCTCTGTGTTGGCTGCTACTCCTGCAGCTGCTCTTAAAGAGTTCTGTGGGGTTTTTTATCTACAGGCAGAATACTGCGAGTGCTCTCATTTAAAGGTAACCAGGTAATATTCTCAGAGAGGAGGCTATGCATGCCTTGAATCCAATCTCAAAGTATTTGTCTCTTGCTCCTCTTGACATCTCATGATACTTTTGGTCCTACTCTACTAGATAACTCCAACTACTGGTAGCTCCACAAAATGCTCTGAAGCAAAGACTCCCACCCACTTCCACCTGCTTCAAAGAAACACTAGAGAGAGGAGGTGAGTTTTTGCTATTAATAGGCTAGCAAGTGCCAGTGACTGGTTCATTTTCTCCTCATTTCTGGGAACTCCAGGATCTGGAACAGGTTGAGTAACTCTAATTGGGAATCTCAACATTGAGCCCCAACATCCATCAGAATCACAGGGCTGGGCAATGTTGATTTTTCTCCTAGGCAGGGAGAGCCCATATGGACACCCATATTCCAGATGACCAATAAGCTGCTGTTTGGCCACGAGTTTGGGCCTCCTCTTTTATGCTTTGTCCATCCTGGCTCCTCAGCCTCAGTCTGAGCCACGGGGAGCCCTTTCCAATCTGCTGGAACAGAACTAAACAAGCTGCTCCTATTGTGGTCCGGGCCACGAGCCCCCCAGCCTCCTGCTGCTGGAAGAAGACTATGATGTCAATAATCAGTCTATAGCATCCCTCCACATGCTAGTCCCTTCATTGTGTGTAGGGTGGTGGTGGTGGTGGTGGGGCAATTAGAAAGAATCACATTTGAAGCAGGCAGTTTGGAAAGAGATAGGGAGAATGGAGGAAGGGAGAAGTGCTAGGTCGACAGCTGAGCAAAGCCAGGCCACGTTGTGCCCACACTTTTCCTACAGCCCAGCCTTCCCCCATGGCCTGCTCAGACCCATCTGCCTGTCATCCCCTCCCCTGCCCCTGGGCCATGGAGCATTCCCCTTCTCTGTTCTTCTGCTTTCTGGGTCCCACCTAGCCCATTCCCAAGATGCATAAACCTTCTAGCGGGAGGATGGCTTTCAGGCAGGCAGTGTAAGTTGGGCAAGGTCTAGAACTGTAGGCTTTGAAGTCATGATCCTGTGTTTGAAACCAAGAGTAGGTGGGCACATTTAGCAAATGAAATGTCACCTGCTTCCTGGTCCTTTTCCCTACAAGGACACGATCTCCCTGAAGCAGGCTTTAGAGGTGGAAGTCCTGTGCTTGACACAGATTTGTTCCTTTTCCAGCTGGTAGCTTTGGGCAAGTTCAAGTCAACCCTCTGGTAATCTACTTTCCCCATCTATAAAATGAGGGTATTAAGTAGCATAATTTGAGAAGGAATGAGTAAATCTGGAACTGCAGTACAGATCTTAGTTCTCTTAGTTAGATCTTCCTAACCCTAACCCTATGTTCCTTTGGATGTCCCTGGATGCTGATCACACAGGAGATGCTTTCGTGACTGCCTGTGGGTAGGCCCACTCTGTCCTGAAACCTCCAGGAAGGGATGTGTGAATTTGTATTTGTTATTTTTTCCAAGGACCCAATGGAGGGGAGGGTTGTAGGAAATAACTTAGGTCAGAAGAGGCACTGTGGGTGGTAGGATGGGTTGGGGAGGTGAGGATGGGGTAGGGAGGAGGAATGGGGTTGATTGGTGAGGTCTCATTGCCCCCGAAGCCCCCAGTGTGTGTGTGTGTGTGTGTGTGTGTGTGTGTGTGTGTGTGTATGCGCGCGAGAGCACTTGCAGAGTTTTTCTCCTGACCAGCTGTGGCCAGGTTTGAAGGAGGAATCCCCATTGAAGATTGATGTCACAGACCTACCTTCCCCTCCCCCAACCTCATCCTTGGTGGTTTAAAGAAATTATTTGGACATAGGAGTTAATGGAAGTAGGTTGCTAGTGTGTGGGCGAATTCATCACTGTCTCTTTGTATTCCCAGAGCAGATCCGTCTTTCAGGGTGAAATATCTCGCAGTGACTCCCCAAGGTGTGAGAAATATAGGCTACTGTGGGAAGACAGGACTGGGGGCAGCCTGGACAGGCATTTTGGGAAGCTGGGGTGACTGTAGAGATTGGGAAGGCTTTCCCTTTTGTTCTTTAATTATGAGGGAAGGGGGTTAGAGGATATTGGCATTGCTGGGGATTCTGCTGCCCGGTTGTCTCTTTCCCTGGGAAGCAGGCATATCCCCTGCAGCCCACTGCTCAGGGCGAGGCAGGCTGCTTTCTGCAGCTGTTGTTGACAGTGATGAGAGAGATGGAGGAGAGGGGAAGGGAGATGAAAGGGGGCTATTTGATGAGATTGTGCTCTGGAGAGAAGACAACTATCTCTCTTCCCTTCCATTCCTCATTGGAGCAGCTCAGCACTTCCTGAAGGTGGCATCAGGGAGGGAGCTTTTTTGAAAGCACAGAGACCTGGTGCTGTAAGGCTTGGAGTCTGGGAGGGGGGCGGGGATGTGAGCAGGGAAGATAATTATGCAGGTGGGGGGCAGAACTCTCTGGGCTAAGAGGGAACAGCTGCCCCCTCCAACCCTCACACAGCTAGTCCTTCCCCACAATCTAAGCACGTGTGTGTGTGTGTGTGTGTGTGTGTGTACATGCGTGCACTCCTATATTTAGTGTGATCACAGAGATTACAGCTATGGAATGTTTAGAGGGAAAATTACTAGAAACTATGCTGAGGCTTGTTCCCTACCTCTCCAGCTGTTCGGATGGTTTTTCTGTGATATTTATTTGGTCATATCTCCACTCCTTATTGCTGCTTCTTCCTGTTCCTCTGTTTTTCCAGTATTCATTCTCTCTCTCTCTCTCTCTCTCTCTCTCTCTCTCTCTCTCTCATCTTGAAAATCGGATGTGTTGGACAAGACCCTTTCTTTTAACTGCTGCTATTCAGGATGCAGCAAGATGGATTTAAATCAGATAAAAGAAAGAACTAGGAGTGGGAAATGGTATGTGGTCAGGAGAGAAGGCAACTACTGGGGTGGGCTATGGAATCCTACAGACTCATATAGAATATTGGAGCTAGTGTGTGGGTAAATTCATCAGGTACCAAAAGACTACAGAGATGTAGCCAGAGGTTCTTTGATAAAAAAAAACAACTATTATTATCTGTTATAATCTGTATTACCATTGGTAAATTTGGATGTGACCCACTGGTACCTGGGAACAAATGGGGTCTCTGGCAGATCCCCCACCGCATACCCACTGATATGATTCACTGAGTCTGGAAGAGCCTCTTTCCTCGGAGGCTCAGAGGAGGGGGTTGATTGTGCTACCCGGAACACGAAGCCAGGGACATCTGCAGGCTGGATAGCCTTCATGTGCCCAGAGGCCAGGCTGTGGGACCTAGTATGTTGTCCTCCTTCCGGATGGCTCTCTGCACATTCCCTCCTCAGTGGCCCCGGGGAAGTCCAGCTCTGATTCAGGCTCTGCAGTGTATAGAGGGGGGAGAGGGGGCAGTATAAAGTAAGGTCCTTCCTGCTGGGGCAACTAGAATCTCTTTTAACCTTCCCTCCTTCCTTCGCCCTATAGCTGGCTTCAGCTAAACAAGGCAGCAGGGGGCGCTCCTGGGTCATCCCAGGAGAGAATTCTGGGCAACCGGTTTGTTCAGCCTGGACTCTGAACACTGGAAATTTTGTCTGTCCACTTTATCAGTCTGAGGGTGAGGCCTTTTGAGAGCTGAAAACAATATTTTCCTAGCAGGCAGAGACAGAGATGTGAGAGAAAACTGACTTTTCGGACTTGTCCCTGAGATTCCTCAGGCAGGCAGGAACCTGGCTTTTGCCTCTGAGGGATCAGCGAGTAGGGCAGGTGGGTCCTACTGCCAAGGCCAGGTGGGTCCCAGCTTGAACACGGTGTGACTCCTGGCCCCTTGCCTGGCCCCAGCAGCTGACCCTGGTTTGGCTGTCTTTGGGGAACTGATTTTTTCCCCAGAATGACTGCCAGATTAACCTGTGTAGCTATTGCCCACACTTTGCCCACTAGGCTCTTCATCATACCTAGGAAAGGGAAGAAAAATCTTTTTTCTCTTTCTCCCAGATCTAGCAGAGTGCTCTGTGACCGTTCCCGAACCCATCTGGGATTCAGATGGGAAAGGGGCGAGGCCGGGAGCGCTGAACAGGCCA
The DNA here is from genome assembly GCA_963924515.1 of Vespertilio murinus. Classification (NCBI taxonomy): domain Eukaryota; kingdom Metazoa; phylum Chordata; class Mammalia; order Chiroptera; family Vespertilionidae; genus Vespertilio; species Vespertilio murinus. The sequence continues at coordinate 28,616,290 of OZ004708.1, read as the reverse complement.
GCAGCGAGGCACATTCCTGACCTCAGCGAGCACAGCCAACGCTTTCTGGGCAGCAGCTGCTTCCAAAGGCTCCACTCCGGCATACCTCTAGCCTCCATAAAGCCACAGACACGAGGCATGTCTCCTTTCCAACAAGAGGGCCTGTTTGGACACTGATTTATGGGTACAAGGAGGGCAGGATGCCAGCGTCAGGTTACACAGCCCCCAGAGAAAAACCTGGCCTTTAGCTCGGGCACCGCCAAGTCCTCTCTGTTCAAAGAACAAGGCGTGGTGCTCGGTGTGGAGGATGGGATCTCTGGGCCGGAGACAAAGGCTTTGTTGCCAGCAGAGCTGAGGGCACAGGCCCAAGTCTGTGAATTTATTCTGGGGGAGGACATATCCGAGTCATCCTCAGATCTGTCTTCTGGCATCAGAACCCAAAGTCACTGGATTTTCCCTAGAGTCTGGCTCTGAGCGCCAGTGCACCCCACAGGGCTTCAGGGCTGCTGGGGGCGTCAAGGCAGCTCCTATTCCAGGCTAAGGGAGGGGTGGATAAATAAAGCCAGTGTTGAAAGCCCAAATGTGTTTAGCATGAGAACTGCCTCACTTTCCTCAATATCTTACGGGTCCTGACAGCCCTAGCCCACCCCCACTCTAACCTACCCCCAGACATTACCTTTCAAGCTCTCCAGGGCAGTAGAGAGCTTTTTCTGATTAAACATCTGCAGAGAAACAGATTCTGTAGCTTGCCTGTAGCCTTTTCCATGTCTCCCACTTCTCTCAACCAGAACATTTCCCCTGAGGTTTCATCTAAGTTCTTCCACCAGGTTTAGCCCACCCTTTAGCTTGTGGCACACTCTGGAGACTCCTGGGACGCCCACCTATGCAATTGGTGTGCCCCTGGGTAAGTGGGCACAGATGTGTGGAAAGGGCTGGGGATGAAGAAGACTGCATCCCAAACCAGCCTATGCGTGGGTCCTGAAGGTCAGAGTGTTGCTGGGGTGGAGGAGTGTTAGTGTTTTCAAGGAGGAAGATGGTGAGGGTTTGGGAGCAGCCTGCAATTGCTTAGTCACATCTGAGGTCTCCTGCTGGAAATGAGGCCTCAACTGGACCAATAAAAGCCAGGAGCCTTTAAGAAGCATTGTAGCCTCATCTGCATGGTTCTGTCATCCATTCTCTTGTGTTTCCTATCCCAGCCTGGCATCTGACCCTCTATGTAGGGGAAAACCTTTTCCTAAATGACAATTTACTCATCTCCCCAGTGTGCTGGACATTAGGAGGACATCAGCCTGCTCAGGAAACCTCAGGATCCTGAGATGGAAATGAGGGAGTGCAGATGTCAAAGGCTCATTTTTGGTCTAGACCAGGGGTGGGCAAACTTTTTGACTCGAGGGCCACAATGGGTTCTTAAACTGGACCGGAGGGCCGGAACAAAAGCAACCTGACCATGCTGGCACTCTCATTTTGGGCTGCTGGTGAAGGAGCAGAGGGGAGAGCAAGAGAACCCTACGCTCTTTCGGCTTTGGGGGCCGGATAGAACAGCCGAACGGGCTGTAGTTTGCCCACGGCTGGTCTAGTCCATGAATTGGAAGTTCACTAGCATGGCTGTTAGGAATGACCAATCCCCACCCCCTCACCCACTACAATTCCAGAAGCCTCATTTTCACAGCCTCGACTGCTTAGGGAATTAGGAGTTTGGACTAGTCAGTGATGGCTCCCTGGTATATAATCTGAAGGCCTTGAGGTGAAAAGGGGGATGTAGAAATCATAATAAAAGCAGCTCCTGTTCATTGAACACTTTCTATGCTTAAGGTATTGGTTTAAGCATTTCACATGCTTTATCTTTTATAATCTTTAAACAACCTATTAAATAATGATCTCTATTTTTCAAATGAGTAAACTGAGAATTTAATGACAATAACAATTAAAATAGTAACAATGAAAAAATTTTAACAGCTTTCATTTTATTTATTTTTGTTCATTTTTATTGTTTGTTAATCTTCACCTGAAGATATTTTTTCCATTGTTTTTTTCTTTAAAAAATATATTTTATTGATTTTTTTACAGAGAGGAAGAGAGAGGGATAGAGAATTAGAAACATTGAAGAGAGAGAATCATCTATCAGCTGCCTCTTGCACACTCCCTACTGGGGATGTGCCCGCAACCAAGGTACATGCCCTTGACCGGAATTAAACCCGGGACACTTCAGTCCGCAGGCTGATGCTCTATCCACTGAGCCTCTTTTTTCAGCTTCTTTTTTAGAATGTGTGCAAGGGAAGGAGGGATGGATGGGGGTGGGCAGAAGAAAGGGAGAGAGAGGAACGAGAGAGACACAAGGATTGGTTGCCTCCTGCATGTGCCAATTGATGCCTGGGTTGATGCTCTAATCGTGGAACCACACTGGCCAGACCTATTTATTTATTTATTTAAAATATATTTTATTGATATTTTTTACAAAGAGGAAGGGAGAGAGATAGAGAGCTAGAAACGTCAATGAGAGAGAAACATTGACCAGCCGCCTCCTGCACACCCCCTACTGGGGATGTGCCCGCAACCAATGTACATGCCCTTGACCGGAATCGAACCTGGGACCTTTCAGTCCGCAGACCGACGCTCTACCACTGAGCCAAACCAGTTTCGGCCAGACCTAATTTTTTACAGCTGATCCAGTGGCAGGCCCTGCACAAGGACATTATATGTATGATATAATTAAGTCCTGGGAATTTATCATATTATCCCCATTTTCCACTAAGAAAACAGACTGAGAGAAAAGTGACTTGCCCAAGGTCACACAGTCTTAGAAAGTGACAAAGCAAGGGCCAAACCCACTTCTGTCTGATTCCCAAACAGCCTGGGCTCCTCATAATTCATTAGCAACACTGCCTCCCAAGGGGCCATCATGGAGGAAGCATGTGCTTATGGGAGAGAGCTCTACTGCATTTATTTATTTAAAAATTCTATTGGCCTTTAAAACCGGGGGGCCCATGGACTCAGCCAGGAGCTGAAACATCTGCCATGCAGGGAAGCTGTGGAAAAGCACCCCCCTATTCCTCCCTGAGAGTGAGAGAAGCTTTGATGCTATCTTCTCACCCACCTGGTAGTGCAAACCCACAAACTGCAGGAAAACAGACCCTGGAATAGGCTGGACAGAGAGGCAGGGGATGTTAGCGTTGGCTCGAAGCTTCTGCCTTCTTGCTCATTCTGAGATGTGCACTCCCACCCTGGCAGCCTGCTGTCAGTCTCTGCTCTCTTTCCAACCTCACTGTGAATCTTACTGGGCTGTGGTTGCCTTGGTAACTTGATGGGAAACTTTTGAGGCTTTCTAGAAAAAGAGAAAGCTATGGAGGGAGGAACCATGTTCTGTTAGGCAGCCAGTCACAAAAGAGAAGAAACCATTCCAGTACTCACTGCCCCAGCCAGCCAGCCAGCCAGCCAGCCAGGCCTTCCCTGAGTCAGGCTTGTCCTCTCTGTTGCATCTGTAAGAGCTTTGCAGCTTGGGCGCTGGGCCTGGGAGGAGGGAGCTATTAGGTACTGCTGTGCCCTCGGAGCTGGCTCATTGTTGCCAGAGCTCCCGGATCCTGCTTGCTCCTGTGCCCTGACTCTGAAATCTTAATTGGTTTTATGAAGTTCAGGTTTTCTTTCTTTTTTAAAAAAATATTTTTTATTGATTTTCCACAGAGAGGAAGGGAGAGGGATAGAAAGCTAGAAACGTCGATGAGAAAGAAACATTGACCAGCTGCCTCCTGTACACCCCCCACTGGGGATGTGCCCGCAACCAATGTACATGCCCCTGACCGGAATCGAACCTGGGACCTTTTCAGTCCGCAGGCTGATGCTCTATCCACTGAGCCAAACCGGTTTCAGCAGGTTTTCTTTCTTATTAGACAGCTGATTTCAATGAGGGGAGCTTGGTGGGGCCTCCGGATTGCTGACTCTCCAATCAGCACCAGGCAGACTGACGGGATCCCTGTGGGCTGGGGCAGGTTGGGGGGGAGGGAGAGAGAAACTCCAGGTGGGAGGAGGAGCCGAGTCTCTGTGATGGGATCTAGATAGAGCGCTGTCTGGCCCTTGAAGAAGCCCACCATCTGAGGGGGCCCCTGCAGATGCCGTCCTTAGGACAGGGAGATAGGTGTGGCTCTCCTTCCGGGGCCCATGGCCACTCTCTCAGGCTTCTAGGGAGGTTCCTATGGGGGGTTGTCTTTGGCTGTGCCAAGAAATCCCCAATCTTTTCTTTTGCAATAAACATTCATATTTCAAGAAAAAAAGATCTTAAATATAATAATATTACCACAACTATACTAATATAGTAAATATCACAAAAGTTGTAGAAAATATTAAAAATCTGCAAGTAACAGGATTGCTTCTATTCTAAAAATTTTTTTCTGGCTCTATTTTTGTTTATCAGTTTATGTTGTTCATCATATTCCACAAATGAGTGAGATCATGTGATATTTATCTTTCTCCAACTGGCTTGTTTTGTTTAGCATAATGCTCTCCAGGTACATTCATGCTGTTGCAAATGGTAAGAGTTGATACTTTTTTTCTCCTTTCCTTTCCTTCCTTCTTTCCTTCCTTCCTTCCTTCCTTCCTTCCTTCCTTTCTTTCTTTCTTTCTTTCTTTCATTTTTTTTTACAGTAATGTAGTATTCCATTGTATACATGTACCACAGTTTTTTAATCCACCCATATGCTGATGGGCACTTAGGCTGTTTCCAAATATTAGCTATTGTAAATTGTGCTGTTATGAACATAGGGTGCATGTATCCTTTCTGATTCTAAGAAATCCTCAGTCTTGACACCATTGTTAGTTGTGGAGCTGTTTCTTCTTCCTTCTTTCCTAGTCTTCATCCTTTTCATTCTCTCACAGTCTCAGTCTAAATATGGCTTATTTCTTTCTTAGGTCAGTCTTTATGACTGGTCTCTGTTTTTCTCTTGGTCTTTCCCCTCAGTCCTAGTCATTAATCAATCAATCTATTATCTATCTATCTATCTATCTATCTATCTATCTATCTATCTATCTATCTATCTCCTGCTCCTTTACTCCTCCCCAGGTGGGAATTGACTTGCTGCCCATTATAGGGGCAGCTCCACTCACTGACTGACTGCTGGCACAGACAGGGTCTGCTGACGGTGGGAGAAATTCTACCAGTGCTGGGATGACTTTCCTCTAACCCTCGTGGTCAGGGAGAGCATGGGGGCCAGAGGTTTACTCAGTCTCTCTAGGCTAGAAGCTGCCGTCCAGGTTTGTGACTTCCAGCTGGGCTGAGAGATTGGCCCTGTCTTTAGACCAGGCTGAACAGCTGTGTGCCTCGCCCCCTCTGGGAAGGATCTTTGACAACCTGCTCTGCTTCTAGTTACAGTCTGTCTGATTTCATGTCCTCTTCCAAGGGGGAGAAGGTGGCTGACCCATTCATGGCAGACACGTAATTGCATTTTTAGACAGTTGCTGGATCTGGCTGGCAGTGGGACAGAATGAACTCAGGAAAACATTTACCTTTTCAACATATTGTCCAACTCCCCCTTCCCTTGGTTTTCTGACTCAGTGGCCAACTCCCCAGGAACTGCCTCATCTTTACAGTAAGTCCAACCCTGCAAGGAAAGAAGGGAGGAATGAGACTGGAACTGCCCAGGTCAGGAGGGCCGGAGTCCTTGTCTTCAAAGATCAGGCCCTCTTTCTTCTCTGCCCTCCTCCATTTAATTAGCTAATGTCTGTAAAGGGCTAGGTGGCAGGAAAGCGCTATACAAATGTTGAGCACAATTTCATTTCTAAGACTCACCAAGAATATATTTGCAGACTTTAGCTTAAGGTCACTGGGCCTACTTGGGAAAGAAGAACTCCCTTCCCTGTAGGGCCCAGAGAGAGGGGGTCCCTCAGAAGCTGGGGCAGGTCAAGGAGAGGTCACAGTGGAGGCCAGGGTCCTGTCTCCTTGGTGTTTCAGCTGAGCATCTTGGCACCACGCCTCTTAGCACTGCTCATGTGCCTCCTAGAGGCTCAGCCCTCTCTGCAGAGACCACTCTCAGAGACTTTCCAACAGGAGATCATGCTAATATTCCCAAGAACTAGTATTTACTCAATACTTACTATGTGCCAGCCTGTATGAGGGGGAGGGGAGCTTTCCAGCTTGGGGAGAAATGGCTGCTTCTCCATGGCATTGAGTAGAGGAGCTTTCCAGTGGGTGAGCCTGTGAGCTGTAAGCCGGGTGTGCAGGAAGTCTCTCTAAAACCTCCAGGAGCTGGTACCACTTACTCTACTCTGACCCATGAGAGAAATTTCCTTTTGTGATCCAGGTCCCTCTACTGTGATGTTCGGCAAGCTTCTGGACTGTGACGACTCATCTGGCCCTAAATCCTTGACAGGCTCCGTGTCCAAGGGGCAACTTTCCAGGGTTTGTACTGCAAGGCCTGCCTGTCAGACTTCCGTGTTACCCAGTACAGAGGAGCAGCCCCTCCATCCATCTCTGGGCTGGACTTGGCTCTGCGTGAGGGCCAGAGTGGCAGAGGCTGGGAGAGTGGAAGAGCCAGGCTCATTCCTCACAGCTCCATAGTCAGGGTGAGTGCTTTGAGAGGGCAAGACAATCAGCAAAGCAGGGAATGGAAGGTTCCGGAAGAGGCAGGCAGGCCAGGTTGGGAATATTGATAATGTGTTTCAAAAATCTCGTGGGCCTCCTTTGTCCCCATCCCTTACCCTCTACAATTTGAACAGAGGGGCTGGAATGGGTTTTCTGAGAGACAAGGTCAGCCGTGGATCCGGCCCGTTCTGCTGTTCTGTCCGGCCCGTGGAGCCGAAAGAGCGGAGGGTTCTCTTGCTCTCCCCTCCGCTCCTTCACCAGCAGCCCAGGATGAGAGTGCCAGCATGGTCAGGTTGCTTTTGTTCCGGCCCTCCGGTCCAGTTTAAGAACCCATTGTGGCCCTCGAGTCAAAAAGTTTGCCCACCCTTGGACAAGGTCCTTTAGCCCCAAGCATCGTCAGCCTCCTCTCTGTCCCCAATTGTTCTTTGGTTTCTCTCCAGAGCCCAAGGGCCTCCATGTATCATCAGTTCTTTTCCTTTCTGATAAAAGTCACTAGTTCTTCAAAAGCATGAGTCCCCAGTTGAGACAGCCCCCCACAACCTGAGGAGGAGTACAATTAGATGAAGACATGGGGGTGAGGGGCAGGCATAGACAAAGGTGCGCAGACAGACAGTGATACTTGATCCCAGGGGTGTGTTAATGGACACAAACCCTCTGGTGCATACAGCATACATGCTTTTGCACACGGACATGGGGTTATTTTTACATGCCCAGGTCTAGTTATACTAGAGAGCCCACAGAGCTGATTCGCTGTAGCCACACTCAGTTGCTTGCAGCCCCTGAGACTCACTCAGCATCTAGACCCGCAGTGCAGCATCCGGCAGTCTCAGCCCCCTGCAAACACGGAGGCCAGCTCCCCAGCCTCAGGGGAGGGGAGGGGACTGGGGAAGCAGAGGTCAGAGATCTGTGAGCTCCATTAGCCGAACGGAGCATGTCTGGAATCTAAAAGCACAGGGACAAGGGCGCTGCGGAGCGGCTCCTAGCAGCGAGTTCCCATTTCCCACCCCCTCCTCCAGCAGGACGTGCCTCGCAGCCACAAAGACATTTAGGGATTAGAGCAGCTCCCTCGATACAAGCTGCTTGCTCAAAAGGTGCTTTCCGTTAATCTGCATTCACTTCACGGACATTATAATGCGCAGAAGAGCAGCCTCCTCAGACTCCTTTCACTGTTCCCCTTTTAAGTCCCTGACACCCCCCCCCCCCCATTTCTTCCTTCCAGGCTCCTCTCCTCTCTGCCCGCACCAGTGGGCATGGGTATGAGTCTGGCTTTCAGCAACCCAGGAACCTTGATGGGGAGTGGAGGTGGTCAACTCTGGCCATTGGAGGGGCAGCTCCAGGGACAGCCAGAGTTTTCCCAAAGGAGAGGACAGAGGACCAGGGACCCAGGGAATGCTCCAAGTCTACCCAAGGCAGCTGCAAGCCTGGCCTAGGGAAGGATGAATCTCTTTGCTGTTTACAAGTGGGGGGTACGATGGAGGGGTAGGTAGAATCAGTTTCAACCTCTAAGACTTCCTCTGGCAACCACTCCCATGCATTCAGGTATTTCAAAGAATAATTAATACCTACTATGTGCCAGGTTTTATGCTAAGCACTTGGAATACAGGGGTGAATAAGACAGATGCTAGCCCTAACCGGTTTGGTTCAGTGGATAGAATATCATCAGCCTGCAGACTGAAAGGTCCCAGGTTTGATTCTGGTCAAGGGTATATACCTTGGTTGTGGGCACATCCCCAGGAGGAGGTGTGCAGGAGGCAGCTGATCGTTGTTTTTCTCTCATCTATGTTTCTAACTCTCTATCCCTCTCCCTTCTTCTCTGTAAAAAAATCAATAAAATATATTTGAGAGAGAGAGAGAGATCCTAGTCTAATTGGGAAAACCACACACACACACACACACACACACACACACACCCAACCAAACAAACAAAACACACACAAAAAACGAGAACATGAAGACAGGATTACTAATTATATAAAGAGTACTATAAAGTGAACAAACAGGTACTGAGATAGAAAGGGGACCCTACATCAGACAGAGTAATCAGAGAAGGATAGTAATATAGCAACAGACCAGGAGAAATAGGAGCCAGGGGTGAGCATTTTAGGTGCAGGAACTGCCAGTGCAAAGGCCCTCTGGTGGGAGTGGCTGGAGTGAGCTAACGAGAGGAGGAGCAGTTCTTGATGAGGCTGACCTGGTTAAGATTGGCAGGGTCTGGTCTTGTGAGCCATGGGAAGGAATTTGATGTTATCCTAAGTGTGGAGAGAAGTTCACAGAGAGATTTAATCAGGGAAGCAGAGCCATGAACTGACCTTCATTCGGCAGGAGGCCCTGTTGGAAGGGTTCTAGTAGATGCAGGTATGTCAGTAAGGAGGCTATTGTAGTCAACCTAGCAAAGGGGCAGAAAAGAGGGAAGGAAAGCAGGCAACTTTTTAATTTTTATTTTTTTAGGGAGAATCAAAGTCCTCAAGGCACCTGCTAAGGACAAATGAATTCCTCTCTTGATTTGTTCTTTTGTCACCAACGTACATCATGGGATTTGCCATCCCAGCTCAGGGCAAAGCCAAGGCTGGTGCCTTCTCATCCCCACATCAGCACATGGTCAGGGTCCTGTCTCTGGGAGATTCTCCAGGGAAGGTGCCCATCTGCCTCCTTCTGGCATATCCTGCAGGACTGGGAGGAGGTTGCCATTCTGGGGAGAGGGGGCAAGTTTCAAGGTCTTCTTGCCCAGTTGACTCGGAGCATGTCCATAGTGCTACACACTGGGTAGCATCCAGCTCACAGGAAGGCACAGAGCCACCCACCTCCGCTCCCTGAGGCAGAGCTCAAGAGACCCTAGAGTCATTGCAGTTCCCAGCTGCCCCTCCCACCATCAATCGGGGACTAAAGAAGGATATCAGAATCAGGACTAGGGGAATGAGGTGCCCGCTCAAAGCCTGGATCACCCCCCAGGGATGCAGGAATATGAGGCAAGGATCCTGAGCTTGAACATTTGCAGGTAGCACTCAGGATTGAAAACTGATTTATAGCCTGCCGGCAGGCAGGAGGAAACAGAAGGAAGGTGGGGAGCTCTGCTCTGTGTACAGTCCAGCCTTATTGGGCGGTGGTAATTATATACTACATTGAACTGTCCTTGTAGCGCAGTGAAGGGCAGTGGGACTGAGACTCTAAATCACCCTTCCCTGATGCTCCCCATAGCTCACCAACCTGTGATGTGGCCCCAGAGCCCAGGCCTGACTCTTTCACACACACACACACACACACACACACACACACACACACACCCCTCTGAGGGTGGGGCGGCGGGACCAGCCTGCCTGGGGACCCACAGAGCAGGAAGATGGGATAGTGACATTTCTGTCAGCTTCCATGAAGAGCTGCTCATCCTAAAAGCCTCATTGTTTATTTCCCCCTCACCTCCCACATTCTCTATCCCCCTTCTTCCACTGGGGCTTGAAGATGGGCTCTGTCCTTTGAAGAAGACCCCTGCCCACCCTTCATCCGTTTGCTCCTGTAGTGTCTCTTCACACCATAGTCACTACCTTGGTTTGTTTGGGATCTCATTATTTCCTCCTTGAATTTTCATAATGTTCCTAACTCCCCCTTACCCCTAATCCAACATTCTTTGTTGCCATGATGACCTCCCCAAACACATCCCCATAATCTTGATTTCTTTGGTCAGGGAATTGTAGGTGTGGGCAGAAATGATCAAAGACTTTGGGTTCTTGAGGTCTCAGGTGGGAAGACTTCTCCCAGGCTCCTCACAGGTTGGCGATTGCGGGCTCTCTGCTCACCCTGAGCCCCGCAGGAACACCGGTGCTCCTCCTCCTTCCTTCCCTGGCTAGACCTTGGTCCTTAGACCAATCACTTGGACTTCCCACAAATGCCCTGTTCCTTTACCCAGGGCCCCACCCACAACTTTCTGGTTCATTAGGGAGGTAGTTTTACTTAATGGTGATGAGAAAGGGCTCTCTGGGATGAAACAGATCTGGATTTGAATTCTGGCCAGGACCATGCACCAGTTATCTGATTAAGAACAAGAACTATGTGCCCGGCTAGTGTGGCTCAGTGGTTGAGTGTCAGTCAATGACTCAGAAGGTCATGGTTCAATTCCCGGTTAGGGCACATGCCCGGGTTGTTAGCTTAATCCCCGGTGTGGGGCATGCAGGAGACAGTTGGTCAATGATTCTCTCACATCATTGATGTTTCTATCTCTTTCTCTCCCTTCCTTTCTGAAATCAATTTAAAAAAAAAAAAGAAAGAAAAAAGAAAAGAACAAGAACTTTGCAGCCAGACTGCCTGAGTTTGAATCTTAGTCTCCTACTCTTTAGTCTGGCTAGGGCAAGTTATAACCTCTCTGTGTAGTTTCCCCATTTCTAAAATAAAGATAATAATAGTACCTACCTTGTAGGGTTGTTGTGCAGATTAAAGAAGTATGATAAGGCCGAAACCCGTTTGGCTCAGTGGATAGAGCATCGGCCTGCGGACTGAAAGGTCCCGGGTTCGATTCCGGTCAAGGGCATGTACCTTGGTTGTGGGCACATCCCCATTAGCGGGTGTGCAAGAGGCAGCTGATCGATGTTTCTCTCTCATTGATGTTTCTAACTCTCTATCCCTCTCTCTTCCTCTCTGTAAAAAAATCAATAAAAATTTATAAAAAAGAAGTATGATATGTAATAAATTTTGTAATCTTCCCTGTATTTGTGAGCTATTTATTATTATAATTTCACCTTTCAGAGTCTCAGTTTCCTTGTTTATAGCAAATCTCCATAATATATCTCTTCCCTACCTCAAAGTTGTTGTGAAGATCAGATGACTCTCAAAGGCTCTACAAATGTAAGGTATTATTATTTATCAGGTACTTGCTTCTTGAGGTTTTCAAGTTTTGGACAAGAGGTTCACCTTGCCTTTAACTACAAAGCATTACCTTCATCTTCCTCCTTCAACAGCCTCACGAAAGCAAATGGTGGCATTGTTGAGCTAAGAGCAGCCTTGAAGGCAATAGGATCTTCTTCTGCCCAAAGGAAGGGGCATACGAGGCCACTTTGGCAGATGGGCATCTTTGACAGAGAGAGATGGTTTCAAATGAGGCTGCCAATTTAGTTAAGATCAGAGAGTTTATTCTCTTTATTGCAAAGGTTAACCCAGGTTTATTACAATTTGGGGGAGCCCTTGTTAAGAAAAATAGTATAAAATTATAAACATAAGATTAAAAGCAAGTTTTGAAAAGGGCCTGTGCAAATGAGGAGCCCTGAAGCTTAAGCTTCATTAGCTTCATGGGAAATCTACCTCTGCCACCGCCACCACTTCAGGTGGGCATTTGAGAAATACCAGTCAGTTGGTTTTTATGGCCAAAACAAACCATTCTTATTGTGTTATAGACCAGGGCCTCCGGAGCTCTAGAGTGGGCACTTCCTCCACCCAGATTCCAAAAGCACCCCATTTATGAGGACTGTGGCACTGCCTTCACTTCAGACTAACTGTTCTTTTTTCAGTTCATTTGCATGTGATTTACATAACATTAATATTCAAACTCATATTTAGAAACCTTCCTTAGTCCCAGTGTAAGCTGGATTCTTGGTACTTAATTAGCACATGAGATTGAACTCTCTTCCCAGGATGTAGAGGGTAAAATACAGTCAACCTGGGGGTGGGTGGGAGAAGGGTATGATGATGATGATATTTGTCTTGGAGTCAGTTTCTGAAGTCTCTAGCCCTACTCAAATTCTCCTCCACTTATCCCTGTCCCCTGCCAACCTCATTCCTTCTCAGTTTCCTCATGATTATGAAGTTGGGACTGCACATTCAGTATTCAAGGACACACATGCCTATCCAAATGCTGGGCTTCCTATGGCTCAAATGTTTGATCCCTGGCATCAAGATGCCAGCAGACAAGAGCACATGGAGTTCTTCCTCAAATCACTCCCAAGAGAATCAGCCCCCCGGAGTCCTTTAACATTGCTTGGAAGCCCAGATTTTCCCCCTCACTGACAGAAACAGATGATGGGTGGGAGTGTGTATGAGTGAGTGTGTGTGTGTGTGTGTGTGTGTGTGTGTGTGTGTATGCAAACATATGCACATAAACTGTACATACATATAAAAAGTGTGCACACATTTGTGAGACATTGAATGACCATGCGCACATTAGTACATCTACTAACACAGGCAGAGGAAGTGGAGGTGAGGATGTGGGAAGGAAGGTCTCAATCTAAGAAAACCACATTGCGGTTCTAAATGACATAAAAGGTGAAATCTGCTTCCACAGACCAGCTCTGTAATGGAGAGGCACAAAGAAGCTAATAACTCAAAGAAAGCTCTCAGGGCAGGGGTAGGGTGTAGCTGCCAGTGTCACCACAGTTCCAGCAATGACATCACTCTTCCAGATTGCTCCTCTGAGGTGGTGAGTCACCTGGAGCTCAATCAATACTGCATTACATTTGTCTATGCCATCTTTATGGTTTCATGAGCCAATTCATGCTTTTCTCTTCTATGTATCCCAGCCCCCGCCTCCTCTGTACCCCTGAGGAGCCTGAGCCTACCCCCCTGGATTTAGCTCTTTTTTAAGCCTCTATCAGATAAGACAGGAATCCCTGCCTCTGGGTGAGGCAATCAGAGAGCAGAGAGGGAACCAGAGAGATAAAAAGAGAGACATTCTTGCACGTAAGCGGGGGAGGGAGGAGGTGTCTTGGAATAAAAGTTGAAAACTTGGAGAGCCAGTCTGTGAATAAGGAGAGGAGGAAGTGGAAGAAGCAGAGGAAAGAAAGTGGAAAAGAAAAGAAAACTGAGCTCTACCCGGTTTTGCTCAATGGATAGAGCATTGGCCTGTGGTCTGAAGGGTCCCAGGTTTGATTTCGGTCAAGGGCACATGCCTGGGTTGCTGCTCAATCTCCAGGATGGGATGAGCAAGAGGCAGCCGATCAATGATTCTCTTTCATCATTGATGTTTCTATCTCTCTCTCCCTCTCCCTACCTCTCTGAAATGAATAAAAATATTTTAAAAAAGAAAAGAAAAAGAAGTTTAAAAAGAAAGAAACAAAACTGAAAGGAGAGCCAGAGAGAAAGAAGAAAGAGAGAACTGGGATTGGGGAAGGGAGGTGGGATGAGGTGAAGCTGACATCTGTGGATTCTCATTTCTCAGGATCTTAGGATTGCTACCTAAGTGGCAATACAGTTCTCTAATTATATTTGGATTCTAAGACTTGGTGATATAGGAGGATACCCAACACTCTAAGTTACCTCCCTGCCAGAGGAGCCCCAATGTCTACCCTTTGAGGTCTTACCATGGTCCCACTCTCATTAGAAATGGGGATGGGGGAGTTAGAAACTGGACAGAGGGAAGAAGCAAAGAGTGAGAGGCACAGAAAGGGAAGGCAGCATCCACTGGGGCAGCTCTGGTTTCTGTCTTGGGACTTTAGTTTTTTTTCCAAGCCCTTGGCACCTGCCCAACCATTGTTCCCTCTGGCCTGACCCTCGTGCTCAGTGGCAGCCTGAGCATCATCCCTTGTCACTGACGGGAATCAGAACAGGGGCCCCTTTATCTGAAGTGAAAGAGACTTGACTGCTTAGTCTGTGACTCCAGTTTCCCAAGATGCTGTTTGTTCCTGGTGTAAATTGAGCTGCCACAGGAAACAGCCTTTGGGTTTATGTCTGACTCAATCAGAGAAGTAAGGTTGAGGTTTCACCAGACCACAGAGTGTCGGGTGGAGAAGACCCCTATGTTAAGACTTCTCCCCATGTTTTGTGGCTGAGTGTCTCTACAAACAGGAAGGTCAATCTCCAATCTCTATTTCTCAAAAACAATACTGATACCAATAATAATCTATATATATAAAAGTCTAAGTGACCGTCCAACTGTTCAATCAGTAGCTATGATGTGCACTGACCACCAGGGGGCAGATGCTCAATGCACCGGCATGGAAACATGGAACAGACTGATGAATCTCAGAGGGAAAGGGGGAGGGGAGAGGGCAGGAGGAGATTAACCAAAGATCTTATATGCATACTAGAGGCCTGGTGCATGGATTTGTGCACTGGCGGGGTCACTCGACCTGGCCTGCGAGGATTAGACTGAAACTGGCAGTCTGACATCCCTCGAGGGGTCCTGGATTTCGAGAATGCGCAGGCCAGGCTGAGGGTTCCCACCCGTGCGTGAATTGGTGCACCAGGACTCGAGTATAATAATAATAGCTACCATGTACTGAGCACCTAATATATGCCAGAGACTTTAAAAAAAATTTTCTTTATTGATTAAGGTGAGACTTTGGTAAATGTCTTATGTACATTATTCAATCCTGTAACAATATCATGGGATAATCACCACTATGGAAAGTGAAGGAAGAAACAGGTTTCCAGAGGTTGCTTAAGATGTCATAGTTTAAGGTGGAGCTGAAATTTGATCCCAGATCTGTCTGATATTCCCTGCTTCCGCATTGCAGCCTGCTTTTCAGTTTGAGTTGCAATCCAAAGCCTCTATCTCCAGGAAGTTCTCATTCCTTGTTCCCTCCCTTAGCTCTCCCTCCTGCACTAGCTTCAGGAGGCCCCCGGTTGTCCAGACTGTCCCTCCTGCAGGCTCTTACTAGGTTTGGAGTTCTCTTTGTAGCTCTTGGGGTTGAAGCAGTCTGGCCCTGCACTCCCACTCCCCAGAGAGGATGGGTGTGGGGTAGGTAGGGGAGTGGCTGTCATTTCACACCACAAACAAAAACATGAGGTTATTGGAGAGGTTTCTGGGTCACATGGTGCCTTGGGTTCCTGGTTCTGTGGAGTCTCACAAAAGGGAATAGAAGAACGTGGAAAACTACCAGATCCTCAAGGGAGCAGGGAATAGGGGCAAAGGTGGAACAAGAAAATACCTTTTCCATTGTACCCTGTGTCCCTGGCAGGCTGCTGTTGCTGTTTGGGACAGGGCAGTCACAACTTTTTTTTTTATATATATATTTTATTGATTTTTCACAGAGAGGAAGGGAGAGGGATAGAGAGCTAGAAACATCGATGAGAGAGAAACATCGACCAGCTGCCTCCTGCACACCCCCCACTGGGGATGTGCCTGCAACCAAGATACATGCCCTTGACCGCAATCGAACCTGGGACCCTTCAGTCTGCAGAACGATGCTCTTTCCACTGAGCCAAACAGGTTTTGGCAAGAGCAGTCACAACTTTTAATGCTGCTTGAGACACAGCTCATCCTGCATTACTAGACTCTGTGTTCCCTAGTGGAATGAACCTGTTTCAGACCTTGGAAGGCCCCAGGTACCTCCTGATATGGTCAAAGAAAACAATGTGTTGCCTAGCCGGTTTGGCTCAGTAGATACTAGTAGATGCTTCGGTCCACAGACTGAAGCATCCCAGGGTTGATTTTGGTCAAGGGCACGTAACTCAGTTGCAGGCTCAATCCCTGGCCCTGGGTGGGGCACATGCAGGAGGCAACCAATTGATGTGTCACCCTCACAACAATATTTCTCTTTCTCTCTCTCCTCCTCCCTTCTACTCTCTCTAAAAATCAATGGGAAAATATCCTCAGTTGAGGATTAACAACAACAACAAAACAACAACAACAAAAGAAAACAATGTGTTACTAAGGTTTGAGGCAATCTTGGGACCACCTTCCACCAGACTAATAGGCCCACCAGACTATTTTCTCTCAGAGGGGATGTTCTGGAGCTCTACTGGGAGAACCCAAGTGGACCAGATATTCCTCTCAGAATTGTGAGCAAATCAGAGAGAGATCTGCAGAGTGGAAAAAAAAAAAAAAAAAAAAAGAGCGGGGCAAAGCCAACTGGGTATTCTCAGGCAGGAAGGCACAGTCACTGCACCACCGGAGGAGAGAGCCGTAACCGTGGAGATGGACGGAGCAGAGCAACAGAGAACATGGTCCTCCTTTCCGCCGGGGTCGGGGCACATGTGCTGCAAGGTTCCAGACAAAACTTAGGGCAACCCTCCTTTTAAAAGAATATTTCATTTTCAATTAGAATTTACATTCAATGTTGTTTTTAGTTTCAGGTGTACAGCATAGTGGTTAGACAATCACTTTACAAAATGATTTCCCCCACCTACTGAGCAACCCCATTTTTCCCTTTTTTTTTTTTTTTTTTTTTTTAAGAAAAATATCTATTGGTTGCTTCTCATACATGCCCCGAACAGAGATTGAACCTACAACCTAGGTATGTGCCCTGACTGGGAATCGAACCCACACCTTTTGGTGTATGGGACGATGCACCAGCCAACTGAGCCACCTGGCCAGGTGCCCCTCTTTTCAATATAAGGACGTTGACGCTCAGAGGGGGACAGAAGCACACCCTAGAGCACACCACTCCTGAGTGGGTCGTCTAGTCAGTGTTCGGGGGCAACGAAAAGAGGCAGCCCTTTTCCAGCTGTCTTCTCAAAGCAGGGAGATTTGGAGGGGCGAGCTCACAGGTTCCACACAGCCCCCCCCCCCCCCCCCGCATGGACCTAAGAGGCTTTGTCTCTCATCTGTGAAATGCCGTGGACCCTCAGTTCCCTCATTAATAAAACAAGGACAAGAATATCTGCTTTTCTTCCTAGCAGCACTGTTATTGTGAGGATAAGCTAGAAATAATACACAAGCAAGAGCTTTACAAGCCTAGAGTGTTATTAAGTTTGTGATTAGAACAGGTCAGTGGGGGCTGCAGGAATAATGGGAGGATTAATGTCGATGCTCTGGGGAGGAGGGAGGCTAAAGTCTGCTCTATCCCCTTCCATGGGTCACCTGCCCTGAGAGAAAGCAGTCGGTGTTGGTGTTTCCAAATTGACTTAAGTAAGAAATGTTCCACAGCAGCCGTCCCTCACTCAGTCTTAACTCGCCCAAGGCAGAGACATTTTAATTTTCGAGTCATAATGAGAAAAGAAACTCAAAATTAAAGAATATTTCAGGGAAGCAGTCAGAATAGCTGCCCAGACTCCGAATCGAGGGGAGAAATGTAAATTAGATTTCCTTCTCCCTCGCCAGCTCCAACTGGATTTGAAGAAGTAGGGCGAGCTAGGACATAGCTGGTCAAAGTCCCCAGAGTCCTGGCCCCAAGGTCAGATGGGCCCTGCCCCCACCTCCGGGTGCTGACAGGATGACAAGGAGCAGAGACCTTCTACCCACTCACAGGAGAGATTTACCTCCAGCAAGGTCGTCTTTCCTCAGGCCACGACCCTGCTGAGTGAGGTCAGGCCCTGAATGTTGAGTTCAGAGAAACGGGGTGACTCCTTGGTCCCCTGCATTCTAGTTTTCTGAGGCACAGAGATGCTGTGGCCTAATTTTTATCTCCTCTCAAATGCTGGCTCACTCGTGTACCACAAACATCTATCTCTGTCCCCTACAACTTACGGTAGGGGCCCTGGGGGTGGGGAGGAGCTGCCTGAGCCCGCAGCTCACATTTTCCCACTCTGTTCACAAAGGAACACCCTTTTAGGCTCAGTTGAGATGGTGGGAATGACAGGGTGCCCTGAAAATATGTGTGAACCTGAGTTACCCACCCCCATCCCCCATTGTTTTTCATAACAAAATATGTCTTGCCCCACCCAGCCCTACCACCTGCCCTTGACTTTCTCCTTTCTCCCTCTCCTTTTCTCAATTAGTTATCCAAGAAAGATTGGATAACTAATTGAGAAAGACCTGTCATTTTCTGGCCCTTACCACGTGGCAGGCACAATAATAGGTTTTAAAGATACAAAAAATACATTATTTCTTTAAACATTGGAGGTGGGGTGGTGGTAGTTGTGCCAGGATCTGTGCTGGGTCTGGGACTACAAAAGTAAACCAAATCTAGTTTCTGTGATCAGGTAGAAGAAAAAGACAGGTGGACTGAAGATTGTAGAGAGCATGCTCAGCAGTCAAATACGTAGTTATTGGAAAAACTCTGGATTCACACTGACCTGGTTCTGAAACTGCTTCCATTCCTCACGCCTAATGGTGTGACTTCAGACAAATTGTCTAGCCTTCAGTTTGCTCTTCTGTAAAATGGAGATATCACCTCATAGGATTGTTGTGAAGATGAAGTGAGATAATCCTGGTAAATTGCTTGGAACCGTGCCTGGCACACAATAAACATGCACTAAAGGCCTGTTAATATTATTTGAAGTATCCTAACGATATTACTGACATTTATTACCCTTTATTGGGTGCTTATTGAGACAGCCAGGGTGCTATGGATACAGCAATGATTCAGCTGTAGCCTTTGTCCTTAAGCAGTCCATAATCTCTTAGAGGTGACAGATATGTAAACAAACCACTGGAAAATTATTACCACTGCCATCATCACTCAAGACCTGTCATTCTCTGGCCCTTACCATGTGGCAGGCACAATAATAGGTTTTAAAGATACAAAAAATACACTATTTCTTTCCTGGCTGGTGTGGCTCAGTTGGTTGGAGTATCTTTCCATACACCAGAAGGTGGCAGGTCAATTTCTGGCCAGGGCACATACCCACGTTGAAGGTTTGGGATGTATGCAGGAGGCACCCAATCAATGTTTCTCTGGCACATAAATGATGTTTTTCTCCCCTCACCCCCCCTCTTCCTTCCCAGATCAATAAAAATATCTTTTAGAAAAAGATACATTATCTCTAATTCCTCCCTACCCCTGCAAGGGCTATATTACCCCCGTTTTATAGAGGTTTCATAATAATTTGCTCAAGATCAGGCTGTTTGAAGAATGTAGTACTGACTTGAAGGAGAGTGATCTCTATTTGAAAAGGGATCAGGGAAGGCTTCAGAGAAGAGGTGACATTTGGTCAGGAGTTTGGAGAATGAATAGGAGTTTTCCAGGACCCAAGTCAGGAAAGAAATAAAACAGCACAGCAATTCTGTGGGTCTGCTGGAGGACTGGAACTGCAAGCAGCACCCGCAGAAGTTCCTCAGGCCCGGAGACCTTCAGGTCCCACACCGGGGAACACTAAACTGGGCCACGGTTACCTGCACCTGCCCTGACAACCATTTCCTTTTCAAGACCATGTCATAACCTACATGAAAGACAATTATTTTAGGGAAAAATATAGTCAACAGGCCTGCAATCCCAGAGGGTTTCACTGGGGCAGAGAGTTAAAATAATTGCATGGCATTGGAGCTCCTCTCCCCATACCTGTTGACTTAGCCAAGGACCCCGTGAGGCAGGGTTGTACACCAGGATCCCCAGGGAATCTGAGAGTCACTGCCAGGGCTGGTGTCAGGGAGATAGTCTCAAGGGCCTCCAGAAGACCCCACCAGATTTGGGGCAGATAAATGAAACCCTTTTCGTTGTTGCAGTCATTTCCACTTCATTCTTTCTCTCTTCCTTTCACTCTCTTCACACTTTCCACAGCTGCAGAGGAGGCGGCGGCCATCCTGGTGCAGTCACAGGTCTAATGGTCTGAGCCCCGATGGCATTAGGATCCATCTGGCTGTCCTCACGCCTGGGAAAACTTGGACTCATCATCATTAACTTTCTGTTTCCCTACTCAGAGCAAGTAGAAGGAGATATCTTGGATGGACAGCAGCAAGGGGAAGACTCCTGGAGCAAAGCAGCCGTTAGAGCCTAGCTCAAGTCTCAGGGCCACCACCCACAGCCAGGATAGCAAGGGGTTCCTGGGGCAGTCGGGGGTTCTGAGGCAGACTTTAGGGGAAAGTAAACAATTACAAGTTGGTGAGCTTTTGGTGCATGTGACAGACAGATTGCAGGTGCTTTTCAAACTTCTGCTCGATATAATACGTGGCTTTGGAGGAAGGAGGAGGGACAAGATAAATGCCCCCGAGGCTGACCCATTCTCCACCCTCTCCTTGATATGGCTTCCACCAGTCTCACAGCTGATTCATTCCTCACATTAAGAAGCAGCCCTGGGGATATAAAGTACAGCAGAGGGAATATAGTCAATAACATTCTAATAACTATGTAGGGTGTCAGATGGGTGACAGATTTATTGGGATGATCACTTAATATGTTATATAATGTCTAATCACTAGAGTATACACCTGAAGCTAATATAATATTGTATGTAAACTGTAAAATTGAACAATAAAAAATGATTTTTTTTAAAAAAAGAAAGAAACAGCAGCCATGGGAGGGGATGGCCCCCACAAAAAGCAGGAAACACGTGCACATTCCAATAAGATACTCAAAGAGGCAATTATTTTTGGGCTGCCTATCTCAGGCCAGAGTACAAGCAGCCAGCTAGTACAAGCTGCCATTGCCTCTGGTTTTTGGCAAAATAAAACTTCCTGATAAACCAGGATGAGCTGGCCCCTAGGGTTGGAATCATTCTCCTGCCTGGGGCTGTTAGTGTGGGCCTGTGGGTGCCAGGGGTGGAAGTGGGGACAGGGGTAGATTATGAAGGAATCAAAGTAGCATGATAAGCCCCCCACCACATAGCACATACCTGTGTCATGTGCACATTGAAGTGTGCTCAGGACATGTACCAAGTCTTCATGTCACCCACTAGGATGTGGGCATATTGAGGGGCTCTTGATAACTGCCTGCATTTCCAGTACCTGGGACAGTGCCTGGTATAGTAGAAGCTCATTAAATAGATACTGATTCCTGAATAAATATAGTTACCAGTCCAGAGTCTCCTGATAAACACTGTGAGAATCCTTCCCGGCTGTTGAGGAAAGAACAAAAGTCAAATTCAAAAATTGACATATACCTTATTCAAATTCATAAGAGTTTTAATAAGAGAAACTTACATGCACAAGGCAAAGCAGCTGCTTCCAGTGGTGGCCTGCCAGGAAGAATCCATATCCCTCTTTTTTTATTGGGGGTAAATAGTAAAACCACCAGAAAGAACAATGCAATCCAAGTTACCAGATGACACCAGGCAGTTATCACACTCTGCATTCATTAACCTCCTTCCTGGGAGGCATTCCAGTTTTCCGGGTAGTCAGCCAAGCCTGAGGCTACAGAGAGTTAAGTGTCCACCATTTCCCTGATGCTTTTGCTGCGGGAGCCATATTGCATCTCAGTGAGTTCCCCTATATTAGCCTTTCATCCAGCATGGATCACATGCAGGTACCTTGAGGAGAAAATTAATGCTTTTCCTCTTTACCTTTCCCATGGATGATGCTGTGGATACTTAGTAAATTCCCCCCAAAATGAGAAATGGCCTCCTTGGCACACAAAGGGGTGGGCAGAGGCCTGATTGGGTTGCCTTACAAACAGGAGGTGCCCTCTAGGGCCTCAGATGACTACAGTTTCCTCTTCACCTGTGTCAGGAACATGTGCCTGCCCAGACCAGCTTCTCTCCCCCTCTTTCGATATGCACAGCTCTCCCTCATAGCACAGCCTCCCTTTCCAATGTCGTGTGATGCCCCTCTTACTCTGTGGCATAAGTGTTTCCCAAACTTTTGACATATGTGTACCCCTTCTATAATTTTCGTAACGCTGAGTACCCCTCGTCAAAAAAAAAGATTGTATTTTAATAACAATCAAAATATATTTATTTTTCCTTTTTTTGGTACATACACAAAATAATAATAAACGAAAAATAAAATTATTCATAATAAAATATAAATAAAAGTTATATTATAAATAACATTTATTTGTACACCGGACCATCTCATGCCTCACAAGACTGTCTTGTGAGGCGTGAGATGGTCATGAGACTTGGTATATGTCCTGAGCACACTTCAATGTGCACATGACACAGGTATGTGCTATGTGGTGGGGGGCTTATCATGCTACTTTGATTCCTCCATAATCTACCCCTGTCCCCACTCCCACCCCTGACTTGACTCATGAGAACATAGAATTAGGCGCAGCTAAGCACGGTGCAGTGCATACCAAACTCCGGTGCAACGTGTACCCCCACCACACTCTTCCCGTACCCCTGGGGGTACGCGTACCACATTTTGGGAAACACTGCTCTATGGGATACCTCTTGTGCCCCCTTCACATTGTCCCAGCCTTACCTCTACTGGCTTCAACCAGTTTATGTGACCTTACCTGACAGCACCTTCCCCTCAGGCCCCTGACCTTACTTTCTGGCTTTCTGCCCAAAGGCTTCTTTGTGGCTAGAGAACTAACTGCTGGCTTTGCAGCCTGAAGTACGGGGTAGCTAATACCCTGGAGACAACTCTTGACAATAGGGGTAGGAATCACTGGACAAATATTTCCCTATTAACTTGTCCCAGTTGCCAATTTTGAGACCCTTCAGAAATCATTTCAGAATGTTCCCTGGTTGCTTAAAGCTGTAACCAACTCGATAACACATTTGTGCATTGTCACGTGAGCTCTCTCCTCTGTCTCTGACCCTCACCCGTCCTCCCCGGACCACAGTCTTAGTTCCATGTTTGGCTTTCAAGGGTACTCAGGCTAAACCACTTCCCTTTTCCTTTTGTTCTCTCTGTCTAGCTTTTTAGTTTTTTTTTTTAAAAACTTTTTCCCACATCAGAATTTTCAAACAAGATTTTTCCGTCACCTGGAGTGCTTTTCTTTCTGCTAGGGAAGCCCCTTGGCTGAGAGCTGAGTGATTAGGAGGCAGCCACGAGATGGAAGATCTGGGAGAATGTTCCAGGCAGAGGGAACAAGCCAATGCAAGAGCCCTGAGGAGGGATTAGATGTGGCATGCTCAGGGGGCAGCAAGAAGGCCATTGTGGCTAGAGCAGAGTGAAAGGGAAGAGGGGCACAGAACGCAGCTGGGAGGGCAAGGGCCAGACCACGTGCAGTTTTGTGGTCCACAATAGAGTTTGTATTTTAAATGCATCAGGAAGTAAGCTCCTTTGGAGCAGGGATTATGTTGTTCGATTCACCCGTGGTCTCAGTAAATAGTAGGCACTCATAAATGTTTGTGAAATAATGAATAAACATGCTTGCCTGTACCCCTTGTTGACATAAGCAATGTCCAAACTTATAGAGCATTTTTATGAATTTCTTTGTGCCAAAATTTGAGGACAATTACCAGGAAGCAAGATCTCAAATGCTCTGGAAAATAGCAGCTTTTCAGCTTTTTCTTACGCATTGGAAGTTAAGGAGGAAACATAAAGAAGATTGGCGATTGGACTACAAAATGGTTAACAAGATTATGTGCTCTCTTGAGGGTGGTTATGCTTATTTCAAAAATATGTTAACCTGGATGCACAAAAACAATGGACAGGGAGGGCTTCCTTAAGGCAAAGATAAATGTTTTACTAAAAAAAAGTTATATGCATGCAGTGTGACTACCCATCATGACCTGCCCAGTTAGGAATTTATGATCCTATCACCCCATGAGGTTACTTTTCATAGAACTCTTTTCTTCCCCCCAAGCCATGTCCCAGGCACCTCTTGTTCCACATAAGGTGACAGATTAGTTCTGTTTTCTAAAATGACAGCTCCAGGAGGGATGGGGTCAGGCTAGTTTTGTTTTATCCTGCGAGAATCCTTTGGGAGTGAGAACCCTGCTTGCTCTGCGCACTGACTCTTCTGTCTTCTCTTTTCTCCCACACTCAATTCTAACACTGTTGCTCATTTCTCTGCTCATGCTGGGCTCTGCTCCTGACACCATTAGTCACCTCCCTCAGATCTCAGCTTCCTTAATGAGCAGCTGTCTTGTCTTCAGTCTGAGACAGGCCTCCCCCTGCCTGCTGCTTCCTGGGTAAACCAAGGTCTGGGGTGGGAGTATAATGCTCAGAGAAAGGATCACAGTCTTCTTCCCTGCTCCCTCACCACCCCATGTTCTGAAGTGGGTGGGAGAAAGCAAGGATTATCTTTGGATAAAAGAGGAGGTAATTGCAATACAGCTAAAGTTTAGGATGAGATTACAAAGGAATGCTCAGCTTCCTTGATGGAAAGAGTCCATGGAGGGGACAAGGAACAGAATGAGAAAGCAAGAATAACAGGCAGGGCTGAAGGGGAGAGATCTCATTCTGGTGGGCAACTGAAGCCAGGGGGTCTTTGCTTTGCCAATGGCCTTTACTAGGCTGGCCAGTTTCTGCCCTGTAACTGTTCTTCATATGAAGAGGCAAGGAGGTGACAGAATGACTTTTTAAGGGCCCTGCTAAATACCAGAAAACACCTGATTGAGATTCTTTGTTGTTGGTTGATCTGAGGCAGTCCTGGGGATGGACACCCACCAAGGGGCCAGGATGAGCAGAGATTTTCCATATTGCTGTGTCACAGTAATAGGCTGTACCTGGCAGGGGTCCTACAGAAAAGAGATGCCACACTCAGAAGGTAAGTTGAAGAGAAGCTACTGAAGGGAATACTTCCTGGGCTGGGTTACAGGAAGCAACAAAAGATACAGAGACACCCAGGGCCACAGGATAAAGACTAACAGTTCTTGGCTTGATGGGGAAGGGGTAAAGCAGGGAGTGGTATCGCCAGCACATGGTGAAACCTGTATGTGGGAGAGCCATAGTTCTATAGGAGCTGTGGCCTTGTGTAAAGGAATGTTGCTGCTGCCAACATGGAGGTCCAGCAGTGCAGATTGACACCTGTCATTGCCTCCCATTGGCCAAACCCAACAAGGAGCTGAGGATGAAGAGCTAGAGCATTACAGTCCAGAGCCTAGGAATTCATAGCCACCTGGAGCACTGAGCAAAGCAGAGAAGAACATTCTCATCTTCTCATCCTGATGTCACCTGTCCCTAAGCCTGCCTTGTCCCTACCTGGTTCCTAAAAAGCTTATAAGTTCCTGTTCCATCTGTGCTCAAAACACATACCATCTCTCAGGGTAGGTGGGCCTGGGCCAGGCTCAGGGTATGCCCCAACCATGTGGGGAGGATTTCAGTTGTCCTGAGTCTACCTCTGCCTCAGCTGTTTAGGATCAGGATTCCCAGATGGCCCTATTCTCCTTATGCCAGGCTGGGTAATTACACTTTTCTAACAAACCCTTGCCCCCATTTGAGTCTCTTTCAACTGGATGAGGCAGGGGGTTTTCCCCTGCTTCTCCCCTATCTGAATCTGTCCTGTATTATTTGAAATTCCATTTTGATCTGAGGAGCCTGGGAGAGCTGGGAGGGCACTCTGACCTACTCTGCATCTCAAAAACTAAGAAAGGGCCTATTCCTGCTTGACTTAGCCTAGAAATGTTAAGGCCATTCCTCCTCCCCCTTAGAATCATTAAATTATTAAATTCCATGGGTCCAACACTGTCCTGGGTTTCCACCCTGAACTTCAATTGGGCCCTTCCCCCCACCAGTTCATTTCTCATCTTGGGTCTCCCTAAAAAATCCTAAGGGAAGAGCTTGAGGTGTACTCAAAGCTCTGAAGCCTAGGAATTCAGTCATAAATGTGTACTGTGTCATTCAGGATTCCCCAGAGAAACAGAATCAATAGGAGCTATAGATACAAATATAGCTATAGATATAAAATTGGAAATCAGATTTATTATTGAGAATTGGTTCACACAATTATGGTGGCTAAGAAGTCCCATGATCTACCATCTGTAAATTGGAGATCCAGGGAAGTGAGTCTGTACTTTGAAGACCTGTGAACCTGAGAGCTGATGATAGAGATTCCAGTGTGGAACTGAAGACCTGAGAACCAGGAGCACCAAAGGCAGGAGAAGACTGATGTCCCAGTTCATACAGTCAGGCAGAGAGAGAATTCAACCTTCTTCCACTTTTTTTGTTCTATTTGGGTCTTCAAAAGATTGGTTAATTTTATGTGTCAACTTGACTGGGACATGGGATGCCCAGATATCTGATTAAACATCATTTCTGTGTATATCTATGAAGATGTTTCTGGAGGAAATTAGGGCTTAAATTGGTAGACTAAAGTGAAACATATTGCCCTTGATAATGTGGGTGGGTAACAATGTTTAACTGGATATCTGAGCGCCCTGTGTTCCAGTTAAGTTGACACATAAAACTTACCATCACATATACCTACCAGTTAAGGTAACTGTTTATTCTTCCTCTCTCCCCAGCATCCAGGACCAACTGGGCCTAATGGACCGTTTTATCAATCCATACACTTTGTAGTAGAAGACTATTGTTTTGACCTGTCTAGCATTCATTTTCCTTGGCATTTGGCTTGGTGCACTACTTTAGTAGTTATAATCTTGGTAGACTATTATTGAAGACTGCCTCAATTCCTTGGCCAAGGAGTTGGCATGTAACCTAAGCTAGGCCAATCAGATGGTTTTTCTCCCTTGAATATTGAATGCAATGACATGAAAATAGAATTCATTTATTCCCCAGATATACCATGAAGAGGTTGTTTCTGAGCCCCAGCTCGTTCTCTCTCTCTCTCTCTCTCTCTCTCTCTCTCTCTCTCTCTCTCTCTCCTGGTTTCTCATCTTGCTAGAACAGCCTTTTCAGTATTTTCTTTTCTTTTTAAAAAATATATTTTTATTGCCCAGCCAATGTGGCTCAGTGGTTGAGTGTCAACCTATGAACCAGGAGTTCACAGTTCGATTCCATGCCTGGGTTATGAGCTCAATCTCCAGTGTGGGGTGTGCAAGGGGCAGATGACAGATGATTATCTCATATTTCTGTCTCTCTCCCTATTTCCATTTCTCTCTGAAACCAATAAACATATTTTAAAAAATTATATATTTCAGAGAGGAAGGGGAAGGAAAAGAGATATAGGAACATCAATGATGACAGTAATTGATCAGCTGCCTCCTGCACACCCCCACTGGGGACTGAGCCTGTAACCCAGGCATGTGCCCTGATCAGGAATTGAACTACACCCTCTTGGTTCATAGGTAGACACACAACCACTGAGCCACACTGAGCCTCTTCAGTATTTTCTTTGATTCTGTGTGCTAACCCCATTTCTTTCTAGTATAATCATTTTTTCCCCAATTAGCTAAAGTTTTTCTGTTGCTTGCAACCAAACATTCTCACCAATACAAATATACTTTTTTGGAGGAGCTGAGGGGTTTTTCTCTAGTGGGTTCATGTCTGGAATCTCTGGCTTGGAGGCAAATCTCATCTAGTTCTGTAATGAAAAGGAAAAGAGAGCTCCCACTGCTAGTGGAAGCTTGTCACATACCTCATCTTAGGATCCTGTTTTTTTGCCTGACTCAGAAAGAACACTCCTAGCCTGACTTCCAGCTCCCCACCCTCAGGTCACAGCCTGAAATAGCCACACATATCTCCCATGACTTCCTATCACAAGTTCAACAGCCTGGTCAGGCTGGTCTTCTTGTTATTTTCCAAAAATAGCTATATTTTTGCAGGATAAAACAACTCTTTCCTGTGTTGTGCCTTTGCTCATGATGTTCTTGGACACCTTATAAGCTGCTAGCCCTCTGCTGAGTGTCTGAACCCCTCTCAGCCCTTAAAATCCTAGGCCACATCCTTCCTTTTTATTTCCTAAGCCTCCCAATAGCTGCTTCTGAACCAAGCACCTCAGTGGCCTCTCTCACTTATGTGGGACAGAGCAAGTGATTTGTGTGACTGACTTTTATTTGCTTTGTAGACTTAAGTCTACAATGATGTCCTGTATTTGTCTTGAACGGGCCTTTGTGTATGAGTCTGAGCACATAGTGGATGCTTGTGTTTATTTCTCCACCTCTGGTTTGACAATTGTCTTGGTCCTATAACCTATATTCTTCATGCATTCATTTATGCAACGTTTATCACCCACCTCCTAAGTGTGGGTTCTCTACTAAGCTCTGGAGGTACATAAAACATAGCCAAGGAATTCACAGTCTAACAATGAAGATTTATTGAGAATTAGATGTAGCAGGATGACTTATTGGGAAAATAACCTTGTCTAGTTTTTCTCAGCTGCAGGTTCACCTCAAAGGAATGAAAAGTATTCCATCTCTCCTGGGGGGAAAAGCCAGACTCTCTCTCTCTCTCTCTCTCTCTCTCTCTCTCTCTCTCTCTCTCTCTCTCTCTCTCCCCCCCCCCCCTCTATTTTTAAAGAAATTTTTTTGAGAGAGAGAGTCTGGTTAGTTGTTCCAGTTATTTATGCATTCATTGATTGCTTCCTGTGTTTTCCCTGATGGGGATCGAACCCACAACCTTGGCATAAGGGACAACACGACAACCAACTGAGCCACACTGGCCAGGGCCAGAGGTTTAGACTTTTTGAGCCCCACGAGGATTTGTATGTTTCTGGGTAGAAAGGGGAAACTGCAAGCAGCAGACTACCCAGATGACAATTTCACACAAGCTTTTCTACAAAGATTAGGATTGTAGTTTCTTCCCAGTTTGAAGAGGGGTGGGCCCAACTCAGCAGGGTTAGTTGGAACTCTCAAGACTAGAATGGGAATGAAGGTATGAATTCCACCAGAGCAGAGAGACTGAGCTCATACGACTGCAGGTGTTCTGAGATGAGAAGACCTAGAAAGAAGATTATTTGGGCAAACAAATATATAACAATAGTAACAGCTAGCATTCACACTACATGCCTGGCATTATGTTAAGGACTTTATATATATTCATTTATTTCTCACAAGAACTATATGAAATAAGTAATATTGTCTCCATTTTATAGATGAGGCAAAAGAATTGCCCAAAGTTATAGACATGAGAATCAAACTTCGGTAATCACTGAAAGCCATGAGTGCTTGTGAGGCCAGAGCACAAAGGGTCACAATTTTGGGATCCTTGGCAAAGGTCTCTGTGGCTGAACTTTTTACAGAGAGGATAGAGCTGCTTTAGGACCTGCGGCTTCAGATGTATGTTATGCATATCCCAGCCCAGGCAGAGACAACTGACATGAATTGAGGACTTAGTAATCTTGGTAAGAAGAGGCTTATATCAGTTAACAATGGCTACAATAATGCTGTATAACAATCACCATATTTCACTGCATACAACAGTAAGCATTTATTTAGCTCGTGTGCTTGGGGCCTGGCTAGGGGCTAATTGCTTATAGGCTGGCTTTGGCTGGGGTGGTCTGGCTCTGCTCCTTGTGTCTCACCCGTTTTCCGGGACCAGCAGGCTAGTCAGGGAATATTTTATCTCATGGAGACAGAAACAGCACAAGAGTAGCAGCCCCAATGTGCAAGGCCTGGCAAGGTCCCAGGCCCTTCATTTTAAGCTTCTGCTTACGTCAAGTCTACCAAAATACCACTGGTCAAAACAAGCCATATGGCCAAGCCCAGAGTTAAGGGTTGGAGAAAAACACTCCGTCCACAGGAGGAAACTCCAAAGTTACCGGGTAAAGAATGTGGATATATAATTCTATTACCAGATAGGAGGAAAGAGATGGAACAATAATGTAGTGTTCCGCAGTACTTAAGTTGGATTTCATTTTGATTTAGAGTGATGATGAAATAAATCCTACATTATATCATGGAGCAGTTCAGGCCTGTTAGAAAGATAAAATCTATCTTTAGGGATCACAAAGTTTGCTATGTGAATATATAAATTTTTAGTTTTTATTTTCATGAATATCTTACAAGTGACTTTTAACAAGAATATGCTCTGGGGCCCTACCCAGGTAGTTAAGTTGGTTAGAGCATCATCCTTAGGTTGCCAGTTCCACACCGACTCAGGGCACTTACAAGAGTCAACCAATGAATGCATAAATAAGTGAAACAACAAATGGATGTTTCTCTCTCTCTCTCAAATCATTTTTTTTAAAAGAATATGCTCTGGTGATCTAGATGACTGCAAGAGCTGCCTTACAATTTTCAAAATCCCAGTGATGACCTAGAATAACAACATTTAACTTTTTAATGCAGGTTTCTCAAGTTAGGGTCTGTATTCTTAGGGAGCCATGCATTTTCAAGGTTGAAATACATTAGTGAGAATGATCTTCTGCAGACAACGCATAAAAGAGGCCCAGATATGGTCCTGTGGATATCTAAGGGAATGGGCAGCTGGGGAAGCTATGGGACTTAGGACAGGACTTAGGGGAAGACTTACTCAAATGTCACCACCACAGAGAAGATAGAGAGATTTGAATAGGTCTTGAAGGATGGTGAGTGGGGTCCTGGGAATAATCTGGTTATATGTTGACATAATTCAATTTTTAGTTTCTAGGGTTTCCCTGGGCAAAAAGAGCTTTAACTTCCATCTCTGCAAGTCTAAAATCTGTTTATGCTATTTTTTGTGTGTGTGTTTTTCTTGGGGGGGGGGGGTTTGCATCAAGGTCTTGTCCTAGACGTACCCTGAGTGGCCAGATTATTATGATCTTTGAAAGCATAATAATTGGACACTCAGTGTATATCCTATATAATAAAAGGCTAATAGGCAAATTGCCCCCTCAACCAGGAATTCACCACCAGGCAGGACAGGCAACTGCCCATGTCTCCTCCCCTTTGCCAGGCTGGCTAGATCCCACTCATTCACGAATTCATGCACCAGACACACACATACATTGAGTATCCAGATTATTATGCGTTTGGAGATCATAATAATCTGGCTACTCAATATATATGCTTCTAGCATTTGAAGAGGAGGCTGTAGAATGTCAGTGGCTAAATTTCCTAGATTTGAGCCAGGCAAACCGGGGTTCAAAGCTTGGCTTTGGTATTTACCAGCTCTGGGCTCTTAGGCAAGTTGCCTGAACTCCCAGAGCTCCAGTTCCCTCATTTGAAGAAGGGAATCCTAATTCTCTCATGGGGTGTTTAAAGAATTAGAGCTCTCTAGTGAAGCCTATGTTTCCTTTGTGGAAGATTGTTTACTTCTGATTCAATTTCTATAATGGTTATAGGATTATTCAAATTTCCTATCTCAAATTGAGTCAGTATTAGTAAGTTATATATTTAGAGCAATTTGTTATTTCACATATATCTTCTATTTTTTTTTTTTGGTACAAATTCATTCATTCAAAAATATTCTCTTTCTAATGCCTGAAGTATCCATAGCAATATCCCTCTTTTCATTCCTGACATTGTTTATTTTTGTCTTGCTTCAACTTTTTCTTGATCAATATCATCAGAGATTTATCGGTTTTCACAGAATTGGCTTTTGGCTTGGCTGATCCCCTCTGTTGCTTATTTGTTTTCTATTTCTTCAATTTCTGTTCTTCATGTTGCTATTTCCTTCTACTTCCTTTGAATTTACTGTGCTGTGTTTCTTTCTTATTAAGATAGATCTCTAGCTCATTAATTTTCAATCTTGTTTCTTTTCTAAGATGCACATTTAAGGATCTACATTTCCTTTGGAGGTTTAATGAGAAAGATATATTTACTAGTAAGTGCCTGGTCCCAAATAGAAACTCAGTGAATATCTTACCACCACCATCATCATCATTAACCATGTCAGATGTGATGAGACTCCCTAGTAGTTTCTAGTTCTCTTAACTCTAATGTGACACATCCCTGAGTGTTCATCAGTGTGCTTTCTGAGGACTTATTCCAGCCACAGATTTCCTCCCTTTCAGGGTTTTGGGGATGGTACTCTGAATCTTAAAGTAGGGCGCATACAGGGACATGTATCTTTGGCCCCATCTTCTTCAGAGAGCTCAAACCATGTCTTCCTAGGATGGCTGGCAAGGTCCCAGGCCCATGGGTTCTAATATACACACCTGTGGCAGATTTTATTTTCCAAAAATGACTATAATATTTCCCATCCTATATGATCTTCTAGAACCTTATTGTTTTCTATGCCAAGAAGTGAAGTATCGATCTTTTCCCCTTGAGTTTGGTGGGCTTTTGTCTCTTTGTAGATTATGGATTATAGACCATGGGTTGCAGCATAAATGATGTTGAGAAACTTCTGATGTTTGGTCATAAAAGTTTCAGTTAACAGCTTCCACTTTGTTAACTGAAAAACTCATTGTTAGAGTCCTGAACTGCCACATAGGAAGTCTGACTACCGTGTGGCTACCATGTTGTGAGGAAGCCAAACCACCTAGAAGAGGCTATATGCAGGCACTCGGGCCTCCAGTACTCATCTTCAAGTCAACCCAGGTCAGGCATAAGATATATAAGTAAAGGAGCCTTTGGTGATTCCAGCCACTAGCTGTCGACAGACCCTGATCCTTCTAATCTTTCCAGTGGAGGCCCCAAACACTGTAGTGCAGAGACAAGACGTATCCCACTGTGCCTGTCCAAATTTTTTATCTGAAGAGTCATTGTAATTTAATGCAGGTTCAGCTGCTTACCACAATGAAAGCCAAACTTGTGAGACACATGCTGGTGAGAAGGAAAGCAGTTTATTCAAATATTCAAATGCTGGAGAACTCTTGTTCCATCTTAAGTCCATCTTAACATCTCAGTACAGGCAGGTGTTTTTATCTGGAGGGAGAGGGAAAGCAGAACAAAGAAATCAAGAGGGGAGGGAAGTTTGAAGGTTCTCTGCGAGTAAGTCAGTAGAGTCCATTCCAATGATTATCTTGAAACTGGTCAAGCAGAGGTCTGGTTTTTATGATTGAGAGTTAGCAAGTCGCCGAAACCGTTTTGGCTCAGTGGTAGAGCGTCGGTCTGTGGACTGAAAGGTCCCGGGTTCGATTCCGGTCAAGGGCATGTACCTTGGTTGCGGGCACATCCCCAGTGGGGGGTGTGCAAGAGGCAGCTGGTCGATGTTTCTCTCTCATCGATGTTTCTAGCTCTCTATCTCTCCCCCTTCCTCTCTGTATAATATCAATAAAATATATTTAAAAAAAAAAAAAGAGAGAGTTAGCAAGTCTCCTGGAGCTGGAATGTCCAGTTGTTGAAGTCAGACTCCTTCCCTGAAGCTGCTTTCTGGAACTCTTACCCAATATATACTGAGTGGCTAGATTATTAAGATCTCTGAGCGCATAATAATCTGGCCACTCAGTGTATATCCTATATAATAAAAGGCTAATATGCAAATTGTCCCCTCCACCAGGAGTTTGACCAGCAGGCAGGCCGGGGAAGGTAGTTTTGGGGAAGGACGCTGACTTCAACAACTTTACTGAATTAAGTTCATTATTCAGCTTATCTATATAATTTCCTTCACAAACGTTCTACAACTTTCTTAGTCCCTTTCAGTTTTTGTTTGTTTGTTGTGTTAATCCTCACCTGAGAACACTTTTCCATTGATTTTCAGAGAGAGTGGAAGGGCAGGGGAGAGACAGAGAGAGAGAGAAACAATGATATAAGAGAGACACATCGATTGGTTGTCTCCTGCATGCTCCCCAACCAGGGCTGAGGATCAAGTCTGCAGTCACAGTACATACCTTTCATGGGAGTTGAACCCAGGACCCTTCAATCCACCGGCCGATATCCTATCCACAGAGCCAAATTGGGTAGGGCTATTTTGTTTTTTTATTTTTATTTTTAAATTACTTTTAGAAAGAGAGGGAGAGGGAGAAGGAAAAGAAGAGATAGAGAGAGAGAGAGAGAGAGAGAGAGAGAGAGAGAGAGATCAATGTGAGAGCAAAACATTGATCAGCTGCCTTCTGCATGCCCCTGTGGGGAATTGAACCCACACCCTGGGTATGTGCCCTGACAGAGCACTTATTACTAACTGACCTTACCTTGCTGATTTATTCCTTGTTTATTGTATGCTTCCCAGACTATAATGAAACTCTGAAAGCACAGAGAGCCTGTCTTGTTTATTACTATATCCAATGCCTGGCACAAAGCTGGTGCTTTAACACCTATTTTTGGTGATGGAATAAGGGATATGCAAGTCTCTCCTAAGGCCTGAGATGTGGTCTGACACCTACTGAGATGTCTGACATTGGAGAGATATCCCTGCCTGGCCACGAGCTTCACTTGTGCCTTTAGGCAAGTCCCTCGTAGACAGTGGGAGGCCCCCTGTGGCCTTGCCCTTGTCTTCTGGCATGTCCTAATCAGCCTGTTTCTTTCCATGCTTCCAGCAGGCCACAGGGCATTAATGATTAAAAGTGCAAACATGCTCAGAGCCCATATCAATTAGACCACATGTCCACCACGTGGGCAGCTTATTAATTCCAATAAGCTAGGACCCACTCTCACAAAACTTTCTATCTGTATACTGCATTTGATGACTGCAAAGAAAACAAATAAGGTTGTTATAAAATTAATTTTACTGATCATCACATTCTTATCACATAATAAGAAGCAGAGTGCTTCTGTTACATAAACATTTAACTAAAATCATTGCTGTAGTGATAAGCTGAATCCAAAAAAAACAAAAAAACAACAATGGAAGTCACACTGGAATATGTAACTATAAAGAGCCAATATATTTTTCTTTTATGATACTATGATTAAAATAAATTATGGGATTTTATTCTCAACAAAACAAAAACTCATCTCACTGCTGCAGTGGAAGAGACAAGCCAAGCAGGACGAAGACTGAGGCTCGCTTTGTAAGGATGTCATCTTGTCATCTCACCGCCTTTGGCCTTTGGAAGACTTATTTTGTTTTTGTCTTTAACATCTCCTAATTCGAGAGAATCTTTTGGATATCAGACCGGCTGACACAGGCAGAGGAAACAAACAACATCCATAAAAACCTGTATAAGAACATTAGGAGAACAATTTCCAACAACATTTTGAAAGAGGTTTGAGAAAGAGATGCTGACTCTGGGCGGGGACCTTGGTTTGACAAGGCCAAGAAGGGCAGGAGAGTCCAGCCAAAGGCTAGCCTGCTCTGGACCAACTTACAACCACGGCAGGTACTTTCCCACCCCAGGAACCCCTGTTTGGGCAGTTAGGGTGGGTGGGGATGAGAGCTTCTATATGCCCTCAGAGGCTGGCAGACAGACTCATTTTGCTCTCTCTCCATTATCTCCTCCCAGTTCCGCTGACTAAACCATTCAGCATTTCCTATGTAAGCATCCTACTTTACCTCTTTTATGACTTTCTCGTATTGTCATACCCTGCCCTTTTCTTCTATGCACATCTAGATATTCTAGTGTTGTTCAAAACCCAGCCCAAAAGCCACTTCCTCCAAAAAGCCGCCTTCTTTTCCCAACTGGAGAGTATTGCTCTCCACTTTGACTCCTAATGCCCTGAATCATAGAACTCTGGTCACTTTATGTTGTATATGAGTGTTCACATGCTCCTAACCCTTTGTCTTGATTATATTATTTTTCAAAATTATTTACTTTTCCTCTGTAAAAGTGTTATACATCTACAAATATCACCATGTGACTTCCGGTACCTCTGTGGAAGGAGGCTACTTCATTACCCCATTGCTACCAGGTTTTTGTATTTTGTTTAAAAAAAATATATTTTATTGAATTTTTACTGAGGGGAAGGGAGAAGAATAGAGAGAAACATCAACGAGGAAGAAACATTGATCAGCTGCCTTCTATACACCCCCTTCTGGGGATGTGCCCGCAACCAAGGTACATGCTCTTGACTGGAATCAAACCTGGGACCCTTCAGTCCGCAGGCCAATGCTCTATTCACTGAGCCAAACCGGTTAGGGCTGCTCCCAGGTTTTGTTATGAGGCTTGCTTAGACCAATAAAATAAGAACAGAAGTGATTAGAGCAGAAGCTTTAGGAGTCATAACAGTATCTTTTTAAAATATATATATTTTATTGATTTTTTACAGAGAGGAAGAGAGAGGGATAGAGAGTTAGAAACATCTATGAGAGAGAATCATCAATAAACTGCCTCTTGCACACCCCTACTGGGGATGTGCCTGCAACCACTGTACATGCCTTGACCTGAATTGACCCAGGGACCTTTCAGTCTGCAGGCCGACATTCTATCCATTGAGCCAAACTGGTTTCGGCATAACAGTATCTTTTGAAAAATGCCATAATTTGTCCTACAAGATCCTTTGTGATCTGGCCCCTGACTCCTTCTTGGCTATCAATCTCTCTTTGTTCTCTTCCTGGCTCACTGCTTTCCACCCACACTAGTTTCCTTCTGTTCCTTGAACAAGTTCATTTCTGACTTAGGACCTTTGCCCTGGGTATTATATTACCTCTGCTTCGACTGCCCAGCCATAGATCTGCCTATAACTGACGTCTAGAGGCCTCCCAACATACATAAAGTGGACCCAGTGTCTACCACACGACCAGGTTTTTATTTTCTTATGGGAGAGTATGTCCTTGCATGCTGAATCCCTGGTTCCAGTCCCTGTGCCTTTGGTTCTAGGCTTTCTTTGACTCTTTGATTAGAATCTTCCCCACGTTTGTGATTCAACACATTCAATTTTTGCTAAAGAATCTAAGGGAGGTTTCTGACACTTTAAGTAGAAAGAGTCCAAAAGCTGAGGCTAATCTTTACAAAAGACTCTACCCCAAGGAAGGCTGCTGTGCAAGAAGCCCCACTGGTTTTAGGTTAACATCCTTAAGCCTTCCATCCTGTGATGGGAAAAAGCCATCTCCAGCTTCCACCAAGGGTAGAGGGAGGCAGACTCACATTTATCTCCCAAATGCCATGACACCACCAACCAGCTATCAGAGTTTTGGGGGAGGCAGAGTAAGGCAGAAGGATTTAGGGAGAAAGGAACCTCAGGGATGTGTCTGCATGATCTGAGGTTTGCTGCCATATTCAAAGAGTTGAAAGGAGCTCGGCAGCGCTGCCTGTCTTCTGGTGGGTGATGCTCACAACTGCATTAACTGAGCAACTTCTGGATGCCAAGCACTGTGACAACACAACTGCTGCCTTTTGGGGAGTATGGTCTCTGGACCAGGCACAGTGTTAGGCACTCTAGGAGCATCATAGCACCTAGCTCTCCCAACAGTTAACTGAGGTAGGTATTACTATCTTCACCTAACAGATGAAGAAATAGGCTCAGTGAGCCGAAGGGACTTGCCAGGTGATTCCTATTGCAAAGGTGATCTTCCTTCTACTACTGTGTTTCCCTGAAAATAAGACATCCTCCGAAAATAAGACCTACTTCATGGAAACATAATACATCCCCTGAAAATAAGACCTAGCGCATCTTTGGGAGCAAAAATTAATATAAGACTCAGTCTTATATTGGGGGAAACAGGGTAGTACACGTCATTGTCTCTTTGCTAAACATCCTGGTACCTGATTCCTAGCATGAGAAGAACCAGTGACTAAATGCAGGTACTTTGACCTGTAACCCGACCAATGAATTACCAGTAAGGACCTGCCAGCTCAGGAATGTGACCCTCAAGGAAGTTACCCCAGCCCTTCTACAGCTGTGCGTCAGAGGGAGATACCAACGTCTGAGTCACTTCCTTGGGAACTCCCTTACCGAGACTGTCCTTGGAATAATATAATTCAGGAATCTGAGCTGAACTTCCCATGGGGCCCGATTCCTGCCAACTGCCTGAGGTTATTTACCTCTGACTGTTTTGGTAGGTGCAGCTGAAGGTGATCTTGGAGCTTCTCCAAATATGGACAGGCCTTTTAAGTAGAAACTGCCAGTGGAAGACAAATAGCAAGTGTAGAAGGCTCCATGGGGGCAGAGGTCTGGGAAAGGAATGGAGTGGGCATCTGTCTCCAAGAGAAGGATTCCTAAGGCCTCTCTCTCCGGGGCATAACCAGAATCGCAGCCTGAGATCCTGTGGGTCAGGGATAAGGCTACATTAGTGAAAGGCCTGTGGCTTGACCTCCTATGGAAGACAGTGAGGCCATTGGTGTACACATGCACGGCCAAGAGCTCAGCGGGATTTGGTGGACAAGAGTAAAGAGCTGACCTTGGATGCTGACACAGGCCTGAGGGTCCTGGGAGAGTCATACGTGGTATCTTCAGGAACACGGATTCCAACCTCTTTGTCACACAGGTGGAGAAACCACAGCCCAGGTAGGGGAAGTGGCCTGCTAAAGGTCCCACAGTCAGAGAGCTGGTACCGCCCACACTCATATACCTTCAGGTGAGAAATCCCTCATCCTTTTCCTGTTCTAACACTAAAAATGGAACATAGAATACAGGAAAGGAGCAGTGTTATCCTGGCTGCTTTGGGGAGATCCATGTGCCTGAGCCCACGTGATGCCCCCTGAGTAACCTTGGAAAGCCAAGTTGGCATCCTGAGTTGTGTGGCTGGGGTTCACGCTTGTGCTAATCATTCACCAACGCACCTCCAAACGCAGAAGGGTGTTCCTGAAACCCTCCGGGCATGGAACTTTGCCTGTGATTTTCCTCTGATGATATCTTGTTTTGCCAACTAAATTAAGACTTTGACAGAGAACGGAGACTACCTCTAGCAGTTTAGTTCAATTAAGATTTCACATCAACAAATTAAAATGCATCTTCACTGTCTGCAAAGTAAATCTGCCTGCGTTTAGGAGGAGGCTCTGACACTTGCTGTTTAGGGACCTAGCCTGTGATTGCTGAGCATCAAAGAGGACCCACCCCTTCTGGGCCTGGTTTGGGGTTCAGGGCCAGGGTTTGTCTCCAGGGACTATGGCTTGTGGGCCAGGGCTTCCCAATCGTAAGTGTGAGGACTAAGCTGAACCTTTGATGAAGTGTTCACTGTTTACATAAACTGTAAAATGATAGAAAGAAGAAGAATGTAGTCACATCTCCCATAACACTACGTCAATTTAAACCAAAGGACTATTGACAAATACTTTTCCAGTGCCTAATTTGTCAGTCTCTCTTCAAAGCACCGAGGATACAGCAATGAACAAAGCAGACACAAATCTTGACTCTCTTGGAGCTTTTTTTTTTCTATGGGGGAGAGACTGATAATAAACAAGACAAATGAGTGAAATATGCAATAAACTAGAGGGTGATTAAGAGCTGTGGAGAAAAATAAAACCAGGAACGTGGATAGGGTGTATGCAGGGCAGAAGAGTAGCTGAGAAGGGCATGAGAAGGTGACAGTTGAGACAAGACATGGAAGGTGAGAAATTGAGCCACAGGAATTTGGGGGATGTAGGACACAGTACTCTGGGGAGAAGGTTACCAGGTACAAAGACTAATGTGGAGCCCTGGCTGGGTAGCTCAGTTGGTTAGAGCATCAATCCAATATACCAGGGTTGTGGGTTCAATCCCCAGTTAGGGCACATGTAAGAATCAACCAGTGAATGTATGAATAAGTAGAACAGATCGATGTTTCTCTCTCTCTCTCTCTCTCTCTCTCTCTCTCTCTCTCAAACCAATTAAAAAAAAAAAGACTAATTGTAGGTGATCTGTGGCTAGAGCTGAGTGACAGGAGGGAGAGGAGGAGGAGAGGAGATTGGAGGAATGGGACTGTAGGCCTGTAGTCCATTGTAGGAACTCTTGAGTAAACAGGAAGCCATTGCAGAGTTGCAGCAAAGGGGCCAGCTCTGTCATAGATTTGAACAGATGGTGCACAGAGAGAAGGAAGGCAAGGTTGGGAGTAGGGAGACCAATCAGAAGACTATTGTAGTGACTGAAGTGAGGTAATGGGGTGGCCAGAGTGATAGGTCCAGAGCTGAGGGAGACATTGGTTCAAAATGTTTGAAATTAGTAATATCCTAGAAAACGCAGCATGTAAGTTTGGCATCCCCTTGAGATCTTTGCCAAAAGGCAATTCCATGGGTACTTAGCTGTGGGAAATTGTGACAGGGCACTCAACTCCTTAATAGCAGCAATGTGGGGCTCCAAAAAGTCTACCTTTTCCTCTGTAAATGAGATGAATAATTTTTTTTCTTATAGAGAAGGCAGGTAAAGGTGTTTCTCTTTTAAAATTAGAATAGAGAACTGATAAAATGCAAACCCAGGAGGGCAGGTACTGTACCCATATCCTAATCTCACATGTTCCCCAACACCTATTTCAAGTCCCACGACATGTGTGCCTCCAAAATAGCCACCAAACACACACATTTTAAGTAGGAATTAAAACAGTTTTAATAAACTCTGAAAATGTATACACACACACACACACACATACACATACACATACATACACACACACACACACACACACACACACACACACACACACACTAGTGGCCCATTGCAGGAAGATTCCTGCAATAGGGCTTCCTGCTGTGGTCGCTGCCCCACCTGCTTTCTTCCCTTCTCCCTGCCCTGCTTGCTTCTCTGCAGCTTTGCTCCCTTCTGCAGGCTTGGCTTTTTTCTACAGTCTTGATATGCAAATTAACCACCATCTTGGTTGGGTTAATTTGCATAATCACCCTGATCTGGCTTGTGTAGCAGAGTGATTATTAATTTGCATATTACTCTATTATTAGGTCATATACATATATTGACCCAGAGGGCTGTTTGTGTGAGAGGTTTTTGTGTTTGTTTTCTGTGAATATAAAGAATTATCATCTTTATATGGGTCCTTACTTCTGAAGACCAGGGTAATTTGGGGGTTGTTTTCAGTCTCTTCTTTCCTCTTCATTTATCTGTTTCCCGTCTCCCTCTTCCTCTGTAATCTTAGTTGGCCATTATATAAAACTGAATGGAGTTTTATGCTTTTTATTCTTACTAGTCAATAACTTTTTATTTCTCTCTCTTAGAAAATCCCTACAACTAAATTAAATTCTTTATTACTTGTGTAACTCTCAATTGATTTTTCTCTCACTGTATGCCAGCACACTCACTTTCTGAGCCTAAGAAATGGGTATTACTTCCTGGTGAGAAGGAAATAATACTCAGCAAGGCACTCTGGACTTTCCACTACTTCAGCCTTCTCCCATAGTTGACTTATATGATAATTTGCATACGTTTACATATGTTAAGCAATTAGCCTCTCTCCTTTTATATTTAAGCCTAAAATCATTTTAATTTTATGATATTTTTCTTCTCTGCTGCCTTCTTTGTTTCTTACTGGCCCTGAGATTTAGATTTTTGTAAAAGGAATTGATGAAAGGCCAAAGGGTACATACACATTATCCCAACAGCCATGGGAGAGAAAGGCAGACTGAGGAGCAGCATGGTGAGATTGTCCTTAGGATTCTTTTATTAATTCACCAAATGTTTACTCAGCACCTATTATGCAATAGGCTCTGTTTCAGGTGCTAGAAATAAAGTGGTGAGCAAGCCAGGCACATTTTTAACTCACATGAAGCTTTCACTCAACTGAGGAAACTAGACGATAAACAAGCAAAACACAAATAAAAACATTATTTTTGATGCTAACAAGTGCTGAAATGAAAACAGGGACTAGAAAATTGGTTTAGATTGGTTAGTTCATAGAAGGTCTCTCTGACATTTGGGCTGAGGCCTGAATGATAGGGAGACAACAATGGCAAACACCTGCTAGAAAAGTGTCCCAGACAGTGAGAACAACTTTGAAATGAGAAAGAGCTTGGAGGGTTTGAGGAATAGGAAGGAGGCGTATCATTTAGAACATTTTCAGTGGAAAGAAAGAGAAGCTGCTGCAAATTCAAAATGGCACAAAAAGGACTTTTATTCCCTCACATAAAGAAGCTTGGGGGTAGAAAAGGTAGAATTTTAAATCAAGCAAATCAACATCACCTAGGGCAGCTATTTCCAACCTTTCTCATCTCTCGGCACACATAAACTAATTACTAAAATTCTGTAGCACACCAAAATATATATGTTTTTGCTGATCTGACAAAACAAAACAAAACAAAACAAAATAAAAAACCACCCACACACATATAATTTTGTTTGTTACAGAGAGGAAGGAAGAGGGATAGAGAGTTAGAAACATCGATGAGAGAGAGACATCAATCAGCTGCCTCCTGCATACCCCTACCGGGGATGTGCCCACAACCAAGGTACATGCCCTTGACCAGAATCGAACATGGGACCTTTCAGTATGCAAGCTGAGGCTCTATCCACTAAACCAAACAGGTTAGGGCTACACATATAATTTTGGTTCATCACACCAGATGACTATTGTTGTGTTGGCTGTTGTCATCTTTTAATTTGACAATAGAAGGGAAAAGGAGTTAGTGCCCCTCACTACTGGCAGTGAAAAGAGCACCAGTTATTATTGGCGATTGGACTTCTGTTCAGCAGTTCTGGCTTAGAGAAGAATTCAGAGCCAAGACTCAGATTTATAAGAGAAAGTTACAGAGGTAGAAGCAGTGAGCTATAGAAGAAATGGGCTCAGGAAATAGGTTACAGAGGCAAAAAGAGGGGCCCTTAGAACTTGGGAGAAAGTGAGAGGCAAGGAAAATGTGAGTGGGTAAGGCACAGGTTGTGTGTGTGTGTGTGTGTGTGTGTGTGTGAGAGAGAGAGAGAGAGAGAGAGAGAGAGAGAGAGAGAGAGAGAGAGAAATATCCTGTTTTGGGGGATGTTATCTGGAGGTCTCGGGGGAGGATTCCAGTAGAATGTTCATTTGCTTTCCAGGTATGTTCCTAGGTCTCCGCTGATTGGTTGGCACCAGGGCAGGGGGATCATTAGTCAATGTAGCTGGCCCTGAGGCAGCCATGAAGGGACTTGTCTGGTTTTGCTGCTTTTCTGGGCCTGGAGCTGAAACACAACGAGGCCTAGATGTATTTGATAGAGGTCAGAACCTCATTGTCCTGGGATTTAATGCTTCAGGGCTATTTTCTAAACATGCCAGGGGAGGATCCGAACTGCATGACCTCTAATATGCTCGGGGAGGAAAGGTCACCGTGGAGGCAAGGTTCCAGTCCAATTTTGGTCATTACTAGGTACCCGGGGCTTTCCACCCTGGTGACCTTCCGTATGTACCTGGCCTTTTATCCTTGCTCTGCTCAAGCCTGTCTAACTGCCTACCACGTGACTAAGTACTCAGACACTGCATGCTTTTAAAATTCTTGCAGCACACCGGTTGAAAATCGCTGATCTCGGGGCAGACTATTATTCCCTTTCTGCTCAGCCACCCTCTTGTGGTGACTTCCTTCCAGATGGCAAGCTGGCTGCTAACGCTCCAACCTCATACAACTTACTCATTCTTGGTATTCACAGGCAGAGAGAGGAAGAGGACATATTCTTCCCTTTTAGAACAAGGAAATATTTCCTTTGACTCTGTGAAGATTTCTCTACACATTTCAGATCTCACAAGGTAACACAATTCTGCACATAATCATTCCTAAAGGATCAAGAGGAATGAATGACTCAGACTGGTTTAGAATTGGGTGGGAGAATGGCCTAGCTAGCTTCTACTACACTTAGTTGTAGAACCAGTGCTCTCAAATTTTGACAAAAAAAACCAAAAAACCCCAACAGGCTTCTGAGACTGAAAGCAGGTTTCTGTGAGTCAGGAAGAAGTGGAGCACAGCTTGCTGTAGTTGGTGCTCAAGAATATTGGCCATAGGAGGCCAGTGTGGCTGGAGCACCGGCATAAGAGGAGCTTATGGAGATGGAAGTGAGGGGATGCAGAACTTGTTTCAGGTTCTTCAGATGTAATCTTTCAGAAATGTGTAAGTTTCTGTAGGCCTTTTGCTCCAGTTACTTCCTCCGGGACTCCCCCCACTAGAGGTGC
This sequence comes from Vespertilio murinus, assembly GCA_963924515.1. Lineage (NCBI taxonomy): Eukaryota > Metazoa > Chordata > Mammalia > Chiroptera > Vespertilionidae > Vespertilio > Vespertilio murinus. The sequence goes on along the minus strand of OZ004708.1, from coordinate 28,572,767 downwards.
CTCCCCATCTCTGGGTATGGAGTTGTAGAAAGACTGCTCAGATATTAGGCACTGACTCCAACACTGGCTGATGACACTGGGTAAGTCCCTTCCCTTCTTTAAGTCTTCATTTCACTATCTATAGAAATGACAACAACATCTGTTCTGCTTGTCCTTCAGGGTAGTTGTAAAGACCAAATGTAAAAAGACTGGCCTGTCCTTTGAAAAATATGAAGTGTCACAGTTATTATTACTGCTACGGCTATCAGTCATGTTCCATGAGAAACGTAGGGGTTTGAAATTCTGAGTAGTCACATCCTCTAGCTTCTTGGGAAGGGATGGAATCATTTGGGAAAGCTGCATACTCTGAGGGGATAAGGAGGGCATCCTTGGGCACCCTTTTGCCCTTCTCCCCCCGCCCCCAGACCTGACCTCAGTATCTCCCAGCCCCCCAGCAGCTTTCTGTACTTCACATCAGAGATGTCCTTAGAAACGAGCTGGGCTGATGTTCAGTGAAATGTAAGCTCAGGCTGGCTGAGCTATTATCCTTTTTTCTTGATAAAAAAAGGGAATGTATTTTCATTACTGGCAGAGTGCTTTTTCCGTAGCTTGGGAGGGCAATTAAGCCCTGGAAATGCAGCAATCCATTTCACACTGAGAGGAGATTTGAGAGATGACTCTCTCCAAACAGCCAGGCCCTGGAGGAGCCGAAAATAGGGCCACCGTTCCCAACAATAAAAAGCCATAGAATTTTTGTAGTAATAAGCTAAAACAGCCCCCAGATGCTCTCAAGTGACTTGCAGTAGAAGGGGATGCTGCTGCTGCCTCTGTGAGAGCTGTGACCCTGACACTTCTCCACATAACTCTAGACCCTTCTCAACCATCCTTTTCCTTATTTCCATCATCTCTTTAGAAGGTAGGCAAGGAGAAGTTCCATGTTATGGGTGGCAACTTCTACCAAATGCTACATTTTAGGTTTAGACACTCTTGATTTTTCTTCATAATTTTTTAAAGCTTAAAAAATAGATTTTTATTGATTTTTAGAGAGAGATGAAGGGAGAGGGATAGAGAGATAGAAACATCGATGAGAGAGGAACATCATCTATCAGCAACTTCTTGCACGTTCCCTGTTGGGATTGAACCAGCAACCTTTAGGTTCCCCAACCACTGAGCTACACCAGCTGGGCCTTCATAATTTTTTGATCATCTTCCGCACCCCTCAAGACAGACCCTGTGTCCAAAGAATCAGATCTCTAAGACCAACCTAGTTGTCCATTCAAAGCCCTCTTCTAGGACAAGACAACCCTCCTCTCTATTTCTCTCCCTTCTTTCTTATGTTTCTTTCTTTTTTAAGTGATGAATTTGTGGCTCTACTTCCCAGCTTCTTGAGGCAGAGATGAGATGACTACTTTCTCTACCTTCCCTGTTCCAATCCAAGTGTGTGTATGTGTGTGTGTGTGTGTGTGTGTGTGTGTGTGGGAATGTGGGAGGAGTGGGGAGTGGAGCCCCAGGAAGAGTATACCTCATCCTTATACTACGGAGTAGGGACAGTTTTCCCTTCCTCCTTTATCTCTAAATCTTCTGCTGCCAGCACAGTGCCCGGGACAGTCAGCTCTCACATGTTTGACGAATGAATGAATGAGTGAATAGATAAATGAACAGAGCCACCTCTGTGTTGGTTTATGTCTCATGGCTTTATCTCTTTATTCTGTTCTACACCCCACAGCTCCCCCCATTAAAACTTTAGAAAGTGGAAATTACTTTAGAGATGCAGGGACTGAGTATCAGTGGAGTGATAGTGATCTGATACATTATTATAAATTTTTTTTCTTAAACCCCTTAAGCCGATGTTTCCCAAACTTTTGACATATGTGTACCCCTTCTATAATTTTTGTAACACTGAGTACCCCTCGTCAAAAAAAGGATGTATTTTAATAACAATCAAATTATATTTATTTTTTATTTTTTGGTACATACACAAAATAATAATAAAAATATAAAATTATTCATAATAAAATATAAATAAAAGTTATATTATAAATAACATTTATTTGCACACCAGACCATCTCATGCCTCACAAGACTGTCTTGACTTGACTCATGAGAACGTAGAATTAGGCGCAGCTAAGCACGGTGCAGTGCATATCCCCACCAAACTCCGGTGCAACGCGTACCCCCACCAAACTCTTCCCGTACCCCTGGGGGTACGCGTACCACACTTTGGGAAACACTGCCTTAAGCAATAGTTTTCCTCCTGATTACTGTTAGAAGGGATCCCAAATCAGTTGTGAACTTTCGCCTGCCTTGGGGTAGTAAGAGGAGAGGACTGGAGTAGTTGTCCAAGCCTATAATCTTCTCCATTACTCAGGCATGCTCCCCTGAGCTTTTTGCATGATTTTATTTTAATGCTGTCATTTGTATTGGGCTAGACTCCAGCCCAGCCAGGCCAAAAAGGGAGGTGGAGGAACAGGGAGGACGTGATGGAAAAATAAATACCCTGAGGGTTCACGGTGACCTGACCATGGCTTTCATATAAATCAGATTTTCTCTAACCTGCCTTCCCACAGTCAGCATTTCTTTTAGAAATAATTTGTAGTTATCAAACTCCAGTTAGGCCAGAAGACTCCTTGCAAAGGACTTTGATGTGATTAGGGAAAGGCTTGGAAATACATTTGCATGGTTCTTGTCCTCTCTGCCAATGACATTCCTGGAGAAGGCACCTTGTCTTTTCTGGCAAGAAAAATTCCAAAGGCACCTAAGAGCTGGAGACCAGACTTCAGGGTCACTGGGCTGCTGCTCCAAGGCTGGCCTAAGAAGAAGAGCTTTCCTGGAATAGTGAGACTGACAGATTTTCCATGTCAGCATTCAAGAACTGAGCCAATGAGTGGCCCAGAGTGGGACAGTGCCAGGTTTGTGCTAACAACTGTGCCCAGCACTTCAGCATGAAGGCTCTTAGGTAACTGCCCAGCACTCAACATGGGTCATCTCAGGGGAGTCCGGTCTTGCCCCCAACTAAGAAATTTTAAAAATATATATTTTATTGATTTTTTTTACAGAGAAGAAGAGAGAGAGATAGATAGTTAGAAACATCGATCAGCTGCCTCCTGCACACTCCCCACCGGAGATGTGCCCACAACCAAGGTACATGCCCTTGACCGGAATCAAACCTGGGACCCTTCAGTCTGCAGGCTGACGCCCCATCCACTGAGCCAAACCGGTTTCAGCCCTTCTCACATCTTAACTCTTCAACTCTGCAGCAGCTGAGCCAGGGAGAGACAAAAGTTAAACAAAGGTACAATGAAAAATTAAAAATATTGTGTAAAGAAATTAAAGAAAACTTACATAAGTGGAAAAACATTCCACGCTCATAGAAGATTCAATTGTTAAGATGGCCATACCCTCAAAATTAATCTACAGATTCAACTCAGTTTCAGTCAAAATTCCAGCTGCTTCATAATAAGAAAAATGCTGAACAGTCTTGGCTGGGTAGGTCTGTTGGTTAGAGCGTCACCTGATATACCAAGGTTTTGGGTTCTATCCCTGGTCGGGGCGCAAACAAGAATCAACCAGAACAACAAATCCATCCCTCCTTCCTTCCCTCCTTCCCTTCCTCTCTTAAAAAAAAAAAAATCAATAAAATAGAAATTAAAAAAAAATTTTTTTATTGATTTCAAATAGGAAGGGAGAAGGAGATAGAGATAGAAACATCAATGATGAAAGAGAATCATCATTTGGCTGCCTCCTCTATGCCCCCTACTGGGAATCGAGACTGCAACCAGGCATGTGCCCCGGACCAGATTTGAACCTGGGACCCCTCAGGCTTGCGCTCTGTCCATTGAGCCAAACCAGCTAAGGCAGATTTTTTTTTTTTTAAGCTGAAAAAATGTAAAACAAGTTTTCTGGGATCCATCAGAAACCAAGGTCACAGGACAAACTGCCACCCTAAAACTAGAGAAACAGGTAAATACTAGTACGTAGAATCCAGGTCAGTTTACCTGAAAACAAGCTGCTGGCGCCAGGAACCAGTAGAAACAAGGTACTGATACATACATAACACACACGAACCTTGAAAGTATTGTGCAAAGTAAAAGAAGCCAGACACAAAAGACCACACATTATGTGATTCCCTTGATATGAAATGTTCAGAGTAGGCAAAGTCCTACAGATAGGAAGTAGATAGCGGTGGCCAGGGCTGGGATGAGTGGGAAATGAGGAGTGACCACTAATGGATACAGAGTTTCTTTCTGGAGTAATAAAATGTTCTAGTGTTAGGTAATGGTGATGGCTGCACAATTTTATGGATATATCAAAAGCCACTTAATTGTACATTTTAAAATAGTATTATGCTGCCCTGGCCAAATAGCTCAACTGGTTCCCTGGTTAGGGCACATGCAAGAAGCAACCAATGAATGCATAAACAAGTGGAGCAACAGATCAATGTTTCCTCTCTCTCTCTTCCTCTCCCTCTCTAATGTCAATCAATAAACATTTTAAAAATAGTATCATGTGATACTATTTTATGATTCACGTATAATATGGGAATTTTATCTCAATTAAAAAACAAAAATTTAGCAAAGGATTTGGAATGGAAAGTCCACATTTTTCTTCATTTTGAGCCTGCAGACTATTTTCAGGAACCAGAGCTTTTGTAGGTCATTTCCCTACTGACCCACCGACCAACCTAGCTCTGGGCCATTCTGCTCCCAACTCTCCACAAGGCACTTCCTTGTGTTTTGCTGATTTGATAAGAGGAAGTCTGGGAAATGAGAGGAAAGAGAGTGAAGGAGGAGCCTAAACAAAGGTGGCTAGGACTGGGAAATACTTGAAATGAGACCCAAAGCCCCACGATCCTACTGCTCTGCAGGAGGCCACCTCCTCCATGATATCTGTTTTTTTCTTTCCCCAAAGCATTTTATCTAACCTACATCATTTTGATTAAAAGACCTCACACTAGATCCTTTACTGCCTTATAGGCTCTCTGACTGTTCCATAGACAGGCGTTTTACTTCTTTCAGGTGTGTGTCCTCTCCACATCACAACCTATTCCACAGCAGAACCCCTATCTTGGTCTCACAGATCCTTAATCCAGGAAAGAACTTTGGGCATCACCTGGCCCTATCATCCTAATGTAAATATATCCAACTATTGGACTCTTGAGTTTCTCCAAGTCTCTCAGCCTCCTGGGGTCATCTTTCCTTCTGTGTTTGACTAGAAGTACTCACATCATGCTGTCCCCACCTCCCCAGTGTAATAGAAAACCCATGTCCTGAACTCTGTCTTTGGGAAGTCTTGATGGGCAGTAGTATATAGTGTTTAAGTGAATGGGTTTGAAGCCTGGGTTCACATCCCAGCTCTGCCACTTGCTTGTGGTATGACCTTGTATTTAGTTATTTAACTTTATGCCTCAGTATCCTTGTATATAAAATGGGGATAGTGAAAGTTCCTCCTTTGCAGGGTTGGTATAGCATTAAATGAGTTACAAGCAATATACAAATATAAAAGCACTTAGCACTATACCCGCCACTCCATTAATTACAATAAAATTATTTGCTCTTACTACCTGTTTCTGCTAAATTCTTGACCTACTATGCACCTTGTTGCTTTCTCCTCTTATTATCAGGGGAAATTGGGTATTCTCTTTCCCACTGGGTGCTGGGGGTGGGGTCCTTACAATATCTCAAGAAAAAGAATTTTCTGAGACGTGCACGGGAGGATAAGTGAGTGGAATTACATCCCTGGGCCTCCAAAGTCATCTTCCAGTTACAGAAGAAGAGTAGTTGGGGTTTCAGTAAAACTGGAAGTAAAGCCAGTGTCCAGTTTTCATTCCATGTTGTAGCCAGGTCCAGCTCAGCATCAGGCTAGTTTCAGTCTATCAGTCCATGGTGTGTGGGGTTCCGCATGGCCATGGGCCATGTGGGGGAATGCCAGGAAGTGGAAGTGAGAGAGCCCCACAAGCCAGGAGGCGAGTGCAACATACCAAGAGGAACCAAGAGAATCTAAGAGCAACAAGAGAACAAATTCCTTTGTTTAGGGGATTAAATATCCCAAATTTCATGCCCTTGCCAGGGCCACGCCCATTCTGGCCAATGATCTGTTCCCAGGTGTGACTGACAAACAAGTACCTTTCCAACGTTACCCCAACTTTACTGGGCATAAGTCTATTCTCCTCCCTGTCCAGTCCTTTTTCTGGAGAGATCTGTAGGGAATACACTGGTGGCTTCCTGGGGAGCGTAAAGCTTTAGCTTCCTGAAGAAGCTGTCCAAATGATATGCCTATAATATTTGGCCTTGTCTTTGCTCCTTTCCTGTTATTAATAACCAGGTCATTATAATGGTATCATCCTCAAATTGCTACTATCTCTTCACTTTCCAAAGCACCTCTAGTTAATGACTATGTGTAGTAGACTCACTAAAAGTTTTTGAGAAACAGAAGGCCATGTACCATACAGCCAGCAACTTAGTATTGTGTCTCTGGCATCGCTGTTATTTAAAGTCCCTCAGCCCTAACTGGTTTGGCTCAGTGGATAGAGCATAGGCCTATAGGCTAAAGGGTACCCAGGTTCGATTCCCGTCAAGGGCACATGCCTGGGTTGTGGGCTTGAGCCCCAGTAGGGGGAGTGCAGGAGGTAGCCGGTTTCCTCTAATCATTGATTTTTCTAACTCTCTCTCTCCCTCTCCCTTCCTCTCTGAAATAAATGAAAATAATAAATAAATAAATAAATAAATAAATAAATAAAATTCCCTGGTCATTCCTACCACTGGATATCTCTCAGCCACTGTCCATCTTTTCTTCTCTAATGCCAGCTTGCTGCCTTGCTGTGTATACCCATTTTTTCATCAACATCTTCTCACATCTCTTTCTTTCCCCCAACCCTGCAAACAGAGGAATTTTGTTCTCTTGCTTAGCCTTACTGGCGTGGGGGGGTGAGGTATAGGAAGTACAAGAAGATACATGTCTTACACTTAAAGAGACCTTGAAGGTAGTTTCCAAATAAAGATGACTCTCTCATTCACTATAAGGACTGAAGGAAGCCCAGTGGGGTTCAGGGCCACCCCAAAGGTTCCTTAGCTAGGAAGAAGTTACCATCTCCCCAAGGAGCATTGTACACCCAGCAAAAGCTATATTAAGCCCACACTGCACAAAGCACTAGAAAGTAGCATAAAACCAGCTTCTCTGTGCCACTTGCCCTACGTACTTTGTTACGAGGCCCGGATAATTGGGGAGTTACTGTTTTTGAGGCAAAATCAAAGGTGATTTGAGGCCATTAAGGCCTCTGCTTCCCAAGGCTCGATTTTCCTCTGGCACCACAATGAATTTTTCTTTAGCTGCCAAGGAAGGCAGGACTTCAGCAGAAGGTAATTTATGTTAATTTCCCCCCTTTCTGGTCCATTAAGTTTGTAATGTTAATATATCTTACAAGGGCCTCACTACATGAGCTGCTGCAATCCTTCTTGGGGCCTACTAGTGGCAGGCCATTCAGGGTTCTGTGCCTGCCTCTCTCCAATGCCTGCGGACTCCCCACCTCCTGGGCAGTGGTGGGGGACAGAGTTGGTTTCCATCTGCTCAGATGAAAGTTAACGGTTCCCTGCAGTGGGACCCCTGAAAGCGCTGGGAGGACAATTGCTACCAACAAAAATCTTCCCTGGGCAGTTTCTTCCCAGTTCCTTTAACCACCCCTGTTCCAAGCGCAGCTTGATAGAATCTGATGGGTGGGCTCCTGAAAAGAGGCTAGAGTGGAATAAATTAAGCAACATACATTTCATGACCATCTGTTACTTGTGCTGTCTGGTGGTGGAGAGGAGAGGCTTGGAGATTAAAAAAGAAATACAAAACACTTCCTGCCCTTCAGGTGCTTTTGTCATCTGGGATATTGGGGTGTCCCTTTCCTCACTGAGTGCTTACTGCAGAGGGAAGTCCTCACAATACCTCAAGAAAAAGAATTTTTCTGAGACTCATATGGGAAGATGAGTGGTGTTTATTTGTGTGAAATTGGGTTTCCAAAGTCCCATTTCCCCTAATCCAGTTCTGGAAGAAGTGGAGTTGGGGGTTCAGTGGAGCTAAAAGCAATGCCGGCGCCCAGAGCTTCCATTCCATGTTACAGCCAGGTCCAATTCAGCATTAGGCTAGTTACAGTCCATTAGTCCATTGGGTGAGGGGGTCAGGAGAGAGAGACCCAATGCAGGGGAGCAGGAGCAAGAGAGCCCCGCAAACCAGGAGTCAACCAAGAGCATCAGAGCACAAGAGAAACCAAGAGCAACAAGAGAGCAAACTCTGTTTAGGGATTAAATATCCCAAATTTCTCGCCCTTGCAGTGGCTACACCTATTCTGGCCAATGACTTCTTCCTAGGCATGACAGAGAGTAAGCACCTTTGCTAGTCCCCCCCAACTTTACTAGGCATGTATCTATCTCCCTGCTATCCAGTTCCTTCCCGCCATGATCTACAGGGTACAGATGCATAAAGCTGTAGCTTTCTGGTGAAGCTGCCCAAATGACATGCCTGTAATATTTGGCCTTCTCTTTTTCTCCTTTCCTGTTACTAATAACTAGATTTGATACCATTGTAATAACCAAGTTATTATATAATTCTAATTAATTTAAATTTATATTTAAATAGCCACAAGTGCATAGAGGCTACTGAATTATACAGTGCAATTCTAAATATTATGCATAAAATAGACAGAAAGAGAGTGAGAGTTGAAGTAGGAAGTCTAGTTAGGAATGCGATAGTCCAAATTATAGACAGTTGGCATTTGGATGAGGTGGTAGCACTGGGGATGGTGAGAAGTGGTTAGATTCTGGATATATTTTGAACTAGAGGCAACAGGCTGGTGGATTGACTAGTATTGAGTACTAGAGGCCTGGTGCATGGAATGTGTGCACTCGGGGCCAGGGGCGGGGGAGGTCCCTCAGCCCGACCTGCACCCTCTCACAGTCCAACTGTGAGATGTCCAACTGCCACAGAGGTGGCAGAGGCTCACCCGCCACCGCTGCATGCCAGCCATGAGCTTGGCTTCTGGCAGAGGTGCGGAGGTGCGTGCAAGGAGAGGACTGGCAACTGAAGCACGTGGCTGACTTTCTCAAGCCCGAGGGAGACACAAGCTCCTGACTGCTCTGAACTCCAGTTCCAGGCGAGACTCTGGGGACCCAGACTCATACGGGGAGAAACTGGACTGTCTGGCAGCAGGTGAATCTCCAGGGCAGCTTTCTCTCAGAGGTGCTTGCAGCGATTACCATGGGACACTGAGACCCAGGGGCCTCTTAGGGCAGGGCTGATGGGAAGCCATTGCTGTTTGCTCCACCCTGAGATTCCGCCCCATCCAAGCTGTCCATAGATGCTTTTGCATATGAATGGCCTGGTCCTTTGAATTCTAAACTTACTTCACAAACTGCAGCTGAGTCAGTGAGACCCAGAACATCCAAAAGAAGGCCCAAGGCCCTGCAGCAGGGGTGGGAACCAGGTGGAAGGGAGCTCTGGGGGGAAAACGAGGGACAGGGACATCTATAATAATTTCAACAATAAAGATTAGTTTTAAAAAATAGAACAATAAATACTTTTCTCCAGTAGTAGATAAAATAAAGAATGCGATATAAACTAATCTGGATTTGAATCCCAGGTCCCTCCCACATTAGCCATGTGATTTTGGGGCAAGTAACCTCAGTTAATTACTTTTTCTCTAAGCCTCTGTTTGCTCCTTTATAAAATGGGACCTCACAGGTTTGAAATAAGGAACACATAATGTGTGCAAAATATTGTGCATGGCACCTGACACATAGTAAGAGCTCAGTAAATGCTGATTTCCCTTCCTTGTAAAAATTGGCTCCTAATAGCTTTGGCCCCAGATTTTTGTTGCGGTATGCTTCCCAACACCTCCCGTGCTTGGCCTGGATTTTCCGTGGCTTGCTCACATCTCTTCGTGGCCTTTTTTCCCCTGCATTAATTCTACGTACCTGCTTGTTATTAAAGCAAAATTCTCTCTTTGCCTAGTACCTTGCGATCTGAAAAAGCAGCTATAAATAGAAGGTATGCCATAACACTATTGGTATTTTATTCTTTAAAGGTTAATGGTCTCGGCTGAACCTTTGGAAAAACTTGGCCTACAGCATTCACCAGAAATTATTGTGCTGAGAGGATGTGGGGAAGGTGTTGAAGAAGGTCTGTTGGCAGAGTGGGATGGTGAGCGTCTATAGGGAGAATGATGCATTCTGGTGAAAAAGATGGGCCATTGGAGGGCCCCAGCCACGAGAGGTAGTCGGACTGTGGCTTCCATCCAGCCTCCTTCCTGGGCTGAGTTCTTGCTGCCTGTCTCTTGCTGGGGAGTGAGAGCTCCCCGGAGGACTTGTGGTGATAAGCTGTTGCCTGATCATGCTTCAGTTGCAATTTATTTAAAGTTGACAATAGGGTTTCTCCCTCTTACAAGCGAATTTTCAGCACTTGAATCTCTGAGGCTGGATTTTTAAATGAAAAAGTAGTTAGATTTCACACTTATTATAGCACCTGGCATCTTGTGCCTCCAGAGACTTTATAAAAATGAAACCCTCAGCACCATTGTAAATAGAGAAGGGAGAGGAGACATCCCATCTCCCCTCCCCACAGGACACAAAGGACCCAATATGCCTCACTTCTGCCTCACAGGTGGACTCCAATTTTTAAAAAGTCAATCTTTAAAGGGCTTTTGATTGTTTTTTTCAGAGGGTTGCTAGCTCAGAGCATCTCCTGGAGGTCAGGATCTGCCTGAAAAATGGTCAGTCTGGCATTAGCATCAGTCTGGCAATGATATGACCTACTAGAGATGAGATCTTCAGACATAGGTATTCTCCTCCAGCTCTCCAGGATCAGTATCAGATGATAACTAATAAAAGAAGTTACGGAGGAAATAATAATTAAAAAAAAAGAAGTTGGATTAATTTTTGCCAAATGTCCCCAGGAGTTGCAGTATGTGAGCCTGTCTGCCCTGAGGGAAGATGAGTACAGGATTTGAGATGTGGTTCAACTGAGGAAAAGTACAACTATATGGTTCTCCTCAACCCCATAACCCAGCTAATTCTGATATCCCATCCCTGATTGGGTCCCTATCAAAAAAACAATGAGTTTTATAGTCAGAGACCTGAGTTCAAATTATCATTCTGTCACTTACTAGCCTTAAAACGGAATTTCTCCAAGTCTCAGTTTCCACATCTGTAAAACGGGAATCAAAATAACGTTATGGTATTCTATTGTGGTCATCACTTTGCAGTGTATACAAATGTCAAATCATTATGTTTTACACCTGAAATTTGTATGACGTATGTCAATTATACTTCAAAAAACAACAATTTGTCATGCTCACAGATTCTGAGAGTAATTTGGACAAAGGCACACTGGGGATTGATTGTTTCTTTTTCATTATGTTTGGGACTTCAGCTAGGATAATTTAAAACTTTTCTAATTTGAGACTGTTGATAAGAACATCTATCCATGGTTTCTCCATGTAGTTTGTGCTTCCTCACAGCATGGTGGCCTCTGGAGGCTGCGACTTCTTACCTGATGACTCCAGGTTCCAAGAGTGAGTGTCCCAGACAACAAAGCAGAAACTTCAAAGCCTTTTATTACCTAGCCTTGGGAGTCACATAGCATCACTTCCACCATACTCTATAGTCAAAGAAGTCACCAGCCTGCTCAGGTTCAAGGGGAGAGGCCACAGAATAGACCCCTCCTCTCAGTGAGAGGAAGATCAAATAATTTGAAGCCATGTTTTAAAACTATCACCAGATCTTCCCTCCCTTGGTTCATGTGAGAAAAGAAATAACTATCTTGTACATAGTATGGACTCAATAAAGTTTCTGTATCCTCCATCTCCTTTCAAAATAATTTGCACTGCAGAGGAGAGGAACACAACCATTGTTGCCAGAATAACTAAAACTGCTTCTGTCTTATGTCTAGACCAGGGGTGGGCAAACTTTTTGACTCGAGGGCCACAATGGGTTCTTAAACTGGACCAGAGGGCTGGAACAAAAGCAACCTGACCATGTTGGCACTCTCATCTTGGGCTGCTGATGAAGGAGCGGAGGGGAGAGCAAGAGAACCCTCTGCTCTTTCGACTCCATGGGCCGGATAGAACAGCTGAACGGGCCAGATCCGCCCCCTGGGCCATAGTTTGCCCATGGCTGGTCTAGCTTGTCACAAAACCTGGGAAAATCATCCCTCAATGCCAAATCTTAGGGTGATGACCTAGGGCAGAAAGGTGGTTTAATATTCCTTAGGAATTTTCAGAGTTATTTCTCAGGATAGAAAATTAAAGCAAAAATGGAAAACCAAGTCTAAAATAGAGAAGCCAGCCCTATGATTCTGTCCTATGAACGTCTAAGCCTTGTACTTGAAGCTCTAATGTAATTTTGTATTTAAGTGTGTCCTTTCTTTATGCCCTTCAAGGAAACCACCCACAGAAGTGTTTGCATATCTCTGATGGAAAGAGCAGTCCAATGAGACAGAGAGTCTGAATCAGAGGAAGGCAAGGAAGCTTTCAGGCTTGGAGCCCACTCAGAGAACACAAATTCCAGATTTAAAACTCAACTCCTATTTTTTGAAGTCCATGTTCCATTTGTTTTTGGCACGTTCACTTCTTTTGTTCACAGAGAAAGTAGAAGCTCTAAGGGGCCTCAGAGAGAGACCTCTCTCCCACCAAATCACTTTCAGGGAAGGCCACAGGGAAGAGCTGAGTGTAAATAAATCAGGAACTTATTATAGCTTTTCCCCTCCACCCCCTTGAATTGTACAAGGAAACATAAATCATGGGGAAAATTGCTAAAGGAAAGAAGAGTGTGCATGGTTTTTAGCTAACTTTAAGGCTTTGAAAGCACCTTTGGAATCATGTCGTAGTACTTTCTGTTCAGGTCACCAAGAGAGCAGGTGGACAATGTGAACCATATGGGGCAAGCAGAAAGGCCCTGGATATCAATGAGATAATAAGGTGAAAGGTAGTATATTGGTTATTTGTTGCTGTAGTAAATTACCCCAAAGTATCATGGCTTAAAATTAACCTTATCTCACACAGTCTGAGGGTCAGAAGTCGGGGAGCAGCGTAGCAAGGTGGTTCTGGCTCAGAGTCTCTCGAAGGTCGCATCAGCTGGGTCTGCAGTCATCTGAGGGCTGGAGGATCTACTTCTAAGATGTCACTGACGTGGATTTTTACTGGAAGTCTCAGTGTCTCCACAGAGATGCTTATGATATGGCAACTAAACCTCAGAGAGAGAGAGAGAGAGAGAGAGAGAGAGAGAGAGCTCAAATGCATTTTATAATAGTGACATACCATTAATTCTGGTGTATTCTATTGGTCATGTAGACTGATTCTGGCATATTGTGGGAAGGAACTATACCAGGTGTGAACACCAGGAGGCTGAGATTATTAGAGTCTAAATACAAATGAAGGGGCACAGAAGTCAGGAGGCCGGGTGGTTCTGGGCTCCTCCCCTGAAAGCTTTTTGGTTCAGAGAAGGGCAAACTTCCTATGATCTTCACCCCTAATGTGCTGCAAGCTCTATGAGGATGGGGGCCGTATAACTGTGTGTCTTATTCACTGTTCTTTCTGGTGCCTGGCCTATGGCTGGTATACAGTAAAGCCCTTGATAAATATTTGTTGATTAATGACATCTGACTCCCAGGCTCAGGAATGTGGACTTTGTACTGTGGGTGAGCAGAAGCCATTGGTCGGGGCACCCTTACTCCAGGCTATGTGCAGGCTCTTGCTGCTTCAGCTGCCTGGAACACTCTCCTCATTCAAGGAGGGTAGCTGATAACAGAACAGTCTTGGAGGAAGCAGGGTGTGTGTGTGTGTGTGTGTGTGTGTGTGTGTGTGTGTGTGTCTGTGTGTGTGTGTGTACAAAAGGTCAGGTGGAAGGAAAATATGCCAAGCCCAGAGCAAAGGAAGAAAGAATGGGTGAAGATTCAGAGACATTTTGAGGTGGAGAAGAGGCATTATTGAAGGCCACAGGGACAAGAGAAAGGAGTGAGGGGGCGTTGCACTGCCTTGCCTAACTACTAGGAGTGATGTGGGAAGGGGGGTGGGGGTGGTATCTTAGTGAGGGGTTAAGTTTCAAGGAACAGAAACCCACTCAAATTGGCTCAAGTTGATTGTAAGACTATGGCAGTTTGCAGCAGATGTTGCTGTTTTCCTGCTCAAATCCTCTCAGTGCTCACCTCCACATGCCAGAGACCGCTTCTGCAAACACCCGAGGGCTTTGTTTTGGGCACAGGAACTCCTTGGCCTATGTACGGGGGAAATAGGAAGTGCCAGAGAGTTGATGACTCAGCTCTGGAAGCAGCTCTCGACCAATGACAGAGTGTATGTGGAGCCTCCTCACCCCGTGAGGCACCTTCTATATTGTCTTCCAGAGTTCCAGCAAATCTGAGCTCCCGGTGTCCACGTCGTTACACCTTATAGCCCACCCTTTTGTGGCTTCCTTCCCCTCTTTGTCTCACTTCCTCACTCCCCTACCAGCATTTATTGGGGTCACCTCCCAAATCAACTATTTCCCTTTGAACTTCTGTGTTGGGGGAACGGAAATCAAGACAGACATCTCACAAAAACACAAGCATAGATGTCAATCTTAGGGCTTGCTTGTTGGAAATGAAAGACAGGGGCTGCTTTTTCAAAGCCCAGCGCTGTGAGGAAGCATCTACAAGGCGCTTTCCCTCTTACGGCACAATCCTGGTGGTTATTATGTTAGCAGAGTCTCTGCCTCCTTTTTCCGTCTTTTTATAACCTACCTTCTAATTGCCTAGTTTGGTATATGCCGCAGACTTTGCTCTGTCCCACATGCCCTTGAGCTCATCTTTTTTTATATCTGACGTATCTGAAAGAGCTGCCTAAAGTGCTGAGCAAATAGACCAAGTGAGAAAGAGGGGAGAAGAGAAAGAGGAGAAAAACAAGAGGGAGGAAGATGGAGGAGCTAGAAAGCAGAACACAGAATCAGACACAGAAAGCAAAGGCAGGGCGAGGGGAGGCAGGTTACAGAAAGCTGGCACAGGGTGGGCACTGAGCTTTTTTCAGGGGCCAGTATTGTAATAAGGCCCGTGAAAAGCAGCCACGGGCCTCAGCTTGTAGCAGGTTCTCCGACTGCATTTTAAATAAACTCTTCCACCAGGCTGGCGTGTGGCAGACTGGGACTGCCATGCCGATGCTGGGCTGCTCACAGCTGGGCCGTGTGGGGGGTGCCTTCATTTTCCTCTTTGTTTTCGTATCCACTGGCATCTTGCAGGTTGGGCGGCTCAGACAACTTGCAAAACTGAGACATATGCTCTCCTGGGTGTGTGGTACTCGGAGCACAAGGAGCCCTCCCCGGAGCTGACCTGCACACCGCCAGGCGCACAGTGTGGGCTTTCTTCGAAGGTTGACATCCCAGGCAGGGATGAGAGTGAGCTGGGGAGTGGGGGCGGGAAGCTTGGGTCAAATGTCAACCAAGGCCAATCTAGCCCCTCTTGTTTTATTTCTGAGGAGATAAGGCAAGGGCTGAACACGTGATGAACAAAGAATGAAGGGTGGCTGGGATGAAAGTTCTCTCTACCCTTTTCCCAAGTGGAGGCTTTGTGCTTCACGCCTTCCTGGAATCCTCCCGCCAGGTGAGCCGGACCGCAGGAAAAAGGCTGGATTTGCTGCTTCTCAAGGCGGGGAGGCAGCAAATCAGTACCCAGAGGAAACAAGCCTGGTGAGGGAGAGGTAAAAGGCTTCCAGAGTGAGACAGTGTTTCGGTGGGGAAAGAGTCTTTGTTGTGTTCATGCACTTATGCATGCAAACATTCATACATTCATCTACTCACAGGCATTTCTTAGATGCCTCGGAGGTGCTAGGCTCTGATGCACACAGCTTTCTGCTTGTGTGTCAGGATGCTGCCCCTGGGGATAGCCCTCTGCTCTGGTGAAACCAATGCTCTCTGTTCTTTGAGGAACAAATTACAATTGTCCAGGCATGAGCGTACACATAAATTCCAGACTGCTGCCTGTAGAGGGGATGAGCTGAGAGGCATAGGAGGCCTGGCAGAACATGCAGACCCCTGGTCAGTCCTTTCCTGCCCACCCCACACACACATCTCCCTGAACCTCGAGGGAGGCACACTTATCTTTTGAAGCAGGTCCCCTTTACTTGGGCAATCTGCCTTTTTGCTCCCACTGTTCTTCCTTTCAGTTCACAAATAGGGGAGGGACTTGCAGAAAGACGTATTTTTCCTCTTTCCCTCCATTCTCTCTCCTTCCCTTCTTTTCTCTGAACATCTATCAAGAGCCCAGCACTCTAGTAGGTGCCTTCCTTAGAGCAGTTGAGAGAAATGGGGCTTTCCAAGCCAGAAGCATTGTTCTGTCATTATTCTTCTCTTTCTGGCCTCAGGGAGCTAGGTAGATATGTTTTTCCTCCCTTTCCTTTTCCCTGCCGCGGTTCAGTTCTCTGAGATCACAAAAGCTGGCCGTTTGCTCCCTCCCTGGGGACAGTCCATTAGAGCCCCCCCTTGCTTTCCCCACTTTTTCGGGCACCAATGAGCCAGATGAGGCCGAGGCGCGGAGAGTCCTGCTGTCTGTGACTATGTCCATGCCATTAGCACTTTGATCACCTGAGGGCCTCTAAGAGCCAGAGCACTTCCATAACCCCCAGAGGAGACTAAAGTTACCCTGGATTTCAAGATGCCAAAGGTCCCCTCCCATGTGGCTCCTGACTCAACAGCCTGTGTGTGTGTGTGTGTGTGTGTGTGTGTGTGTGTGTGTGTGTGTGTTGTTATTTATTTATTTTTGGGGGTTGTTTTTGCCTCAGGCACATTTTCTCTGTAAATTTTGGAACCCAAATATAAGGGAAATCTCATTTTCTCCGTTCTGACTCATTTACAATTAAACACACTTGTTCCCATCTGTGTCTGTATACATCTGCATACATTTGCTATAGCATCGCCCTTAATTTTGGAAAATGATGCGGCGGGGGTTATTTTTACCCTCACTGTCAAACTGGCTGAGAAGACCCGTGGGTGTTCACCCACCCAATGACAACCCCCACACCGGCACGTTTCTGAGACAGGTGGGGGTGACATTTCTTTCATGGGCCGAACACGCAGACCCCTGGCCAAACTGGCGTTTGCGGTTGCCTATCTCATTGAGTCCAGCTGCCAGGACTGGGTGTGTGCCTGTCCCTTTCAGTGCCTAGGCCTCACTGACCACAGAGATGGGCTCTGACTTCCTGTGCCACTTGCTGGCAGATGCTTCACCAAGCCTAGAATTTGGAGGTGGGAGCGGGAGAGGGCTTCCTGACTCTCAAGGAAGGTTAACACTGAGGAAGCACTGTCAGGTCATCGAAGCCCATCCCCTCCCAGCCTGGGCAAATTGAGGAGCTGTCTTTACCATTCAGAGGGATGTGGTGGCACTGCCTCACCCATGTGCCTATAAATACCACACCATGATTGTCTACTGCTTTTTTAAAAAAAAAAGCACAACTAAAAAAACCCTGTTACATTGTAGAGACATTCACATTTAATGAGACGATGGTTCCTGTCAGCACACTTTGAGCCCTTTTTGCTATTATCTCATTGGATAATGTTATTTATATCCATATGTCAAAATAGAACTTGGCCAACAAGAATTACAGGATGCAGAAAATATGATGTTGACTGCTGCCAATCAGAAAAAAAGTTAACATCAGAACAGTATTTGAAACAATACTTACTTTCTGCTGATCTGCAACCTCTCTTGGAAATTCTGTAATGGGCAGTGCTGCTGCTGCTGCTATTGATAAATAATTCAGAAAGGCTGGATTTTCACATTTTTTCTTTATCATTTCTATGATACTATACTTCATACTTCATGTTGAACCAAGTGCACTTCTAAAAGGCTTATGATGATGCCAGCATTGTCCAGAGCGTCTTCCTCTGGCCTCTTTAGGCTGAGAAACAATGATGCTACAGGCACCAATTATAACCAAGTTATTTTTATACTTGGTATTGTCTTGGGTCTATGGTCTCCACAGAGGTGGAGAAGCCCCCATCCATACCTTCAGTGAGCTGAAGGCTTATCCAGTATTTCCAGTTTAAGGTTGGGAATTGGTTAGTTTCTCTAATCTGGTGGGTTCCTGGGTATCTGTTTTCTCCATTGAGAGCCTCTGCTCAACATTTTGACTGATTAAGATCTTATCCCTTGCTCAGTCTGAGCTGTACACACACACACACACACACACACACACACACACACGTGTCATTTTTGGCACTCATGGGCAGAGTCAGCTGTTCCTTAGACTACCAAACCTATTATAAGTAGCTTCCTTTGCTTAGGTTCTAGTTTCACAATGCCTCTTACAATTTTCTCTCTTTTGCCTGGTTAACTCCTTGACTTAGCCACCACTTTCTCTAAGATATTAAGCTGGGCTGGATGGCCCTGCTCCGAGTCCACACAGTAGTAGATATAACAGCCTGGAAATGTGTCCGTGGTTCCAGTGGACTGCATGCTTTCTGCAGGCAGGAGCTGTGTCTTATATTCCGTGGGTCTAGTGCAGGGCCTGATGCTTGGTAGCTGTTTGATAACTATGTGTTAAATGAATGGATGAATGAATGCATTTATAAACTAATTTTTAGAATCCAAGCTCCATAGAGTCATCTGCAACCAGTTCATTCTGGAGAAACCAGTTTCCTTAAAAAGAAACTGATATTGCATATGTAGAGATAAACATCTAGAGTGATCTACCCCAAAATGAAACAGTAATGATAGTAATGGTTAAAAACAATCTGGGGTAGTAGAATATAGGGGATTTAATTTCTTCTTTTTACTTCTGTGTATTTCCTAACTTTTCTATGATGAGATATCTATAACAAAAGAAGTATATAAGTCCTGGACGGTTTGGCTAGGTGGATAGAGCATAGGCCTGCGGACTGAAGGGTACCTGGTTCGATTCCGATCAAGGGCATGTACCTTGGTTACGGGTATATCCCCAGTGGGGGGTGTGCAGGAGGCAGCTGGCCGATGTTTTTCTCTCATCGATTTTCTAGTTCTCTGTCCCTCTCCCTTCCTCTCTGTAAAAAAAAAAAATCAATAAAATATATATTTTTAAAAAGGAAGTATATCCCACGCACAATTATATAACTGCCTTAAGTTCTTTTTACAAATTTGCTTTAAATGGCTCTTCCCCTTCCCCAAAAATAATAACAGTGATTAATAATGTTTATTACTATTAGATTGTTGTCAGAGAAAGACAAGTATCACATGGTCTCACTTATATGTGAAATCTACTGAACAAAATAAACTGGTGAATAAAAAAGATTCAGAGACACTGCAGCATGGAACAGACAGACATATTTCAGAGGGCGGGGGCGGGGGGCGGGAAGAGATTAACCAATGAATTTATATGTATATATGCATAGCCCATGGACAGACAATACTGTGGGGAAGGCCTGGGGAGAAGGATGGAGGGAGTCATTGGGGGTGGGGGGGTGGGGAGGGGCATCTGGTATACTTTCAACAGTAAAGATAAATATAAAAGATATTATGCTGTTGTGACAGTATGGCCCTCTGAGAAACAGACACCAAGACGAGATTAGGCATGCAGAAGATTAATGGGGGAGCATCTGCGAAGGAAAAAGGGAGAGGGAGCTAGGGAAGATACTGAGAGTCTTTGACTAAGATGCAGATTTAACAATCTAGAAAAGGAGATGAGCAATGAGGGAGGATAGGGTAAGAAGAGCTTCAGACTTAGTACAGTCCTGAAAAAGTCTCAGGCAGGCTGATTGGGAGCCCCTGGGGCAAGGTTGCCCCTCTGAGGAAAGGATTAACAAAATGTGGTAAACATATATTATGAAATATTATTCAGCCTCAAAAGGAAGGGAATTCTGACATAGGTTACAAGATCTCTGGAATGTAAAAGCATTATGCTATGCAAAATAAGCCAGCCACAAAAGGAAAAACATTGTATGATTCCACCTACAGTAATCAAATTCATAGCGATAGAAAGTAGAACGGTGATTGCCAGGAGGTGCGGGGAGGGGGAAATTGGAAGTTAATATTTAATGGATATGGAGTTTCAGATTGGGAAGTGAAAATGTTCTGAAGAAGAATGGTGGTGACAGCTTCACAACAATGTGAATGTGCTTTATGCCACTGAACTGTACAGTTACAAACGGTTAGAATGGCAAACTTTATGTTACGTACTAGTATAGTTTATCACACACACAGAACATTTGCCCATCAGAGGAGTCCCATGTTGGGTAGGAATGGTCCAACTCTGGCATCCCTGTTGTGCTTAATTATGGGCTGAGGGAAGCCAAGAGGAAGCAGGGCCTTGGTAGGGATGCTGTGATGAAACCTCAGGTCAGTGAACTCGGTTTGCTGTAACAGTTTCCCAAAGGGAAACCTGAGCAGTGCATCGCTGTGCAGTGCCTCTGGGCTCAGCCGACTGTGTTTCAGCGCCCACCCCTGACACTTTCTGACTCTGTGACTGTGGAAAAATGATTCAACCTCCCTAGGCCTTAGTTTCTTTATCTAGAAAACAGGGGTGTTGATGTTGGTAGCTACCTTATATGGTGTCACATAAATGGGTTGTAAAGTACTTGGAACATTGCCTGTCATAAAGTATACTGTTTATTAGAGTTTGCCAGTTTCATCAGGAAGCATATTTTTTTCATGTAGGCACCATCATAATGCTTCACAGAGACGACTTCAAAAGAGCTTCCCAACAACCCTAAAGCAATAATCTCTCCATTTACAGATGGGGAAACTGAGGCTTGGTGAGACCACAGTCAGTAAGAAGTCACAGGTGGCCCAATGGGAGAGTCCAGGTCAACTGCTAGGCAATGCTGCATTCTAATCAGCTCTTTGCCTGTATTGCTGGCTCTGGCTTTATTGTAAGATAAGGTACCCTCCCGACCCTTGTCTTCAAGGATAGCATCTTCATTATCATCACTGTAAAAAAAGCCATCATCTTCATCATCAGCGTTATCCAAAGGGACTTTATTGAAAGCATCTAATTACACATTCTGCTGCTCTGTATTTTAGACAATAATGATTTATATTTCTAGTAGCTTAGTAAGTAAAGCTTGGATGAGCATGCTAAGGTCTCCCAAATAGAAGAATAAAACCAAAGCTATAGAGCAATTCACTCCTAGTGGTGTTTCCTTGGGCTGGATGTCTGTGAGCCTCACTGGTTGGATGAAACCTACTTTCCTTTCCCAAGACCCTAGTGAGACAAGGTTTGAGGACATGCCTGGTGGACTGTACAAACTTGAGCTGGCACTCTCCCAGGCCTCCTTGATTGATCCTGCCAGAGGTGATAGGGAGAGTACCCCATGAATTAACAGTTATTGCCCACTTGGAAGTATATGGATGGTGAGAAACAAGGTTTTCTTGGCCATACCCACCCACTTTTCTTCTTAGTTACCAGAATTCAATAGGGTGTTATTTTCCTGGTTTGGCCCATATGAAGGAGCTGCCGCCTCTCTATAGTTCTAGATTTATGACAACCCCTCCTACCACTTCCATTAAAATGCCATAGTTTTCTAGTCCATCTTTCTCTGAACCATATTTTCCTATCTAGCCAATCAACAAGCATTGTTTTTCAAACTCATGACTCCTGCCATCCTGGGCTGGGATGTGGGTGGTGGGGAGGCAGTAACAGGGTAGTCTTTTGCTACACTGCTGTTGCTCAACCCAGAAAATCTTAAAAAAAGATTTGTCTGAGGGCATACAGCCCATTTTCCATAGGATCTTCTCTGTTAGATAAAGTGTGACCTGTCGTGGGGCCTCAGCTCAGTTTCCTCTCTGTGTCCAGAGAAGTTTCTTTTTATTTATTTATTTATTTAAAATATATTTTATTGATTTTTTACAGAGCGGAAGGGAGAGGGTTAGAGAGCCAGAAACATCGACGAGAGAGAAACATTGACCAGCCATCTCCTGCACACTCCCTACTGCGGATGTGCCCGCAACCCAGGTACATGCCCTTGACCGGAATCGAACCTGGGACCCTTCAGTCTGCAGGCCAACACTCTATCCACTGAGTTTCGGCCAGAGAAATTTGTAATATTCCATCTTGCCTGGTTATGTTTCTGCTTGACATTGTTTAGCAGTTCCTTGCTGTCCCCAGAATGAAGTTTAAAACAATTTATTTGCCTGGCATGATTCTAATCCTAACCACTTCTCCATTCTTTCTCACCTCCTTGTGCCAGCCGTAATGAGCACCTTGCTTTCCCCCAGAATTCACTATGTTCTGTTGCCTCCATGCCTTTGCACAAGCTGTTCCTTTGCTCTGGAATGCCTTCCCTTCCCGTCCCTACACCTAGCTAACTCCTCCTTGTCTTTCAGGCTTCAGCTTAGATGTCAGAAAGTCCTTTCTGACCCACAGAGCTGGGGCTGGGGCTCAGTAGGCCCATACCACTATTCCCCTCCTGTCTGTCTATCTATCTATCTATCTATCTATCTATCTATCTATCTATCTATCATCTATCATCTATCTATCTATCATCTATCTATCTAAGCTTTATTGAGGAATAACTGAAAAACTACCTATCCTTTAAAAAAAAAAACTTATTTAGCTACTTACCTGCAGCTCATCCTTTAGGTCTCCTGAGTCCTCCCAGACTATACCAGGCTCCCCTCTTACACATTCTCACATTATTTTCCATTCATAGTTCATATCACAAAGGATAATGATAGGTCTGGGAGAGTATCTAATTAATGCCTGTCTCCTCCACTAATCTGTAAACACCATGGGGGTATGTACCTTGTCTGTTTAGCTCACCACTGCATCCCAAGAGCTTGGCACATAAATATTTACTAAATGAATGAATGAATGAATTCCTCCCACAACGCATGGAGATTACTTCCAGCATAGCACTTCTTAGCTCATTATTTTATAAGAGCCTACATACTTCTGTCTCTCTCCAGCTGTCCTGTAAGCTCCTTGAGGGGAAGAATGATGTTTTGCCCATCATGATTTCCCAGTGCTTGGCTCACTGCCTGGCAATTAGGCACTCAAATAATATTTTTGAATGGATGAATAAATGAATGAATGAATGGCAAGCACTCAAGTTCCCTTATACTTCATTCCTACTACAGCAAAGTAACCTTTTAAAAATGCAAATAAGATCATGTTGATCCCACTGATTAATCCCCCAGGATTTCCCATTGCTCTTACAGGATATCCCAAACTCCATACTTCCTACCTACTTTTCTGACCTCACCAAGTACTACTCTCTTCCTCATTTACTGCCTCTCAGCACACTGGCCTTTCTGCTGTTCTTTGACTATACCAGGCTTATTCCTACCCTAGGGCCTTTTCACTTGCTGTTTCCTACTCTGGGATATTCTGCCCCACCACAGAGCTCATTCTAGTCATTTAAGTCTCAGCTCAAACATCACCTTTTCAGTGAAGTCTTTCCTTGCCCCTCCACCTAAATGATTATGCCTTCTTCCTGTCACCCTTAGCACTTATGCCTATCTGAAATCATATTGTTCGTTTAATTTTTTCTTACTATCTTCCTCTCTCTCTCTCTCTCTCTCTCTCTCTCTCTCTCTCTCTCGTAAATTTCATGAGGACTGCCCACTATTTTATTGCTAGAGTCTAATACAATGAATGTCACATAGTAGGTGCTCCAAAAATATTTGTTGAATGAGCAAATAAATGGATGAGTGAATGAATATGACAGTAGCCTTCTGTGATGGATGGGCTGGTCTTGCCAGACTCACAGGCAGACAGAAGAACGACTTATTGTGATTAAATAAATTAAGAAGCAGGACTGGTCAGAACTGATGAAGGGAGCCAGGACGGAATATTGTGCCAGATTCCACTGTGAGCTTCTGGAGTCCAGGAGTCCCAGGGCCTATTCAGCTCTGACTCCAGTCAACCCAGAATCAAATTCACCCTGGGTAAACCAAAAACAAAGATGGCCCCAGCTTCCACTTTTTCTTCTGTATTCAGAATGTCCATATGGGGATGGAAGGGGCATGTAAAGATTCCTGAATCGTGTATCTCTCTGCTGTGTTCCAACAGGCTGTCTTTTTCTCAAAGTTTCTTGGAATTTAGAAAAATTGTTATGCAACAGAAGCAATCAATGGAGACAAATCATTCATTTACCAATACATTTGAAATTTAAAGGGTATTAAATTAAGTTTATATTACAATGTAACAATTGTTATTTTGATAGCACTTTCTATATGCCTAGAAAAAATCTAAAAATGCCAGACAAAAAAGGAATTTTTAGAATGGTGAATACGAAGAATCAGGTTTCCATAATAAAGTCTACTGATACTTTAAAGAGAAGAATAAAGCACAATCCCGTTCCTCCAGCCTCCTCCCTTTTAAAA
Organism: Vespertilio murinus; assembly: GCA_963924515.1. Classification (NCBI taxonomy): domain Eukaryota; kingdom Metazoa; phylum Chordata; class Mammalia; order Chiroptera; family Vespertilionidae; genus Vespertilio; species Vespertilio murinus. The sequence goes on along the minus strand of OZ004708.1, from coordinate 28,548,500 downwards.
ATATTTCTTTTTAGATATAATATTGCTTGGTTGCCACAATCTAACTTTTTTCCTTTTAGGTTCTCTTTCTCCATTGTTATCAACAAAAATAGGAGCATGAAAGGCAGGAAGTGGTTTTTTTTGTGTGTGTGCACATATCTTTGATCATATGAAAGAGGAAAGAATCATGAACACCTGCTGCTGATTGGTTTTAAGAACTACATGTTGATTTCATTTTCTGTAGGGAAGAAGAATAACAGGAATAAGAAATCCTTACACATTTTCATAAATGTCAAGGGCCTTAGTTAGGTTCTTTCTTTCTTTCTTCCTTTCTTTTTTAAATTGATTTCAAAGAGGAAGGGAGAGCGAGAGAGAGATAGAAATATCAATGATGAGAGAAAATCATTGATTGGCCGCCTCCTGCATGCCCCACACCGGGGATTGAGCTCACAACCCAGGCATGTGCCCTGATCAGGAACTGAAGCGTGACTTCCTGGTTCATAGGTCTGTGCTCAACCACTGAGCCATGCAGGGTGGATTAAGTTTGGTTCTTTTATTTAAAACTTAACTCATCGGTTCAAACCAACAGCATTCTCTATTAGAAGAGGCCTGGAAGGGATATAAGCCTCTCTCCATCCTACTCCTACCTCCACGCCAAAAGCCCCCAACTCACCCCACCTGTCAAACTGCTTAAAGCTGTGCAAAAAGACAAAATGTATACAGCATAAACCAGACAGTTAAATCACGTCAGTCATGGAATAGTTTTGACATGGAAACTATTTTAAATGTGGCTTTTTCAATGAAGATTTTCAGAAAGCCATTGACATTTCAGAGGCTAAGTGGGGGTGGCGAAGAGCCTGGTCCTGAATTCTGGCAGCTCTAGGTTCCAGCACGGCCACAACTCCAGTGTGACCCGAGCCTGTGTTTGCATTTACAGGATGAAGAATGCAATAGTAACTACCTTAGGATTGGTAAAAGGCTTGGATAAAATGTGTAGCTCTTAGCACAGAGCCTGGCATGTACCAAAGACTTAATAAACATGAGCTATTATTACTTTTAGTCATTGAGTGTTAAAATAATATTGTATGTACAAGTGAATTAATGAGTGAGTGTTAAGTACATTTTACTTTGTTTTCAGGCTCAAGCTTAGAGTAGGTATCAGTGATTCTCAATTCTGGCTGCACATTAGGATCACCCAGGGATGCTAAGATTTTAAAAATTCTTAGTCCCTAACCTAGAGCATTGCCTCAATACTACAAGGTTGGGGTTCGATCCCAACATAGGACACATACAAGAATCAACCAATGGCATTAGCTGGTTTGGCTCAGTGGATAGAGTTTCAGCTTATGGACTGAAGGGTCCCAGGTTTGATTCCAGTCAAGGGCACATGCCTGGGTTGAGGGCTTGATCCCCAGTAGGGGGCCTACAGGAGGCAGTTAATGATTTTCTCCATCGTTGATGTTTTTTATCACTCTCTTCCCTCTCCTTTCCTCTCTGAAATCAATAAAAATGTATTTTAAAAAAAACTTCTGAAGATTGCACAAAAAATTTCTAAAAAAAATAAAATCAACCAATGAATGCATAAATAAGTGGAACAAAAAAAAATGGATGTATTTCTCTCTCCTTCTCCCTTCCTCTTTTTCTAAAATCAATAAAATTTTTAAAATTAGTAAATTAATAACATAGTCCCTAGTTAACAACAATTAAAAGGAACCTCTGGGGGTGGTCTCTGTATATCATATTTTAACTAGAGTCCCACTGCATGAAATTAATGCATGGGTAGGGTCCATAGGCCTGGCTGGCAATCAGGGTCGATTGGGGCCTTCTGGCTGCTGGCCATGGCCCTCTTTCCCTGGCTGCTGGCTGCAGGCTGGGGCCTTCCTTCGTTCTGCACCACCCCTTGGTGGTCAGCGCACGTCATAGCGAGCAATCCCATTACACTTAATATATTATATACTACTAGAGGCCCAGTGCACGGGATTAGTGCACTGGTGGGGGGCATGGCCTGTGGGGATCAACCCTGTCAGCTGAGCAACACCCTCACTTGGGAGCGTGCTAACCATCAGGGTACAGCTGTGTTGAGTATCTACCCCCTGGTGGTCAATGCACGTCATAGCAACTGGTAGACCAGTTGTTTTTTGCCATTTGGTCGCTGGGCTTTTATATATAAAGATCCTATATTCAGTAAAGCTAAAAGTCCTTCTATCCCCTCTTGCATTTAACCACTGTCATATTTAGCTGGGTATCCTTATAGACATGTAACTATTCATTCAACTGAGAATCTGTTACCTGCCAGGCACAGTTTGAGGTGCTAGAATCACAACAGTGAACAGAAGAGAAAAATATCTGCTTTAATAATACTATATTTCATTGGAGAAAACAGCAATAAATAAATAAATGAATAAATAAGCATATAATGTCTTAGGTGATGACAAGTGCTATGAAGTACAGTAGGAAAAGGGAGGGAAGGGAAGTTGGTGCTGGTATTATTTTACAAAGGGTGGTAAGGGAAAGCCTTTAGGACAAGGTGACATTTGAACAGAGATCTGAAGGAAGCCATGGAGTGAGGTAAGGGGCAAAATGTACAAGAGGGAGAAGACCATTCCACACAGAGGGAACTGGAAATGTAAAGGCTCTGAGGCAGGAAAGTGCTTGATGTGTCGTGAATTTCTAGGACCCCCAGTGTGGACTAGAGTGGAAAGATGGAGGGGAAAAGCCAAAGATGGGTCTGAGTTGCTGGGAAAGATAATATAAATTTTATTCAGAGCTAGATGGGAAGAACTGGAAGGTTTTGAACAGATGATATGTTTTAAATGGCTCAGCTGCTATGAGAGAAAAGCATTAAAACAAATATGTATTCATTGTTTAAACATAAAAGGAATATTATGTGTATTGCTTTACAATCTGTTTTTTTTCAAAGTGAATTTTAGAAAAACAAAATATGGTCATGTTATTTCTTTGTTTAAAATTCTTTGTGGTTTTCTCTCACAATGAAGTCTAAAGCCTTACAAAACCCTGTCTAGTCTAGCCTCTGCCTACCTCACCAGCTCCTGAATTATAGAACTTCTTTTCATGGAATGGGACTCGGAGCCTTCAAATATGCTTGTCTAGAATAGAACCCTTTCCTTCCCTCCATACCCACCTTGTCAATGGCTTTTCTAGATACCATTTACTAATTTTTTCATTCATTTAACTAATATTGATTGAGAGACTTGCTAATGTGCCAGGCACTATTCCAGGTACCAGGGACATAGCACTGAACAAAACAGACAAGAATTCTAACTCTTATGGGGCTTAAATTCTAGTGGGACAAAGACAGGAGAACACAATAAGTTAAAAATATTACATATACACCAAAATCAGTTTGGCTCAGTGGATAGAGCGTCGGCCTGCGGACTGAAAGGTCCCAGGTTTGATTCCGGTCAAGGGCATATACCTTGGTTGTGGGCACATCCCCAGTAGGGGGTGTGCAAAAGGCAGCTGATTGATGACTCATCATGTTTCTAACTATCTATCTCCCTTCCTCGCAGTAAAAAATCAATAAAATATATATATTTTTAAATATGACATATACATATGACTATTTTATATAATAATCCTATATAATAAAAACCTAATATGCTAAGTATCCGGTCATCCATTCAGCCAATCAAAGAGTAATATGCTAATGATATGCTAAGGCTGCTCAACTGCTCGCTATGACATGCACTGATCACCAGGGGGCAGACATTCCAACTGGTAGGTTAGCTTACTTCTGAGGTGTGGGATCCCTTAACACGACCCATGTGGTTCAGAGCCCACTCAGGGTCCGGTTTCTGGAGAAGGCCGCACACTAAAATGAAGAGACTGGAAAAGAGTTAATTTGGGAAAATGGGGGCCAGGTGGGGAGTCCATCTCTAGTGGGAAGACTAACCCGTGCTCTAGCCTTTTACCATTCCTTTTATTGAGATTCTGAGACAAAGACATCTCTTAGGCGGGAAAAATTCCAGCAACAGAAAATCAACAAGAATTTACATATGATTAACAAATTAAAGTTGCCTCAACCTCCACTATATCAACTAGACAATGAGTTAATAGCTCCGACCATTCAGAGCCATTGAGTTTGGCCATCTCTTTTTGCATTTTACTACCAGTGACAATGTTTGGTTTTGGTTAGCCAGCTCTTTTTACATTTTATCACTAGTGACTCAACCTAGAGTCAATGAATTAATAGCTCTGACCATTCAGAGCCATCAAGGTTGGCCAGCTCCCTTTACATTTTATTACCAGTGACAATGTTAGGTTTCCGGGTCCGGCTGATGGATGGGGTCCCTTGGCCTGGCTTGCACCTTCTGGAAATCCAGGACTCCCTCTGGGGATGTCAGAGAGCTGGTTTTGGCCCAATCCCACATGCCAGGCGGAGGGACCCACTGGTGCAGAAATTCATGCACCAGGCCTCTAGTAAATATACATAATGACTTTATATGTCATATGGTGATACACCCTAAGGAGAATATAAAGCAAGTAAAGAGGGATGGGATGTGGGAGGAATGGGTTACAATTCTAGATAGGGTGGCCAAGAGGAAGCCTCACTGAGAAAGTGACAGCTGAGCAAAGACCTGGGGGAGGTGAGAGAGTGAGTCAGGCAGCTATTTGGAGGACAGCATTCCAGGCAGAAGGAAAAGAAAGGCCCTAAGTAAGAGAATGCCTGCTGTGTTCCAGGAATAGTAAAGAGGCCAGTGTGTCAGAGAAGTGTAGGGGGCAGGTGAGCTCTTGAGGCCCTTATAAGGACCTTGACATTTACTGAGACAGGAGTCATTGGAGGGTTTTGGGCAGAGTAAGAGTGACATGTTCTGATTTCCATTTTAATAGGATCTCCCCAGTCGTTGAACTGAGATTAGACTGAGGGAAGCAAGGGCAGAAGTGGGAAGACCAGTTAGGAGGTTCCTGTGAAATTCAAGCTAAGTGATGGATACAGATTGGTTCAGGATGGTAACCCAAGAGATGGTAAAAAGTTGGTGGATTCTGAATATATTTTGAAGGTAGAAGCACAGAATGTCCTGAGAAATCAGACATAAAATGTGTGAGAGAATGAAAACGTTGGATAACTTAAACGTTTTTGGCTTAAACAAGTAGAAGAACTGAGTTGCCATTTAATGAAATGAGGAAACCATGGGATTAGCAAATTTAAACAGAGATATCAGGAAATCAGTTTTGGACATACAGACACACAAAGTGTGAGATGCCTAGATGTATACTGGATATCCAAGTGGGAGGGAACAAGTCAGGAGCTGAATATGGGAGTTCAGAATTCAGGGGAAAGGTTCAGGTGGAGATATGAACATGAAATACAGACTGAATGAGATGGCAGACAGAAAAAGAGGTCCAGGGATGGAGTGTGGGACATTCTAACAGCAGTTTTAAACTTTTTAATATCAAGATCCTTTAGTACTCTTAAAAATTTTAGAGGATCTCAAAGAGCTTTTGTTAATGTGAGTTTATCAATGTTTACTGTATTATTACATGTTATCATACAACATTTTAAAAATAAAAAAAAACAATGTTTTATAATAGAAAAGAAAATTGAGTGGATATCATTGTTTTGCATTTTTGTGAATCTCTTTAATGTCTCATTTAATGAAAAGGTAGCTGGTTTCTTGTATTTGCTTCTGCATTTCATGTGATGTGATATCATATATATGTAGCTTGTGGAACACTCTAATGTGTTACCATGAAAGATTGGGAATGAAAAAGGCAACTGATATTTTAGTATTTTTACAAAAATAGTTTTTACCTTATTATCCCCTGAAAATATCTCAGGAGTCCTCAGACTACACTTTGAGGACTACTGCTCTACCATTTGCAGGTGGGGAGGATTAAGGAGACTAAGAAGTTGCAATGAGGGAGGTTGGGGGAAAGTCAGAATAGCCTGGTGCCTTGGAGGCCCAGGGAAGATAGCATTTCAAGGAGGAGAGTGATCAAATGAAGCCAACCACGGACAGAGACTGACCACTAGATTTGGCATCATGGAGGTTATCAGGGATGTTGATAAAAGCAGCTTTGGTGGAAAGATGAGTATGAATATCTAAATGGAGTGGGTCAGAGCATAAAGGTCACTTCCTCATGTCACTGAATCCTAGATTATGTTAACTCTCCCCAAAATCTACTTGCATCTCTCCCCTATTTCCACTTTGACCTTCTTTTTTAGTTTATCAGGGATCAAGTCAGTTTTATTCACTTCTGCTTCCCCAGCACATAGCAAGTGTCTTGGACATATGAATATTTAAGTCTTTCCTAGTAAGCTTTTTAAGTTTTCTTGGAGGTAGGGAACTGACTCCCCTTAGCTGGGGTAGACTGCAAGTCTCTCATCATATTCTTTCTTTTTTTCTTTCTTTCTTCCTTCCTTCCTTCCTTTCTTTTTCTTTTTTTAAAGGTTTACACAGATACTTTCTTTCTTTCTTTCTAAATATATTTTATTGATATTTCACAGAGAGGAAGGGAGAGAGATAGAGAGCTAGAAACGTCGATGAGAGAGAAACATCGACCAGCTGCCTCCTGCACACCCCCCACCGGGGATGTGCCCACAACCAATGTACATGCCCTTGACCGGAATCGAACCCGGGACCTTTCAGTCTGCAGACCGACGCTCTACCACTGAGCTAAACCAGTTTTGGCTCATCATATTCTTTCTGCTACCCTTCTTTTCCCCAAATAAACCTTGCACTTAACATTTTTAAGGACTGTCTTAGTCCATTCATGTTGATATAACAAAAATACCACAGACTGGGTAATTTAAGAACAGAAATTTATTGCTAACAATTCTGGAGGTTGGAAAGTCCAACATGGTCATGTTTTTAAAAAAACATATTTTTTATTGATTTCTGAAAGAGAGAGAAACATCAGTGATGAGAGAGAACAACTGATCAGCTGCCTTCTGCATGCTCCACACTGGGGATCCAGCCCACAATCCGGGCATATGTCCTGACCAGGAATTGAACCATGACCACTTGGTTCATGGGTCGACGCTCACCAAGTGAGGCATGCCAGGGAGGCCAGCATGGTCATGTTTTGGAGAGAGCTTTCTTCCTGGTTCACAGTCAGAACTTTCTTACTGTGTCTTCACATGGCAGAAGGGGGAGGGGAATCTCTTTGATGCTGCTCCCCCCCCCCTTTTTTTTTTAAAATAAGGGCACCAGGCTCTCATGACCTAATCACTCTGCAAAGGCCTTATCTCATAATACCATCACCTTGGGCAATAGGTTTTCAACATAAGAATTTTGGGGGATACAAACATTCAACTTTTGAGGAAGGGCCCTGTGCTTAGAAAGACCCCATGCTTGGTTTAATACTTTGCTGTTGGTGTCTTGAGATTGTTAATTTTTGAACAAGGGGCCTCGCAAATGAAGTAGCTGGTCCCAAGTGAAGTGATGGATATACAAAATTATAGAGCATAATCCTTTAACTTTATCTTTTGTTAGTTCAATCAAATATTTGTTGAATGACTACTACATTTTTAGGTAGCCAAGTGTAGTAGTGATGGGGAAGCTTTGCCCACTCCAGGCAGGAGAGACTAAAGGAGCAAATATTCCGGTTAGAAACAGAATGGAGTGTAAAAGGGTAAGAATGGCCTTGTTAAAGTTTTGGGCACATTCATCCACAGGTGTTAACGGGGCACTGCCTAGGGATGAGCATTGTGTTGAGTGCTACAGGGGATACATACAACTCCTGTCTTCCAGGAGTTTGCATTCCCCAGGGGGAGGAGGAGGGCGTGTGAGTAGTAAAGGGTGAACATGTGGAGGGTAGGTCTCGGTAGCACCCTGCTCAGTCCTCAGTACTAAGTCAGCAGTGGATATCGCCTTGCATTATTTTGGATTTGTGGGCCAATACTGAAATCAACCTTGTTCATCATCCTATGGGGCTGACAGTGAATATGTAATATATTTTTTTGTTTGTTTGCTTTGTAGTTTGTTTTTGTTCTTTTGGGCATTCGCCAGAAAGGTCAGAAAGACAGTGGGAATAAAATTCCCCAAATGGCGGCAGGGATAGGGATAGAAGCTGGGTCCTTTTGGTCTCCTCGTTTGTCCAGTGATCAGATTGATTTCCAACTCGCATCCAGAGGTCCCGGGAGTCGGTTTTCCTCTGCCTCAAGCAGTGAGGCCTCAGTTTCTCTTGTAAAGCAGGGGGCGGGCCTAGGGAACCTTTCTGGAAGGTTGTGACTGGAGGGACACCTGTGGCACTCCTCAGAGGAGCGAGCCCGGATCCCGGAGGCACCGGCGAGGGGCGGGGCCTGCGAGGGCCGCGCCCGCCCGGAGTCTCACCTGGGCGCTCGGTGGTGACTCACCTGCCCGCCCGCCCGCTCTCGCTGTTCCGGGAATCGCCGCCCCTCCTTCCTCTCGGGGGTCACTCCGGACCGGAGAAGCCGCTCGGGGCCTGGAAGGAGGTACCTGTGGGGTGAAGGGCGGGGTTCAAGAGGTCCTTTTGGGGGGTTCTGGCCCCGCGTCTCCACGCTCTCCAGGTCGGGGGGGAGTTGGGAGACCTCGGTCCCCAGGGCGAGGGCCGGGAAAGCAGGGCCAAGGCGGGCGGCGCCGGGAAGAGCGCGGCGGAGGGAGGTGCCGGGAAGGGCGGGCGGCGCCCGGGCCGCGGGGCGGGGGCCGCGGTGGGGGGCGGGGCGGGGGCGTCGGGCGGGCGGGCGGGCGGCCGACTTCCTCCTCGGAGCCGGACGGGCGGGAGACAAAGCGGCGTCCGTCCGTTGGGAGCCTCGGGGATTTTCCTGCGCTCGTCCCGTTCGCCGCAGGTAACTCTTGGCGGGGCCGTGAGCTTCCCCCGCGGGGCCGAGGGGGCTCTTCGGGCGGGGGCGCCCTCCCCTCCGTGACGACGCCGCCGGGAACCGGGCCCCGGGCGGGCGGCCGGCCCGCCTCCCCGGCGGGGCCTCGGGCCTGGGCCCGGCGGCCGGGCGGGGCCGGCCTGTGGCGGCGCTGGGAAAGTTGAGGGGCCGCGGGGGCTGAGCCTGGCGAGCCTCCGGCCCCGCGCGGCCGCCGCTCTTCCTCTCGGGAAAGTTTCTCCCGGTCCCGAAACTTTGTTCCGAGCGGCCGCGGCGCGCGCGCCCGCCCCGCGCCGGCCCCGCCGGCCGCCCGCGGGGGAGGAAGCTGCGCGGAGAGGTGCGGGCGCGGAGTTTTCCGGGGGAGAGATTGTGGTGGTTGGCGGTTTCCGCGGTCGCTGGCCCCCGCCCCCCGAAACTTCCCGGGCAGCCGGCCGGGACGTGTCGCCTGGCACCCCGCACCCCGGCGGGGCGAATGCGAAAGTTGCGTGAGCCCGCTTCCCCGACCCCGCCCGGGAGGCCCTCGGCGCGCAGAGCTACCCTTCGTCCTCGTCCCGGGACTGGCTCCTCAGGCCGCTTGGGCGGGTTCCCGGGGAACTCTGGACTCGTTCTAGTTGTCCCGATTGGCGTCAGAGGCCCTTTTTTGTTGACTTTTAAAGGAGTGTGTGTGTGTGTGTGTGTGTGTGTGTGTGTGTGTGTGGAGCCCTTGGAAAAAAATGCCGACCGAATGCCTAACCTTGGCCTGGCAGGAACGGCCTCCCAATAATGCAGGCGGCAGTTGGCTCCGATCCAGAACTAACACCCTCTTTTTGTTCTCTTGGCGTCTTTTTTTTTTTTTTTTTTAAACATGTTTGTTTGGTTTGTACGGAAGTTAACACTAACTTAGAAAAAGGCTACGTTAAGCCTCCGGCTAAAATGAAGGGTGTTTCATTTTTTTATGTCGAAGGGAATGATGTTCTAGTTTGTGTTATAAGAAAGGAGGAGAGGTTATCCATGATCTCTACCCACTTACCCTCCTTGACTTTATTAAGTTAAAAAATACTATTCCTCCCCCCTCCCCACTCCCAACACACATTTTCTTAAGGGCCCACAGATGATTAAGGTCTCTACCCCTGAGAGCTCTCAGTGTGACGGGGAAGGCACACAGCACCAGGTGAAGAACAAGGCAGGCAGATTGCATGAAGTGCCATCATCAGTACTGATGAGGAACTTGTGTGTGGGTCGAATCTTAGGGAACACTAATGGTAAGAGAAACTCGGAGAGGTATGGAGAAGGGGGCTAGTTTTGTTTGGGTTAGGCCAGAAAAGCTTCTGGGAGGGGGTGTCATTTGAGCTGGATGGAATGAGGAGAGTTGTGTCAAGAGAGGAAGTATAAAAGTGTATGGGAGTCAGTGGAATTGTAATACGTCTGTCTTCTGGTTTGCCTTATTCTCTTGGCTCTTCTCACCGGCTCCCCTTCCCCCAGTGCACTCGTAGCTAGGATTCTATCCTATATATCAGAGCTTCACACCATTGATGTGGCATTACATCACTCCCATACAGGGGTGCCTTCTTCATCCAAGTTGAGAATCACTTCCCTGCACAATCTTCCTGTTATAAAATTGATATGCTAAAGTCCAAGTTTATTTATTTTTTATTTAAAAATATTTTTATTGATTTTAGAGAGGAAGAGAGAAAAAGAAACATCAATGATGAGAGTCATTGATCAGCTGTCTCTTGCACACAGCCAGGACATGTACCTTGACCTTGTGTTTCCTAGGGTTGCCACTCAACCACTGAATCACACCAGCCTGGCCCAAATTTCTATTTTTTTTTTTTTTAAAAAATAAAGTAACAGTTTAAAAAAGTAAAAAAAATTATTTTTATTGATTTCAGATATGAAGGGAGAGAGAGATAGAAACATCAAGGATGAGAATCATTGATCAGCTGCTCGTGCACGCCTCCTATTGGGGATCGAGCCCACCACCTGGGCATGTGTTCTTGATTGGAATCAAACCCGGGACCCTTCACTCCGAAGGCCGACTCTATCCACTGAGCCAAACCAGCTAAGGCCCAAGTTTCTATTTTGAATAAAGGTCTTACTTGACCCCATGGTCAACTATGCACCAAAGAACTACTTGGGTGTTCCAGGGGCTTCTCTAACTCATTGTGCCCAAAATGAGATACCTTTTTTTTTTCTGGAGACTTAAACCAGAAGTGGAGATCAGTAATTGCCAGGGCACTGGGATTTCTTTGGGAAGGTAACAATAGTGTGAGACAAGACAGACATACCTAGATACTTTGTTGAATGGAGGAGGAAAAAGTCTTTTCTGTCTGGAGTATAGCTTGTGAGTGGAACTATGATAAATGAGGAAATGGTCAGATTATGGAGGACCTTATATCATATTGCTGTTTTGGACAAATTGAGAACCATATTCATCTCATTCTTCATTTCTATCCAGACCTAATCAGAGACTTCTCCAGCTTATATAAATCTTTTTTTTCCAGTCTGTTTTTACTCTAGTTTAGACTATCCTTTTATCTTTGAACTTTTCTTCTTTAATATATGAAACTACTTGTTTTCTGGGTAAATTGTTCTGTTTGTTGCCTTTTATATATATATTTTTTCTGTACCTGGAGCACCCTCTTTTTCCCCTAGTGGTGGTGGTGGTGGTATGTATGCTATTGAAGGTTGCAAATACTGAGACATTAAGGTTGCTCAGTAAGTATTGCTGAAGTTAGTTGAATTTCTTCCTGTCTTCTCCTTCATCATTCAGTCTTTTTTCATACAAACAGTACTCTCATTTGAGAAACTTACTGCTATCTTGTTGTTGCTCTTAGATTGGCATTGCCATTCAAGGTCTTCTAAATTCTTGCCCTAACTTACTTTTTTAGGCTATTTTCTACTGTAAATTGTTGCTACATATCCTTTGCCAGGTATTTGTACTGGGATTTTTCATTCTTCTTTGACACAAATGCTGTCCATCTCTCAAAGCTGATTAACATGTTTGTTTTCATTGAGACATTGGTTATTGCTGAAAGTAATCTTTAATTTATCTGAAATTCTAAAATTTGCACCTGATTATGATATTCTCACTCATATATCCTGTTTTTGTGTGTGCTAAATTACACAAAAAATTTAGTTTTAACTATATGTATATTTCAGTGTCATTACATTCACATTGTACAACCATCACTATCATCCATGTCAGAACTTTTTTCATTTTCCCAAACTGAAACTCCACATTAATTAAGTAATAATTTCCATTTCCTGTCCCCTAACCCATGGCAACCACGATTGTATTTTTTGCCTATTTGAATTTGACTACTCTGGGTGCCTCATATAAGTGCATTATACAGTATTTGTACTTTTGTGCCTAGTTTATTTTACTTAGCATGGTACCTTTAAGGTTCACCTGTGTTGTAGCATGTGTCAGAATTTCTTTTTAAGGATGAATAATATTGTTATTTATTTATGTATTGATGGACACTTGAGTTGCTCCCACTTTTTGGCACTCATGAATGTTGCTCTGAATATGATTGTACAAATATGTACTTGCATTCCTGCTTTTAAGTCTTTTGAATATATTACCAGAAGTGGAATTTTATGCACATATATATATACACATATATTTTAATATATTTTATTGATTTTTTTACAGAGAGGAAAGGAGAGGGATAGAGAGCTAGAAATGTCGATGAGAGAGAAACATTGACTAGTTGCCTCTTGCACACCCCCTACTGGGGATGTTCCTGCAACCAATGTACATGCCCTTGACCGGAATCAAACCTGGGACCCTTCGGTCTGTAGACTGACGCTCTATCCACTGAGCCAAACTGCTTTCAGCTATGCTTATATTTTTGAAGAACTGCCATACTGTTTTCCACAGTAGCTATTCCACTTTACATTTTTATCAGATTTATATTAGGGTTCCAATTTCTCTACATGCTCACCAACACTTGTTATTATTTATTTATTTAATAAAATAGCCATCTAATGGATGTAAGGTGCTCATTGTGGTTTTGATTTGCTTTTCTCTAATGATTAGTGATATTGAGCATCTTTTAATTTTATTGTTCATTTGTATATTTTCTTTGAAGAAATATCTATTCAGGTTCTTTCCCTGATTTAATCAAGTTGTTTTTGTTGTTGAGTTGTAGGAGTTCTTTAAATAGTTTGGATATTAATCACTTTAATTAGATATATGACTTAAAATATTTTCTCGCATTTTATAGGTTGTCTTTTTACTCTGTTGATAATGTCCTTTTGATACTAGACACTAAGCAGTTTTGAGACTGCCTGCCACTACTTGAGCCAAATTAAGCAGAGACAGGGTTGAATCATATGTGAGTATTTATTCCAGAAGTGCTGGTAGTTTGGAGAGAGCAGATCATCTCCCATCTCCTACTGGCTGGCTGATTATATAGGGATGAGCTGCCTCCTGCATGCCTCCTACTGGGGATTGAGCCTGCAACCCAGGCAGGTGCCCTGGGAATCGAACTGAGAACCTCTGATTCATGGGTCAATGCTCAACCACTGAGCCACACCAGCTGGGCTAAAATATTCGAATATTAATCCTTTATTATATATGATTAGCAAATACTTTTTCCCATTTTATAGGTTGTCTTTGAACCCTGCTGGTAATGTCCTTTGATGAACAAAAGTTTTAAATTTTTGTCAAGTCCAGTTTATCTGGTTTTTTTTTTGCCTGTACTTTTGGAGTCATATATAAGAGATCATAGCCATATCCAACATCATGGAGCTTTTCTCCTTTTCTCTCCCTGCCGCCCTTCAGCTGAACTGTGGGAGGAATCTTGAGGGCAGGAACTAGGTTCCTTTGCAGCCACTTTACCTTCCAGCACAGTGAACACATGGTAAGCAAGGAAGACCTGGGGCGAGAATTAAAAAAAAAAAAGAAATTTTTATTTTTATTTTTTATTTTATTTTTTTAATATATTTTATTGATTTTTTACAGAGAGTAAGTGAGAGAGAGCTAGAAATGTCGATGAGAGAAACATCGACCAGCTGCCTCTTGCACACCCCCTAACAGGGATGTGCCCGCAACCAATGTACATGCCCTTGACTGGAATTGAACCCGGGACCCTTCAGTCTGCAGACCAATGCTCTAACACTAAGCCAAACCGGTTTCAGTGAGAAAAAGAAAATTTTAACATGTCATAATAAAAGATAAAAAGTTATGTGGTAGGGTGTCTTCTGTTGCTAATTTGTCATTGATTATATGTCTGTTACCTGATAGCTGGTGATTATGTGCTTTTTTGAGTTTTTTTTTTTTTTATATCAATATTTTTCATTGTAAAAATATGTGCTATTTTTATATGGTAAATGGGTGATGACACTTGAAATGCTATTAGTGGGATACAGAGATTCAAATATATGAATCAAAACTAATTACAACAACAGACCACCACGACACAGAAATTACAATAGTGATATTTTGTATGCAGTAACTTTAAAGGGAAGCTAGAATTTGTTATTTTTTATTATTATTTTTTTTTACTAAATCTTTATTGTTCATATTATTACAAATGTTCCTCATTCCTCCCCCCCCCCAAGTGCTCCCCTACACCAAGTTTCCATTCAATTCTCTGCCCTTTCCCCATCCCCCATTGTCCTCATCCATAGGTGCAGTTTATGTTCAGTCTCTTTCCGCCCCGCTCCACTCCCCATTTCCCCGAGAATCATCAGTCCACTCCCCTTCCATACCTCTGATTCTATTATATTCACCAGTTAATATTGTTCATCATGATTTTTACTTCCCTTGGTTTTTAGACTCACTTGTTGATAGTTACGTGTTTGTTCATAATTTTTATCTTTATTTTCTTCCTCTTCCTAAAGAACCCCTTTTAGCAATTCATATAATTCTGGCTTGGCAGTGATGAACTCCTTTAGTTTAAATTTATTTGTGAAGCTCTTTATCTGGCCTTCGATTCTGAGTGATAGCTTTGCTGGGTAGAGTATTTTTGGCTGTAGGTTCTTGTTATTCATCACCTTGAATATTTGTTGCCATTCCCGTCTGGCCTGCATGGTTTCTGTTGAGAAATCAGCTGACAGTCGTATGGGTGTCCCTTTATAGGTAACTACCTGCTTTTGTCTTGCTGCTTTTAATATTCTCTCTTTGTCTTTAGCTCTTGGAATTTTAATTATGATGTGTCTTGGTGTGGTCCTCTTTGGATTCCTTTTGTTTGGGGTTCTGTGTGCTTCCTGTACATGTAAGTCTATTTCTTTCCCCAGGTGGGGGAAGTTTTCTGTCACTATTTCTTTCAATATGTTTTCGGTATCTTGCTCTCTGTCATCTTCTGGGATGCCCATAATTCTGATGTTGGTTCGCTTGAAGTTGTCCCAGAGGTTTCTCACACTATCTTCAACTTTCTGGATTCTCTTGTCTTCTTGCTTCTGCGGAGGAGTGTCCTCTGGCTCTTTGTGTTCCAAATCTTGGACTTGATTCTTGCAATCTTCCAATCTGTTTTTAGGACTCTGTATAATAATTTTTATTTCAGAGAATGTATTTTTTATTTCTAGTTGGTCCTTTATCATTTCTTGTTGATCCTTTATCATTTCTTGTTGATCCTTTATTATTTCTAGTTGATCCCTTTTCATATCTTCATAGGTCTCATTTATTTTATCGGCCTTTTCTAGGAGATTGTTGAACAACCTTATAAGCGTGGCTTTGAACTCTATATCCAGTCGCTTTTTGTCCTCCATTTCTTTCATTTGTGATCTGTTTCCTCGTTTCGGCATTTTCGCTGCTTCCCTGAGTTGGTAGGTTGGGAGGATCAGCTGTGTCTATGCCAAGAGACAACCTTATTCCACTAGACTTGGAAACCTGCAAAAGCCTCTCTGAGTTCAGCTTGGATGGGGCAGAGTTTCAGGGTGGAGCCTACAGCCTTGGCTTCTGGTTAGCCCCGCCCTCGGAGGTTCCTGAGTCTCAGTGTAACTCGGTGTCCTTTGGTACTCGCTGCAAGCACCTCTGAGAGAAAGGCGCCCTAGAGCTTCGCCCGCTACCAGACAGTGTAGTCTCTCCCCCAACAAGCCCGCAACTGGGGTTCAGAGCAGTTGGAAGTGGGGTTAAGAGCAGTCCGGAGCTTATGTCTCCTTCCCGCTAGGGCAATCTCGCGGCCCAAACAACAGTCTGTCCTCTGTGCGCACAATGTGCGCGACTCAGGGGATCTGATTTTCGCCGCTCCCGAGCTTCTGCCTTACAGCCCAGATTCCCTCTGTATGAGGCTGGAGCCTGAGGGTCTTGCCCAGGACTGGGGTTCAGTGCAGTCAGAACTGGGGCTCAGCACAGTCCTAAGCTTTTGAGTCCTTCCCGCTGGGGCAATTCAGCAGCTCAGCGAACAGTCCGTCCTCTGCGCGCAAATGTGCGCGACTCTGGAGCTCTGCTTTTCGCCGCCGCTCCGCTGAGCTTCCGCCTTACAGCCCAGTTTCCCTCTGTATGAGCCTGGACCCCAGGGTCTCGCCCAGAACTGGGGTTCAGTGCAGTCGGAGTTGGGGTTCAGCACGGTCTGGAGCTTTTATCTCCTTCCCGCTAGGGAACGCCAGCCAGGCACTCAGCCGCCCCTCCTCTCCGGCTCCGTCCTCTCCCTGCGCGCACACCGCGCCTCCGTACCTTAGGCTTTTACAGCTCCTCTGGTTTTCCTTCTGGTTTTCTCTTTCCTTCTAGTTGTAGAATTCCCAGTCAGTCAACTTTCCTGTAGATCTGGATAGTGTCCACTCTATATTTTAGTTGTATTTTTTGAAATTGTTGAGTGCGGCTGCAGTTAGACTTTTACCTCTGCCGCCATCTTGTTGTCTCTCCGCTTTTTTGAGTTTTTAATGTTATGAGTACCAGCCTGAGAGTGAACTTTGTCATCTGTGTAATGACTAAGATGACTTATAAAGGACTAGTGACCTAGTGCATGGATTCGTGCACATTGAAAGGAAATTAATTAGAAGATGGCTGGCGGGATGGGACTGGGTGAGACAGGCCATATATGCCCTGGAGCCAACCTCCTGAGGTCCCTTTCTGGCTGGCTGCACCGGGTGTGGTGCTGAAGCTCGAAGGGTATCTGTGGAGTGAGTAGGGTCCCTCTGGCAGGTGGGGTCCCTCGGCTTAGCCTGTGGGGATCAGGTCGAAACTGGCTCTCCGACATTCCCCGAGAGGTCCCGGAGTGCGAGAGGGCACTCTGCAAAGTGGTGTCGTACAGGATGTGGAACACAAATACAAGTGTGCAGCAAACCAGATTCGGGGGCCGATAATGCCCCAGCAACAACATATTCCACAGCTGGAGATGGAATTGCGTGGCCCCACGAGGAATCGGGGTCCCTTCTCTGGTTTTAGGGTACATCACTTGAGAAGCCTGAGAACTGCCACTGCCAAATCACTGCAGTTTGGTGGTCAGTGTGCTTCATAGCTACCGGTCACAGGGACACTTAGCACATTAGCCTTTATATGTATAGATATTTATTTTAGCCTCTAATGTGACAAAATGCTAATTCTTTCAGTTATGGAGTGTTGGACAGAACAAGTTTTTATCCATACTAAGTGGGTTGTCTGACAAATAAAACCAGTAATCTAGTCCAGTATTTAAATAGCATTAAGTTGCAGACTTATTTCCTTAAGATTTTTCTAGACTGTAAAATTCTTTTGTCAGATGCTGAGCTTCAAGGCAATTACATTCTTTTGTATATCCCTGTTTTCTATGATACCTGACTTAGTTCTAAACCCATAGCAGGTAATAAATACTGAATTAGTTATAGTAGATGTACTTAAGGCTATATGTAGAATTGTGTCATGTCGATATGGGGGTGAATGGGAGAAGGCATGGCTTTATACCCAATTAAAGTTTAATTTTATTATTTTTTTTTTTCTTAAGTAAAGCTCATGTATATCACCTAGAGATAAATACTGTTAATATTCTGATGTATACCTAGTAATCTTTTTTATAGGCATATACGGTATATTGATTATGTATAACTTTTATAAAGACAAGATTTTAGCCAAAACCGGTTTGGCTCAGTGGATAGAGCGTTTGTCTGCGGGCTGAAAGGTCCCAGGTTCGATTCCGGTCAAGGGCATGTTCATTGGTTGCGGGCACATCCCCAGTAAGGGGTGTGCAGGAGGCGGCTGATTGATGTTTCTCTCTCATCATTGTTCCCAGCTCTCTATCCCTCTCCTTTCTCTCTGTGGAAAATCAATAAAATATATTAAAAAAACCCAAAAAAACCAAAAAACCAAAAACAACAACAACAAGATTTTACATTATGCTTTTTGTAATCTGTTTATGGATCATTACTTGAACATTTCCTGTATTAGTAGCTTAAGATTAACCTTGATGTACTGCTTAAGAAAAAAGAAAGACTGCCAAAAAACTAAGAAATGCCGTCAATTGTAAGATATCCAGATTTTAGACTTAAAAATGTGAAATGTCTGTGTTTTAGAATTGATGAAATATGGTTAATTGCACAATGCTAACATAGCAGTTTTTTTTTGCCTTTGATCAGGTTTTTATTCAAAACTAATGTTCCTGGTGCATAGATTTGTGCACATTGAAATGAAATTGATTAGAAGAAATATTTTAATATCACTATTCACATCTTGCTAATGAAAAGAAAATAAGATTCTACTGAGTCTCCTATCTACCTACTCCAGGACTTCTGTGAGGATCAAATGAGATGAGGCATGGGAAAATGCTTCACAAACATTTGGTTCAATTGTAAAATGATTGCACCTGGCTATAAACAAGTCAAGTACCTGGGCTGAAAAAAGTCCAAGTAGGCTAGTTGCTAGGAAGAGGGAGTTGGGCATTGCTACATGATGTTATTACCAAGCACTCAAAGCCACCATTGCTGGGCTGGGCTGTGGGCCACAATTTATGCCATGGGGGTCTGGGCAGCGTTGGTTAAGATTTGGTGGGCTGTTGCTATGGGGTGGTGGCAGGGCCTGTGTCCCACTTGGGGGGAGCTGAGTGTTGCTTTGTCAGCGCTAGGTCTGTAGTACCATTACTTTGTAAATGGCCAGTGAGGTCATGGCTGTCCCTGTGTTGAGCGCCTGCCCCCTGGTGGTCAGTGTGCATCATAGCTACCGGATGACACAGCCATATATCACTTTGCACAGCATATATGTGCAAAGTGATTTGACTTTTATGGAATAAACAAATGCAAGTTTATGCCACAAGTATCTTTTCTTCTGTAGTGGTCTTCTTTTCTGTGGGGTTTTCAGCTGCTGGTTTCTTGATAGCTATAGCTTTTTTCCCCCACCAAAAACTTCTGCTTCATGATGTCAACAGCCTTCTTTCCTTTCTTTCCTATCACAGGCATCTTGCTTGGAACCTCCTTCTCATCTAGTTTGACTTCTAGCGCTGCAGCAGCAGCTGCTGCTTATCCATCTGGAGCTTGTGGTTCTAGGCCTGATGAAGAATGGAGTCAGGTGCATGGACTTTGTATATGGATTTAGTGTCAACATGATTTTGAGGTTTTCCAGTGGATTCTTCTTTAGGACTCTGCTATGAATCTTCTTGTATGTACTATGAGTCTTCTTGTATGATACTTTTGATCTCTGGGCATTTCAAGATTCTGCTAAAATATGTATTGAGCTTCTTGTGAATGGAAAGGTTGTAGTTACTATTGAGGGAGGCAGCTTTATGCCAGGTGCCATACAGATAATCTTAATTTGTGCAAAGCACTTTCAATCTAAATGCATAAATGGCCCACATCCCCACCAGGAGCAAGTTTCAAAATGTTCAGTTTGCTTACATGAAGCAAAATAATTCCAGGGATGATTCTTCTGAAGGCTTTGGTACCATTGTCCTCATAGATGATGCAAGGTCCCCTGTGCTGGATATGATGACTGTTTCTCATTTTGCCTTCCTAGCTCTCATTAGCTTCATTCACTGAGAGGAATAGACTTTTTAAAAAAAAAATAAATATATTTTATTGACTTAATACAGAGAGGAAGAGAGAGGGATAGAGAGTTAGAAATATTGATGAGAGAGAATCATCAATCATCTGCCTCTTGCACACCCCCTGCTGGGAATGTGCCCACAACCAAGGTACATGCTCTTGACCGGAATCGAACCCGGGACCTTTTAGTCCGCAGGCTGACGCTCTATCCACTGAGCCAAACCGGTTTCAGCAGAATAGACCTTTTTGATATCAGTCCAGGTCTTAAGCTTCTTAAGAAGCAAATCAGCCTCCTTGGTTTTCTTACAGCTTTCAATTTTATCTTCTACCATGAAAGGAAGTTCAGGAACTTCCTCAATATGATGACCTTTGGAAATGACTAGTGCTGGGAAGGCTGAGGCAGCCAGGGCAGAGCAGATGGCATATCGCTTCTGTGTTGTGTTCATTCTGCAGTGCCCATGCTGCCAGGTTTTGGTTGGTGCAAACATGCAGCCTCCCTAACAGACATTTCCAAAAGCACCCTGGCCAGAATGATGAGTTTGACCACCTCCAACTATGGAAATTTGAGCCACAGTACCCCAAGACTCAGCATGTTTTGATGATCTGCCAATTCACTGACAACTTAGGGCCATCTATTGCTTTTCTGCAAGTTGGTGTGAGCAAAGTTCATAATATCTGGTCAAATAGGAGCCTCGAATGCAGCAGGCAAAGTGACATTTTTGCCTGATGACGCCACCTTTTTAGAGTACACTGATATTAGTGGATGAGCACATGCCATGGCATGAGAGGAGAAGGCCACACTCCTCTCAACCTGGTGGCTTCCATAGGAAAAAGTAACAACATATTAATGATCTCCTCCTATTTTATTATGTAGCTTCTTTGATTAAGTTAGATATTTAGTTTGCTTCCAGAGCTGCTTTAATTTGTAGGTACATCTGCCGGAACCGGTTTGGCTCAGTGGA
The DNA here is from genome assembly GCA_963924515.1 of Vespertilio murinus. Classification (NCBI taxonomy): domain Eukaryota; kingdom Metazoa; phylum Chordata; class Mammalia; order Chiroptera; family Vespertilionidae; genus Vespertilio; species Vespertilio murinus. Next base: position 28,527,881 of record OZ004708.1, on the reverse strand, counting down.
TAGAGCGTCGGCCTGCGGACTGAAAGGTCCCGGGTTCGATTCTGGTCAAGGGCATGTACCTGGGTTGCGGACACATCCCCAGTAGGGGGTGTGTAGGAGGCAGCTGATCGATGATTCTCTCTCATCGATGTTTCTAACTCTCTATCCCTCTCTCTTCCCTTCTGTGAAAAATCAATAAAATATATTTAAAAAAAAATTTGTAGGTACATCTTTTGCCCATGCTTGATTATTTCTTTAAAAAAATATATTTTTAGTGATTTTTTTTACAGAGAGGAAGGGAGAGGGATAGAGAGTTAGGAACATCAATGAGAGAGAAATATCGATCAGCTGCCTCCTGCACACCTCCTATTAGGGATGTGCCTGCAACTAAGGTCTATGCACTTGACCAGAATCGAACCTGGGACCTTTCAGTCTGTTGGCCAAAGCTCTGAGCCAAACCGGTTAGGGCTTTATTATTTCTTTACGAAACTTCTTAGAAGTGGAATTCCTAAGTAGGAGGAGGTGGGAATACTTGCTACACTTTAGAAAAATTTTTATTGTGGTTAAATATACATAACAAAATTTACCATTTTAACCTTTTTCAAGTGTTCAGTTCAGAGGCATTAAGTAAATTTACAGTGTTGTGCAACCATTATCACTATTCATTTTCAGAACTTCTTCATCATTCTAAATAGAAACTCTGTACCCATTAAACCAGTGGTCGCCAACCGGTGGTCCGTGAGGTCTGAAAGGTTGGCGACTGCTGCATTAAACAGTAACTCCTCATCCTTCCCTTTCCACAGTCCCTCGTATGCTCTGTTCATTCTTTCTCTATGAATTTGCCTATTCTAGGTACTTCAAAAAAGTGGAAACATAATAAATTCCTTTTGTTTTGGGCTTATATCACTTAGCATAATGTCTTCAAGGTTCATGAATGTTGAAGCATGTATTAGAATTCCCTTCCTTTTTAAGGATGAATAAACTTTATTGTATACATACAACACATTTTGTTTATCCATTCATTTGTTGATGCACACTTCGATTGCAAAATTGTAGCTACTGTTAATGCTGCTGGAACACAGGTGCACAAATATCTCCTTGAAACCCTGCTTTCAATTAATTTGGATATATACCCAGAAGTGGAATTGTTTGATCATATAGTAAATTTATTTCTGTGTTTTTTGTTTGTTTGTTTGTTTTAGGATCCACCATACTGTTTTACAATAGCTATATCACTTTACATTCCTTTCAACAGTGCACCAGATTTCTAATTTCTTCACATCCTTACCAACATTTATTTTCTTTTTCTAGTAGCCATCCTAATGAGTGTGAAATGATATCTATCTCATTGTAATTTTCTTTTTAAAAAAATATTTTATTTTTTACAGAGAGGAAGAGAGAGGGACAGAGAGTTAGAAACATCGAAGAGAGAGACATCGACCAGCTGCCTCTTGTACACCCCCTACTGGGGATGTGCCCACAGCCAAGGTACATGCCCCCGACTGGAATAGAACCTGGGACCTTTCAGTCCGCAGGCCGGCGCTCTATCCACTGAGCCAAATCGGTCTTGGCAAGCTCATTGTAGTTTTGAATCGTATTTCTCTAATGATTAGTGGTGCTGAGTATCTTTTCATGTGTTTTTGACTATTTATATATTTCTGGAGAAATGTCTATTCAAGTCTTTTGCACATAATCAGATTGGTATTTTATTTTATTTTTTTAAAATTTAAATTTTTATTGTTCATATTATTACAATAGTTCCCCCCCTCCCCCCCCAATAGCTCCTCTCCACCGGTTCCCACCCCACCCTCTGCCCTTACCTACCCCCCACTGTTCTCATCCATAAGTGTACGATTTTTGTCCAGTCTCTTCCTGCACCCCCCATATCTTTCCCACTGAGAATTATCGGTTGTTTGGTATTAAAAAAAATGTGCCTCTTGCATATCCCCCATTGGGGATCACATTCATAATCCAGGCATGTGCCCTTGACCGGATTCGAACCTGGGACCCTTCAGTCTGGAGGCTGACGCTCTGTCCACTGAGCCAAACCAGTTAGGGCAGGTTTTTGGTATTTTTATTGTTTAAATTTTAGGAGTTCTCTATTCTAGATGTTAATCCTTTATCACAGCACCACCAATGTGGCTCAGTGGTTGAGCGTTGACCCATACATCAGGGGGTCATGGTTTGATTCCAGGTTAGGGCACATGCCTGGTTTGCAGGCTCAATCCCTAGTAGGGGGCATTCAGGATGCAGCCAATCAGTGATTCTCATGATTGATGTTTCTATCTCTCTCTTCCTCTCCCTTCTTCTCTCTGCAATCAATAAAAACAACATAATCCTTTATTACATATATGATTTGCAAATATTTTCTTCCATTAACTAACTGGGTTGCCTTTTCATTTTGTTCATGTCCTTTTTTAAAAAAAATATATTTTATTGAATTTTTGCAGAGAGGAAGGGAGAGGGATAGAGAGCTAGAAACATCGATGAGAGAGAAACATCGACCAGCTGCCTCCTGCACACCCTCCACTGGGGATGTGCCCGCAACCAATGTACATACCCTTGACCGGAATTGAACCTGGGACCCTTCAGTCCGCAGACCAACGCTCTGTCCACTGAGTCAAACCCGTTTTGGCTCTTCATGTCCTTTGATACTCAAACATTTTCATTTTGAAGTCCAGTATATCTATTATTTTCTTTGGTGTCATATCTAAGAAATCATTGACAAATCCAGTGTCATGAGACTTTTGCCCTATGTTTTCTTCTAAAAGTTTTATTGTTTTAGCTCCTACATTTAGATCTTTGATCCATTTTGAGTGAATATTTGCATATGGTATTAGGTAGTGGTCCAATTTCATTCTTTTCCAGTTGGATTTACAGTTTTCTCAGCATCATTTGCTGAAAAGTAATTGAATAACCTCAATACCCTTGTAAAATATCATTTGACTATACAGTAGATGTGGATGCTTGTTTCTGGGCTCCATTCCATTGTGTTGGTTTGTGTTTTTCTCTATGCCAGTACAGTGTTCAGATTACTGTAGCTTTGCAGTAAGTTTATGGACCTAATTAGCATTTGAAGCTAATAATATTTTGTGCACTTAAATTCTATGGTTTAGTTGTTCGGACATGCTGTTAGAGCCATTTAACTTCTCTATATTTTGATTGTGGAGGTGATTGCACAACTATGAGTGTGTCAAAACTCAGAATAGCATACCAGAGTGAATTTTACTGCATGTAAAAGCTGAAAAAAATAAAGTTAAAAATTAAATTCATTCATAATGTATATTTTTTGCTAGTTTCTGTATCCTGTATAATAAAAGCCTAATATGCACATTGTCCCCTTGACCAGGAGTTTGACAAGGGGCCGGGGCCAGCTCACCAACCGGCCAACCTCGGGAAGGGAGGCCCCTGCTGGTGGTGGCAGGCAGCTGGGGGGTGAGGGTGGGGGAAGGGAGATCCTGGCTGGCAGCCAGCAGCCGCTAGGGACCCTACCTGTGCATGAATTTTGTGCACTGGGCCTCTAGTATAGAATAAACAAACAGTGAAAGATGTGGAATCAGTTATCTTTTTTGCTTTCCCAGCCCAAATCATATTTTCCTAATAAATGATTGAGAAGCCATGCTCTTAGAAGACTTAGAGGAATTTTGGTCATATTATACATGTTGGAGACTTTAAGTTTTACTAGTACCTTCTGTTTTCTCTTAAGTTAAATATATCAGGCACCTGGGAGAATCTCAGAACACTAGTTCCGAAAATTTGCCAAGTGCTGGTGTGCTTGCTTGCGGACCTGAAAGACTTTGCTTATGTAGCTTGGTAGTCTGCTCAGCACCCCCATGTTGTGGCCACTGGTTGAGTGGGCTGAATATTTTGGGGAAGTGGACAGTCTGGCTTTACTTGCCCTATGTCACTCTGTTTGCTCACTTGCAAGAGCACTATACTAAATTTATTCATTATTGCAAGTTCAAAGTGTGCAGAAATAACCACACTTCACATAAAACTTCAACATTGTCTTTTCTCTGTTGGAGCCTCTAAATGTTCATTATTTTCTTTAGTTTTTTTAAAAAAATAACATTTCTTCTTGTGCAACCATACCCCAACCCATTTCTAATGGAGCTTGAAATTAACATGCATTTCTTTTTACTTTCTGATGGACTCATCTGTCAACCCCACTTTTTGATTTGGATTAATTTGTGCTTTTTCACTGGTTGCAAGTTTGGAGCAATGCACATAATGTAAATACAGTTTGAAAGGGACTCCTCAAGTGTTATTCTAAATATTTATAACAAAGACTTGATCATATCGAACATTTATTATATGGGTAGTGTGATTTGATTTTTAAGATGTCTTGTTATCTGATCCATGTTCGTATTATCATAAAAGAAGAAATTGTTAGAATTTTCCTCTGAGAATTTTTTTTAAGGCTTTGAGGGCTTTACAGAAGAAAGAACTTATCATTTGCATTAAAAATTTGTAATGAGCCTGGCTTAGTAGTTGAGTGTTGGACCCATGAACCAAGAGATCACTGGTTCGATTCCTGGTCAGGGCACATGCCCGGGTTCAGGCTCATTCCCCAGGAAGGGACATGCAAGAGGGAGTCGATTGATGTTTCTATCTCTCTCTACCTAAAAATCAATAAAAACACATATGAAAAAATTACTTGGTAATTAATAACTTAATCTAAATGTTAAATAACTGTTATTCTTTAGTTGATAATTTGAAGGCTAGTTTTTTCCTGGATTGTTTTGACTATTCATTTCATTATATTCAATTGTGGATTTCCCTCATTTTCTTGTTCTGAGATTTTTAATTATTAAATATTGTTATATATAAATAAATCATCAATTATATTTTGAAAATGTTTTATTGCTATGGCTTATTTTATTTTGCTAGTATTTGACATTATGAGTTGAAGGTGCGAATTTGAAGCCTGGTTAGTTATCAAGTTACATAATCCTGTACTGGTTTATTAACTAGGTTAGGCTGCAGACTGTTCTGCTTTTTCTTTTCTTTTTTAAAAAAATATTTTATTGATTTTTCAGATAGGAAGAGAGAGGGATAGAGAATTAGAAACATCGATGAGAGAGAATCATCGATCAGCTGCCTCTTGCACACCCCCTACAGGGAATGTGCCCGCAACCAAGGTACATGCCCTTGACCGGAATTGAACCTGGGACCCTTCAGTCCGTAGACTGACCTTCACACCCTTCAGAGCCAAACCGGTTTCGGCTGCAGACTGTTCTTGAAAGCGAAAGTGCTATAATAACTTAGAAAATGCATGTATTTGTGGACCATTTCTAGTGACATGAAGGATAGGAGTTTTTGTTAATAGTCCATTTGCCTTGTGCAGCTTCAAAACCTGCTTTCTTTTCAAGCAAAGATGCATTGCTACTATTCTTTTATGGTATATAGAATATTTCATAATGTTAAATATTTCAGTGTTAATCCAGACTCTTAATCATGGTTTGTGAAAAATGATAGTGCAGTGAATAAGGCAGAAGCTGAAAGGGTAAATTATTACTGACAAGGCAGTATTCATGGAGATATTCTATTCCTGGGGAATCTCTAAATTGGCAAAGGTTTTTTTTACAATCAGCTGTTATTTTCTTGCCTCCTTGGACCTGGGGTCATCGTGTTCTCAGAAAAGCTCTGGACTGACTTTGAAGTGTATCTTTAGAAACCTGTCATTTTGCAGAGAAGTGCTAAGTAAAATGTGAGCTTGATAGCTTGGGAGGAGGTGGGGGAATCCAAAGAAGTGAAAGATGGCAATCCTTGAAAAAAATTTAAGCTTCTTTAAGGTCATTATGACTAGTAAAACATGTTATTTTTTAAAAATATCTTTATTGAGTCAGGGTCTAAGGCAGTATTTAGTTTGTTATATCTCAACAGTCATAGGAAGGGTTCAATTAAATATTATACCTTTACTATTGTCCTGGTGCAATGATTTGTACACATTGAAAGGAAATTAATTAGAAGGGGGCCAGCAAGGCGGGACTGGGTGAGATGGGCTGGACACTCTGGAGCCAACCTCCCTGGTCCCTCCCCAGCGTCTGTGGAGTGAGCGAGGTCCCTCTGGCAGGTGGGGTCCCTTGGCCTGGCCTGTGGGGATTAGCCCGAAACCAGCTCTCCAACATCCCCTCAGGGGGTCCTAGAGTGGGAGAGGGCACTCTGCAAAGTTGCTGTTGTACAGGGTGTGGAGCAAGCAAGTGTGCAGTAAACCAGATTCGTGGCTCACAGTGCCCCAGCAACAACATAACCCATGTCTGAAGGTGGAATTGCGTGGCCCTGCGGGAAATTGGGCTCCCTTCTCTCTGGTTTCAGGGTGCATCACCCGAAGCCCAAGAACCGCTGCTGTCAAGTCACTGCAGCTCAGCAGCTCCTGCGTTGAGCGTCTACCCCCTGGTGGTCAGTGTGTGCCATAGCGACTGGTTGGATGGGCAGAGGGTCATTTAGCATATTAGCCTTTTATATATATAGGTTGTAAGTCTGCATTTCAAAGCAGGTGTTGGGGAAATGTTAATGTGGGAGTTACCCCTTGCTAATAGCCTCAAGGAACTTACAAATGAATTGGATTAGCCTTAGTAATATCACTGATAGGCAAAAATTAGCAATCTATACTCATATTTACTAATTTATAATAAGAGACATTTCTTTACAGAGAGGAAGGGAGAGGACTAGAGAGCCAGAAACATCGATGAGAGAGAAACATCGACCAGCTGCCTCCTGCACACCCCCCACCGGGGATGTGCCTGCAACCAAGGCATATGCCCTTGACCGGAATTGAACCCGGGACCCCTCAGTCCACAGGCCGACGCTCTATCCACTGAGCCAAACCAGTCTCAATTTCTTATTTCTTTCCTTATGCTAGATGAAACCTAAGACAGTTAAGCCAATTTAGTTAATAATGTATAAAATGTTATTAGATGAAAGTTACCATGCTTAAAAAAGCCATGGTCCCTATGCTTAAAGAGGTTCCAGTTTCTTGGGAGATAGACACACTAATATAGTGTTCTGTGGCAAGTGGTGTAATAGACAGGAGATGCTTGTAAAGTACTGGGGGGAACCCAGAAAGAGGGAACAGAAGCTGAGGACATTTGTGTCTAAAGGAAAGTGGAAAAGACTGGAAGGGTGCTTTGAGCAGAGGAAGGGCTTGCTTGTACAGAGCTCTGGAGTCATGCAAATGCATTGGACAAGAGTTTCATAGAGTGGAGGCAGGTGATGAGGCTGATAGACGAGTGCGGATCATGTTTGTTTGCAGGAGTTTTGGCTTCATCTTGTCTGTGGAAGCAGATTACTAGGGCTGTTAGGAGAAGACTCCTAGGTATTCTAAACCAGGTCATAGGCCAGAGCCCTGAGTACAGGAAGGGTTAGTAGAGTGAGATATTTACTGAGGTGCAGAGGAGGGGGAGGGCAGAGGAAAGGGGGTTCTAGAGTCTGTTTCTAAGGGACCTGGTTTGGTGGAGCTTTGGTCAGTGAAGATGGGGAAGGCCACATGGGAATAGATTGGAAAGATGCTTGGTTTGGGGCTTTTGGAGTTTTGAGGAACTCAACTCTGCAGTTGTGTGTGTGAACTCCTTTAGATTGGGGAAATGCCACAATGGTTTGGAATACACTTGCTGACTGCTTTTAGACTTCACTATGGTAACTGTAAGAGGTGGGGTATATTCCATTTTTGAGTGATGGTAGTGGTGATGTTCAGGATTCCTTAGGTAACTAGTATAAACAGAATACTAATAAGAATAGAATGGTCCAAAGTATTTTTAAATTAAGAAAGATGAAATTAAAATCTCTTCTTTACTTATCTTTCAGCCTTATCTTCTGCCATCTCATTCTTCATCATCTTTTTCCCCCACTCACATTTGTGTTTCTTGGAAGGTGTCAAAGTTCTCTAGTGTTTTTGCCCCTTTACAGAACCTGAAACAGCTGCCTCCTAACTCCATCCGTACTTTGGATCCTGAGTGAGGACTTGCTGGCCAGTTGGGAATTCTCACCTGGGCAGTCCGCTTGTGCACTATGGAGCAATTTATAACTTCATACTTTCTGTTGTGTTGTAACTGTTTTCCTAGCTGGACTGTGAGTATTTTTCCCCAACTTAAAAAAATCTTTAAATGTAGAGAAAAGTTGAAAGAGTAATACAATAAACACTTAATTTATCAATTTATCTAGATTAACCAATTATTAAATTTGCACAATTCCTCTATATAAACATTTTTTTCTGAGGCATTTGACTGTAGATATCAGGGTACTTCACCTTTAAGTTCTTCAGTATGTAATGCCTAGGAATAACATTATTTTGTTCCTTTTAAAGAGTGGTCTAAGAACCAATGTCAGCTTTCCCTGGGCACTTGTGAGAAATGTAGACTTTTCCTACCCTAGACCTACTGAGTCCAGGAATCAGTAAAAGATTACATACTGCATTTAGTTGTCCTTTTTGTTTAGTTTTGACTTTTAGCCTTTAATTCCCCCCTTCCCCAATACACTGACACTTTTGGAGAGTTTAGACTAGTTTTATTTTTTTTTATTTTTATTTTTTTTAAATATTTTATTGATATTTTACAGAGAGGAAGGGAGAGAGATAGAGAGCCAGAAACGTCGATGAGAGAGAAACATCGACCAGCCGCCTCTTGCACACCCCCCACCGGGGATGTGCCCGCAACCAATGTACATGCCCTTGGCCAGAATCGAACCCGGACCCTTCAGTCCGCAGACCGACGCTCTACCACTGAGCCAAACCGACCTCGGCTAGACTAGTTTTATATAGATGTCCTGCCTTTGAATTGGTCTAATTTACATGTTTGGCAGGAATACTGCCTATGTGAAGATGATTCCTTTTCAGGGCATTGCAGTTGTCAGGTTGTACCACTGGTGGTGATGCTAAGTTTAAACACTGTTTAAGTGGTATCTGCCAAATTTCTCCATTGTAAAAGCACCTGATTACTTTTGTACTTAATCATTAATTGCTATGATGATCTGGTAGGGGTTTCTAATTAGTCTTGTGTCCCTAGCACCTAACAGGATCCTGGGACATGATAATTGGATAATTGGTCAGTTATTTATGAAGTAATGAATGACAAAATAGGTTATCAAAGGTATATGCCCTGTTTCCTCGAAAATAAGACAGTGTCTTATATTAATTTTTGCTCCCAAAGATGCACTAGGTCTTATTTTCAGGGGATGTATTATGTTTCCATGAAGTAGGTCTTATTTTCGGGGAAACACGGGTATTCTACAATACAATTCTTTGTTTTCTCAGTTTGGTTAACTTCCTAGACTCTAGTCAAGTGCAGGCATTTTTTCTCCTGGCTCTCCAAGATAGTCCTCTTCTTCCTGTGGGCTCTTCCTCAGCTCTGCTCAGGTTTCTCTGCCTTGTAGTTCCATTGTTCTACAACACAACCTCTCTTTCCTCTTGTCTCTTTTTCTTTTGTGCCCCCAGTCCAGATGCTGGTTTCCTCTTTTCTTTTTCTTTTCAGAACAGAAGCATCCCGTTTCTTATGGAAACAGAGACCTCCTGTGTATCCATAATCAGTTGACTGTTAGGAGGGTTTACTGTATAGTTTTCTGTTAAACTCTTCCATTGTTAGTTGTCTCAATCATATGGGGTGAAAGCTAAGTAAATAACATAGATATCCAGTTCTTAATGCAAATAGTCACTTCAGTAACTCTGGAGGGCCCCTCCCCACACTTGATCTCACCTCTTCTTGTTCTATGCTCCAGCCACATTGTCCCCCCCCCCCCCCCCCTTATGTTCTAGGAGATGCTGCCTTGTTTGTTACTTCGGCCTGCAATGCTCTTCCTTCTAGATACTCACTCAACTGCCTCTTCCTTGACTTTCAAATGTTATCAAGATAGAAAGGCCCTTGAAGGACCCTACATCAGTGTTTCCCAGAGTGTGGTACGTGTACCCCCAGGGGTACGGGAAGAGTTTGGTGGGAATATGCACTGCACCGTGCTTAGCTGCGCCTAATTCTACATTCTCATCAGTCAAGACAGTCTTGTGAGGCGTGAGATGGTCTGTTGTGCAAATAAATGTTATTTATAATATAACTTTTATTTATATTTTATTATGAATAATTTTATATTTCGTTTATTATTATTTTGTGTATGTACCAAAAAAAGAAAAAATAAATATATTTTGATGTTATTAAAATACATCTTTTTTTTGATGAGGCGTACTCAGCGTTACAAAAATTATGTAAGGGGTACACATATGTCAAAAGTTTGGGAAACACTGCCCTACATAATTTCATTGCCATTACCCTGCTTAAAAATTTTTTTCTTAGCACGGATACCTGTCTTATTTATACTTTATTTATGTTTTTAGCCTCATTCTGTGCTATTTGGAATAGTGCCTATATGTAGAAGGCACTCAAATATTTGATGTTTGAGTGGCTAAATGGTTGACAGTTTTTAAGGGTTTACATTTTGCCTTTTGCTTAGTGTTCTTGATAATTATTTTGTCCCCATTGCCTCCAGAAGATACAGAACAAAATGAGAATGATTAAATGTTTTATTATGATTAAAAAGAATTATAATCATAATCTTTAAAAATAATAAAGATCTAGCCAAGTGTTGTCTTTTTTTTAATAGTTTGTATAACTAGAAGGAGAAGGATAACTTCTGTGTGCTATATAAATGCCTAATATGAAACATGTTTGTAAATGATAGGTTGGCCACATACAAATGATGGCTTATTTAATTCAGTCAGTCTGCAGTAAATGGGAAACATTTTACTACTCTTTGTGTTATGTTTTTAATTTGTCTTTATTGTTTTAATTGAATTTATTGGGGTGACAACTGGTTTGCAAAATCAAACATATTTTATACAATTCAATGAAACATCATCTAACGTGTTGCTTTTGCCTCAAACAGTCTCTTTCCATCTCCATTTTCTTCCCTTTGTCCCCCTCTCCTCCCCTTCATCTTTCCCTCTTGCTAGTCTCTTACTGTGGTCTGTGTTATGTTTGTATGTTTTTGGTTAATTCCTTCACCTTCTTTCATCCAGCCCTCTAAGGCTCCCCTCCACTCCGACAGCTACCAGTCTATTCCATATATCCATGCCTCTGTATTTTGTGTGTCATTTTATTTTGTTAAGAGTCCACATGTGAGATCATATAGCATTTATATTTTCTGACTGGCATATTTCACTTAGCACTATAATCTCCAGGTCGCCGAAACCAGTTTGGCTCAGTGGATAGAGCGTTGGCCTGCGGACTGAAAGGTCCTGGGTTCGATTCCAGTCAAGGGCATGTACCTTGGTTGTGGGCACATCTCCAGCAGGGGTTGTGCAAGAGGCAGCTGATAGATGATTCTCTCTTGTCGATGTTTCTAACTCTCTATCCCTCTCTCCTCTCTGTAATAAGTCAATAAAATTTATTAAAAAAATAATCTCCAGGTCCATCCATATTGTTGCAAAGGGTATGATTTCCTTCCTTTTTTTTTTTTTAAGGTCGCATAGTATTCTATTATATAAATTACCATATCTTTTTTTATCCACTCATTTACTGATGGATATGAGCAGTTTCCAGATCTTGGCTATTGTAAACAATGCTGCAATGAACTTAGTGGAACATATATTCTCTTGAATTAGTGTTTCCGATTTCCTTAGATATATTCTGATAAATGGGTCATCAAGCAGTTCCATATTTAATTTTTTGAGAAAACTCCATACTCTTTTCCATTGCAGCTATACCAGTCTTCATTCTCACCCACAGTGCACATTCTCTACATCCTCGCTAGCACATGTTGTTTGTTGATTTATTGATGGTAGCCATGCTGACAGATGTGAGGTAATATCTCATGGTTTTAATTTGTATCTCTCTGATTAGTGATGTAAAGCATTTTTTCATATGTCTGTTGCCATTTGTCTATTCAGGTCCTTGGCCCATTTTTATTATTTTTAAAATAATAGGTCTTTATTGTTCAGATTATTACAGGTGTTCCTCTCCCCCCCTTCCCATAGCTCCCCTCTACCTGATTCCCAACCCCAGCCCATGCCCTTACCCCTGCCACTGTCTTCATCCATAGGTGTAAGATTTTGGTCCATTCTGTTCCCACACCCCTCAGACCCCTTTCCTTCTGAGAATTGTCAGTCCACTCACTTTCTATGTCCCTGATTCTATTATATTCACCAGTTCATTTTGTTCTTTAGATTTTTTATTCACTTGATTTTTAGATTCACTTGTTGGTAGGTATGTATTTGGTATCTCTTTGTTCATAATTTTTTACCTTTACCTTTTTCTTCTTCCTCTTAAAGAATACCCTTCAACATTTCATGTAATCCTGGTTTGGTGTTGATGAACTCCTTTAACTTTTTCTTGTCTGTGAAGCTCTTTATCTGACCTTCAATTCTGAATGATAGCTTTGCTGGGTAGAGTAATGTTAGTTGTAGGTTCTTGCTGTTCATCACTTTGAATATTTCTTGCTACTCCCTTCTGGCCTGCATAGTTTCTGTTGAGAAATCAGCTGACAGTCATATGGATACTCCCTGTAGGTAACTAATTGTTTTTCTCTTGCTGCTTTCAAGATTCTGTCTTTTGCCCTTGGCATTTTAATTATGATGTGTGTTGGTGTGGTCCTCTTTGGATTCCTCTTGTTTGGGGATCTGTGTGCTTCCTGAACTTGTAGGTCTATTTCTTTCATCATATAGGGAAAGTTTTCTGTCATTATTTCTACCAACAGGTCTTAAATATCCTGCTCGCTCTCTTCTTCTGGCACCCCAAAAATCCGGATGTTGGTACATTTTAAGTCGCCCTCGAGGCTCCTTACACTGTCCTCTCACACTTTTGGATTCTTTCTTTCTTTCCACCTCTCTGGTTGAGTAATTTTTGCTTTCTTATATTCCAGATCTTTGGTTGATTCTTGGGGCATGTTGATCTATAGTTGAGTTTCTGTATATTCTTTATTTCAGACTCTGTATGCTTGATTTCTGGCTGGTTCTTTTCCATTTTTTTGGTATTCTCATTAAGGTCCTTGAAGGTCTAACTAAGCTTCTTGGAGGTCTCATCAAGTTTCTAAAAGGTTTTTAGAAGATTCTTGAGTAACCTTATAAATGTGATTCTGAACTCTGTGTTGTCCAGTAGTTAACTTTCCTCCATCTCTCCCATTCGTGACATGCTTCTGTGTCTCTGCATTTTGGTTGCCTCCCTGTGTTGATGGAGTGGCTTTGTGTGGTCAGTGACCTATTGGGGCCAGTAGCTCAGCTTTCCCAGTCACCTGAGGTGATCGCTTTTGCTATATCCCTTTGTGGGCTGAGTGCAAAGTCTTGGTGTAATTAAGCCTTGATTGCTATTGGTACACTGGGAGGAATTGACTCCAGGCCAATTGTCTGTGAGGACCTGCTGTGTCTATAAAGGAACTGTTGTGCTGGAGACACATTTATGATGCAGGCCTTGTTTCAGTGGGGATTTGGTGCTCACTGAGTCCATCTCTCAATTGTGTCCCTTAAGGGTGTGAGGGGTTAAAACTGAGCACTAGGAACACTGGCCTCTGGATCTCCAATGGGGTGCAGTTCAGCCACTGTCTGAGGCCACCCTGCAGGAGCTACAGCGAGAACTACAGTCCTCTCCTCCTTGGAGCTGTCTGCACCAGGTTGCAAGTTTACTAGGTTAAACTGCAGCAGAGAGGGCCATTCATATGCAAAAGCCGCTGCTTGGAGCTTGGGTTTGTTTGTAGGTTGTGCGGGGTGGAGTCTCAGGGCATCACTAGGCTGGAGCATGGCCAACAGAGATGGCTGCCCCTCAGCTGCCTCTCCGAGTCTCTCCGACCATGTCCCCTTGTCTCCCCATCTCCCGCATCTTGCGCCCCCCCCCCCCACCCCAAGCAAACAAATATTCTTGCACACAGCTCTGGAAGCAAGCCACCCTCACTTTCCGACCCGATGGCAGACTGTCTAGCTTTGAGAGCTTGTCTCTCTTCGGGTTGAAGAAAGCAATGCCATCCGCCAGCTGGGATCCGCCGCCAGCCCGTATTGCGTCCATGCTCCCCAACCTCAGTTTTTCAGTGCTTGTGCCTTGAATTCTCCTCTTTCTCTTTCAGTCTAGTTGTAAGGCTCCCTTTTGCCAGCTTTCCCTTGGGTTTTGGGTGATAGTTGTATTTTTGACCTTTTGACCAAGGGATTTAAAACAACTTTGACGTTTTGTTTTATAGTTGTATTTTTGAAATTGTTGTGCATGGCAGCTGTTTAGGTGTGTTTAACTACGCTGCCATCTTCGTTTTCCCCTTTGCCCATTTTTAAATTGGATTGTCTGTCTCCTGGTGTTGAGTTATACAGGTTCTTTATACATGCAGGAAATTTTCCCCTTTTCAGATTATCATTGATAAATACGTTGTCCCATTCAGTGGATTCCCTTTTCATTTTGTTGGTGGTTTTTTGCTGGGCAGAAGCTTTTAGTTTGATGTATTCCCATTTGTTTATTTTTTTCCTTTTGTTTCCCTGGTCTGAGGGGATATATTGGCAAAAATATTGCTACAAGAGTTGTCTGAGATTTCATATATATATTTTATTTTTTAAAAATAAATCCTTATTCAGATTATTATGGCTTTTCCTCTTTTCTCCATCCCATGGCTCCCCTCCACCCTGTTCCCACCCCACTCTCTGCCCTTATCCCCCCACTGTCCTCATCCATAGGTGTATGATTTTAATCCAGTCTCTTCCTGCAACCCCCACACCTTGGGAATTGTCAGTCTACTTCCTTTCTATGCCCCTGATTCTATTATATTCACCAGTTTATTCTGTTCATCAGATTTTTTATTCACTTGATTTTTAGATTCACTTGTTGGTAGGTATGTATTTGTTGTCACTTTGTTGTTCATAATTTTTATCTTTACCTTTTTCTTCTTCCTCTTAAAAAATACCCTTCAACATTTCATACAATACTGGTTTGGCGATGATGAACTCCTTTAGCTTTTTCTTATCTGTGAAGTTCTTTATCTGACCTTCAATTCTGAATGCTAGCTTTGCTGGGTAGAGTAATCTTTTTTTTTTTAAAATATATTTTATTGATATTTTACAGAGAGGAAGGGAGAGAGATAGAGAGCTAGAAACGTCGATGAGAGAGAAACATGGACCAGCTGCCTCCTGCACACCCCCTACCGGGGACGTGCCCGCAACCAATGCACGTGCCCTTGACCGGAATCGAACCTGGGACCTTTCAGTCCGCAGACCGACGCTCTACCACTGAGCCAAACCGGTTTCTGCCGTAGAGTAATCTTGATTGTAGGTTCTTGCTATTCATCACTTTGAATGTTTCTTGCCTCTCCTGCATAGTTTCTGTTGAGAAATCAGCTGATAGTCGTATGGGTACTCCCTTGTAGGTAACTGTTTTTCTCTTGCTGCTTTTAAGGTTCTCTCTTTGTCTTTTGCCCTTTGCATTTTAATTATGATGTGTCTTGGTGTGGTCCTCTTTGGATTCCTCTTCTTTGGGGTTCTCTGTGCTTCCTGGACTTGTAAGTCTATTTCTTTCACCAGGTTGGGGAAATTTTCTGTCATTATTTCTTCAAATAGGTTTTCAATATCTTGCTTTCTTCTTCTGGCACACCCATAATTTGGATGTTGGTACGCTTGAAGTTGTCCCAGAGGCTCCTTACACTATCTTCATATTTTTGGATTCTTTTTTCTTTCTGCCTCTCTGGTTAGGTGTTTTTTGCTTCTTCGTATTTCAAATCCTTGACTTGATTCTTGGGATCCTCTAGTCTTACTGGATTTCTGTATATTATTCTTTATTTCAGTCAGTGTATGCTTAATTTCTAGTTGGTCCTTTTTCAAATACTTGAACATCTCACTAAATTTCTCTGAGGTTTCTAGAAGATTCTTGAGTAGTGGTTTTGAACTTTATAGCCAGTATTTTGCTTTCATCATTTCTTTCATTTGTGACTTGTTTCTTTGCGCATTTTAGCTGCTTCTCTGTGTTGATAGAGTGGCTTTGTGTGCTAGGTGTCCTATAGAGCCCAGCAGTTCAGCTTCCCTAATTATCTGAGGTGGACACTCTTGGTGCACCCCTTTGTGGGCTGTCTGCACAGTCTTGTAGTTAAGCTTTGATTGCTGTTGGTATTACTGGGAGGAATTGACCTCCAGGCCAGTTGGCTGTGAGGATCAGTTGTGTCTATGATGGGAGAACTTCTGTGCTGGAAACACCCTTATGGGGCAAGACTTGCTTCAGAGTGGGACTTTGGCATACACTGAGTCTGCCCCCTGAGTGTGTGTCTTAAGGATGTGAAGAGTTATAATCTGATGGTCTTACTCTGACCCCTGGGTACACTGGCTCTTGGATTTCCAAGGAGATGCAAAGTCAGCCACTGCCTGAGGCCACCCAGCAGGAGCTACAGAGAGATCTTTAGATTCCTCCTCTTTGTTTGGGGTTTGGAGGTGCCCAGCTGAGGCCCAGATGTGAAGTAATACAAGCTGCTGTCCAGCTTTAGGCCTTCTTTTGGAGGCTCTGGGGATCTCTGACCTAGCTGCAGTATATTAGGTTTTAGATTGCAAAAGACCAGGCCATTTCTATGCAAAAGCCTCTGCACACAGCTTGGGTGGGGTGGGGTCTCAGGAAATTACCAGGGTGGAGCAAACAGCATTGGCTGACCATCAGCTGTGCCCTGAAGATGTCCCTGGGTCTCTGTGTGCTATGGCAATGATCCCTGCAAGCACCTATGAGATGAAGCTGCCCTTATGTTACGGCCCAGTGCTAGACAGTCCAGTTTCTTCCCGTATGAGTCTGTGTCCCCAGAGTCTCACCTGGAACTGGAGTTTAGAGCAGTCAGCAGCTTGTGTCTCCCTCCCGATTGAAAACGACAACAGCGTACTCAATTGCCAGCCCCTTTCTGTGCGTGCCTCCTTACTTCACTTTTGCACCTCCTCCCATTCTCAATGTGCTTTTCTCTTTCCTTCTAGTTGTATAAATTCCACTTGGCCAGCCTTCCTGTGGTTCTGGATGATAATCTGTTTTGTCTTTTAGTTGTAGTTTTGAAGTGGTTGTGCGAGGCAGCAAATTCAGGTGTTTACCTATGCCACCATCTTGGCACCTCTGATATTTTACATTTTAAATGTAAACGAACATTTAAAGTTTTTGAGGTAGGTATGTAGCTCTTTTTGAGGCAATTTGCCAACAATCAGCTTCCCTAGTTCTGATGGAGCTGTGCTTATATTTTCTGCTTGCTTCTTTATTTCTCTGTCATAAAGATTGCTGGTCAAGCTCCTGCATCTCTGTCCCTTTCTGAATTTAAAGTGAACTTTTGCTTTATAGCCAGGATTGCTATTTATAAAGTAATTAAGACTGAATACAGTTTAACTTTTTATTTAATTTCACTAAGCATGATTTCTCCTGTAAAACCCAAGGTTGTTGTAATTCATTAAGGTTGGCTAGCTTTAGTAGGTTTTGTAATAGATCTTGTGAAGGAGTGCTCTGTAAGTTAATTGGAAAACTTAGAAACTGCCAAGAGTTTGAAACTTATTTGTTTAGCTACTCCAAACAATATCATTAATTATAGAGAAGCAGAAGCTATGACTAAGATTAAAGCAGGAGCTTTGTCTTGGTAGGCTTGTAAATATTTTAAAATCAGGTTTCATAAATTCAGTTAAACCAATACTGTGTCTGTTCTGCATAAAATACCTTATTGCCAGCAACTTAAGGGTTATAAAGAAACATAAGTGTAGTTATCCTCCTTAAACTTAATATCTAGCTAGAAAGACCACAGGCAAAACCTGGGGGAAATTACCCTCACTATAACAATATAGAGGCTATGGAGAAATAATATAAATGAAGGGAATACTAGAATTTCAGGGCTGGAAGGGGTTAGAGCTTGGAATTCAACCCCTTTCATTTTATAGATAAAAAATCTGAGAAGTGAAGTGATTGCCCAAGACCAGATAATAAGTTAATGGCAAAGCTGGTACCAGAAACCATGTTCTTTCCAGAGAAATATTCTCATTAGATTTTAAGTACTTTACTACTTTTTGGAATCCTTTTAGGGTTGTGGTCGCCAAAAGCATAATTTGGCTCTGTAATTTAATAATGTTCAGTATTATTCTTTTAAAAAATATATATTTTATTGATTTTTTTACAGAGAGGAAGGGAGAGAGAGATAGAGTCAGAAACATCGATCAGCTGCCTCCTGCACACCCCTCACTGGGGATGTGCCCGCAACCAAGGTACATGCCCTTTCAGTTTGCAGGCTGACGCTCTATCCACTGAGCCAAACCAATTTCCGCTCACTATCATTCTTGGCAGGGCCTTTGATTAAAGATGCCGTACAAGGCAGTTTTCTTCCATGATGGTAATTGAAAGACTTGAAAACACACTGAATGGGTTTCCAGTTTTCAAGTGTCAGTATAGTTCAAGTTTCTCGATGTTAGTGAGGGATTGAGTCCTTTGTCTTAACACTTTTAGTGGGAGCCTGCATCTGTTGAATTTTTATGGGGGAGGCTAGAGACTTCTCAGAGATATTAATTATGGGAATGTAGAGTTCTGGAATGTAGAAATGAAAGGGATTTTAGGGGAGAATCTTGTTCAGTGATTGCAAAGTATTGACAAACAGGGCACCTTTGCTTATCCCACACAATGGTAAAATTTTTTGGAACTAGTTGCTAATGTTAAAGTTGGAAGATTTCACATAAAAATCTGCATCGGTTGAAAAATTGGATGACTTGCTAACCCTAGAGCTACATCATAAAGATTGTTTAGAGCTGATGGGCAGCTGGTCACGTTTTCCTGATTAACGAGACCTAGTCCCTCTTAATAGTCTCCCCAGAGTCAGATGTCATTGGCAACTCATTATTGTGCTTACACTTTGCCTTTGTTAGAGTTAAGAAGAAAGTGAAATTATTTTGTACCCCAAAGTATCAAAATTTGGAAAATAGAAGACCAAGAAGGCTTTTTAAAAATGAGAACCTTTAAATTATCAACATCTGTACAAATATTTTTTTTCTTTAATATATTTTTATTGGTTTCAGAGAGGAAGGGAGAGGGAGAGAGAGATAGGAACATCAGTGATGAGAGAGAATCATTGATTGGTTGCCTCCTGCGCCCCTAACACACACACATAGGGGATTGAGCCTGGAATCCGGGCATGTGCCCTGATTGGGAATCAAACCAGAGACTTCTTGGTGCATTAGGTTGAGGCTCAACCACTGGCTATGCCAGCCGGGCTGTCCAAATCTTTTTAATCTTCACTCAAGGATATTTTTCTACATTGATTTCTAGAAAAAGTAGAAGGGAGGGAGGAGTGGGGAGAGAGAGAAAGAGAAACATTGATGTGAGAGAGGCACATGGGTTGATTGCCTTCCTCAAGCGCCCCTACCAGGGCTCTGGAACTTGGCTACCGAGGTACTTGCCCTTGATTGGGAATCAAACCCATGACTCTTTGGTTTACAGGCTGATGCCCCAACCGGTGGCCAGGGATGTACAAATCTTCAGGGGAGTCTTGTTCTTTCTAAGATAAACCTAGTTTTTCTTTAAGTATCAGAAGCCTTTTCCCCTGATGAGGCTGGCCCATTCTTTGCAGGCTCACCTTGGGCAGCTTCCTCCCTCTTTCCTCCTCCTTCCAGGTATCTCCAAACAGCCTTCCTTCTCCTCTGCAGCTTCCCCAAGCCTGAGATCCTGTTTCTTAGCCCAGAATGCTCTTCTTGGTTCTCATTTTCTTTTTTCTTTTTTTAAAAAAAAATAAGTTTATTGATTTTTAGAGAGAGAGAGAGAGAGAGAGAGAGAGAGAGAGAGAGAGAGGCAGGGGGGAGAGAGAGAACATCATGAAAGATGAACATAGATCAGCTGCCTCTTGCATGCCCCCTCCTGGAGGTAGAGTTGAAACCTGGGCATGTGCGCTAAACAGTACCTGCAACCTCTTAGTGCATGGGATGACTCAACCAGCTTTGCCACACTGCCGGGTTTGGTTCTCAGTTTTGCTTATGGAGGACAAGGACTTGAGCTTCGGTTCTAAAGCAGTTAGGAATGTGTGTGTATGCTGCTTGATTTGCTGGTTTTCAAAAGGTACAAGTCCTCAAACCTAGGGCTTTGCCCCTAGTTGGGGTTTAGCTAACTACTGTCCTTCCCTGGGCTTCTGCTATTGAAGAAGGCTTTTTATTTCAAGAAGAAGAAGGAAAAGGAAGAGTGTATTTCTTTGGGAACTTGAATTATTTGCCGTACTTGTTTAAGAATTAAAACAAATGTGATCACATGACTATTTCAGCTGGCTTCATTTATTTCTTGGCTTTCCTTCTACAACCCTTGAGGAGTTTTCTGTTATATTTGGGTTGATGCAGTGGCTGTGGAATGCTAGGATGCAGGAGTGCAGAATCCATGGGATAAATCATTCTTTCTAAAATGTCTTATCTGTGACATTTGATGACATTTGCTTGAACTGTTATTAGCCCTTTAGCAATCCAAAGCACTCCGTCTTCTAAAGTTTACTGATTTGGGCTCATCAGATTAGTGGACAAATAACCTTTAAAAACCAAAGTATAGTATAGAGAGCGTATTTACCCACTTGGAATGAAACAAATTCTCTGGAAACTGGCATTCTGTATTACCAGATTGAGCAAATCCAAAATCTAAATTCTTTTTGGCACTCCATCTCTAATGATTCTAGAATTTTTTGATGTTTAGATAAGTCTTGGTGAAATGTTAAATGATACCTGTGCTGATATTTTCAGCAACATCTAATGGGGTCCACCTAATCATTGTCACTCAGGCATACATTTATGGCAGATGATATACATTTAAAATATATTTTTTCAAAATATATTTTTATTGATTTCAGAGAGGAAGGGATAGAGGGAGACAGAAACATTCAGTGATGAGAGAGAATCATCAATTGACTGCCTCCTGCATGACCCCTACTGGGGATTGAGCCCTTGCCCAGAATCAAACCCAGGACCCTTCAGTTTTCAGGCCAATGCTCTATCCACTGAGCCACACCAGCTAGGGCTATACAGATATTTAAAAATTTTTTAAAAATATATATATTTTATTGATTTTTTATAGAGAAGAAGGGAGAAGGATAGAGAGTCAAAAACATCTGAGAGAGAGAAACATTGATCAGCTGCTTCCTGCACACCTCCCACTGGGGATGTGCCCGTAATCAAGGTACATGCCCTTTACCAGAATCGAACCTGGGACCTTTCAGTCCGCAGGCCGATGCTCTATCCACTGAGCCAAACCGGTTAGGGCTATACAGATATTTTTATATTAAAGTTGTTAAGAGTGGACTAGTCACAGACATGTACTTTTCTTTTAAAAAATATTTTATTGATTTTTTACAGAGGGGAAGAGAGAGGGATAGAGAGTTAGAAACATCGAGGAGAGAGAATCATCGATCAGCTGCCTCCTGCACACCCCCAACTGGGGATGTGCCCGTAACCAAGGTACATGCCCTTGACCAGAATCGAACCTGGGACCTTTCAGTCCGCAGGCTGACACTCTATCCACTGAGCCAAACCAGTTAGGGCTCTACAGACATTTTTATATTAAAGTTGTTAAGAGTAGACTAGTCATAGACATGTGCTTTTCTTTTCTTTTTTAAAAAATATTTTATTACATTTTTTTTTATAGAGAGAAAGGGAGAGGGATAGAGAGCTAGTAACATCGATGAGAGAGAATCATTCATTAGCTGCCTCCAGCACACCCCCTACTGGGGATGTGCCCGCAACCAAGGTACATGCCCTTGACCTGAATCAAACCTGGGACCCTTCAGTCTACAGGCTGACACTCTATCCACTGAGCCAAACCGGTTTTGGCTAGTCATCATTTTATAATCTTTTTTTCTGGTTATCATTTAAGTACAGATTTTAGCATTAATTAAAATGAAATAAAATTAAAAAATCAATTTCTCAGCCACACTAGCCATATTTCAATATATCTCTCCTCTTCCTCTGTTCTCCTTCTTTTACCTTCTTCACTTTCCCCTTCCTCTCTTATTCCTCCTCCCTTCTCCTCTCCTCCTACCTCTTCCATTCTCTTCATTCCTTCTCCCTTCCTGTCCCTTTTCCCCCCATTTCCTTCCTTTCCTTGTCCTCATTAACCTGTCCTTCCTCTCTCACTCCCTTCTCTCTTCATCTAATTTTCTGTTCCATATTCCATTTCTCTCTTCTGGACATCCTACTTCCTTCAGGACAAAGCCATGGTGGTGGGGGCCATGGCAGAGGCAGCTAGGGGCGATCAGGCCAGCAGGAGAGGGCACTTGGGGGTGATCAGGTAGGCAGGCAGAGGCAGTTAGAGGTGATCAAGCAGGCAGGTGAGGGGTTAAGTGATCCCGGATTGCGAGGTGGGATTTCCGACTGCAGGATTGGGCCTAAACCAGCAGTTGGACATCCCCCGAGGGGTGCTGGATTGGAGAGAGTGCAGGCCAGGCTGAGGGACCCTCCCCTACCATTCATGAATTTTGTGCACCGGGCTATGCAAATAGACTGAATGGCAGAACTACCGAACAACCAATTAAAGTATAATATGCTAATGATATGCTAAGGCTGCTAAACCGCTCACTGTGATGTGCACTGACAATCAAAGGGGTCCCTCAGCTTGGCCTGCACCCTTTCGCAATCTGGGACCCCTTAGGGGGATGTCGGAGAGCTGGTTTTAGCCCAATCCCGCAGACCACTCCCCTAGGGAGGGTGCCAGATGGCTAGCGAGCACTGCAAGCCTCTCCCGATTGGGACTGATTGGGCCGGAGTCCTTGGCAGGCATAGTAGGGCCGGGATGAGCAGGAGCGGCATGTAAGAGCTGCAGGCGGTGTTAGACTGTGGGATTTGTCCTGATCCCTGCAGGTCACCCAGAGGGATGGTGAATTCATGCACCGGACTTCTAGTTTAGATAATGTACTATAGCCCTGGCCACTGTGGCTAAGTTGGTTGAACTTTGTCTCCTACACAAGAAGAAGGTAGGTGGTGGGTTTGATTCCCAGTCTGGGCACATGCTGGGGTTTTGGGTTTGATCCCTGTTTGGGGAGCATATAGGAGGCAACTGATGGGTGTTTTTCAAAATAAATATCTTTTGTATTAGGGCTCATTCACTTGAGCTTTTTATCCTACTTCTAAGTTGGCATGGAAAAACTGAAAGAAATTCTTTGGTGCCAGAGAAGCCCAAAGGGAAAAGCTAGCTGTATAAGTTTGGTAATACCTCCTTATAGTACCCCTAATCTTTGTAAACTCGAAATCTTAAAAAGTTGTGTTATTGCATCCTCATGTACAGGCTAGTAAGAATTTTGTCCATCTTGTGGTGAATGTAGCTTTCCTGATATAAAAGTCCTTAAGTAGGAGATTTGTTACATATTTCATGTTTGTATTGGTGTTTGACATTGACTTTTTGTTTCTCTTTTAGAAATGACTGCTGTTCACACAGGCAACATAAACTTCAAATGGGACCCCAAAAGTCTAGAGATCAGGACTCTGGCCGTTGAAAGACTGTTGGAGCCTCTTGTTACACAGGTAATCTTGTTACACAGAAAACAAATACATACTTAGTTATTGTAACATTGTTCCATAGCAGTAACAAACATAGAACAAAGTTATTTAGTTCAAAGGTTTAATTTGAGTGTTTCAGCGTTAGGTTCATGGTGCTTAGATTATTTGGCTCCTCTAATCCATAATAATCTATCATTATAAAAGTATAATATATAAATTGACCAAACGGCCAGTGGAACCATTGTCTGGATGACCTTCTAGATCAGGGGTGGGCTAACTTTTTGACTCGAGAGTCACAATGGGTTCTTAAACTGGACCGGAGGGCCAGAACAAAAGCATGGATGGAGTGTTTGTGTGAACTAATATAAATTCAAAGTAAACATCATTACATAAAAGGGTATGGTCTTTTTGGTTTTTTTTAATTCAATAGTTTTATTCACCGGATCCGGCCCGCGGGCCGTAGTTTGCCCAGTTCCGTTCTAGATGAAGCTGTGGCTGTGAGCAGTGGCTGAGGTGGCCGGGGCTGCGAAGGCCTACCCTTGCACAAATCTCATGTGTCGGGCCTCTAGTAAGAAAATATTAATGTATGGAATCATTTAACCCTTTAGAAACAACCTTTTAGTTGCTGCTGCTTTCTTTAGTCTTAATGGCAACAATATGGGCTAGTGGTATGTAGTGCAACTTTCCAAATATTTGCACTTTGTAGACATTTTCTTGGCATTACTATTTTCTTGGAACATATATCCAAGAAGGATGGGATGTGAGATCTTGACTCTTAACACCTGCTTAACACCTTTCATCGTCTATTAACAGATAATTTAATTTGAGGGTGTTGTTTTGGTATGCTCTGTTACAAATACAAATATCATAATTGGGTGGCATTTCATTAACTGTTAGCAACTACTTATGCACTTTTAGTGTTCTGGCACAGTTGACTAGTGAGAGAGAGAGAGAGAGAGAGAGAGAGAGAGAGATAGTAAAAATGTAGTGGCATGTGCTTTTTTTCTTAAAAATTCCATTTCAACTGATAAATATAAATAGTATATGTATATATAATTTTTAAAATATGTAGGAATGTGTGGTAGGACTCAGGTATATTTACTTTCTTGGAGCCCATCTACTATAACTTTCAGTAAGTCTTTTGTGTGACAGATTAATAACAAATCTTCAGTCATCTTCATCCTATAGATTTTCTAGTATTACTAGAGACCAGGTGAATGAAATTAGTGCACTGGGGGAGGCAGGGATGGGGTGGGGGCACGGGGAATGTACTTTAGCCCAGCCAGCACTGTCTCCAATCTGAGACCCCTTGGGGGATGTCTGACTGCTGGTTTAGGCCTGATCCCAGTCACAATCTGGGATTGCTGGCTCCCAACTGCTTGCCTGCCTGCTTGATTGCCCCTATCTGCTTCTGCCTGCCAGCCTGAACATCCCTAACTACTCCCCTGCCAGCTTGATTGATGCCTAACCGCTCCCCTGCCAACCTGATCGCCCCCAACTGCCCTCCCCTGCTGGCCCAATCGCCCCAACTGCCCTCCCCTGCTGGCCTGGTCACCCCTAATTGCCCTCCCCTGTAGGCCTGGTCGCCTCTAACTGCCTTCTCCAGCCGGCTCAGTTGCCCCCTACTGCCCTCCCCTGCCGTCCTGGTCCCCCTCAACTGCCCTCCCTCCCCTGTAGGCCTGGTTGCCCCTAACTGCCCTCCCCTCCTTGCCTGATCACCCACAACTGCCCTCCCCTGCTGGCCATCTTGTATAAGGGTGTGACGGTCAATTTGCATATTACATCTTTATTATATAGGATTATTATATAGGATATGTATTTATGATGATTACTGTTCTTGGACTCAAATTACCATTATGATAGGCTATTTTGGGCAGTTGTTCCCTTCTTTTCTTTTTTTTTTTTTTTAAATATATATTTTGTTGATATTTTACAGAGAGGAAGGAAGGGAGAGAGAGAGAGAGAGAGAGCTAGCAACGTCGATGAGAAAGAAACATCGACCAGCTGCCTCTTGCACACCCCCTTCCGGAGATGTGCCCGCAACCAGGTACATGCCCTTGACCGGAATCGAACCCGGAGCCTTTCAGTCCGCAGACCGACACTCTACCACTGAGCCAAACCGGTTTCCGCAGTTGTTCCTTTCTTAAGGGTCTTCACTAATTAATTGCTGATATTTGTGTGAAGACACTATAAAAAGATTTCATAAGTAAGTTACTTAAAACATTTTTGCACAGGTTGAAAATGGGAAAAATGTGACTTTCAGATAAAACACTTCATTGTTGACCTCTTTCTGGAACTTTTTTTTTTTTAATTGAATTTGTTGGGGTGACATTTGTTAATAAGATTATACAAGTTTCAGTTATACAATTCAAAAATACATTATCTGTATATTGTTTGTTCACCACCCTAAGTTAAGTCTCTTTTCATCACCATTTATCCTCCTTACCCTATTTTACTCTTCCTGACCCCCTGCAACTTCTTAATGACACAAGAGTAGAGATTTCTAACTTGTTTCTAGTCAGTTTTTAATTTATAAGGTAACAAAAAGCTAATATTCATGTTTGAGGAATTAAAAGTATTTTCTATCTTCTACATGAGAGCTTAATTATTTGAGAAACTAAATAGAGTATCATTGCTTTATACTTTAAACACTGAGAGAGTTGTATGTTATTTTTTAATGATCGATGAAATGTCATAAATGTGATAATTGTTATGAATAATTTATTGCTATTTTGAAGATATTACTCTTTCTGTTATTTTTATCTTAATTGACTGTAGTTTAATTTTTTAAAATGCAACTTTTAGGTTACAACTCTGGTAAACACCAATAGTAAGGGGCCCTCTAATAAGAAGAGAGGTCGTTCTAAGAAGGCCCATGTTTTGGCTGCATCTGTTGAACAAGCAACTGAGAATTTCTTGGAGAAAGGAGATAAAATTGCAAAGGAGAGTCAGTTTCTCAAGGAGGAGCTTGTGGCTGCGGTAGAAGATGTTCGAAAACAAGGTAGGTTAATATTGCTTTTTATATATAGAGGGGCAGTTCTTTTTAGAAAGTTAATCCTGGAAGGTGACTTCTTATGGTCAATATTTTCATTCTTATGTTTGCCAGTTGCTCTAATTCTTTGGTCAGCAAACTGCGGCTCACGAACCACATGTGGCTTTTTAGCCCATTGAGTGTGGCTCTTTCATAAAATACCACGGCCTGGGTGAGTCTGATTTGAAGAAGTGGCGTTACAAGAAGTTTACGCTTAAAAAATTTGGCTCTCAAAAAGAAATTTCAATCGTTGTACTGTTGATATTTGGCTCTGTTGACTAATGAGTTTGCCGACCTCTAATTAATCATAATCAGTTATCGGGGATACATTAAGTTGTGCTGGCTTAAATTTTAATCAGGAGAGATAGTAACAAAGGAACAATTTTTTTGGAGAATTTGAATTCACTTCTAATGTGTGTTCCAAGTAAAAGTTGAGTCTTAGAAATGTCCATTTGATAAAAAATAAATGGGGCAGAAGTTTACATGTCATTCTATGCAGTATCTCTTTTTAGTTCATGCTAAAGACATAGGGATGATAGAATGTAAAAATGTCCATCAGTTTTGGAAATACCATAGATATTGCCCCATTCTGTCAGACTGGTATGTAGTATTAGTCACACATATTTGCACTGGTTTGAAATAAACTGAATCTAGGCTTAAAAAAATATTTTGGGGAACTTAGAATTAATGGAAGGTGAAATTATAACCCACAAGTTATCTACCAGTAATTAACTATTAGAAAAGCTGTCATCACTGTGATGTTATAAATGATAAGAGGACTTTAAGTGTGAAAGATTAACTTCTTGTGATCTATAGTTCTGTGTTAAATTTGTGTTCCAGCAGGGGACTTCAGCAAAGACTTAGCTTCCTGTAGGGCTGTTGGAACTGAATCCCTACTCCATGCAGGTGCTTTACTGGCCTTTGTGAGCACCTCATTGGATCTCTGATGGCGCTCAGCAATGTGACTGCATTGTCTATTGGAGTCTTAATATCATATTCATCCCTATGTCAGTACCCCAAAAGGGACAATGCATTAAATGGGCAATGCTATCTTTAGTTGTTCTGAATTAACTAAATATTTTTCTCACTTTTTAGGCTGAAGATAAGTATTTCTCATACTGCAAATGATGAGATTATTTAAATTCCATAATACTAGCTAATTGGATGTATTAGTTTTCCAGGGCTGCAATCCTATATAATAAAATTGTAGTATGTAAATTATCCCCATGACCGGGAGATCATCTGGGAGTTTGACCAGGGGGGCGGGGCCAGCTGGGGGAAAGGAGGGAGGCCCTGGCCAGCAGCTGCTAGGGACCCTACCAGTGCATGAATTTCTTGCACTGGGCTTTTAGTCTCTATAATAAAAGCCTAAGTGACCATTATGGCCTAATGACCAGAACAACCCTGTTGCTATGATGCATACTGACCAGCAGGGGCCAGATGCTCAACGCAGAAGCTGCCCCCTGGTGGTCATTGCACTCACACAGGGAGAGCGCCACTCACCCAGAAGCTGGGCTCACAACTGGTGAATGTGCAGTGGCGGTGGCAGGAGCCTCTCCTGCCTCCATGACAGTGCTAAGGAGCAGCAAGCTGAGTGGTAAGGAGCATGAGTGGGTAGGTGGTAAGGAGGAAGGGGTCCTGGCCTGCGTGAGGATGCAGTCCAGGCTGACGGACTTGCCCCCTTCCCTCCAGTGCACAAATTTTGTGCACCAGGCCTCTAGTAACATATAAGTTACTACAAAATTGATGGCATAGAACAATAGAAATTTATTGTCTCACATATCTGTTGGCCAGATATATGAAATCAATGTGTCAGGGTTGACTATTTCTTGGGTGCTCAGGGGAAGAATCTTCCCATTATTTTTCCTAGCTTCTGGTGGTTCTCAGCATCTTTGGTGTTCCTTGGCTTGTGTACACATTGCTTCAGTCTCTGCCTTCATTGTCACATGGCATTCTTCCTGTGTGTCATGATCAAAGTTCCCTGGATAAGAACATTAGTCATTGAATTAGGGTTCACCCTAATTTAGTATAACCTCATTTTAACTTGATTGTATCTGCATAGACCCTATTTCCAAATAAGTCCGTTTTCACAGCTTATGGGTGGACACAAATTAATTCAAAACCCAGTAGAATGGGTTTGGAATTAATTTGTTTTAAAGCAGTTTAATTGTCTGGTTCAAGATAATTTTTGAGCTTTTTGTTGACAAGCTCAGGATGGCTTTTACTTCATTATTTTCTGTGTGAAAGTTTTACTCCCCAGGCCTTCTTGCCCCTTGTAATGAAATGTACAGTAATGCTAACAGATGAATTTGGCCAAGTGTTCATTGAATCTAGTGATTAAGATATTTGTTTTCAAACTGCATTTAATTGTAACAGGCAACTTTTTCACTATTATTATTCCTTGGTTCAAAAGATTCTCTGATGCAAATTTGTAGCAATCATGGTAACAGTACATGTACTCCTTGCCCCCAGTTTTCAATGCATATCTAAATTATTTTTTGTTAATTGTTATTTTTGTTTATATCTAAGGTAATTTTGTGCAGAAATAATCAAGTTAAGATGAAGTCATACTGGATATTTTTTCCATTGATTTTTAGAGTGGAAGCAAATTTTTTTCCAGTTTTTTTTTAATTTATTTTTTTAAGTTTTACAGTTTTATATTTTACATTTAAGCCTGTAACTTATTTTGAGTTAAATTTTGGTTAATGTGAGGTTTAGGTCAAGTTCTTTTTCCCCCCTCAGTGGACATCCAGTTATTCCAGTACTCTTTGTTGAAAAGACTATCTTTTCTCCATTGAATTGCTTAACACCCTTGTTAATAATCAGTCAGCTGTACCTGTGTGGGATTATTTCTGGGTTTTCTTTTTGTTTCATTGATCTGTGTGTTTTTCCCTCTGCCAATACCCTACAATCTTTATTGCTGTAGCTATGTGGTGGTAGAATTGGATAGAGTGATTCTACCTACGTAGTCTTTTTTTAAAAATTGTTTTAGCTATTCTAGTTCTTTTGATTTTACATATAAATTTTATATAATTTTCTGTATATCTACAAAAACTGATTTTGATAGGAATTACATTAAATTTGTAATCAATTTGGGGAGAATTGACATTTTTACTAAATTGTGTTTTCCAATTCATGAATAAAATATTTCTATCTGTTTAGATCGTCTTTAATTTCTTTGACCAATGATTAACATACAGGGTGGGGCAAAGTAGACTTACAGTTTTATGTGAAACACAGTTTTATTATTTATTAACTAGTGACCCAGTGCACAAAATTCATGCACTGGGAGTGTGTGTGTGTGGGGGCATTCCCTAGCATCGGCATGCACCCTCTTGCAATCCAGAACCCCTCAGGGGATGTCCGACCGCTGGTTTAGGCCCAAACCCACAGAGATCCCTGCGGGATCAGGCCTAAACCGACAGTCAGACATCCCTCTCGCAATGTAGGACCGCTGGCTCCTAACCACTGACCTGCCTGCTGCCTGATCACCCCTAACTGCTCTGCCTGCTTGCCTGCCTGATTGCCCCTAACCCCTCTGCCTGCCTGATCGCCCCATCTGCTCTCCCCTGCTGGCCTGATTGTCCCTATCTGCCCTTTCCTGCTGGCCTGATTTGCCCCTATCTTCCCTCCCCTGCTGGCCTGATCTCACCTCCTATTGCTCTCTCCTGCCAGCCTGATCTCATCCCCAATTGCCTCTGTCTGCCTGATCACTCCTGACTGCCCTCGCCTGCTGGCCTGATCTGCCCCCAAATGCCCTCCCCTGCCAGCCTAATCTCACCCCCAATGGTCCTCCCCTGCCGGCCTGATTGCCCCTAACAGCCTCTGCCTTGGTCCCCACTACCATAGCTTTTTCTGGAAGGAAGTCAGATATTGAGAAGATGGCCAGTTGACCCGGTCTAATGAGCATATTACCTTTTTAGTAGTATAGATAGATTATATAGGATGGACAGGATTGCTTAAATGGGGAGGGGTGAGCCTTTTTCATCAGGAGGAGATGCTCTTGGCAAAGAAAAATACATACTTTCTATATCTAGACTGATAGTCAACCATATGCACTATATTGCCAAACCAGTCCTTAAAAAAATTGAACCGCTTTCTTACACCTTACACCAAATAGCTGTTGCCCTTAAAACCCCTCTTCAGCCCCCACCTTAGGTTCTGTCTTCACAGTTCACCCAGATTAGGTTCTGATTGGTTGGTTTCTATGCCAGTCATTGTCAAAAGCTCCGCCTCCTAGGCAGCCATTGGCTCCTCACAGTTCACCCACATTTGGTTCTGATTGGTCGGTTTCTTTGCCAGTCAGCATCTCCAGGCCTATCAATGGGCCTGATCAGAGTAGCGGGGCTGATCAGCAGCCCCAGCAGAGGCCTGAGAGAAAGAGAGGCGTGGATGCTGGCCAGGCCCGAGCAAAAGAGAGAGGCAAATGCTGATTAACAGCTGCCATGGAGGCCCGGGTCAGACTCTGCCTCTCTCTTCCCTAGGCCTCTCTCCGGGCCTTATCCGCAACCCCCTCGGCAGTCAGTGCAGGTTGGTTGAGCCTTTGGTCATTCTGGATGTTATGGGTCTTGGGTTTTTATGTATTAGGATTATTCTATTTTCTGTATGAACAACTGTAAACCTACTTTTGTCCCACCCTCTATAAGTCCTCTACATGTTTTCTTAAATTTATATTATTTTATTTTTGAATCATAAATAGTATTATATATATATTTAGTTTTGTATTCCCTTTCAAGTCCTTGGCTACATGCATTTGCATTTTACTCTAGTTTTAACTCTAGCTTTGATACAATTTTATTATTTTCTTTTAAAAAATTTAACTTGAATTTCAGGCATTTCAAAGTGATTTAGTATAACCGTGAAATTTATAATCTTTAAAATCATACACTTTCTATTGTATCATTGCTCTATTATTAGACTTTAATGTTTTTATGTTTTAGATATAAATTATTAATGCTGTAGTGAGTGAATACCATATATATATAGTGCTATACTTCCTTTAAAAAAATCTTCAAGGTATGTTTCCAGGAGTAGGAATATAAGGCAGGATCTTTTTTTACAAATCAAAGTAAGTTCATTTACAAGACAGTGCACAAATCAGTGTACTATTTGGAGTTTTACATATATTTCTACCTATATAATTACCATTCTTTAGGAATATAGGTTTTAGGGATTTTTAAATGTATTAGTAAATTGTTCTCTAGTAGAGATATATCTTCAATGTGTTAATGTTCACATATTTGCAGTTATAAGTAATAGAAATTCAACTTGTTTATGTAAGACTTGTTTACTCAAAAGGAATTTATAGGCCTTTGTATGTCATTGGGAATCCCAGTACAGTATGTCCTTACTTAACATCATTGATAGGTTCTTGGAAACTCTGATTTTAAATGAAACAACATGTAATGAAATCAGTTTTACCATAGGCTAATTGATATAAATAAATAAGAGTTAAATTCTGTGACATATTTCTAGTCACAAAAGCACCATCAAACTTCTATGACCCAAAACACTTCTAATATTAAACACTTCTAAGTAAATATGAGTTATACATACATTTTAGAAAAATTAATAAAAACAAGAGAATTATTTTCCAAATCACTTATTTCATTTCAGAGTTGTGGGTGGCTGAATTCTTTACTGGCAGCTTAGGGTGCAAAGTGGGACCCACCCTGGACAGGATGTCCTTCCATTGCTGGACACATCCACTCAGACTGGGACATTGTAGAGCATTAATTTACCTCTTGTGCACATCTTTGGGATGTGGGAGAAAGTGGGAGTGCGCAGAAAAAAACCCATGTGGATGTGGGGAGATGTGCAAACTTCACACAGCAGTGGCCTTGGCTGGGAATAAAAAAAATCAATGCTATAATGAAGCAACATTGAACAAAACAACATTTTTGAGTACCTGTAGATATTGAGGAGAGGCATGGCTAGATGTGACTGACTCAGATATGAGGCGTTCTTCATGTATTTCAGTTTATTTCTATTTTCATATGTACATATGGACAGGATGCCCACCTTTAGTCTGTGGTGGCCATTCTAGATTTGTTAACCCAGCAGAAGAACTTTTCTTCCTCACTATCTATGTCTTGGTCCTAGAGGGGACTGGTTAACTTTACTTGGGTTTTGCTCAGCACTGAACCAGCTTCTATTGCTAGAGGAGACTGATTAGCCAGATTGAATCACATATTCACCCCAGCAGACAAAAACTAGCAGGGGAGAGAGGTATAATAAAATGATGTTGAATAGAAACAAATTGACAAGTAATGGGATAGTCCATTAAACATTTTTTCGGTTATCTTTATAGGTATAAAATGTTATTGAATTAAAACAAAATTTGGAGCGAATTGTTACAATATCTTAACGTTTTTTAGTTAATACTAGAGGCCCAGTGCAGGAATTCGTGCATGGGTGGGGTCTGGCCAGCCCAGCTCCCATCAAGGCAGATTGGGGCAGGGCCCATAGAGAGTAGGGGATGGTGGGAGGTTGGCTAGCTGGCCCTATTGGGGTGGGGAGTGCAATTGGGTGGGGTGGCCAGGGGGAGGGGCTGCAGGAGATTGGCCACCCAGCCCCAATCCCTACTGGGGTGGGGGTGGGGTGCGATCAGGGGCCAGCTTGGGGGGGGGAGGCTATGGGCCTATAATGGTGGGGCAGGCTGATCAGGGGCGGGGCTAGCTGGGGGAAAGGGAGGGGGTGTTTGGCTGGTGGCCTGCTCTTGATCTGAGTGGGAGAATCCGATCAGGGGCAGGCTGGCAGCAGGGAGGGAATGCAAGGTTGGCCGGCCAGGCCTATCCCCTGATTGGGCAGTTCGGGCGCTCGTTGGCCACAGTGGGTATCATAGCGACTGTTTGTTATGGCTCTTATGGTCGCTGGCTTTATATGTATGAAATGTATTGATGCTTGTGAGAGCCTTAGGGCTGTGATAGGTATCCATAAGCAGTAGTGCTTCTTTGTTGTTGTATTTCTTTTCTTACTGATTGTAATTCTATCAGATTTTCAGAAATTGAGACAAGGCCTATTGAATATTACTAATATATTGGTATTGCCAGAGGTAGGATTAACTTGGAGTTGAAAATCAAGACATGATTGCTTCAGTGTGTAATGGTTTTAAGGGTGGGACCAGATTTATGGTAGCCTTGGAAAAGGTGGTAGAATTCTGTTGAACAGAGCAAGGATTGTAGCTAAACCTAATGACTTTTACTGCCTATCAGGCCATTTGGTTTGATTTTTTTTCCATGACTGCTATACCGCTAATCACAACCTGTCACCTCTCATGTATGTACTTTTATTTACATGGTAGACAACATGAAAACATCTGGATAACTCACTGCAGCCTCTTCTCCAATATTGAAAAAACATTTAATAGTGACATCTACATATACCTTCTCTCCAAATGGCTATAAGGTGAAAGTAAATTGCTTGTCCAATAAATATAAAACAAATACTTTAATGTTTGGCTTGTAGTTTCCCCCCTTTCATGTCTACTTATGTTTAGGCACTATTTGTCTTAAGATTTTTTTGAAAATATTCCTCTCAAGTTTTGGTTTTCAGATCATTATTTCATTTTAGGTTAACTTTGATTATAGTGAAAGTGCGTTGTTTTTGAGTAGAAGACTTCAAATCCCTGAGAACAATCAAATCAATGTTATTCAATACTAAGTCTCAGTCGTTACAAGAACTTTTCCCCCCCTGTAGACAGTGTCTTGTCATTTTTATAGTAAGAAAACATTATTTATTGGTCTACTAAAACAGTAGAGTTAAAACTATTGAGTTTGGTAGCATCTGTGTTATCTTAACAGCTATAGTTGATTGACGAGTATACTCTTTAATGATCTTATTGCACAGGTAACTTCTTGGCTTTTTAAATCTTGAAAGCACAGAATTACCCAGTCAGTTAAAACTGATGGTCTCTTAGGACATTGTCATAAAGAAGGGATAGGCAATGAGGGTTTTTAATTGATACTAATTAAGAGACATTCTTTTATATATTTCAGTAATTGTGTAGTGAACTTGAAGACATAGATGCCATCTTCCTTTGTACAGCTTCAGTGATTTCTATATAGGGAGAAAAAACCCACACATAGGGAGAAAGGTGTGTGTGTGTGTGTACATATATAAGTATGTGTGTGTGTGAATCTTGGCAAGGCAATTTTAAGGAAAATGTTAAGTTTTATCCTTGACAAAAATATGGATATTGAGCACAAGCTGTCAAGCTCTTCAGGCATAATTTTCTTCCTGGCAACTGACTAGAGTCAGATTGAGGGAGGTGAATATTGGTAGCCTGTCCAGTGCAGATGTTGACAGCTTCAGACTGATATACTCACATCTAATATAGGCAGCCTGGAAGATAGATGTTGAAAGGCAGATGTAATCAGGACAAAACAGTTGTCAGTGATTGTTTGAGAGGAAGACAGGAGACAGAGTAGAGTGAGTTTGTTAAGTTTATGGTCTAAAGACTTGAAATACAGCTATGAGGAGTTTTGTGTGGATGTATGAGAGAGATTGCATTTTAATTTGGTCATGTTAGTGTGGTTTTAATCAGGTTGGCACTATGAGCTTGATCTTATATATGGGCTCTTGAATATTTCACAGGAGAAAAATGAAAGTATTTCTACCCTAGAATGTTGAATATGGGTTGCAAAAAGTGTTAGTAATAATGCTCTGGAAGAGCAATAGCAAAAAAAGATTTAACATGTTGAAAAAGCTTAAAGTTAAGTTAATTAGGATTTCAGATTAGTGTAATCACAAAAAAATTAGATCTAACGAAAACAGCTGCTTTTTTTCATTCTCTTCTTGCTTTTGAGTTCTGGCTTCTCATTTGTTATCCTGCCTTTCCCCTTGCCATCTTGGTAGATTTTCATCCTGTTTTCTCCTCTTACTTTTGTGGATACCTCTTTATGTGATCGCCTAGTGGCTGGGTCTGTTGTTAAGAATTTCTCCCACTCCAGTTCCTGCCCTTCATATGTTCCTGAGGACTGTGATTAATTCAGCACTTGCTCATTATTGACTCCCATTACTCCACTGTCACAATTTAATCCATTTTCTTTTGCTCTTCATTTAACCTGAGCAGGAATAACTAAATGTAAGTTCCAAAAATCATTAGCTGGTTGCCATTCAGGTGTTTTATGTCTTAAAGTTGTCTGTCTGACTTAAACTGTAAGTCTCTAGAGTGGAGGCTGTATTTTCTTTGACTTGAGATGTGCCAAGGATGCTGTCTATTTTCTGGATCACCACCCTTGTATGAACATATGCTGCTCTGCAGAGACTCGAGTTTTGGTGTAGCTGGCTTGGAAGTGAGGAAAGGAGAATGAACTTATTAGATTTTAATGTTTGCTGTGATTTTGAAATTGCTCCTCTTTTTTTTTCTCTCCCTGATTTATCTTGTAAAACTCACAAAAATAACACTAACCAGGATAATACTACTATAGCAAGTAATATTATTGTCTGGTAGTTATTTCAGGTATTACAATTTTGACTTCGGCATGACTTCAATCATGATATTGCAGTAACGTCTTAAGAAAGTGATTCCCAAGTTGAAATGCATATTATGCATTTATTTACATGTGTAATCAGAAAGTAAGTGCCTCTCTTTGGAGTGTTTCTGAATAACAGTAGGACATGCTTGAATTAATAGGAAAACATGAATGTGTGTGGTACTCTAATTTTAATTTTTTTTGATAAAATCAATCTATTCTGTTGAATGTTAAGTCAGAATTTCTAAGCTCTGTTCCTTACTGCCATGGGATGGGGAAGGATGTAGGTTAAGAGTTTTTTCTGGGTGTGTTTTGAACAGATTCTGATAGCTTTTAAATGTTTATTTCCTGGGTTGATTTTTCAAAAGTTAAACATTGACACCCCAGTCAAGTTCTCTCTCTTTCTCTCTCTCTCAATAATAAATATTTATTGTTCCCATTATTACAGGTGTTCCTCTTCCCCCCTGGTCCCATAGCTCCCCTCCACCTGATACCCCACCACACCCCATGCCCTTATCCCCCGGCAACTGTCTTCATCCATAGGTGTAAGATTTTTGTCCAATCTCTTCCCACACCCCTCAGACCCATTCCTCCTGAGAATTGTCAGTCCACTCACTTTCTATCTCCCTGATTCTATTATATTCACCAGTCCATTTTGTTCTTCAGATTTTTTATTCACTTGATATTTAGATTCACTTGTTAGGTATGTATTTGATGTCTTTTTGTTGTTCATAATTTTGCCTTTACCTTTTTCTTCTTCCTCCTCCTCCTCTTAAAGAATACCCTTCCCTTCAGCATTTCATGTAATCCTGGTTTGGTGTTGATGAACTCCTTTAACTTTTTCTTGTCTGTGAAGCTCTTTATCTGACCTTCAATTCTGAATGATAGCTTTGCTGGGTAGAGTAATCTTGGTTGTAGGTTCTTGTTGTTCATCACTTTGAATATTTCTTGCCACCCCCTTCTGGCCTGCATAGTTTCTGTTGAGAAATCAGCTGACAGTCATATGGGTACTCCCTTGTAGGTAACTAACTTTTTCTCTTGCTGCTTTCAAGATTCTCTCTTTGTCTTTTGCCCTTGGCATTTTAATTATGATGTGTGCTGGTGTGGTCCCCTTTGGATTCCTCTTGTTTGGGGATCTGTGTGCTTCCTGAACTTGTAGGTCTATTTCTTTCACCATATAGGGAAAGTTTTCTGTCATTATTTCTTCCAATAGGCCTTCAATATCCTGCTTTCTCTCTTCTTCTGCATACCAACATCCCCAAATTCCGGATGTTGGTACGCTTAAAGCTGTCCTAGAGTCTCCTTACACTATCCTCACACTTTTGGATTCTTCTTTCTTTCTGCCTCTCTGGTTGGATGTTTTTTTGTTTCCTCATATTCCAGATCTTTGGTTTGACTTTTGGGGTACATTGATCTATAGTTGAGTTTCTCTATATTCTTTATTTCAGACAGTGTATGCTTAATTTCTGACTGGTCCTTTTCCATTTTTTTTGGTATTCTCATTAAGGTCCTTGAAGTTCTCTTCAAGTTTCTCAGTGGTTTTTAGAAGATTCTTGAGTAACCTTATAAATGTTATTCTGAACTCTGTGTTGTTGTCCAGTAGTTTACTTTCCTCCATCTCTCCTATTCATGAAATGCTTCTGTGTCTTCACATTTTGTTTGCCTCCCTGTGTTGATGGAGTGGCTTTATGTGGTCGGTGACCTATAGGGGCCAGTAGCTCAGCTTCCCTAATCACCCGAAGTGGTTACTCTTGGTACACACCTTTTTGGGCTGAGTGCATAGTTTTGGTGTAGTTAAGCCTTGACTGATGTTGGTACACTGGGAGGAATTGACTCCAGGCCAATTGGCTGTGAGGACCCACTGTAAAGGAAAAACTGCTATTCTGGAGACACACTTATGGTGCAGGTCTTTTTTTAGTGGGGCTTTGGTGCTCACCGAGTCTGTCTCTCGAATGTGTCACTTATGGATGTGAAGAGTTGAAATCTGGTGTCTCACACTGACCATTAGATATACTGGCTTCTGGATCTGCAATGGGGTGCAGGTCAGCTATTGTTTGAGGCCACCCTGCAGGAGCTACAGCGAGAACCACAGTTCTCTCCTCCCTGCTTGGAGTTTGGAGGCTTTGGAGCTGTCTGCACTGGTTAAACTGCAATAGAGAAGGCCATTCATTTGCAAAAGCCTCTGCTTGGGTGAGTTTGTAGATTGTGCAGGGCAGAGTCTCAGGGCGTCACTAGGCTAGGGCATTGCAAACAAAAACCGCTGGCAGTGAGCCATCTCTGCCTATCCAACAGTGTCTTGCGCCCCAGCACAGCAAACAATTATTCTTGCATGCAGCTCTGCAAGCTAGCCACCCTCACTTTCTGATCCGAGGGCAGACAGTCCAGCCTCTCCTCAGAATGTGGATTTCAGAGAGATCGGGAGCTTGTCTCTCTTTGGGTTGAATAAAGCAATGCCCGCCACCAGCCGGAATCTGCCGCCAGCTCGTGTCTCGCGAGTACTCAGTTTTTTTAGCACTTGTGCCCTGAATGCTCCTTTCTCTTTCAGTCTAGTTGTAGAGGTTCCTTTCATCCAACTTTCCTATGGTTCTGGGTGATAGACATTTTGTCTTTTATTTGTAGTTTTGAAATTGTTGGTCATGGCAGCAGTTTAGATGTTTACCTATGCTGCCATCTTGGCTCTCCCCAGTCAAGTTCTTTTAAAGTGTATTTCAGGAATTCTTTTATCGTCACTTTATCTATAATTATGGAGGTAACATCTAGGGATCTTTGGTTTTTGCCAAATATCCCCCACTGATGAATAGAAAGGCAAAGGTGGAAAGGATTAAATGTTTTATTCAGCTCCATCATCATGTCACAGGGCATGCGGGTTATGCCAAATAAAGATCATTTGGTTCCTTCCCATAGGACTCTGAAATTTGTTATTCTTTGCAACTATATTGCCAGTTTATCTTAATTGACAAGTGTGATAAATGTCTTATTACCAGACAATAGAAAATGAATTTTAAAAATTGGGGAAGAAGGGAGGGGAAGAAAGTGGGACAGCTTGGGAAATGGGTATTAATTCTTGATTATCTTGGAGTAGCAAATAATTTTGTGAAGCCTTGGCCCTGTCAGTTCATTATTTTGTAAAGTAAAAGTTGGTGGAATGATAAAAATAGTTGTGTCATTTTCTGATGAGATCCTAAACTTAGATGTATTTAAGAGAATTTGGTATAAAGTAGTTTAATGAGTGGAGATAAAGCACTAAAAAAGTAACTTTTTAGAATTAGGAATCCCATGATAGGGAAATTTTAGGCATTTAAAATCCAGGGCTGAATTGTTTTTATTTTCAATTGTGTAAAAAGATGCCACGCCATTAAATATGGGAGTTGGGGGCAGTGTTTACAACAGACTTACCGTATTTGCCGGCGTATAAGACGATTTTTTGGCCCTGAAAAATACCGTATTTGCCGGCATATAAGAGACTGGGTGTATAAGACGACCCCCTAACATTTCCACCCAAAATACAGAGTTTGTTATATACTCGCCGTATAAGACTACCCCCCACTTGGAGGCATATTTTTCAGGGCCAAAAAATAGTCTTATATGCCGGCAAATACGGTACCTACGATATTATTTGCTGGCTTTCTCTGTGTCCCTCCCCCCCCCCCCCCCCCCCAATTTCCTCTGGCTATTCCCTAGGTAGAATTGGAAACATTTTTTTAAAAACAAAAGTAATTTTCTGCAGTATACATGCTTTTAATAGAGAAAAAAGGAGATAATAAAAACTAGCTATGATTTTTGTTACCTAGAGGTGAAACCAATGTTTAACATTTTGGTCTAAACCCTTTCAGTTTGTTTTTTATGAATATATTCATGTGGATAGAAATACGTTTTGTTCCATTTTATCTTTTTTTTTCACTCAATGGATCCTGAACATCTTTCAATATTAATTTTCCTACAATGTAATTTTTAAAATATATGTATTTTTCAAGAAAAATGGTCTTAAATATAATATTACATGCAACAAATATTAATATTTTAAGAAAAAAGATTTTAAGTATAATATAATTACCAAAACTATACTAACATAGTATGATTTCACAAAAATTGTAGGTAATATTAAAAATCTGCAAATAACAGGATTACTTATATTCTAAATTTATATATATATATATAATGCCTGGTGCATGAAATTTGTGCACTGGGTAGGGGGAGTGTCTCTCAGCCCAGCCTGGATCCTCTCCAATCTGGGACCCCTTGGGGGATGTCCGACTGTGGGTTTAGGCCAGGGGTGGGCAAACTTTTTGACTCGAGGGCCACAATGGGTTCTTAAACTGGACCAGAGGGCCGGAACAAAAGCAACCTGACCATGCTGGCACTCTCATCTTGGGCTGCTGGTGAAGGAGCGGAGAGGAGAGCAAGAGAACCCTCCGCTTTTTCGGCTTTTTCAGATTCGGCCCGCGGGCCATAGTTTGCCCATGGCTGGTTTTGGCTCAATGACTGAATAATATCCTCTACTGAGTAATATGACTTCTGAACCAGAAAATCCAAAGAGTTCTCTAATGTTATGGTCAGAGTTTTATTCACTTTTCAAATATTTAAAAGGAGTGTGGTAAATAGGACAGTTTTTATTATACTTTATTTTTATTATTTATTTTGAATATTTTTTATTTATTTCAGAGAGGAAGGGAGAGAGAGAGAGAAACATCAATAATGAGAGAGAATCGTTCATTGGCTGCCTCATACATGCCCCGCACTGGGGAATGAGCCTTCAATGCCAGGCATTTGCCCTGATTGGGAATTGAACTATGACCTCCTGGTTCATAAGTCGAGCCACACTGGCTAGGCAGCACAGTTTTTATTTTAAAGACTGAAGGCTGGGGAGAAATTAACTGGGGAACTTAAGTGCATGTATGTATATATGCATGGCCTGTAGACATAGATAATAGTGTATTGAAGGCCTGGGAGGGGCAGGGGAGGGATAGGAGGGGGGGGTCAATGAGAAAAAACAAAGAGAGGATATCTGTAATACTTTAAACAATAAAGATACATTTAAAAAAAATGACTTTGGTAAAAAATAAAAGGCCAGCCGAAACTGGTTTGGCTCAGTGGATAGAGCGTCGGTCTGCGGACTGAAAGGTCCCAGGTTCAATTCCGGTCAAAGGCATGTACCTTGGTAGCGGGCACATCATCAGTTGGGGGTGTGCAAGAGGCAGCTGGTCAATGATTCTCTCTCATCGATGTTTCTAACTCTCTATCCCTCTCTCTTCCTCTTTGTAAAAAATCAATAAAATACATTAAAAATAAATAAATAAAAGGCCGGCCGAAACTAGTTTGCCTCAGTGGATAGAGCGTCGGCCTGAGGACTGAAAGGTCCCGGGTTCGATTTTGGTCAAGGGCATGTACCTTAGTTGCGGGCACATCCCCAGAGGGTGCAAGAGGCGGCTGATCGATGATTCTCTCTTATTGATGTTTCTAACTCTCTATCCCTCTCTCTTCCTCTCTGTAAAAAATCAATAAAATATATTAAAAATAAAATAAAAAAGTAAAAGGCCGAGGGCTGTAATTGATGACAAGTGTAGTATGAGATATTTGAGGAGAAAAAAACTTTAAAATTCATTTTTAGGGAAAGAGATAAAAGAAACTTGAGCAAGGGCATCTGGGAAAACTGTGGGAGAAGAGGAATTAGAATTCCACTTATGGCCATGAAATTTATTCTGAAATGAATAAATAATTTGAACATGTTGATGGTAAATGTCATTTAACTCTTCTGGAAGCTTCTGTCATTTCCCACACAAGGCTGTTTTTTTGCTGCTTCTCAAAAGCGTATTCAGGTGGATGTCTAAAAATATCTTATCTTTGTGGACTTGGCAATTAATAATAGTATGCTCTCATAAAATGTTTTATTTAAGAAATGCCTAGTTAAAGTGTCTATAACAGTTGAACTTCTACAGCAACTAAACAAAATATAAAGATGTGATTGGGCTGCATATGCCCACTCCCCCTTATTTTACCACTTATCCATATTTTAGATAAGCATTCAAGACAGCTGATTCACAAAGCTTTCATATTTCATAATGCATGCTATTTTTACTTTTTCTTTTTGCAGTGACTCTAATTACCATGAGTTTTTTATACCCTGGGGAAAAAAAGAATTTTTTTATATAGACATTTTGAGTGATTTAGGTTATTCCTTTCTAGGAAACCCTTGAGTTTTATGTATCATAGACATGAATTAAATATATTTTACATATTTTGATAATTTAAAAACTTTAGTGTGTGTGTGTGTGTGTGTGTGTGTGTGTGTGTGTAATAGAAAATATAAGGTAAGCACATGAACATAAGCAGCAGGAAATAATTACCCATCAGGCTATGTCACCTAGTGATATACTACCTCTGTTAATATTGGGTTTATTGTTGTGATCTTCCTTATCCTATCTTTATAACATAAACACATTGTGTTCTTCAATCGTATTGTGCAGTATAAATTGTCCCATATCTGCTATTTAAGGTGCAAATAAAAAATTTCCCCATTAATAAAGATATATGGAATGGGTAAATTATCTACTTTACAGAAGATAAACCATGTTCCTCTGTTGGGCTGACAAAATTCTTAAATTTTTTCTGGAACTCAAGGTAGAAATGAACATATTTGAAGTATTCTTAGTATTATTTTGCTCTATCTATTGGATCTCCTTGGAGGATTTTGAAGGCTATAGAGATATTTACATAGCTGGGACCCTCCTTATGGCATTGTGGTTGGGAGCTATTCTTATAGTATGACATGAACTCTTTTGTATGTGGAGTTGTAAATGGGATAGGTGAGGCAGACTACAAGTTGCTAAAAACAGGAAGGAACCTTAGGTTGGCTTAACTCCTTAAAAAAAAAAAAAAAAAAAAAGATGGAAAAGTTAATGCCCAGCAAGTAGAACTACTGTAAGTCAAGCTTTGTAGCTATTACCACAAAAGGACCAGTTAGTTTTTACTAGTACTTTCTGCACTATGGAAAATGAGTGAAGGAGGCTCTCTCTTTTCTGATTCAACATTACAAATTAAAAGCTAGTTTTTCCTTCATGCTTTAGGAAAATTGCTAGCATGACTTTATTTCTAAAAATGTAAGAAGCAATTGGTGTATGTACAATGATCATGTTCTGAATAAATTTAAGAATTGAAGATAGAAGATAGGTAGTGTGAAAGCGGCATGGAAGTATTTGTTGAGCTTCACATTTATTACCTCATTTAATTTTCAAAACAACCCAGTGAGGTGGCAGATGGTATTCTCATTTTATGGAAAACAGGTAGGAGATAAAGCAGTCAAAAGGCACACAACTACCAAATAACCAAGTTGGGATTCAGATCCAATTCCAATTCCTTGTTTTATCTGCACCAGACAGTGTTCTGGGAGAATAATGTACAGTTGTCTCTTGAACAACAGGAAGATTAGGGGCACTGACCCCTTTGCAGTCAAATCTGTGTAAAACATTTGTCTCCCCCAAAACTTAGTTATATCTTGGTATCTGCTGGGTATTGGTTCCAGGACCTCTGGCTCAGAAACCAAAATCCAAGGATGCTCAAATCCTCTATATAAAATGGCATAGATCAGTGCATAAAATTTTTCTTATCCATGGACTCCCAACTGCAGATTGGAACAGTGCAGGTAACATTACTTTGTGACATAATTTGTTTTAAAGGAGCAGCATAGTAGAATATCTCATGTTTCCTAGGCTCATGTTTAAAAAGAAAAACCAAACTTTCTTTTTTAATTTTTACTTTCTATCTCTCATGTACACACACTCCTACAGTTTTCAGACCTGTCTTTTCCTTATAACTTTATAAAAAGTTGGATTGCTTTGAAGAGAATTCACTCAAGATATTTGATGCTTTAGAGATGTCTTGATCTTGTCCGTTCTAAGGTAGAACTCTGTGTTTTTTTGTTTACTTCCTTTACAATTGCCC
Organism: Vespertilio murinus; assembly: GCA_963924515.1. Lineage (NCBI taxonomy): Eukaryota > Metazoa > Chordata > Mammalia > Chiroptera > Vespertilionidae > Vespertilio > Vespertilio murinus. The sequence goes on along the minus strand of OZ004708.1, from coordinate 28,484,077 downwards.
TTTGTCCTTGTTTTGCTTCAGAGAAACTCAACTTTTGTCTTCAGCTTAGTGAGGGAAGAATGCCAGCAGATGGGTATGTTGACAGATCTGATTTCATGACAGATAGAACAACAGTAGTGGGTTCTTAAGTTTCATCTTCTTTATGTCTTAGTTAATACCAAATGTAGTGTAGTTGACTAGAGACAATTGGGACCAGGCCAGAAGACCCAGTTATATAATCAACCATAACTGCTGATCATGTGACTGTAGACAGATTACTTGTCTTCCTCAGTTTTCCCATTTTGCTTTTTTGTATGAGGAAATAGTGCTTTTGATAACTCTTGCAATTATGCTTAAATAAATATAAACTAGTTATATTTTATTGTTTTTAAAGGACTCTTGAGTTTTTAATATATATTTTGTGTTTTAAAAAAAACATTTTTATTGATTTCAGAGAGGAAGGGAGAGGGGGAAAGAGAGATAGAAATATCAATGATGAAAAAAATCATTAATCAACTGCCTCCTGCATGCCCCCTACTGAGGATTGAGTTCACAACCCAGGCATGTGCCCTACCCAGAAATTGAACCTCTAGACCTTCCAGTTCATAGGTTGAAGCTCAACCACTGAGCCACACCAGCTGGGTTATATATAACCTAGCTTGTTTTTTTTTTTAACTAAAAAGAATTGACAACTTTATCTTCCCATTTCACAATACCAATGAGCTTGCTTTATTTTTTGGCCCACTACTCCCCTCTAAAACTATTCTCTCTTTGATAGAAAGGGAGTGAATCTTCCTGTTCTTGTTTTCTGTTAGGAAACATCCAGAGTCATAGTACCACAAACTCCTGGTGAAGTAGAACAAATAATATAAAACTGACAGAAAGAGACTCCTCTCTTTCTTTATCTGTCTGGTTGAGTAATTTCTGGCCAAGTGGGGCACCATCATGGAACTGGTGGGAGATCTCATCATTGGGGGCCTAAGCATCATTGCATGTGCCCTCCCATAGGTAGCTCATTTCAGGAGCAGGTCCCACTGGCATCATCCCAGGAGTAGGAGGACCTAGAAGACTGAGGGTGGAGATGAGGTGGGGGAAGTAGGATCATTGCCCCCTGTGGAAGGAGGAACAGAGAATGGAGTAGGAGGTATCTGTCCTTGCTGAAATGTTTGGTTGTTATCCATCAAGCTATGAGCCTACTCTCATCCATTTTTGATAGTAGTTTTTCACATTCTTTTTGTGTTTTCTACCAGTGCAATGTGTCTTTTTTTTATAGGTGAAGGGAGAGTCATGGGTGAGGCATGTATCACAGTAGTCACAATAAAGCATGGGCAAGTTGCTCTGCAGACCATTGGTCACTCCATTCCATGCTGTTGGAAATGACCTGTATATTTTTAACTAGAGGCCCGGTGCATGAAATTTGTGCACTTGGGTTGGGGGGTGTCCCCTCAGTCTGGCTTTCGTCTTCTTACAGTTCAGGGGCCTTCGGGGTATGTCTAACTGACAGCTTAAGCTGGCAGTCGGACATCCTTAGCACTGCCATGGAGATGGGAGAGGCTCTAGCCACTGTCACTGCGCTCACCAGCCATGAGCCTGACTTCTGGCTAAGCGTGCTCTCCCTGTGGGAGCACACTGACCACCCAGGGGCAGCTCCTGTGTTGAGTGTCTGCCCCCGGGTGGTCAGTGCACATCAGAGTGACCAGTAGTTCTGCCATTTGGTCGATTTGCATATTAGCTTTTTATTTTATAGGATATATTCAGCATCTCAAGTAAATTTTAGTGTCATATTACTTTTACAGAGATGACCCTTAAGAGAAATTTGAGGTCCTTGGTTTTAGCTAGTGGCTATTTACAAATTTCTTCATTTTGTGAGTAGAGAAAATTTGAATGTTATTCATGAATTAAGGATTTATCATTATTATGGCTGTGAGCTAAAAAGAGATTAGAGTGGCTGTAAATATATTTCATTTACTTTGTTTCTTCCAGTTCCACATATTGGTTGTCATATGATCCAATATTATTTTGGAACGATATCATGCTAGCTGTCAAGGCATGAAACTGTTTAAGAAGAACCTGGTGGAAAGGAGAATTGAGAAGAAGGTGGAGGAGGAGAGGGAGGAGCGGGGCGGGGGAGGAAGGGTGAGAAGGAGGAGGAGGAAGTTATAGTGAAAGAGAAATTAGAGTTGGTGGAAAATGAAGAATTAGTACAGTGAGGTTAAGCAATAAACAAACATTACATTTAAAATTATTTACAAGACTTTTTACTGTCTATTCAAATATAAGCTAGTCAATTGGAGAATTTTGATGCATTTAGTTGGACTATAGTTTTAAGAAACTACTTTAAATTCACCCAGTTCTGCCACAGTTCTTACATTTACCTCAGATTAACACCTTTTTAAATTTCCAATAGCAACTGCTTTAGTTTCTTCCACTTTCCTTGCCTCTTGTTTCCATTGACATCCTGTTCATTTTTTTAAACATATATTTTATTGATATTTTACAGAGAGGAAGGGAGAGAGATGGAGAGCTAGAAACGTCGATGAGAGAGAAACATCGAGCAGCTGCCTCTTGTACACCCCCTACGGGGGATGTGCCCGCAACCAATGTACATGCCCCTTGACCGGAATCTAACCCGGGACCTTTCAGTCCGCAGACTGACGCTCTACCACTGGACCAAACCGGTTTCGGCAACATCCTGTTCATTTTTTAAGAGAGCCTCATTTACTGTTTCTGAGATTCTCCCAACTGGAAGCCTCTTGCTATCTCTACTTTCACTTCTCATCTGAGGGCACAAGAATTCCTACTCCTCATTTTATGGCTCTCACTTCCTCCTGTGGTCCTGTTATGTGTGTACCTCTCTGTGACCTAAATTTCAATTATGTCTTTATTGTCTTTTTGCCTCCCTCTCCCCCTCAATCTATCTGTAATTAATTCCAACAGTGATGGTAGATAGCATGGGAGTGCATGCACTGTTCTAAGCACTCTGAGAACATTTGGTTTCATATCCACCGCACTCCTGGAAGGTAAATACAGATAATCCTCACCTTGCATGATTCCAGTATGCACAAATGCCACATTTTGTTTATCCATACATTAGTGGTAGATGTTTGGGTTATTCCCACATTTCATCTATTATGAACAGTCCTGCTGTGAACTGTATGTTTTTTGTGTAGACATGTTTTCAGTTCTCTTGGATATATACTTAGGATTGGAATTGTTGGGTCACATGGTAATTCTACATTTAATCTTTTGAGGAATTTTTCAAAGTGGCTGAATCATTTTATCTTTCCTCCAATGGAATATGAAGTTTTCAATTTCCCCACATAGTCACCAACATTTCTTATTATATTCCTTTTTGGTTATATGACATGATATCTCATGGTGATTTTGGTGTGCTATTGGCTTATGATCATTGAACATTTTTTCATGTGCTTATTCGTCATTTATGTGTCTTCTTTGAGAGAGATGTATATAATTTCTTTGCACATTTTAAATAGTATTATTTATCTTTTTATTGTGGAAGGTTTTTTTTAATATGTTGTGGATACTAGATTCTTATCAGGTACATGGTTTTCAAAAAATTTCTTCCATTCTGTGGGCCTTTTCATTTTCTTAATAGTGGCCTTTGAAGCCCAAAATTTTAAACTTTGATGATGTTCAATTAATCTGTTTTTTTCTTCTGTTTATTCTTTTGGTGTTATAGTTAAGAAACCATTGCCAGAAGTCATGAAAAATTCTATCAATGTTTTCCTGTGTTTTATAATTGTAGCTCCACATTTAGGTTTAGATCTATTTAGAAAGTATATAGTGTGAGGTAGGAGTCCAACTTTTTTTTTTTTTTTTTGCATATGGATATCCAGCTGTCCTACCACTATTTGCTGAAAAGACTATTTCTTCCCCTATTGCAGTGTTTCCCAAACTTTTGACATAGTGTACCCCTTATATAATTTTCGTAACGCTGAGTACCCCTCATAAAAAAAATGTATGTATTTTAATAACAATCAAAATATATTTATTTTTTTATTTTTTTGGTACATAGACAAAATAATAAACGAAAAATAAAATTATTCATAAAAAAATATAAATAAAAGTTATATTATAAATAACATTTATTTGCACATGGACCATCTCACGACTCACAAGACTGTCTTGACCTGACTCATGAGAACGTAGAAGAATTAGGCGCAGCTAAGCATGGTGCAGTGCATATCCCCACCAATCTCCAGTGCAACGCGTACCCCCACCAAACTCTTCCCGTACCCCTGGGGGTATGCGTACCACACTTTGGGAAACACTGCCCTATTAAGTCATATTGCCAGCCTTGTTGAAATTTAATTAATTGTATTTCTGGGTTATTAGTTCTCTTTCATTGATCTGTGTATATGCATTTGATTTTGTTGACCAATTTTCTCTTGCAAATTCTTCTTGTTTTCGACAGTTCATCATCTTGGTTCTCTTTGTTTCTATTGATATAGAGTATTTCTCCTCAAATTCACAATGTCAAGAGCTCCAGCTTTCTTTTCTTTTTAGGTTTCCCTAATTTATGTGCAGTCATACAGTGCTCTGGCTTTCTTTTCTGCCTCAGGATAACCCTAGTTTGAAACCGTTAAGTAATCTTTGATGCTTTTTTCCCTTCACTCTTCATAATCAAAGGTTTTTATATAATTTGACCCCTGCCTTTATTTTTTTCTTTAATTTTTAAATATTTCATTGATTTTTTTTTACAGAGAGGAAGGGAGAGGGATCGAGATATAATGTCAATGAGAGAGAAACATCGACCAGCTGCCTCCTGCACACCCCCTACTGGGGATGTGCCTGCAACCAAGGTACATGCCCTTGACCGGAATCGAACCTGGGACCTTTCAGTCCGCAGGCCGAGCTCTTTCCACTGAGCCAAATCGGTTTCAGTGCTGCCTTTATTTTTTTTTTTTATTTTTTTATTTTTTTTTTTTATTTTTTTTTTTTTAAATATATTTTATTGATATTTTACAGAGAGGAAGGGAGAGAGATAGAGAGCCAGAAACGTCGATGAGAGAGAAACATCGACCAGCTGCCTCCTGCACACCCCCCACCGGGGATGTGCCCGCAACCAATGTACATGCCCTTGGCCGGAATCGAACCCGGGACCTTTCAGTCCGCAGACCGACGCGCTACCACTGAGCCAAACCGACCTCGGCCTGCCTTTATTTTTTATTTAAATTGTTTTAATCCTCTAACCAGAGGATATTTTTTTAATAGATTTTTTTTTTTAAGAGAGGAAAAGGGGAGGGTGATAGAGAGGGAAGAAGGGAAGGAGAGAACATCAATGTGAAAGAGAAATATTGATTGGTTGCCTCCTATATGTGCCCCAAATGGGGATTGAACCAGAAACCTAGATATGTGCCCTGACTGGGAATTGAACCTGAAACCTTTTGGTACACAGGATGATGCTCCAATCAACTAAATCACCGAGCCAGGGCTTGACTTTATAATTTACTGCTTTTCTTTCCTGGGCTCTCACTGTAGCTTTCTGACCTATCTCTCTGGTTAGGTTTATTGTATTTTGTTAGGTTAATCCTGTGTATCTATGGTTTTGAATTTGCTCTTTGGCTCAGGGATTCTTCTTTGCATTCTCTCTATCCCCATCTTCCATTAATTTGAGAACTAAGCCCCCAGGCATGCCTTCTTTTTATATATCTCATCTTGATAAGTGGTTATAAGAATACAAGCATTGGCATTACAAAACCTGGGTGTACATTTACTATTAGGCGACTGTGATTAAGTTAGTTAACCTATGGTTTAGTTGTCTTATTTGTAAAGAAGGACTAATTAATATTAGCCTAACTTTCTATCTAGGTGGTCGATATGATTAAATAAAATGTGATAGTGCCATAGAGTGGACATTTAATAAATGTTGGATAATATTATGTTGCTTTTCCTTTTGTTAAAGTGCTAATTCTTTTAACTCCACTGCCCAAAGTTCTTCCTATCCTTGGAGGGTAGAGTCTATGTCAGAGTGCCATGTCTTCTCTAAAACTTGCTGATCATTAGTATATCCTCCTTTGAAACCTTGTAGTACTTTGTGCTTTTCTTACAGCTTATATGTTAACATGCCAGATGATTTCTGTATGATCACATTCCTTTTTTCTGGACTATAAACTGTTTGAAAGGAGGGATTGTCTTGTTTAGCTTTGTTCATCTGGCAGTGAAAGTGTTTGTTTGTTTTAGTGTGTAATAAATAAGCTCTCAATAAATAGGTGAAATTCTATTGTAGCTCTTGTTTAATATTAATATTACCTAAGGTAAAAATATTTTTCTGTAAGGCTTTTGAGACAACTTCCATGAGTAAATAGCGTTTCCTACCATTTTCCCATAGCACCGTGTCCACAGTGCTATTGTACTAGTTAGTCTGATTGCATTGTGATACTTGCTAATTAAGAACAGGTGCCTTGCCTTATTAGCTTTTAATTGTTTGTTTCCCCTTACCTACAGCTCCATGAGGACATGGGTTGTTTCTTCTCTCCCCCTCCCCCCCTTATCAACAAGTTATGTTTTTATTGATTTTTAGAAAGAGGAAAGGAGAGAGGCAAGCATCTAACTCTTGCTTCCTGCCCAAAGCTAGGGCATGTGTCCTAACCTGGAATTGAACCAGTGACCTTTCGAAGCAATGGATTTCATGTAAAACCCTTATGCCGTCTCCTTTGATTGTAATGTGCAAAACAAAATGAAAAGCTGCCATTCTCTTTAAATCTGTTGAGATTTTGCTTCCTGGCAATTGTTGTCAGTTTGGTTCAAATAAACTCATAAAAAATTCTCTACAAGGTTTGGATATTTTCTTACGTCAACAGGAAAAACTCACATTTAGAAAAACATATAACTGACATCCTTAAGGTAATGGCAAGTTCCTTCCCAGCTCTCAAGGTCTTTAGAGAAATGATTGCCTTTTAATTTATTTTTGTATTGTCAGGCAAAGGTCATTGTTGCCTATTCGAAACCAACAGGAGTCCCCAATTTGGGGTGCAGTGAGAAGAGAGACTTTATTCAGTTAAAACAGTTCGATTGTGACATAACTTGTCTATATAATAGCATGGCTGTGGAACCACACGGTTGTGGAATAGCACAGCTGTAACCAGCACTGGTGAGGTAGCCCTGGCCAGGAGGCTTGATGTTACAGCTGAGATTGGTATTGCAGCTCCAGTTGAAGAAATATAGTTGTTGATGGAACCTGAGAGTGTACTTCATTGAGACAGAGGTAAAGCTGGCTTATATAGAGGAGTGCTCCCCATTGGTCCATTTCTATGCAAATTGGGACTCCAAATCATCACTGTTTGATTGGTCCAAATAGCACTGTTCTGATTGGTAGGTAAATAAGCAAATGAAGGTATAACTGCACAGCCCTGATTGGCTGGGGTTGATTCCAGACATTTTTATTTTTATTTTTTACTTTTTTTTGAGAAGACTCCACACTCTTCTCCACAGTGGCTGTACCAGTCTGCATTCCCACAAGCAGTGCACAAGGGTTCCTTTTTCTCATTCTCACAAGTGCTGGTGTGGATGAGGGTTCCTGCATCCTCACCAGCACTTGTCATTTGTTGATAATAGCCATTCTGACAGGTGTGAGATGGTACTGCATTGTTGTTTTGATTTGCATCTCTCTGATGATTAATGACTTTGAGCAGTTTTTCATATGTCTCTTGGCCTTCCCTCTGTCTTCATTTGAAAAGTGCCTATTTAGATCAGTTGCCCATTTTTTGATTGGGTTGTTTATCTTCTTTTTGTTAAGCTGCATGAATTCTCTGTAAATGTTGAAGATTAAACCCTTATTGCTGATATCATTGGCAAATATGTTTTCCCATACAGCGGGCTTTCTTGTTGTTTTATAAATGGTCTACTATGCTGTGCAAAAGCTTTTTATTTTGATGTAGTCCCATTTGTTTATTTTCTCTTTAGTTTCCATTGCCCTAGGAGCAGTATCAGTGAAGAAATTGCTTCAGCATATGTCAGAGATTTTTCTGGCTGTGGATTTCTCTAGTATTTTTATAGTTTCTCGTCGTATGTTTAAGTCCTTGATAAATTTTGAGTTTATTTTTGTGTATGGTGTAAGTTGGTGGTCTAGTTTCATTTTTTTTTTTTTTGCATCTATCTGTCCAATTTTCCCAGCACCATTTATTGAAGAGACTGTCTTGACTCCATTGTATATTCATGCCTCCTTTGTCAAATATTAATTGAGGGGAGTGATTTGGGTCAATTTCTGGGTTTTCTATTCTATTCCATTGATCTATATGTGTGTTCTTGTGCTGTTTTGAGATCAGTGGTTTTGTAATACAGCTTGAAATCTGGTATTGAGATCCCATCTACTTTGTTCTTCTTTCTCAGGATTGCTATGGCTATTCGGGGTCTTTTATTTTTTATTTTTTATTCCAGATGAATTTCGGAGAGTTCTTTCTAGGTTTGTGAAATATGCCGTTGGTATTTTAATGGGGAGTGCATTGAATCTATAGATTGCTTTGGGTAGTATGAACATTTTAATGATGTTGATTCACCCAATGCATGAACATGGTATGTTCTTCCATCTGTTTATGTGTTCCTCTATCTATTTTTTCAGTGTACTGTAGTTTTCCGCGTATAGGTCTTTTACCTTAGTTAAGTTTATTCCTAGATATTTTAATATTTTTTGATGTGATGGTAAATGGTATTGCTTTTTTAGTCTTTCTTTCTGTAAGTTCACTATTGGTGTATAGAAAGGCCATAGATTTCTTGGTGTTAATTTTGTATCCTTCTACATTGCTGAATTCATTTATTAAGTCTATTAGTTTTTTGATGGAGTCTTTATGTTACAATATCATGTCACCTGCAAATAAAGACAGCTTTACTTTTTTTCCAATTTGGATGCCTTTTATTTCTTCTTGTTGTCTAACTGCAATGGTTAATACTTCCAGTACTATGTTGAACAGGAGAGTGGGCTTCCCTGTCTTGTTCCTGTTCTTATGGGAAATGGTTTTAATTTTTGCCCATTGAGTATGATGTTAGCTGTGGGTTAATCATATATAGCTTTTTTATTTTATTTTATTTTTTTCCCAGTTAAAGTTTTATTTATTTTTTTCCCTTCCCATTTTTTTATTAAGGTATTATATGTGTACATATCTTTTCAATGCCCCCCCCCCCCAACCTCCCATTTATGCCCTCCCTCCCCAGAGTTCTGTGTTCAGTGGTTGTACTTATATTCATACATACCAGTCCTTCTGTTGTTCTCTTATCTCCCCCCAGGTCTCCTTCCCCTCCCTGCTGTCATTTGACAATCTGCTTGTTTTATGGTGACTATCTCAGGATCACATGAATAGAATCCGCTCCTCATTTGGCAGTCTGCTTGTTTTATGGTGGCTATCTCAGGATCACATGAATAGAGTCCGCTCCTCCTTTGGTTCTCACCGCACCTCCCCCTGGGTCCCACAACTTCCCTAGGGACACACGGCTCTCCCGGGGCACAGGGCCCCCTGGGACACACAGCTCACCCAGGGCACACGGCCCTCTGGGACACACGAGAGCCAAATATTTTAAACTTAAACTTCTTGCCTAGTTATGTTATTTTGTGAAGAGCCACACTCAAGGGGCTGAAGAGCTGCAGTTTGCCGGCCACAGGGCTAGACCATAGTTTACTTAACTAGATGCTTATTGTTGAGCATTTGACTTGTTGGCAATGTTTTACTATGAGAAAAATGAGTATCAGTGACTGAAATCTGTCTTCCACGTATCAGTGAGTCCCTGTTTCTGTTATAGCTGTACACATTAAATAGTTGGGATGGTTTATGAAGCGTGGTGGTCCTACATAATGGTTTCTATATTTCTGTATAATTCTGTGGATGTGAGGATAGATTGCAGTAGATCCAGTTTTTTCTCCCACTCATATGTTGGATTTAGTTTTCTTAGGATACATATAATGTTCCATTTTTTAAAATATATATTTTATTGATTTTTTTTTTTTATAGAGAGGAAGGGAGAGAGATAGAGAGCTAGAAACGTCGATGAGAGAGAAACATCGACCAGCTGCCTCTTGCACAACCTCCACCGGGGATGTGCCCGCAACCAATGTACATGCCCTTGACCGGAATCGAACCCGGGACCTTTCAGTCCGCAGACCGACGCTCTACCACTGAGCCAAACCAGTTTCAGCATGGATACATATAATGTTCCATTTTTAAAGGAGTATTACTACATTATTGGAAAGAAATATTTTTTAAGACTTTTGATTTATACTACCAAATCATTTTCCAAATATTGTGCTTTCACCAGCAACATATGAGGGTGCTTTTCTCTTAGTAACAGCTCTAAAAACAACCAAAAAAACCCAAAACAAAACAAAGAAAAACACAATAAAAATAAAAATCTTAAATTTCATTTATGAAATATACAAATCTTGAACTATTTTATTTTCTTAATCCTCACCTGAGGATATTTTTCTTTTGATTTTCAGGGAGAGTGGGAGAGAGAGGGAAAGACAGTGAGAAATATTGGTGTGAGAGAAGCATATCGATTGGTTGCCTCCTGCATGCACCCAAACTGGGCCCTTGACCAGAATCAAACCCAGGACCCTTTGGTCCGCAGGCTGACACTCTGTCCATTGAGCCAAACTGGCCAGAGCTATTATATTTTATTTTTTAAATGTAGATCAACTGTTCGGCTCATTTCTGCTGTTTGTTTCCTTCATTCTGTAAAACAGGTGATTTAATGAAGTGTGCTGCGGGAGAGTTTGCAGATGATCCCTGCTCTTCTGTGAAACGTGGCAACATGGTTCGGGCAGCTCGAGCACTGCTTTCTGCTGTCACCCGGCTGCTCATTTTGGCTGACATGGCAGATGTCTACAAATTACTTGTTCAGCTGAAAGTTGTAAGTACATGCCTATGTCTGTAATTTGTTTTCTCTATCACAGTGAAAGTGCTACTGGCCATACTTAATTCAGCATTCCTTGGGACATGGAGTGGTTTACCTAAATGGACCAGGAATGTTTTTGTTTCATTTCCACTTATTCCTTTATCCCAAATGTACGACATACTGTGAGCTGTATTGTCTTGGTTCTAATGAAGAACTTATAGCAAATGTATTGTTTTGAGTTCTTCCCTTTTTGTAGTAGTGATTAAACATTTCCTTATACCAATTGAGTTCCAGAGTTGAGAAACCAAGATATCTTAAATTGTATCCTTAAACAGAAATCAGTAATACTGTCCTTTTCAGCTCCTAAAAAGCTCCCATGTAGTAGCTGCTGAAATGTTAGAGTGCCATGTGAACTAAAGAGAACATTTGAATTGTTGACTGAATTGCTGTTTCAGGGCAAAAAAAAAAAAAATCCCTCATATAAGAATTGCTTAGAATTTTTCTTTCTTTTTTTTTTTTTGTGGGGGATGTATTTCATAGGTGGAAGATGGTATCTTGAAACTGAGGAATGCTGGCACTGAACAAGACTTAGGAATACAGTATAAAGCCTTGAAACCTGAAGTGGATAAACTGAACATTATGGCAGCTAAAAGGCAACAGGTATAGTCATGATTTAGGGATATATTAAAATTATTTATATTATTACTAGTTTGAAAATTTTATTTGATCTAAGTTTTACAGTACCTATCTGCTAATGTAATGCAATTAAAACATTTTACTATTTTAAAAATTAAGTTGTATTCACTTTATGCTCTTATTTTCAATCTTTTAAAAATTTTGTTTTAAGTAGCTTGGCAATTTGTGATAGTGTAGGAGAGGTAATAGTTATGTGCATTTGAGGATTAACTTGAGTTGATAATGGCATTTATCTCAGGTTTTTGAAAATCTTAAACCAGTACAAACTTACTGGAATGACTTCTATATCAGAAAGTATTTTTCCCCTCTCCCCATATTTTTTCATTATATATCTATATTTTAGATCTGAGGAGGTGGAGGACCAACTAGTTAGTTATGCATAGATTTTCGAATGGGGCAGGGAGAAGGGGGAGGTTCACACTTCTAACACCTGTATCGTTCAAGGCTCAACTGTATTTCTTATTAATTGCTATTAATAGTTTCCATAGTGTTAGAAATTTGTACTATGTTACATGTGGATCAATGCTCTTATTTTCAAGGTTTGCTAAATCTTTGGGGTTTTCTGCTGTTATGGTGCTTTGTAGTTTCTCTGTGCCCTTCCTGTTGGATGTTGTGTGTTAGATGTGTGTTCTGTAGGGGATATGCATATGTCACTGTTCAGCTTCCTACACCTTCCATAGTCCTGATCAAGTTTTTAATTCTTATTTTTAAAGAAGCCCAGAAAATATAAATTATTATTATTGTTAGCCAATACCTATCCCAGTTACCTATCCAGTTTTACATTGCAGTTCACAGAAAAACCAGCTCCAAAACTACTTAACAATGGAAGATTTATTTTCTCATTAATTAGAAATTGCAAGTTATATTTTGACTTCAGGATTGTTACATTTAAAGGCTTTGCAATATCAACAAGGATCCAGGTTCTTGACAGTTTCCAGCACTGCTGTCTTCAGTGCCTGGCTCTGGATGGCTGCTGAAGCTTTAGGCATGGCATTTATGCACATCAGTATGGCCAGTGAGAAAATAAAAGGATCGTTCCTTATGTCTATAAGCAAACAATCCAGAAGCCACTAACACATTTGCCCTAAATCTGAATTGTGTAACATCGCATTCCTCTCTAATTGGTAAGAGGAAAGCAGATACTGTGTCTGACTCAGAGTAATGAAGATCTACCTTATGGTCCAGGATGAGGGTAGCTTTATTGGGAACAGAATACCCAACAAGAGCTTTGACAAACATGAGTAAAATGGAGTCAATACTTTAAATGTCCAGTTTTTGACAGCCTTAGCTTTGAAAGCTTATTAGTAACTTTCATTTGGTTATTTTTACATTAGTATAAAACTAATGGATTAAATTAATAATATACATAATATAGTGCCAGGCAGTGGGCATTTGGTGAATAGTAGTTATTGCTCATATTTCAAGCTAGAAGATGTGATCAGACTGAATCTGCACATATGAGATCTTTTTTTTTTTTTTTTTTTTACATATGATAACATAGTGATATTTGGTGTACTGTCTGAGTAATACAGTTATTCTATGATCAATGTACTTTTAGCATTTGTCCTAGTCTTGGCTTGTGTCTCTATTACATAAATTTCAAGTAATTTTTTTCCTTTTGCTGGGGCTGATTAATCCTTAGAAGAACTTGTTATATATAACTAGAGGCCCAGTTCATGAAATTCATGCAGGGGGGTGGTGTCCTTCAGCCCAGCCTGCACCGTCTCCAATTTGGGATCCCTCTCACAACCCAGGACTGCTGGCTCCCAACTGCTTGCCTGCCTGCTTTCCTGATTGCCCCTAACAGCTTCAGCCTGCCAGCCTGATAACTCCGTAACTATTCCCCTTCCAGCCTGATTGATGCCTTACTGCTCCCCTGCTAGCCTGTTTGCCCCTAACTGCTCTCCCCTGCTGGCCTGGGTCCCTCCCAACTGCCTTTCCCTGCAGGCCTGGTTGCCCCCAACTTCCCTTCTCTGCCAGTCTGGTCAACCCTAATTGCCCTCCCTGAAGGCTTGATCACCCCCAACTGCCCTCCCTTGCAGGCCTGGTCCCTCCTAACTGCCCTCCCCTGCTGGTCATCTTGTGGTGGCCATCTTGTGTCCACATGGGGGCAGGATCTTTGACTGCATGGGGGTAGTCATCTTGTGTGTTGGGCTGATGGTCTGTCTGCATAGTACTCTTTTATTAGATAGGATGAGGCTTGGTGCATGGGTGGGGGCCAGCTGGTTTTCCCTGAAGCTTGTCCTGGATCAGGGTGGGGGTTCCCTTGGGGCTTGGGTGAGCGGCCTGTGGTAGTTTGCAGGCTGGCTGCACCCCTCGGGCGACCCAAGTGAAGGCTTTGGTATCTGGGGTTTATTTATCTTCTACAGTTGAAACTGTAGCCTGGAGCAGATCCAAGCCTCCTGCTCACTCTGTGGCAGCAGCCATTTCTGTTGGGATTTATGTATCTTCTATAATTGAAACTTTGTAGCCTTAAGCAGAGGCCTGGTCCAGCCTGGACGTGTGGAAAGCTTGGCTTCCTCGACTGCCTGAGAAACCCAAGCTTTCCTCCTGCTCTCTGTGGCCGTAGCCATCTTGATTTGGTTTATTTGCATATTTGCTCCTGATTGGTGGGTGTTGTTTGTAGGTATAGCGGAGTGATGGTTAATTTGCATATTACTCTTTTAATAGTTAGGATAATATGTTAATTCTATAAATAACACAAGCTGGCCGAAAAACCAGTTTGGCTCAGTGGATAGAGTGTCGGTCTGCAGACTGAAAGGTTCCAGCTTTGATTCTGTCAAGGGCTTGTACCTTGGTTGCGGGCACCCCCCCAGTGGGGGGTGTGTGCAGAAGACAGCTGATTGGTGTTTCTTATCCATGTTTCTGATTATCTCTCTCCCTTCCTCTCTGTAAAAAATCAATAAAAAATATTTTTTTAAAAATAGCACAGGCTGGCCAAATTATGTCTATAATTTATTTTACGTAATGTTCTTGATATAAATTCTCACTTGAATACCTGAAATCAATATTAGTTATATTTAAAAAATAAAGTTTGCTAATAAAAGCATTGTCCTAAAATCTAGTCAGTCATATCTTGGTTTATGAAGACTTAATATTATGTGAAGAAGTGAGAACATTTAGACTGATACTATTGCATATCTTTTTAAAATGGTGGGATAAGTAAATTAGTGATGTTCTTGAGATAAAACATAATAGTCCAGAATTTTGTATGCTACTGGAGAAACTTACTGGAAATGCTATCAGACTTTTAATCCTGTGTGCCATGAATCCATGAAGTTTCAAACATTTCCAAAATAAGATGTCATAAAAATCTTGAAGTTATTAATTAATATTGTGAATGATCTTCTGTTTGTCCTTCCATATCTGTTTTCTGCCCTTGTGCATCCTGCTTTCTGCCCCAGGAACTTCACCTGTCTAGGCTGCATTCAGGGACTGCCCTCTGGCTCTTGGTTGCTTTGGCCAATGGGAGCATGAATACTGATCTAGGTTATGGGTACTTACAAAGAATGCCAAAGTTGATTGCAAAACATTTGTATTAAAACAGAGGACAAATACAAGTGCTTCAAGGCAAATGCTTTCCTAGCAGACTTAAAAGTCCTTGAGATTGTGGTGAGGGCAAGATATTTAGAAAATTCTACTCAGAATTTGTGCACCAGCTGTTTAAGCATAATGGTTAGCCTCAGTTCCCTGTCATAGTTGGATTCTTAAAATGATCACTGACTCTCTTAATCCACAGGGTCCTGTTTCTGAATATTTAGCCTAATGTACTGTGCTGTGCTACAGGGCATTTGGAATGCTCTGAGCTATTACTTGCAGATTCAGATTTCAAATGAGAAAAGAATTCTAGGAGGAATAGAAAGCTGTCATATTATACAAGGTTTGAATAAAGATGCAAATCTAAAATATATGGTGAGATAAAGTTTCAGAGTTTGGTGTTTCTAATGCTTAGTTAGGAACTCATCTAGGAAGGTGAGCATTAAATAGTTGAATCAGTTGAGTAATTGCTTTTGGCCTTTCTAAGTTTTCTTTTACATGTTTACACCTTTAGTACTTCTTTTTAACACATTTAAATTTGTACTTTAGGATTCATTTGGTGACATTAACATTGAAATTCTGTGATTACATAAAATATAGTTGGAACAGCTCTGCTGGTCACATATTTCTCTTCTGTGGTGACGATCCACATTTACTGGTACTAAAGACTTAATTTTATTTGTTTGAGTAATTTCAGTAACAAGGGGATATCAGAAGTAACCCCTTCACATCTTGCTTATTATTGGTATCACTTATTTGTCCTTAGCATATTCACCCTGTCTACCAAGTAGAGGCTAGTAGTGTAAATCACGAGGAACCTCAAATCTATAATTATGGGGTAGAGGAAATTGTAAAGGACATTTTCACTTAAAACCACATGTACATAGAGTATTATAATGAAATATAAACCTTTTGATTTTCAGTATGGAACATGTGAGCCTCAGCTTTGTGCTTAATGACCTGTGTCCTAAGATGGTCTTTGGGGAGGGAAAAAGGAGGGAAGGAGTTGTGTACTTGGGAGAATACTTGGCTGGTTGCATAATTTGTGTACTCCTGTGGTATCTTATCCCAAATTTCACAAAACTCTTGTAATTAATTTTATAACTTAATAAGAAACTCCTTATAATAAATCTTTAAGTATTTCTCTGAATGATTTTTCTATTTTGGTTGGAAAAGGTACATATATCTTTATATAGCTGTAATCAAGATGCTAGTCAGTTTTAAGTTTCAGTTTTTATTTAGTGCTGTGTTAAGTGCTTTATGTGCATTATTCCTTTTAATCCTCAATACAATGAGGTACTATTGTTCCTGTTTTACAGAAGGTGAAACTGACCATGGAGACTTAAAGTAAGATCACAATAGTTAGGGAAATGTAGAGTTGGAGATTGAATCTAGGTCTATGTGGTTTGGAAAAGTTTGAACTCTTATCTATTAAGCCATATTGCCTCCTTTGTGATGAGCTTCCAAGCTAGACTTAATGAAAATATTGTGTCTATTTAGTAAAAATTCTAACTTTCAATATTTACTGACAAAATGTTATATGAATAGAACTGTTAAAATTGTTTTACTCTTATAGGAACTGAAAGATGTGGGCCATCGTGATCAGATGGCTGCAGCCAGAGGAATCCTGCAGAAAAACGTTCCGATTCTCTATACTGCTTCCCAGGCATGCCTACAGCACCCTGATGTTGCAGCCTATAAGGCCAACAGAGACCTGATATACAAGCAGCTGCAGCAGGCAGTCACAGGCATTTCCAATGCAGCCCAGGCCACTGCATCGGATGATGCCTCCCAGCACCAAGGCGGAGGAGGAGGAGAGCTGGCATATGCCCTCAACAACTTTGATGTAAGTTATACAGGGAGGAAACTTAAGGCTCTTGACCATCCAAGATTTCTGGGGAAATGTGAAGCTCAATTTCTATTAGATATGCAATTTAAGTTGAAAAATTTTTTATGAATCATCAAGTCTACTTATCTTGACTTGGCCTAAAACATTTCTCTTTCTCTTTCTCATTCTCTTTCTCTTCCTCTTTCTCTCTCTTTCGCTTTCTCATTCTTTTCTTTTTTTTTTTAGTTTGATTAAACTTCTGAATTCTTTAATGCATCTTGCATTTCCTACAAGGTCATTCTTTATTGAGGATATGAGTTCAGTTAATTTCACCCAAGATTTTAACCTTTTGGTACATGGGAAGCTATGGGAGACACAGAGGCAAATGCACAGACTGTTTGGAAATAAAGATACATTATAAATGACTAAAACAGACGTGCCATCATCTTGTCTGTCTAGATATACTTTTTTTCTCAATGATTAAATTGTAATAATAGACAAAATTTAATCAAGTGGAAGCAAATTTGGGGCTAAAATAATTTGTAGCATAATGCCATGTAATTGACCTTTTGTAGATGATGCCTATACATTCTATGCACACACTATTTTATGTATCTAATCTTAATTTCTTTTTGGTGGGTTTTAAAAATTTTTACTCACAATGCCTCCTGGTTCCAGTAGATGACAGCAGTTTAAGATTTTAAAAAGTCTTATTATTGTTATTTTAATTAACATAAGGGAAAATTGCTTTCCAGGTTGCCAGCATCTTTCATAAGTAGGAATGCTATAAATTAAAGAATCAATATAATGGAGTGCATTCTATTTTTAATTTTTTTCCCTTGCCTTTGCTTTGTCTCAGTACTTTACTTTGGTGTGGATAACTGATCCTTGCTGATACAAATGGATGATTTAATACTTTTCATAAATTATGAAAACATGGTGTTAGAACTGAATTTTTACTCTGGAACCTTAAGCATTAAATAACTTTATAGCAAACTTTGATGATAACATCTTATAATTTGCTGGTAGTGTTGTCCGTCCTCCTCCATCCCCCCTTACATTTGGCAGTAGGGTATATTGGTCTCTTTCAAAGCAGTAAGTTACATTTTGTCCTAAGTTGAGTAATATCAGAAGCCACTTAATTCATAGGTGAGGGGGTTGGACTGAATGATCACAGGTGGGTTGCAGCGCTATAACTATTTAAGTTCTGGGACCATTAATTACTCATTCCTGTTGGTCAGAATGCATTGTGTCTTCTGTTTTGACCAGAGAAATCCTGCAGTAACTTAGTCTGTAAGAAAAATGATGAGCTAAAATGTAGGTTAATGATGAACTCAAGGTATGCATGCTAAATCTTGAAACGGGGGCGTTCTTTTAAAGGAAAAGAAGAAATGTACACTTATTGGGAAAAGGACAAGCTTTTTAAAGAAAAACCTTGGCATTTATGTTTAAATCAACAAGAACATAGCCCCCATAAAGAAAAATTAAAGGTAAAATACTTGCCCAGACATTTACCAGTGTAAAGAGAAATTGTATCAAGTGGAGAAGTTGGAGGGAGACCAATAGCCACTGTCCTGGGGGTGTACCATAGCTTCCTTGTGACCTCACTCCTCGCTGGTGAAGCTGGATATAAGGGGAGTCAAGGGAATAAAGGGGAGACAGGAAGCACTTATTCTTATGGGAAAGTTATATCACAGAGTGGCTTTGTTGGGATAGATTGCTACTGTCTCTTACAGAGATATTTGAGGGGGGGAAAAGCCTTGAATTTAGACATAAATTGAGGATAAATTTGAGACTAAATTGTTCATAAACATTTGGTGAGATGTGTAAGGAGAAAATAGGTTGAAATTGATTATAAATGCATTTCATTCTGAAAGTTTGAAGACGTGTTAAGTTTATTAAATTTTTTGTGGTGAAACAGTTTTATACTCTGTACATAGAAAAAAAAAAGAGAGCTAACTTTTATTTTCCCTGTTATTTTCATTTGGTAACTTAATAATACTACATAAGCTGGCCTTTAAGTGTTCAGATTAGGTAGATTGAACACAATTTTTATGGTGACATACTTTTGTTTGCCATTTGTGGTATACCTTATCCCAGTGGTCAGCAAACTGGCTTGCGAGCCACATGCGGCTCTTTGGCCCCTTGAGTGTGTGGCTCTTTCACAAAATACCACATACCCTAATCAAGTTAATAACAATGTACCTATACCTATATAATTTAAGTTTAAAAAATTTGGCTCTCAAAAGAAATTTCAATTGTTGTACTGTTGATATTTAGCTCTGTTGACTAATGAGTTTGCCAACCACTGCACAGACCCCATTCAGGTGGATAGTACTGCTTCCAGTGCCTTCAGCTGGATATACTGCTTCCATTGCCTTCCTCGAGAGGTGAGCCATAGACCAACTTGTGTAGTACGGCCCCTCGTCTATCAAGGACTATAACTTTTAGGCATTGTAATTTTTGTGTTAAATCTTGATGTTTCTAATCAGCACTTTCATCACCTTCTGGAAATAATGAAGGGAACAGAGATTAGCAGTAACATTTAATAATGCTGTCTCTGCAGAAACAAATCATTGTGGACCCCTTGAGCTTCAGCGAGGAGCGCTTTAGGCCTTCCCTGGAGGAGCGTCTGGAAAGCATCATCAGCGGGGCTGCCCTGATGGCCGACTCCTCCTGCACCCGCGATGACCGGCGGGAGAGAATCGTGGCCGAGTGTAATGCTGTTCGCCAGGCCCTGCAGGACCTGCTCTCGGAGTACATGGGCAATGTGAGTATCAGAACTTTTCTTTCAAATAAGAGTTTTCCATACAGATGTTGGATCTGAGATGTTTTAAGTATAAATGGCAAATATATTCTTGGCTCCTTGACTCTTGGGTGAAGTATAATTTTTAAGGAATAGATATGTGGCTCTCTCTGTTCCCCTTTCATCCCCAACTTTTTATTTTGAAATATGTTAAACTTCTGACCATGGCCACATTGCCCAGTTGGTTGGAGTGTTGTTCCCATATAAGGTTGTAGGTTCTATTGCCGGTCAAGGCACATAAGAATCAATCATTAATGCATGGATGGGTGAAACACTGATTGACGTTTCTTTCTCCCACCATCTCCCACTCCTCATTCCCGTTTCTCTAAAAAAATAGTACATTTTTTTTAAAAATTTATAAAAATAATACTATGAGCAACCATCTATCCTTTATCTAGATTAATTGAGTAACTCTTAGGACATGTGCATGTTTGTGTATATAAATGTACATCTTATATGTGTCTATATATACAGCCTTTTTAAAATGAAACATTTGAAAGTGAGTTTTAGACATTGGGTTGCATCACCTCTAAATATTTCAACACACATATTTCAACACAATATATAAGTATAATCACCTTCATTATCCCTAAAATTCTATTATCACATGTAGGTGGCCCTTTAATTTTGAGTAAAACAGAATGCTGAATATATATTATGCATATATTATAGTTGGTGAATTTTTTTTTCATGAACCATATAGAATGTCATAAGAGCAGGTAATTACTAAGTGAGCTGTATTAGGCAAACTGAGTAGTGCTTTTGAATTTTTAAAGTTTTAAAGTTTTTAAAAAACCCAATGCTGTGAAATATTTTTTTTTATAAATATATTTTATTGGTTTTTTACAGAGAAGAGAGAGGGATAGAGAGTTAGAAACATTGACGCGAGAGAATCATTGATCAGCTGCCTCTTGCACACCCCTTCTGGAGATGTGCCCGAAACCAAGGTACATGCCTTGACCGGAATCGAACCTGGGACCTTTCAGACCACAAGCTGACGCTCTATCCACTGAGCCAAACCGGTTTCGGCGATGCTGTGAAATTTAACACTTGACTTTTTTTTTTTGCCATAGAAAAATACTAGTTTTTTTTGGGAGTCTATTGTTAATGCCTTTCTTTTTCTTTCCTAATCCTTCTTTTTCCATTCTAGTCATTTAATATTAATTTGGGCTTACTGTAGTTTAGACCTTGTACTCAGTATTTTATTGACAAAAGAAGGAATAAATGAATATAAAATTGTATAAAATCATTTGAAGGGAAGAGGGACTATACAAATTAATTCTCACTAGCGATTTCCCCCAATTTAATACTTTTCAGGAAAAGATCTTGGTACATTCTCATTTGTTCATTTGCCATACATCTTTGTTTACTTATATGTGAACAGACAATAGTAAGTCATGATGGAATTCCAAGGGTGAAAATGAATGCCTTCCTGTGTTTATCTTATTTCTACCATATTGTGAAATTAGTGAAGCAAACTGAGTTTTTTAAGCCATTTCCATGTTTTGATTATATGCAATCTACCTCTGAAAAATGAGATTAAAGGCTTAGTTAAAAGAAAAAAGTGGTTGATAAGTCACAGTGAAAATGTAGGAGACATTTAAAAATCCATATCTAAGCTTGGAAGTCTGGCTCATGATGTTGGTGATTTATACGTGGAAACAAAGCACTCCTGGTATGTAGGTGGATCAGTTATCTGCTATCACATGTTGTGCTGAAGTGGTGCAAAGTGTCCAATGCAGTTATGATTAGGAAATCATTTTAAAAACAGCCTTTGGTGGCGAGAATATGTGGTAAATCTGTTCTCATTGCTACATACTAGAGCTTCCTAACCAGTCTATAAGATATCCCTTGAGTCTTGGGATTGGTCAGATTTCAGGCTAGTTATTGTGGTCATTAACCTTCTGGTTTCTCCCTAGAGCAGTGGTCGGTGAGCCACATGTGGCTCTTTGACCCCTTGATTGTGGTAGCTCTTCCACGAAATACCACGGCCTGGGCGAGTCTATTTTGAAGAAGTGTCGTTAGAAGAAGTTTAAGTTTTAAAAAATTGGCTCTCAAAAGAAATTTCAATCTTAGTATTGTTGATATTTGTCTCTGTTGTCTAATGAGTTTGCCGACCACTGCCCTAGATTATTAGTCACATAGCATTTGTTATTTGTGCCATGGGTGTAAGTAAAGGTGGGAAGCACTCATACTGAAGACATGGTGGCCATAACAGCATGCTTATGTAACACTGTATTTTACATATTAGTGAAAACGAGAACAGTGATTGATGCTTGTGTGAAATATAAGGATTATGGTAGGGGTTTTGAAAGAAATTATCTTGATTCAGAAATATATTTTAAAAGATGGTCTCTGTGCATGTTTCTCCTAAAGATAAAAATATTTTATCTCCTGGTATCAACTCATGTGAGCAGGCTAGGTCCTGTCAAAAAGAGGTAGAGTAAGGCTAACAGTGGGGAACAGTGAAGCATACTTGGAAGCTTAGAATGGTGAAAGGGTCTACAAGAAGCACAAGCAACTGGGGATATATTTTGCTTATTAAGGAAGCATTCAAAAGCATTTAGAACCCCAAGTGACAATCAGAACTTAACTGGCAGTGTCTGCCTGTCAGTTCATATTGAGGATGTGTCACATGCCAAGTAGTATGCTGAGCACTATGTAAAAGGAGGAATGAGGCACTGATTCCCCCTTTCTGAAACAGACCAGGTCCCTACAGGCACTTACGGGAAATGCTGCTCTAGGTACTGCTAAAATGTAAATTGGATGAGGTTATTTCTGGTGGGAAACCCCGGAGGACTTTATGGAGGATTTATTTTATATTCTTTAGATTGAGCTCTACCTTAACTTTTAAAAGATGGTTCTCTTTGTTTTGATTATGTCTGTTGAAAAATATTAGGCCAATAATCATGGTATGTGAAGAAGTGAGACAATCTGGATTAATTAAAACTGGTTTACTGCATGGAACTTTGTAGATAGAGTATGGTCAAGTCCAGAAAAGTTCACATATTTTTACTTTTTCATTTTCTGGATTTTCTCAGTAATGTCAATATTTTTATAGATCTCTCAAAATCTTTCAATAATCTTTTGAGTCTTTCTTCCTCATTCTGTGTTGCTACTTACATTGGTGTTTCTTTCTAAGGCAGTAGGTTCTTAACTTTGGATGCACATTAGACTCTCTGGGGGACTTTAAAAAAGTCCTGATCTTTAGGTTGTCTCCCAGTTATCAAGTCAGAATCACTGGATTGTGATCTATCTAGGTGGTGTTATATCGACAAAAGAGGGATAACGGATTTATTCGATCATCCGCAAACCAGGTGGCTGAGCCTGGATGGCTCCAGCACCCCCGTGACCGGAGTCAGCAGTTTTTAAAGGACTCTTGGTGGGCTTTTTCTGGGCGGAGAATTCTCTGTGCAGGTCCGGATTCTGGGAAGTCCAAAGGGAAGAGTTAATGGTCTTAGCAAGTGGAATGTGGTCTAAACAAGTGGAATATCCATTGTGAAGTGGCTTAAAGGTCAGCTCCCAGGGGAGGAGGGTATTGATTCAATTATTTGATCAGACCTAACAGGTTTCAGTATTTTAAAAAAAATATATTTTATTGATATTTTACAGAGAGGAAGGGAGAGAGATAGAGAGCTAGAAACGCCAATGAGAGAGAAACATCTACCAGCTGCCT